>CM038678.1:619776762-620398012 GCA_021605205.1 Aegilops longissima
AACATACTTCTCATATCTGAAAGTGCTCACTCGCCATCTCCTCAAGCTGTAACAAAAAAAGGAAGTCCTCCGAAGCCAGTGAACTCAACTCAAGGGAAGATGGAAACATAGGAGAACTGGTTATGATAGGGAACTGGCAAGGTGGTATTTGTCGCTAATGAGCACGGGGCGGTGAGGTCGATACTCCAATAAGAAGCTTGGTGACTTGCGGGTTTTTTGATGTTGCATATGTTAATTTGACACGCTGCAAGCTCATGAGTGTTTTGCTATAAACACTAGTGCGACATGTTTTGATGACTCTCGGGCGTCTATTGCAAACACAAGGGTGACATGATGTCATTATCTGGTTTGTCTGCTGCAAATGTTGTTTTCATATTGCAAGTGTTTTTTTTTTGCAGTGTCCCAAAAGTTGGCTTCCTTGCTGCATACATGGATTTTTCTCGACGATTTGCTTCAAAAAATAGTTATTGGTTGCATACACACAATAAATTGTGCATTTCAATGGGATTTCGTTTGCATGTTTTGTCGCACTGCAACAAAAATAGTGCGATGATGTTGGAAACGTAAAAATGGAAACATCACAAGTGAGGGTTATCTGTTGCAAGGATTGGACGCTCCGGATCGTGATATTAAGTCAAAACAGATGGCGGAAGAGGATTTGTGGATCTCAGGTGCCACACACCCCTATATGAATATAGTATTAAAAAGCATTAGGAAATTTCAAAAAATTCTGAAGTTTTGGGATATGAAACCTGGGTGCCCGTTGTACACCCGTGTCCAGTTTTGTTGGGAATGGGTGCTCATGTTAATGTCAGTAAAAAGACAAAAAATAGTATGTATGGAAAAATATTTGGATGTATCGTATGTCAAACCGTAATTCGTGTGCTGCGGATACCACGGGCACCCATTCACAGTGAAAATTAACATGGGTGTACGACGAGCACCCGTGTTTCATATCCCATAATTTCATGATTTTTTTAAATTTTCTGATATTTTTTAATGCTATTTTCATATAGGGATGCGTAGCACCCGCGTGCTCCAATGCATTTCCGAACAGACGGCTCGCCAGCATAGATCAATCAGAAGTTGCTCCGGATATCAAAGCAACCCTTGTATGCACTTGTACCATACATGTAATATATCGTTCTGATGAGGAAACTACATCTTCCACGGACACAAAAATTCCTTAGTGAACCAACGTTTCGTTCCGATTGAGGGCAAGAAATCTCCTCGACAAGCTTAACCTGCCATACGCACATACACATTCCAAATACGCACCAGTCCTGGTCGACAATCTCAAATTGTTCTCATAAGCACTTCCATGTTAATTTTCTCGTTCCATAAATCTATCTGCGATGTATGTATATATAAATCTAGCTAGCCACGCCGTGGTTGATCGTACTCGTATACGCGCTTCCTCTCTCCTCCTGAACTCTCGATCCGCCGGCGCGCTAGAAAGCACGATGACGACCGCTCGCTCCGTGGCAGTGCTCATGGCCATCGTCCTGGTTGCCTCGGCCCTCTCCGGACCGCCGGCCTTCGCCGCCGCCGCCGGCAACTGCGACATCCAGAAGGACCTCCTCATAGCGCAGAGCCTCGGCGAGCCTCAGACCGACGGCTCATCGATGTACAGGGTGACCGTGACGAACCAGTGCGCCGGTGACGAACGCACGGGCAGGCCCTGCGTCATCTCCAGGATCCGCCTGCAGTGCGGCAACTTCCGCTCCGTCATCCCCGTCGACCCCAAGGTGCTCCGCGTCGTCGTCCCCGGCGTCTGCCTCCTCAACGCCGGTCACTCCATCCCGCAGGACCGCAACGTCTCCTTCGTCTACACCAGCTACGTGCGCGAAAACCTCTACGTCCTCTCCGCCGCGTGCAGCCTCGGACGTTGATGTCGCTTTTGTTTTCCTCGACCGGCGCGCGTGTGTCATCTTTAGTTAGACAGCGGTATGAAATTTTGGTAGGATCAATCAGATGATGTTTAGATGTGCCCGAAGAGACGTCGTTCATGTAGACTTAGCGCAGGCGTGGTTTACTTTAGTTGTTTCACTTTTTTTAATATAAAGTACGCACACTCGTGCGTATTCAAAAAGAAAAACTTTAGTTGTTTCGTCACCGTGTTAACTTTGCAATGGTCTTTGCGTGTTATTTTGAGCAAGAAATTGATATTGTGAGATTTGCATAGTCTTGATCGATGCGCTTCCTTTTATGCTTAGATATACTTCTTGGTGGAAAAAAGTAGCATGATCTACTCTTGATGTAAACATAAGACACCAAAAGGAAGGCACAAATTTGTATGAAACAAAATACCATGGCAAGCGTCAATGAACAATGCCTCTCAGCAACAGATGGAGAGTTTTCGCAGTTTTCTATAATTTGAATCCTGAGAAGGTTTTCATAGGAACTCGACATACGCTAGCTACAAATTTGTATAGGAAAGACATTAGGTGGATAATAATACAACTATTTGATATGTGAATTTCACATGAAACAAGATTGAATTTTGGAACCTTTCAATTGAGAAAAGGCAGTTCAATTATGACTATATATGCCTTTGGAAATCCATAAACAACTTGTTGGAATCAAATTTCTCGTAAATTTAGATTATACTAGTAGAAACAAAATAGTACTACATGTCTCCCTTTTCTAGAAACAAAAGGTACAAGTGTACAACGCACAAAGATTCACTCTAACTTTTCGCAAAAGATCACACAATGACACAATATATGCTGAAGATTCGAGTCGTGAATTTGGACTACAAGAAAAAGGGAGCCCATAGAGGAAATCACATTGTCCTTTTCTCATATTTATCTCGCCTTAATAAAAATTCCACGATAAGAAAACACTGTTCAAGATTGATTGAACTAATTGGTTTGCATCTTAGGACCTGCTTCCAAAAATTTATATTAAGATACTAAGCCCCCTAATTTTGGAGGCTCCTGGTGCGTCTGTCACATTGTCCTTTTTTCATATTTATCTCGCCTTAAAAAAAATTACACTGATAAGAAAACACTTTTCAAGATTGACTGAACTACTTGGTTTGCATCTTAGGACCTGCTTCCAAAAATTTATATTAAGATACTAAGCCCCCTAATTTTGGAGGCTCCTGGTGCGTCTGTGTCGTTGATTGAGGGTTCCTACTTTTTTCCTTTCTAATATTTTCATTTTTGGTTTTTCATTTTATATTCTAAATTTATTTATTTATTCACATTTTTAATCTATTAACATTTATTAAAATAGATGAACAATTTTAAAAATACCTCATATTTCTAAAATTCATGATTTTTTCTTAAAAAACATTACTGAATATTTTAAATTTTGCGAACATTTTTTTTGTTTGCAAAGTTAATTTCATATTTGTGAACAATTTTGAAATCCATGAATTTGTTTAATTTGTAAACATTTTTTAAAATTCATTCTTTTAAAATTGCAATATTTTCGAATAACCAATAGTTCTAGTTAACATCTTCTCATTTAACAAACTTCTTCCAAAAAGGAGAGCTGGATTTTTTATAAGATAGCAATGGAGCGAGCGAAAACGTGCTAATCGACCGAGTTGAAAAGGGAGCCGACCTGAGCGAACGGGAGCTTCGTGGGCCTGACCATGTTGAAAATTAGAGTAGCAATTTCACGGTTTCAGTGTGCAATAGGAGCTCACAAGCGCGAGAGCTATATGTCGCCCATACTGATTTCTATTACATCTCATATGTAGGGCTGGCTTTTAGGCCGGCCAAATAATATAGTTTCGTGCAAGTGTTTTTTGTGTTTTTTTCGCATTGGTTTCTTCGGTTGTCTTTCGTTTCCTTTAATTTTTATTTTCCATTTTATTTTTTTATTCTTTCTTGGATTTTCTTTCTTTCATTTCACTGGTTTTTATATTTATTTTTAAATTTTTTCAAACGGTATCTATTTTTTTTTCATAAACATTGTACATTTTTGTGTACACCATAAATATCTTTATAGTACATTTAACATTTTCAAAGACATGATTAACATTTTTTAAATATCTTTTAATGTCTACCTTTATTCATACTCATGGTACTTTTCCATATAATCTTAAAAAATATACATTTAGCATTTCTAAATACATAATTAAAATTTTAATTCATGTTTTGAATATTTTTCCCAATATGTATTGAAAAGAATTCAAATACACACTGAATCATTCTTTTAATGATACAAACCATTTGTTTAAATTATGTGAAAAATTTCATTTTATAATTTAAACAAATCACAAATATTTCTTTGAAATGCATGAACATATTTTGAAATGTATCGTACAGTTTTTGAATGGTACGATATTTTTAGGTTACCAGAACATTTGTTTAAATTGTATAATATTTTGAGAAATGTGACATACATTTTTCATATTCATGAACGTTTTAAAATGTCACGTTCATTTTTTGAATGGTACAAACATTTTCTAAAAGTTGAGCGGACTTTTTTTTACACTGCATAAAAAATTTCAATGTGTGATGAACATTTTAAATAAATTAACTAAATTAATTTTCTTAGTGTTTCTGTTTAGTTTTTTCAAAATTTAAACAATAGTTTAAAACAAAAAATTACATCTGTGATGTGAGCATGATGAAACAAATGGTTACTGTTTCGGCCCACTACTGACTTTGTAGGCGACGTGATCTGTTGTCTTGTATAAAGCGAGACGTAGACTTGCCCGCCCTCATGATGCTCACACAACGACCATCGACTTACACCGACGCTGAAATGTTTAAGGACACTACAACGACGCATGAAACAACTCGACTCTCCTTTCAGAACTAATATGCCAGACACACACGTCATGAAATGCCCCCTAGTTGCCCCGCGGGCGACACAGGCAGCAGTACCGCCGCCACCGTTTCTAGCCCTTACTTCGCCTCCTCTCCTCCTCATCCCTGCCGGCCATAGCCGCCAGGGCAAAGCCCTTCACGGTGGGCGGCGACAGTGGGAGCTCTCCCGCACGCGTGTCCGATCTACCTTCTCCTCCTCTTGATTGGATATCGCGCAGACTCGCCCTAGTTGTGCCTCCTTCCCATGGCTCTTCCCTGGCCGGGCGCAATCCGACCTCAGTGTCCAGCCGCCGCCGGCGTGATTGGGTGCTGCCTCATCGGATCTGGGCGAGCACGGATCTAGGCGGTAGTGGTGGCTAGGGGCATCGGCTGCCATTGGCACTACAACGGTGTCGTGGAGCTCGGACGCTCCAGCTTGTGCTGCAGTGGCTGCGTCGTTGCCGATGGCTGTTGGGATCGGTTTTTGCCGGATTCGGCTTCTCCATCTCCGACTGCTATGGCAGCAATGGACGACCACTAGGGCCTGCGGCGGCGGCCTCGTTGCGGATTTCGGTGGACATCGAAAGGTCTTTGTGAGGGATTCTCTCTCTAGATCCGGTGGCTGCATTCGGCGGTGAGAGGTAATCTATAAACGATGCCTTGACGCAGAGTGCATGGTTGTGTGGCGACGATGGTCAGTTTTCTAGGCCAGCTGCTGGGGTCGCAAAAAGTGGTGAAGACAACAAATGATTTGACTTTGACGAACTCCGGGGGTGAAAACCTAGGTTTGACCCGAGTTGGTTATACCCGGTAGTGATGATGTTTTTGCATCGTTGCCTCGTTGACAGCATCGCTCATAATGATTTTTTAGGATGAAAATCTAGAATCTAACTTTTGATGGTTGGAACCAGTGACGACGGTGCTTAAGTGTCGCTCCCTTTCTGAAGGCGTTACTGTTGAAAAATCTCGTTGCCCTTGTGGTGTCGTGAGATAATTGGTGCGGATATGGTCATAGTTGTAGTTTGCTGACAGTGGATTTGATCGCTTTGGGATTTTTTTTTCTCTCACTTAGGCATAGCTTTGGTCTTATATAATTTTGCTATTTGCCAGCGTGTTTTTATATGTGTATGTTGGCGTTGCCTGTGTACATCGTAGCTATGCAGAAACCAGATGTGTGCTTATTGTGTTTGTATACACTTGATGCTTCATTTCGAGTTAATAAAATTCACTTTTTATCAGGAAAAAAATCAGCACCCCATCATTCATACACGAACAAAAAACATCATCAGAACAGAACTAAACTCGAACTAACGCAGATAAAACCAGAACGAAACAACCGACCGAAAATAATCCTACGAGCGAAGAACGGCGAACGGCGTGGCGATGCACCTCTTAAGCTAGATTTAATTTTAATGAAACGCTGTCGTGTTCCAAACGAAGTCAGAGAGACCCTGATCACTGACGCATATGGTGTGGATTAGAACATGCGTCTTCCTGTTTCATCCTCGCGCCGTGCCGCCGGCAATCGGCCGGCCGGACCGCCATTCCCGTGTCCGTGTGGTTTAAAACTTTAGAGCATCTCCAACAGCCATGCTAAACTAGCGCCGCGCCGTAAATTCGTCGGTTTTAGCGCGCGTGCAACGCGGCGGGTTGCTCTAGTGGGCGCAAAAAACGGCGCGCGCGCTATACCGAGTTGGGCGCGCTGTCGGAAACGCCATCCCGCGCGATGTATTTCGGGCGCCTCCTACAGCGCGCGGCACACTCGACCGCTCGCGCCGCACTCTCTCCTTTCCTCCTCCTCGCCCGCAGCGCCAGCGCCGGCGCCTCTGCCACCATGGGCGCGCACACCGCACCCGCTCTCCTCGCTGTACATCCGCGACCCCCCCCCCCCCTCTCCCGCCGCCGCCGCCGCCGAAACCCTAAGCGCGGTAGCGTTGGCGTCGCCACCGCGGAGCTCCGCCGAAGCCCGCCCTCATGCAAGCAACCTCTTCTTACCGCCCGGATGACCACGGCGACGGATGGCGTCGCCGCGCGCCGTCCGTGCCGCCGCCCGCCGTCAAGCTCCCTAATGCGGCGCGGCGAAGAAGCGCAAAACTTCGGCGAAGAAAAACAAAGGCGGCGGACGGCTCGGGCACGCGGCGAGGAAAAAGAAGCTTGCGAGGCGTTCGGCGGCAAGGCGGCTACCAAGCGCCGGCGAGCTCACTCGTTGAGCCGGCCACCGGCGTGCACCATGTGTTCGATTTAAATGCCCCCAAGGTGAAAAAATTCCAACTTTTATTTTCTTCTTGTTTTTCAATGTATCATCACATATAGATAGCTTATTTGCATTGTTCAAAAAATTTTGTAGTCTCAATGATGATGCATACATGTCAACTATGGGTGTTGGGTCCAACAATTCGCATTGGTCTCAAACCAATGACATCCATTTGGAAGACCATGAGTTTGAGGTGGACGAGGAGGGTGAGGGCATTGTCGACGCACCGAAAGGAAGAGCGGGCAATTACAGCACCAACGATGACAAGTTACTATGCAATACTTATTTGCAAGTGTCAAGGATCCATCCATTGGAGGTGATCAAAGTAGAGATGCGTGTTAGGCGAATGAAAGAATACTTTGATGCTCACAACATGAGTGGAATTGACCGCTCGGAGAGATCACTTCGGTCCCGATGGTCCACAATCAACTCGGATTGTCAAAAGTGGGCGGCCGCACAAAAGGCAGTTGACAAGATTAACCCAAGTGGCACAAATGAGGATGATAGAGTAAGCGGCATCTCATATATGTTCATCGCATACTTGTTTTTGGTGTCCGAAGTGCTAACTTGTTTTGTTTTTCTTGTAGTTCAACATTGCACAAAACTTGTTCAAAGAAGAGATAAGGACAACCAAGAAGGGGAAGATCAAGAAAGGAAGGGCCTTTACCTTGCCTCATTGCTATGAAGTGTTAAAGGATGATGAGAAATGGAAGAAGCGTGATGGTTTGGATGATTTGCATTTGAGCAACAAACGCAAGCGAACAATTGAGTTGGATGATGATGATGAGGAGGATGATGCATCAAGTGATGACGGCAAGAGAAGCCCCACACCCAACTTGGTTTCATACTCGAAGCCAAAACAACCGGATGGCACGAAGAAAGACAAAACCAAAAAGAAGAAGAGGAAAGGAGATGATGAGCTCAAAAATGCTATGGAAGCTATTGTGAAGGCAAGAAAAGAAGCCAACGAGGTGAGGAAAATGGCAAGGAACCAAGATGCCGCGGCCGAGGAGAGGAGGGTGGCCGCCGAGGAGAGGAAAGTGGCATTGGAGGAGAGGAAGGTGGGCATGGAGGAGCGATCTAGGTTGTTGGAATGGGAGAAGCACTTGTTCTTCTTGGACACATATTCGTTCAATGGTGCGCAAAAGGAATATGTCAACCTTGCTCGTGAAGAAGTCTTGATCCAAAAAAGAGCCATGATCCGCACAATGGATGGCGGTGGCCTTGGCGGCATGGGTGGCGGCGCCATGGGAGGCATGGGTGGCTTCGGCGCCATGGAAGGCATGGGTGCACCTCTGGCCGCCATGGGAGGCATGGGTGGCTTCGGCGCCATGGGAGGCATGGGAGCACCTCCGGCCGCCATGGGAGTCATGGGTGGCTTTGGAGCATCCTCTGACGCTATGGCCGCCATGGAAGGCATGAGTTTCGCTAATCTTATGGGAGGCATGGGTGCACCTCCGACCATGGGTGGAATGTCTTTCGATGTGCCTCCTCACACACATTCCCATAAAGATGCCGTTGAAGATCTTGCCAACACCGTCGGAGCTTCACGTGATGCGATGCGTGATGAGGATAGGGAAGAAGATTCATCTTCGGAGGCGGAAGAATCGTCTTCGGAAGATAAGGACGAAGACGAGGAAGATGTTTGATGTGTCTTTCATTTATGTCTTGAACTTTACTTTGCATTTTGAACTTGGTTGGATGAACTTGTGAGTATGAACTTGTGGGCATGAACTTGGTTGAAAGATGTTTGTGACAAATTTCACATGTTTATTGCATTTTGATAATTGTTTCAAACTCATTTTGTAGCTTAAGTCGCGCGTCCGATTTAGTCATGTATTTGTATTTTCTTGTATTCTTTGGAAGCGTATTTCCACGCTACTACGATTATAACGCTTCTTTGGGCCGTGACTTTGCGCATGGCCTTAAACCAAATTGGCAAGCCTTGTAAAATAGGTTTTTACGTGCGGCGTATAGCGCGGCTGTTGAAGATGCTCTTAAATGGGCGAACGGAGTCACGGGCCACAGGTTGACGAGGCTCGGCGGTCAAGCAACTGGCAGCAGTTGTGGCATTTGGTTTCTACCAGTACTCCGTGTCAGTGCCCACGAGAAGCGCACGTTGGGAGGCCGTCCCTCCTGGGGAATGCACCGCTGCGGGAGCCATGTGGCATGTGGGATGCGTGGCCTGGGTGTGGGTTAGCGAGCGGCGAAAGACCGGGTCGACGAAATCTGCCGGGCGCCGTGGCGGTGGCCATATGTCACGGTGCTGCGTCGCTGGGGTCATCGAGTCCCTGGCCATCGTCAGAGCGACACGCATGTTTGACGCTTTTGACGTTTTGTAGTAGGTCATCATGCCCTGTTAAGGACATGTATAATGATGGCACATAGATACATATGCACATGACAAAAAGTAATTTGAAGCATCTATATAAATTTTTTCTTTCAAATGCAAGCTATTATTAATGGACCTCTTTTCACTCCAACCTTTTCAGCTATTATTAAAAAATAAAAATAAAGACTCTAGTACACATGTACCTCTTTTCACTCCAACCTTTTCAGCTTTTGTCACTGGACCATATTTTTTCTCTTCAAACACCCATCTCTTGGAGAGGATCCCGCTTCCCTATCCGAACCTACTTTACGTCATATTCAATCCTACATGGCATGCGAGGCATCACCTTGAGGCTATGCATTATACATGCCCTAATAAATAAAACATGGCTGTTTAGAATCAATCAGCCGTGCTAACACTCACCGGTAGCCATTGCCCATTGGTCTGATAGCCTGTGGTAGCAGTAGGCGGCAGAAGCATTACTTTGTTCTTTGGTTAACACATGTTTGTGTGTTATAACGGGAGAGTAAACATTTTTTATCTGAGGTGTTGTCCTCATTTCGATCCAATTTTGATGTTCACTCATCATATTGATTGCGTGCACATACGACCACAATCATGTGCACATACGACCGCTATCACGCAACATCTGGATGGTGTCCTTCGACACCGACGAGGTCGTGTCTATCACACGAATAGTTCGGATATTTTTAAAATAAACCTTCATGTATTTATGATGTTCATAAATTTTAGAGTGTATGTACATCCTATAAAAATTGTTTGTGTATTCACTATAAAAAATTGTGTAGTCCGTTGGTAAGTACGCGCGTGGATTTCGTCAAGAAAATGTATGTGCATAGGGTCTTAGATCATAAAACAAGAGGTAATAGCACCCCAGGTACCCTAACTTGCATGGTATGTGATGATTTAGTCCCAAACTTGCAAAACTTGACTCCACCGTACCTCAACTTGCACCTCATGTGATGATTTAGTCCCAGGCCAATCACAGCTCGACAATTGGCAGCCAGGTGGCTGGACCGGTCAGCGCACGCACTTTTGCACAAAACCCCCTGCCGTTTCCTTTTATCAACCCGCAGTATAGCACACCTGAATTAAGTCTGTCGGAATCTGATGGAGACGGCGAGGGAGATCTTCGACTTGATGACTGAAAGAAGCGTTCTGTCCTGGAACTCGATGATCATCGGTTACGGGCTGCATGGGCAGAGCGAGAAGGCGCTCCAGCTGTTCCTGGAGATGGAGAGGAGCGGGCCTAGGCCGAACGAGACGATCTTTTTCTGCGTCCTGAGTTCCTGCGCCCATGGCGGCCTGGTGCTCGAGGGCTGGTGGTGCTTCAGGCTCTACGGCTTCGAGCCCAAGGCCGAGCACTTCGGGTGCATGATGGACCTTCTCGGCCGTGCCGGGCTGCTCACAGGCTCGGAGAACCTCATCCAGAATTTACAAGGCAAGGCGTCCCCGCCATGGTCTCGGCCTCTCAGATGCAGAATGACTCCAAGCTCGGGGAGTTTGTCGGGAAGAAGCTGATCGAGATGAAGCCAGCGGAGGTCGGCCCGTACGTGCTCCTCTCGAACAACTACGCGGCGGAAGGGAGGTGGAGAAAGTGAGGGAGGCGATGTAGGAGAACGGCGCTGAGAAGGACGTGGGGCTGAGCCTTGTAGGGGGATCAAGTGAATCGGAGACCCGCCTTGGCACTGAAGATGGCGCGGTGGTGATGTCGATGCTGGGCGAGATGGGCACGCACATGAAGAAGCCGCCGACTGAACCCCACGAGTCCAAGTGCAGGGAGGGAGGGGAGGCTACGAGGATCTGTTGTGCATGACACACCAGCAATGCAGAGCATGTTGCAATATTACTACGCCTCGCCATTGCTGATCACGGAGCATCAGGTTTCCTGCTGGTATGTGTGGTCCTCTGTTGTCGTGCAAGGGCCGGCATTGCAGCAGCAACAAAGCCACCTGGTAAAACATGTGCGTTTCCCATGCTCAATCTCACTCTCAATGGCACTCGCAATAAGATCACTCTCAGTGGGTTGGTCAAACATGTGCGACGCCCATGCTCGATCTCACTCTTAGTGGCACTCGCAATAAGATCACTGGAGAGCAAGCGCAGCTGCAATTCTATAGTAGTCTCATCGCACATGGATTGATCCCAGCCACGGCCACTGAGCAGCTTCCTGCCCCCTTCCGCAGCTCAGATGCCGACGATGCCGACGTGCCGCCGGCCGCCTCCGGCCGCCGTCCTCCTCCATTGCTGTTGTTGCTGCTGCTGCCTGATCTTGCTCTGCTCCTGCTTCTTCCCGGCCTGCCGCGCCTTCCCGCTCTGCACCGACGACAGTCAGTGTCCAGTACCCACAGCACACCGTCCCTTGCTGCTCAGTCTCTGCTTCTGCTACTTATATATGTCTTCTTGTTTTGCTGATGTGCTCCATTCAAACCAGGGGCACCGCTGCCGCTCAACGGGACGCTCGCCTTCTGCGGCAACGCCGGCGCCAGCTGCTGCGACGCCGACGACGACAAGGCCCTATGGGACCAGCTCCAAGTCGCCAACGTCTCCGACGCCGCCTGCGCGGCCGTCCTCAAGTCCCTTCTCTGCGCGGTCAGTGCCCGCCATGTGCTCGACGGTTTGCTTCGCTGGGCGCTTCATCAGTTCTTTTATTATATAGTGTTAGTTATACGGTCTCCTGTCAGTCTCCACTCAAAGCATGCATGCGCATCATGGCAATATTTGTTGGTAATTCAGACGAATTCACAAGCTGATTTTCTCTTGCGCCTCACATGTTGCCATGTATGTGGGTTCCTCTGTTCCATGTGAGAGATAACTAACTGAATGAATCAACAGAGACCGTTCTACTTGGAAAAGATATTAAGCTGTAAGTTACAAACCATGGCAATATCATGCACTCTCAGTGGGTTGGTCAAACATCTGCGCTTGCTCTCCAGATCTAATTCAGGTGTGCTATACTGCGGGTTGATAAAAGGAAACGGCAGGGGGTTTTGTGCAAAAGTGTGTATGCTGACCGGTCCGGCCACCTGGCTGCCAATTGTCGAGCTGTGATTGGCCTGAGACTAAATCATCACATGAGGTGCAAGTTGGGGTATGATGGAGTCAAGTTTTGCAAGTTTGGGACTAAATCATCACATACTATGCAAGTTAGGGTACCTGGGATGCTATTACCTCATAAAACAAGTACATCATGGCCAAGGATTATAATCTTTTCCTTTGCTCGCTTCTTGCCAACCAGCACACAACATTGCGTGCGGCATGTTCATTTGCAATACGGATCCGCGCCGGTACAAAATAAAGATGGACCGTGCGACATTAACATTGCATCCGAAATTGCATTTTAACAATATTTAACATGTAAAATAACATTTTTCAAATTCTCTAATCAAATTCCATATATAACATGTTAAAGTTAAAGTTACGGTTTAAAAGATATGGTTATTTAAAAACATTATTTATTCTTAATATGCTGCGGGGTGATTAACGCGGATATCAGGGGGTTCATGTAAAACTGCAAAAAAATGGTTTATTGTGACTTAAAGATGGATCTTGGATTAATTAGCATTAAAGGCAGGGGTTTGTGTCAAATGAAAAAAATGACTCATTCTGACTTAAAGATGAACCGTCGGTTAATTATAGGAAAAAGTTGGGGGGTTTCTGCAAAATGTGTGACAACGGAAATAAGAGCATCTCCAACGCGGACCCTAAAACAAACATACTATATATTTATGGACTGATCTAGATTAGTACGCGGAAACAAATGCGAGTGTTGATCGTCCAATCGCATCTATTAAACGTTCATTCATGACCGGTCAATTTAATTTCAAATGCATAGCAAAATGAGTAAATGTAAATAAAAAGTTCATAGCGTCCAATCATACCAAAACATGGATGTTCATAGTTTTTACATGCACTCGATCACAAAGTTTCAGTCTGGCCGTCTGTGCAAAAGAAAAAAACAGTTTTCCCTCCGCCAAACCAATTGTTCGAGCCTCGTCGCTCACTCTATTGTCGGCTCCACCTAAGCATCCACCTCCTTCTCCATCGTCTCCATCTCGGCCACCAAGCCCTTAACATCTAGACGCAAACGACGCTGCATTGTCATCCAACTCGTGTATCCTCATGGTCAACATTTGATATCCTCCGAAGCGGCAGCGAGCTCAACCCTTCTCTCTTCGAGCTTGGTTTCTTCTCTTCGAGGTTGATCTTCTTCTCGATCGCCGCCATCAAGATATTAATCCTCTTGTTCTTCTTTACCTCCTTCATGCCGGTGCGTTTGACACATGCACCATCCTTCTTCGCCAAGATGCTCTCGAACATCTCCGTCATCTTGGCCGCCGCCCCTTGTCGCTTCTCCTTCTCCTCATTCCACTTCTTCCCCGGAACACCCTTCTAACCTTCTTGGGCGACTTTTTTGTTGGGTTGGTTGGATCATCTGCTTCTTCCTCATCGTCGATGCCGACGGTCTTGATGGAGTTGGCAATGGATAGTTGCCACTTGGGTTGCCCATTCAGCTTCAACCAACAATGTATGAGGACGATTTATTCTTCTCCGCCTTCAAGAACAAGTTGCATGAACGGAGGGCTAGAAAAAAGACATTGTGAACAAGTTGCATATCCGGCCAAATGACCAACACATAGAGAATATTTGGCCAACAAGTTGCATATTCGCCCAGATGACCAATACATATAACAATACTTGCCCAGTGATTAGCGCACTACTTGCCACCGACCGATTAGTTCTTTCAAATTATTGCATTACTTGCTCACGGCCTCTTGGATGATGTACCATCAATGGTTGAACGACTTTGTGCCACGATCGCGGATGAGTTTGTTGCGGCAAGGCTCAAAATTCTTGTGCTCATGGAACCGAGTATGGATGTTGGACCAAAATGTTTTGTTCCTTTTACTCTGTATCATGGACCAGATCGATACTAGTGGGCAACCACGCATCACATAATAGTTTGTCCTCCCGCATGCTGAAGCTTTCTCCTCTGCACCTCTTCCTTGGATGTCGACCAATCCTCTGGATCAAGGGCGCCGTCGTTGTACGTGTCCTACTCCGGCGGTCAGGTGTCCGAGTACGGCTGTTGGGTGTACGTGCCCGGCTGCCCCGTGCCCAATTGTTGGGTGTACACCTTCGTCTCTGAGTCATTCACTTGTCCGTTCTCCAAGCCGTCTTCGCCTCTGTCTCCGTCGTGGATTATCTCCATCATCTCCCTGTCCGCGTCGTCATACGCCATCTCCCCCGGTTGAAACATCTAGGCGCACATAGAGCGGGCACTAAATTGATCCATGCCTGGCGTCCACGACCTGACAAAGCCACGACGATACCAAGTTGAGAAAATGGAGTAGCATCGTGTTGACATCGACAGAATACGACATGTACCCGACCACGGAGGGTGGGGACTGATACTGTTGGTCGAGTTGTTTGATGGCATAGAAGTAGGGCGCCAATATTGCTCTGGCTAGGGTTGCGTGTGCATGGACAGCACCGGTGCCGGCGCCCTACGTCCCCTGCCCCGCCTGACCCCTCCACCTTGTCCCGTCCCGCCCCCTCCTTCTTCACCCTTCTTTTTTGACCGCCTCATCTTTTGCCTTCTTTTTTAGGCGACGGGCTTGACGTGTCGTCGAGTCGATCTTTCGGGTGGCCACCTACTCTGGATCCTCCACCCCTGCCGGCTCCGGCAGCTGCTAGTATGGGTCCATGCGACAACAGAAGTGAAAAGCACATGAATTGGGGTGGAGGGCGGTAGCAATCGAAGCGGAGAGGGTGGGAAAAGAAGGGCTTTGGCGTGAAAACAATGCGGATCGCCCCAAATGCATGGGCTCCACCTTGATTTTTTTGGGCCGCAGTGTCAGAGTCCAACGTGACGGAGGTCCGGACTATCGCAGAGCCCCTCCTACTTTGCTCCCGGTTTGCAGGAAAACAGACAGCGGACGCGCCTGTGACGCCCCCGATTCAATCGTACACTAATCATGCACGCAAATGTGTATGATCAAGACCAGGGACTCACGGGAAGATATCACAACACAACTCTAAAACATAAATAAGTCATACAAGCATCATAATACAAGCCAGGGGCCTCGAGGGCTCGAATACAAGTGCTCGATCATAGACGAGTCAGCGGAAGCAACAATATCTGAGTGCGGACATAAGTTAAACAAGTTTTCCTTAAGAAGGCTAGCACAAAGCGGGATCTGGATCGAAGAGGCGCGGGCCTCCTGCACGGGATCCTCCTAACTACTCTCAGTCGCCGCGTCGGGGCTGCACGTAGTAGTAGGCACCTCCGGGGTAGTAGTCGTCATCGACGGTGGCGTCTCGCTCTGGGCTCCATCGTGCAGTCGCAGCAATCGAGTAGAGATAGGGGAAAAGGGGAACAAGGCAAGCTGTGAGTACTCATCCAAAGTACTCGCAAGCAAGGAGCTACACTACATATGCATGGATATATGTGTAAAGGGCCATATCGATGGACCGAATGCAGAATGCCGAATAAGAGGGGATAGCTCATCTTGTCAAAGACTACGCTCGGCAGCCTCCGCCTTGCAGCATGTAGCGAGAGTAGATCAAGTCCTCAAGTAGCATCACATAGCAATAATCCTACCCGCGATCCTCCTTGTAACCACGAGAGAGCGACCACCGGGTTGTATCGGCACTTGGAAGGGTGTGTTTTATTAAGTATCTGGTTCTAGTTGTCATAAGGTCAAGGTACAACTTCAAGTCGTCCCTTATCAAGATCACGGCTATTCAATAGATTAACTTCCCTGCGGGGTGCACCACATAACCCAACACGCTTGATCCCATTTGGCGGACACACTTTCTGGGTCATGCCGGCCGCGGAAGATCAACACGTCGCAGCCCCACCTAGGCTCAACAGAGAGGTCGACCGCGGTCTAAACCTAAGCGCCGCGAGGTTTGGGCCCATCTCCTTAGCACACCACGTTGCGTGGGCGGCGGAAGCGAACTAGCCCCTTAATACAAGAGAGGGCCTACGTTCCAATCTGGCGCGCGCTCGATCGCCGACGTCACGAAGTGCCGGGTGATACCACGACGTCGAGTGCCCATAAGCTGTTCCAGCGTAGTTGGTTAGTGCGTATAGACCAAATGGCGGACTCGGATCAAATACCAAGATCTCGTTAAGCGTGTTAAGTATCCGCGAACGCCGACCAAGGCCATGCCCACCTCTCTCCTAGGCGGTCTCAACCTGCCCTGTCGCTCCGCCTCAAAGTAACGATCGGGGCCGTCGGGAACCCAGCCCACCTCTACAGGATGGAGCCACCGTCCTTTCAGCCCCATCTCGAGCAAAGATCACGAGTAATGTAACGATGTAAAGTATATAGTATATGCCGTGATCACCTCCTCAAGTGATCACAACCCGATCAGTATAGCATGGCGGACGGACAAGAGTGTAGGGTCACCGATGGAACACTAGCATCCTATACTAAGCGATAGTATAGCGGTAAAGGTAACAACAATAGTAGCAAGGACAAAGCTATCAGCGGTATAGGATTAATCAAAGCGATAACATGCTACACTACTCTAATGCAAGCAGTATAGAGAAGAATAGGCGATATCTGGTGATCAAGGGGGCTTGCTGGTTGCTCGGCAAGAGAGAGGGGTCGTCAACTCCGTGGTCGAACTGGGCAGCAGCGGCGCTCGGTCTCGTAGTCTACCGGAGAGAAGAGGGGGAAGAAACAATGAATACCATGCAAACAGATGCATATCGATGCATGACAAAACAATATGTGATGCTAGGCGTGCCCTAACGCGGTATGAGGTGATACATGAAGGGGAAAACATCCGGAAAGTATTCACGGTGTTTCGCGTTTTCGGACAGTGGAACCGGAGGGGGAAAGTTGCGAGTTTGATATGTTAGGGGTGTGTGGCGGATGAACGGGCTGCGTATCTGGGTTCTTCTCGTCGTTCTGAGCAACTTTCATGTACAAAACATTTTCATCCGAGTTACGGTTTATTTTACATTCATTTTTAAAGATTTAATCAATTTATAAATTATTATTATTAATTTAATCCGAAAATGGCATTCTTGCACAAACATGACGTCGAGATGGGCGTCATCGATCAACAGAGGTGTTGACCGGTCAAGCCGACGTGTGGGTCCCGCATGACATTGATTGCTTTAGTTAAATAAGTTAATTAGTTAATTAGGTTAATTAATCTTAATTAGTTACTTTAAATGAATTAGTTAAGTTAATTATTTAGTTAATTAATTAATATTTAATTTTATCTATCTATTTACTTATTTATTTATTTTAATTCCTTCTTTTTATAATAAAACGTTCTCGGACACGGGCCCCGTTTGTCATAGGGCTAGAGTTAGATTAATTAGGGCGATGGTGGCTTAACCACGTGTACGTCGGCACTCACTGGCTAACGCCCGACGCTAAATGGGGCGGCGAGCTCGTCGGCCGCCATCTCCGGCGACAATTTGGGCTGTGGTGGCTCGGCGGCGCGCATCGCGATGAGGGCACCAGATGGTGGCCGTGGGGCTGCTTGGAGGTGGGCTGCGAGGCGCCGGCGTTGAGCGGAGCAACATGGGCTCGGCCTCGCGAGAGGGCACGCCGTCGCGTAAAGGGCGGCGGCGCGCCACGGTGCATGCACGGGCACGGGACGGCACGGGCGTGCAGTGACCGGACGAGGAGAGGGGGAGCTGCGGGAGCACGCGGGCGAGTGAGTCCCGTCGAGGACGACTCCGGCGCGGGGTCAGAGAGGGAGATGGGGGTGGCGCTCACGGAGGGATGTAGGGTCAGGGCAGCGGGGCTCGGGGTGGATGATGAGGACGACAGCGTCGAAGGATGCAGACCGGTGGGGAGGAGGAGGCACTCTGGGTGGCGGCGCCGTTGTCCAGGCGGGGAGGGACGGGTGAGCGCCGACGACGGGGGTAGGGGCACCGTGGGAGAAGCAGGCCGGTGGGGAGCGCTCCGGCATCCAACGGCGAGGCGGCGGCGGGCGGCGGCGAGCGCTGGGCGTCGGGGTAGACGGGATCGGGGCCGATCCCGATCCAGATCGATGGGGGAGGAGAAGGGGATCGTGGGGGGAGTGGGGTTCGTGCGGGAGCAGTGAGGGTGGACCGGGCTAGGGTTCGGTCGCTCGGAGAGATAAGGGGGAATGGGGTGGGCCTCCTGGTGGCCTCGATGCCCAGTTGGGCCGAATGGCCCAGGGGGAGGGGGGCTTTGCCTTTTCTTTTCTTTGGTTTCTATTTTCCTTTTTTTCTGTTTTATTTATTTAGCTACTGTTATGTACTTAGTGTAGGTACTAAACGATTTTAGTTAAAGTTGAAACTCCTCACATAATTACCTACTGATATTTTGGGCATTGTCCGAAAGGTTTGGTGGGTTATTTGGAATTGTTTGAAAATAAGTTCACATTTTAAAAGGCAGAAAAGGTGTTGTATGACCACTTTAATTATTTCCAGGGGAGATTTAAAAATCCATTTAATGTTAGATCCTCCAGGTTAATTACCTAGTGAATATTCACAACCGACCGAACATTTTTGTTTTAACGGTTGAAGAAATAATAATTTGACTTTATTTTAACTTTGAATTTGTCGGGTTTGGATCAAAGTGAGGTTTAGCAAATTAACTACGATGACATGACAACATTAGGAGGGGATTACTGTAACTTAAATACCCGGGCGTCACAAATCTCCTCTACTACAAGAAATCTCGTCCCGAGATTTAAGAGGTAGTGTAAGGGGGGAAGGTTTGGTTACGAATCTAGCGGGTCTTCTCATTCTGGCTTGCTCTTCTCGAAGAGAACCGGTCCAATACATTGATGTCTTCATTTCTCTGCTTTAGGTCCTTATGATGAAGTCGGCATCCTTTCTTCGGGATCTTCATCGTATTTACGAATAGGTAACGGGGTAGATCGGAAACAACGGAATGCTATAAGGGTAATAACCTGGGATTAACCCATGAATGAGCATATGAGTACCTCTCGAGTCGAACAAATAGAACACATCGAGAGTAAAGTTGGAAGGTCCAACAAGAAATTTCAGGCAGCCAGGCAATCGTTCAATGCCTAGTCAGAAGGTGAAAGGGGTTTCAAGCAACGGAATAATTATTGTTTCCGATGCCAGAATTGATGATCTCATCGGAAGGTGGCTCATGAATTACATACGAGCCCACGCGGGAGGAATAACTTTGGGAACAGGGGGTGTATAGGAGAGTCAGGTTTCGATCCTGGGGAACGGTGGGTTATGGGCCCACCATGTGGTTAAAAGTTGGAAGGGTGGTGACATCTTGCACGATCATGTAAGCAAGGCATGTCAGAGGATAGTCTGTCGGTTATGTTGGCAACAACATCGGTACCAAGGGCGAGGGATGAAGAGAACCATTTTCCTGCTCGTTGAACGAGGTGGACCAGTAGGCAAAGTTCTCGTCCATCGGTGGTTACCGAAATGTCATCAACAAAAGTAACAGGGTCTTTCTGACAGAGTGGTACAACGAGGTGTTTACCTAAGCAGGGATATATTACTGCTTATATTATATAGATCACAAGAAGGTTTAAACAAACCAATGGAAAGGAAAAGTAATTAACAGGTTTAAACAGAACAATGGAAAGGAAAATGTGTTTCAGCACATATTTCAAGGGTATATCCTTACCAAGGACAAGTAGAGAATGATATCCATGACAGGATAGAAGTAGAAAACCATTTAGGTAAGGGGAGAGGAATTTTATGACATTACCCATACAACGGTGTTTGGATAATTTAAGTAGGAAACATTTAGCATTGGGCTTCAAATGTTCTTGTTGAAAATCGGAGTACCATAGACATGCTTCGAGATAGCATTGACATGGTCACCAGGTGAAGACCAAACTTTGGAAACACCAAGGATCCATCAGGAATAACTTGTAAAATAAGTCTTACAATTTCCTCATGGAAGAATGAATAACCTTGCTGAAAAGGAATCTATAACAATAGGGTCTCTAGCCAGGTGTGCTAGGCACGACAGCACCTTACCGGGTCACATAAAGACCATTGCTATAACTCTTGGAAATATGTTCCAACCATCATATCTGACCGAGATTCAGATCTGATTGGTGTCAGGATAACTCAGACTCGGGATGCCTGAGAAGAAAGGTGCAACACACATTGTCGAGATGACATTGTAAGATTCTCGGGAATGAACTATGGGAGCGGGTTCCTGAAGTAATAGTTCATCATTAAACCAAGGAGGGGATGATGAGGTGGCTGATGGACTCAGCAACAATTCATCGAGAATTTCAAAGGATGTATTTCCACAATTATGTGAGCAAGGAGATAACATTTGTTAGATCAAATGATATAATGGGATATGCTCGAGGAAAACATACATAATTAATCATTAGTTGAAAGGTGCACCCGAAATATGGGCTGGGTTGCACAACCAATGTTAGAATGGTGATTCAATTATCGAAAGACTTAGAATGAACTATCACCCATTCACTTGTTGGAATCAACACGGGAACCAAGAAAGAATGGTGATGGTGAGAAGTATCACCTGTATCAAGATCTCTTAAGAGGTGGTGAAATTCTCACGACTTTCTTGACATAAAAGATGGCAATACTTCCAAGGTAAAGAAGAACAGTGCTGGGTAGCAACGAACTCAAGGTATAATACAGAACACGAACAAGTTTGTGTCGGAGGGAAGGCAATAAAGTGGCGATGATAACACGACTCATCGAGGGCAAGGATGGTATTTCTCTTCATGAATCCGATTGATATCCTGGACGAGCTCATAAGGTTGATGATGATCATGACACATTTGTCGAAACATTTCATGAAGATGTAATCAATCAGCGACGATATCGAGTCAAAGGAATGATGAAGCGAAAGGTTATTGGAACCATGGGTACGACACAAACTCAAAATCAAGCTTGCTGTTCAAGGCAAAATGATATGATGAGCAAAGTCGACGTAAGCTTAGCTCATCGTCGAAAACTTTGCTCCGGGAAGAAGGACCAGGTAGTACAGTTAAAAAGTTGCACGATAATGATATGGCCGATCAGGCTAGGAATGGCGTGATCGGGTACAAACTCGTACTTAAAGAAGATTGTCAAGAGTTGTTGAACCGTAGTGCGACTCGGTTCGATTATCGATGTCTTTGAATGTTTAATAACTCGTCGAGCCCATGAAAACTGTAATCAGTGAGAATGTAGTACTTGATGAAGAACTCATAAGAAGTTATGCAGTTCCAAGATAATCTCGAGATACCAGGGGGGTAATACTCGACGACGGATCAAAGTAGAGGTTGGACTAGGGTATTGCTCTATAGAAGACAAGTGCTTAAACTTGCACGAGAAATGGTAATTAAAGGAGAACGTGGTCGGAACCACGATTGCAAAAAGGTCAGATCTCAGATATAAGATGAACTTGTACCAAGGGAATAATTAACTTTAAAAGAAGCTTCGATGAGAAGATGTACATCGTGTCCATGGGCATGAACACAAAGTTCAAGGTCGACTCCCACTTCTTCAATGCATAACCGTTCATTCACTGCTCTAGATAAAAATGATTTCAGTGTCAATACCTACCTGGTGAATTACCAAAGGAGTATGACCCGCGAAAACTTTCGGTTTCACACAGATTAAAGAAGGCATAGGTTCAACCCATCGGAGCTTCTTACAACATATACCATGAACTTTAGGAGTAAATAACACAAGTTCAAAAGTAGAGCATGGTTGGCCAAATCGAAGAATATGATTTACGAATGGCATTACGTATCAGAGAAACAACTTCTTGAGGTTTTTTTATATGAAGGACACTGTCGGATGATAATTCAACAAAGGATCTGACGGTCCCTAATAGGGCTGATGTGGGCATCGACACACGACCAGAGGACGAAACAAAGCAAGGGCTTTGGATTATAGAATCAACTGACTAGTTCAAAGCTCAAAGGCAAAGGAATTAAGATTTCCAATTCAAGGGATCCGAAGCAAGGGCTCTGATTAAGGATGGATAAGCCGAGTAGGCTTAGGGGAATAATCGACGAAATTTTGATTGGTCGATAAACAGCTCATGTTCAAAATGACATCTCAGCCGGAAAGATAATTTTAAAAGGATCAACCGATGATTGCGTGTATTCGCAAACATGTTGAGTCAACAGACTCAATATGATAATGACAAGGAATGTCAATAAGACTACGAGACTTATGGGATTAACCATAATGCAAGCAAGCAAGAATTTCAAGAGGAATAGGCTGCTCGGGATTTTCGGAAGATCGAATGGCATTTCGAAGACTTTTATGAAATACATGAATCAACTTGGGATGAGTGGATACTCGATAAGTGTGAGGAATTATCCATAGGGGGTATTCATGTGGCAAAGATCTGCAATGCAATGGCTCAAGAGATTCTTAAAAGTCGAAGAACAATTCGATGCATCTTGTAATAACAAGAGCAGCTAGGGATGAATGTAAGAATGGCAAGGGTAAGAAGTTATCCATAAGGATTTATCGGTGGTAGGGAATTGCAAAAGAAGTGGGCATAAAGTCTCGAGAGAACTTCAGAGAGTATCTTCGGAATCTTCTGGTGCAGTCGGTGATCATCTGGACTGAAGGGCCTCTCCGGGAGAAAGTATTTTCGAGAACCTAAAGTTAGATTTTAGTAAAAATCGTTTAACCCGAATAGAAGAGAGTTCGAATCCCGAGTAAAGGTCGAGGAGTAAAAGATCCTAGTACCACCCAATGGCGGCGTGGGCCCGTAAGGCACACAGCCATGTTAGTAAAAGTTTTGTAATGTCTAGACTCGACTTGCCAAGGAGTTGGGAAGGGGATTCTCTGAGCAATCGGCTCGATACCAACTTGTGACGCCCCGATTCAATCGTACACTAATCATGCACGCAAATGTGTACGATCAAGGTCGAGACTCACGGAAGATATCACAACACAACTCTAAAACATAAATAAGTCATACAAGCATCATAATACAAGCCGGGGCCTCGAGGGCTCGAATACAAGTGCTCAATCATAGACGAGTCAGCGGAAGCAACAATATCTGAGTACGGACATAAGTTAAACAAGTTTGCCTTAAGAAGACTAGCACAAACCGGGATCTGATCGAAGAGGCGCAGGCCTCCTGCACAGGATCCTCCTAACTACTCCTGTCGCCGTCGGCCGGGCTGCACGTAGTAGTAGGCACCTCCGGGGTAGTAGTCGTCATCGACGGTGGCGTCTGGCTCCTGGGCTCCATCGTCTGGTCGCAGCAAACGAGTAGAGATAGTGGGAAAAAGGGGGAATAAGGCAACCGTGAGTACTCATCCAAAGTACTCGAAAGCAAGGAGCTACACTACATATGCATGGATATATGTGTAAAGGGCCATATCAGTGGACTGAACTGCAGAATGCTAGAATAAGAGGGGGATAGCTAATCCTGTCGAAGACTACGCTTGTGGCAGCCTCCGCCTTGCAGCATGTAGCAGAGAGTAGACTGAAGTCCTCCAAGTAGCATCACATAGCAATAATCCTACCCGGCGACCCCCTCCTCGTAACCCTAAGAGAGAGCGACCACCGGGTTGTATCTGGCACTTGGAAGGGTGTGTTTTATTAAGTACCGGTTCTAGTTGTCATAAGGTCAAGGTACAACTCCAAGTCGTCCTGTTACCTAAGATCACGGCTATTCGAATAGATTAACTTTCCTGCGGTGGGTGCACCACATAACCCAACACGCTTGATCCCATTTGGCGGACACACTTTCTGGGTCATGCCCGCCGCGGAAGATCAACACGTCGCAGCCCACCTAGGCTCAATCGAGAGGTCAAGCACGCGGTCTAAACCTAAGCGCATTGAGTGCAGGCCCATCGCCCTTAGCACATCTCGCACGCTTGCGTGGGCGGCCGGAAGCGAACTAGCCCCTTAATACAAGAGCAGGCCTACGTTCCAATCCGTGGCCGCGCGCCGATCGCCACGGCGTCACGAAGTGCCGGCTGATACTACGACGTCGAGTGCCCATAAGCTGTTCCTCGTAGTTGGTTAGTGCGTATAGACCAAATGGCTGAACTCGGATCAAATACCAAGATCTCGTTAAGCGTGTTAAGTATCCGACGCCCGACCGAGGCCATCCCACCTCTCTCCTAGGCGGTCTCAACCTGCCCTGCCGCTCCGCCTCAAAGTAACGATCGGGGCCGTGGGAACCCGGGCCCACCTCTACGGGATGGAGCCACATCCTTTCAGCCCCATCTCCGAACAGTATCACGGTAATGTAACAATGTAAAGTATATAGTATATGCCCGTGATCACCTCCGAAGTGATCACAGCCCGATAGTATAGCATGGCGGGCGGACAAGAGTGTAGGGTCACCGATGGAACACTAGCATCCTATACTAAGCGAGAGGATAGCGGTAAAGGTAACAACAGATAGTAGCAAGGACAGAGCTATGCAGCAAGATAGGATTAATCGAAAGCGATAACATGCTACACTACTCTAATGCAAGCGATATAGAGAAGAATAGGCGATATCCGGTGATCAAGGGGGCTTGCCTGGTTGCTCGGCAAGAGAGAGGGTCATCAACTCCATAGTCGAACTGGGCAGCAGCGGCGTCGGTCTCGTAGTCTCTACCGGAGAGAAGAGGGGAAGAAACAATGAATACCATGCAAGCAGATGCATATCGATGCATGACAAAACAATATGTGATGCTAGGCGTGCCCTAACGCGGTATGAGGTGATACTGGTGAAGGGGGCAAACATCCGGGAAAGTATTCCGGTGTTTAGCGTTACAGACGATGGAACCGGAGGGGAAAGTTGCGAGTTTGATATGTTAGGGGTGTGTGGCGGATGAACGGGCTGCGTATCCGGGTTCTTCTCGTCGTTCTGAGAAACTTTCATGTACAAAACATTTTCATCCGAGTTACGGTTTATTTTATATTCATTTTTAAAGATTTAATCAATTTATAAATTATTATTATTATCAATTTAATCCGAAAATGGCATTCTTGCACCAACATGGCGTCGGCATGGGCGTCATCGATCAATGAGGTGTTGGTCGGGTCAAGCCGACGTGTGGGTCTGCATGACATTGGTATTTTAGTTAAATAAGTTAATTAGTTAATTAGGTTAATTAATCTTAATTAGTTACTTTAAACAGAATTAGTTAAGTTAATTATTTAGTTAAATAATTAATTAATATTTAATTTTATCTATCTATTTACTTATTTAGTTATTTTAATTCCTTTTTTTATAAAACGTTCTAGGACACGGGCCCCGTTTGTCATAGGGCTAGAGTTAGATTAATTAGGGCCATTAGTGGCTTAACCACGTGTACGTCGGCAAGACTTCACGGTGGCTAACCGCCGGCGCTAAACAGGCGGCGAGCTCGTCGGCCGCCATCTCCGGCGACGGCCGGGCTGTGGTGGCTCGGCGGCGCATCACGACGAGGGCACCAGATGGTGGCCGTGGGGCTCTTGGAGGTGGGCTGCGAGGCGCCGACGTTGAGCGAGCAGCGGGGCTCGGCCTCGCGGCGGGCATGCCGTCGCGTAGGGGGCGGCGCGCCCGCAGTGCGTCTGCAGACGCAGGGGCAACACAGGCGTCAAATGACGAAACGAGGAGAGGGGGAGCTGCGGGAGCACGCGGGCGAGCGAGTCCCGTCGAGGACGACTCCGGCGCGGGGTCAGAGAGGGAGATGGGGGTGGCGCTCACGGAGGGATGTAGGGTAAGGGCAGCGGGGCTCGGGTGTATGATGAGGACGACAGCGTCGAAGGATGCAGACCGGCGGGGAGGAGGAGGCACTCTGGGTGGCGGCGCCGTTGTCCAGGCGGGGCGGGACGGGTGAGCGCCGACGATGGGGGTAGGGGCGCCGACGCCGTTGTCCAGGCTGGGCGTCGGGGTAGACGGGATCGGGGCCGATCCCGATCCAGATCGGTGGGAGGAGGAGAAGGGGATCGTGGGGGGAGTGGGGTTCGTGCGGGAGCAGTGGGGGTGGACCGGGCTAGGGTTCGGTCGCTCGGGGAGATAAGGGGGATTGGGGTGGGCCTCCTGGTGGCCTCGATGCCCAGTTGGGCCGAATGGCCCAGGGGGAGGGGGGCTTTGCCTTTTTTTTTCTTTGGTTTCAATTTTCCTATTTTTTCTGTTTTATTTATTTAGCTACTGTAATGTACTTAGTGTAGGTACTAAACGATTTTAGTTAAAGTTGAAACTCCTCACATAATTACCTACTGATATTTTGGGCATTGTCCGAAAGGTTTGGTGGGTTATTAGGAATTGTTTGAAAATAAGTTCACATTTTAAAAGGCAGAAAAGGTGTTGTATGACCACTTTAATTATTTCCAGGGGAGATTTAAAAATCCATTTAATGTTAGATCCTCCAGGTTAATTACCTAGTGAATATTCGCAACCGACCGAACATTTTTGTTTTACCGGTTGAAGAAATAATAATTTGACTTTATTTTAACTTTGAATTTGTCGGGTTTGGATCAAAGGGAGGTTTAGCAAATTAACTGCGATGACATGGCAACATTAGGAGGGGATTACTGTAGCTTAAATACCCGGGCGTCACAGCGCCCACAAACAAATACATATATGTGTTGGATGGCTTGCAGTGTCCGAACAGCTCGATCCGGACATGTGCGGACGTTTTGAGGGTCCGCATTAGAGATGCCCTAAGTTTTTTCAAAAACACTCATATCTATCATAAGGTTCACTAACAGTATAAAACACCTTCAACATAATAGAAATTACATCGAGGTCCATAGACCAACAGGTGACCAGTATTGTCGTTAGTACAAACTATTGACATTGTCTCTTCCTTACCGGGTTCGGCCTACCTTCTCGATGACAGATGAGAAGACTTCCTACACGTGCCCCAGAGTTGCAGTCGTGTCATTAAGCCCTTTGATTGATAGGAAGCGCCTCACACCAAATTTCATCATCTTGCACGCGCGGCGAGAAACTCTAACCTTACCACCCCAAGTAGACGGCAAGAATCTACACCGAAGCTCCGCTAAATTAATCTCAATGGATGAACTCGAGGAGGATCGGAACCCAAAAAGACTAGCTCGAATATGAAGCAGATGTTGGATTAAGCAACATGCAATGCTTGCAAACAAAAGTTTCTACCCCATAAATCAAGAACATGTTGTGGAGATTGATCACAAGTTTACCACTAGACACGTAGTTCCACAAAGTGAGTAGAGTTGGAGTAGCGCGTCGAGCACTGCAATCATCCTTCTCCTCCTTTGCTCCTCGACCAGAAGATTGTGGAACTCACAAATGGTTCATTGAAGGGGTACAGGTGCACCCCCTCTAAGGTATTCGTGCGTATAGGGAAGGATGTCGTATGACAAATTGCTAGATTCGATAGCACAACCTAGGCACAAAAGTGGCGACGACTAGGTTAACATAATGACTCATGGACTATCAACTGAACCAACACAAACTTCAAGGGCACCTCCCTACACTTTTAAACTTTGGTGTTTGGTTCACGTGAAAAGGAAAAATGCAGAAATTAAATAAACAAAGTCAAATTGACGGTGTTACGGCCCAGGGATGCCTCATCATACCGGTAGTTGGCTTAAGCAGGCCGGGCCGGCCCCCCTAGATCGGTTTATGCACTGGTAAAAGGATCGATATAGTTGACTAGAGGGGGGTGAATACGCAACTAACAATTTTTAGCTTTTCTTAACCAAATTAAACTTTGCATCAAAGTAGGTTGTCTAGATATGCAACTAGGTGAGCAACCTATATGATGCAACAACAACTAGCACCCAAGCAAGCAAGGGATACAACACAAATAAGCTTGCACAAGTAAAGGCACGAGATAACCAAGAGTGGAGCCGGTGAAGATGAGGATGTGTTACCGAAGTTCCTTCCTTTTGAGGGGAAGTACGTCTCTGTTGGAGCGGTGTGGAGGCACAATGCTCCCCAAGAAGCCACTAGGGCCACTGACGGTGTCCTGGACTAGGGGGTACTCACCACGTTGTCCCCCAATCGGTTAGATTGGGCCGAGGACTCCCAGGGCCGCATACTCATGGGCCAGTCCGGACAGGTGCCGCATACAAGGAAGATTCCACAAGACTTGGTGATCAAGACAAGGACTCCTCCCCCACCGGCGTATTCGGCTAGGACTCTTGTTATCCTAGGCCTCTAGTGCATTATATAAACCAGGGGCCAGACTAGTCGACATATATACAAAGAACAACAATCATACCATAGGCTAGCTTCTAGGGTTTATCCTCCTTGATCTCGTGGTAGATCTGCTCTTGTACTACCCATATCATCAATATTAATCAAGCAGGAGTAGGGTATTACCTCCATCGAGAGGGCCCAACCTGGTAAAAACATCCTTGTCTCCTGTTATCATCCGCCTAGGCGCACAGTTCGGGACCCCCTACCGAGATCCGCCGGTTTGACACCGACATTGGTGCTTTCATTGAGAGTTCCTCTGTGTGTTCGGCAAAAGGTCGATGGCTCGCCCTTGAGTCAAGCTGCGACTTGACATATTCGTCACCAGCTCGACTGGTCACCTTGGTTCGACCAAGGACCGCGCCCTATCTCCGATCGTCATGTTCGGATGAGGGCCTTCGTCAACATCAGCTCCGATCTCTATCAAGATCATGGAGGAATCATCCAGTGAGCCCAGGGGCTCAACGTCAACATTGCCCTCGGGCGACCGCGCTCTTTTCCTGGACAGCAAACTTGTATCCGCCGTCACCGCCTCCTCGAGCGTCGGTTTGACGATTGCTTCAGCAAAATAGTGCGGAATTGAGTCTACAACAACCCTGGAAAATTTCGTCGAGTTCCGATGGAGGAATCTCTGGCAATCCATGATATACAGGAGCCCTGTCAAATCTGGACGAGAATCCAGACGAGTTTAGGGCGTGGTGTCCAGCTTCTAGCTTGGACTTTCTTTGGAAGATCCAACCGTTGATCGGCTGCGGAATTCCTATATCTACCACCCCTCAAAATTTCAGCTCGATCCGACCGTCCAAACTCCGGGAACCTTCCGATTAGTGCATCACTTTTCGGATCTGTTTTCTGCGCGAAAACGAATCCGACCCGAGTTCGTCTTTTTTATGATCGGGATTTCGGACATCCTTTTTGAAGGAAGTTTTGTATGGGGATGTTCCTGAACACATCCCACTAACTTTAAAATCTTTTGAACATGATCTTCAACATCATGCTGGTGTTAAACCAGTCCAGCAATATTGCTCCACGGCTGCCGACCTGCGCTAGACACGTCGTCACTTTGTTGAGCCGAGCTCAACTTCTTTGGATCATCATCTCGGCAAGCCGAACAAGAGTCCGGCATCGCGAAGGATAAATCATCACCAACATCACCGCCCCACGGATTACACGGAGCGGGCACACCGGCGTCGCCGCACGGTCGCTTCATCAAGCCGGCATCGACCATGTCACGACCTGCATCGGTAGGGCCGCACTATTGCTTCTTCAAGCTGGTATCCATCACACCGACCTACTTCGACTCATCGGCTGACACTAAGGCTTCATCACGTTAGCTGGACCGGGGGCTTCATCATCTCTTCATCAACCTACTCCGGACACTTCGGCGTCACTAGCCGACCAGCTCCGTCACGTTAGCTGGGCCGAGGGCTTTGCCTCAGCTAGCCAACCTTTGCCAGCATTAGCATGCCGTCGTTTTATCGCCCATCAGGCAATGGGTGCGCGGATCGAGTCCCGATTCTGGGAATCACCTTTCTTCAGATTGCTACAACAAATAAACCAGGTGCTATTAATCCTAGTATTTTTTGCTTGTTTGGGTTCATTTTTCCCAATGAATTATTACTCTGGTTTTCCATCATATGTACGCAGGTCTATCAAATGGTGGCGCGTTAACGCGGTTGCATGGTGGTTCGGTCAGTTTCCGTACATAGTCCGTGAACGCCGCATCCGAACTTCGAACCGACACTGTGAATTCAGGCCTTGCCATGCCTTTACTGCATCACGCCGCCGCCACGCCGACATTGACTTGGCGCGCCAGCCATATTTCTTTTATTACTCACTTTGCATAAATTATTTATTATGCAACGATTTTTTTTATTACTATTATCTCTGGTTTGCACTATTTTTTGTGCACAGGAAAATGATCGATCGGACTATACCCTTTAGCGTCACCTCGGTGGGACGGGGGCTTCGTCAACACTTCATTACCCCATGCGGGGACTTGGCATCACTCTGCCGTCCTGCATTGAGCGTGCTATGCCACCACTTGAGTGCCGAGCTCTTTGCTCCGCCACCTCGGGACGGCTTGGGGATGGAACCTTGTCCGCATCAAGCTCGGACCGCGTCGTCAATACCGAACACATTAACCAGCTAAGTTGCCTTCATGCTCAAAGTTTTAAATTTCTAACTTGTGTTCGGTTCGACCAAGCATTATACTTTTGGAAACAAAGTTGCTTGTAAAATTTTCCTTGTCCAAACTTTGTTCAAGCACATACTTGACGCTACCAGCGCTCATTATACCGGGGCTTCTTTAGCGAAGCTTATTAATTTGGGCTTTATGCCCAACACATGTGTCACACTTCCGCATGTACCTTTTATTCACCATTATATGCATCGATATGACTTAAGTTTTGGCCAAGCTGGGTTGCTGGCTCTGTGCTTACCCCTCGTTCCCGATTGTTCGTCTAGGTGGTAAAGGAGCACCTCTGCGATTATTCTTGCGGGTCAGCGGATGTGTACCTCGACCGGGTGAAGCGAAAGCTAAGCGTTCTTAAGGGAATACTCGGTCGGTGAACTAAAAGATGATTTCTTACCTATTCATTTACCTGCCCCAGATGTTTTTGCTCTTTTCGCAGTCCGGACATGCACTTTAGGGCATGCCTCCCGAAAAGGAACCCTTAACGGAACTATTCTCCTGGAAGATGTTTCTTACTAACCATGTAATATAACATAACTAGTTGGGCACTTTTACGATAAAGCACTAATGACCCCTACTTGGTCTCCACGCATGCCCGGTTTTTATAACCGCGAGGGTATTCGGACACACTCGGACTATTGGGTCCAGAGGTTGAAGCGAAAAGGTCCGCTTCGACAAGCGATCTACAATCCGGCTAGAAGGCATTTTACATGTCACCTTACATTATATAGTCAACTTTTACCCAAGTCACTTGGGGCTCTTATGTTTATTCGAGCCGTTTTATACTAAGTGTTTTTCTTCTTAGTTGTTGCAAAGTTTTTTATTTATCACTCCTTTTTCGACACGAGTGTGCGGTCACTAGCAGGGAGCCTAATTTCTCTCTCAAAACCGCTAGAGTTTAGTTTTCTAAACTAGCCTAATGAGAAGTACTCCGCCGGGATGGGAGGCTGAAGCCGTAGGCTGACCAGCTTGAAGTCTTGAGATAGGATGTGTCATGTTAAAGCACGGCGAAGCACTTTTTTCTAAAGTCAATTTTCGATTGGCATCGAACACTTGATCTTGTTCGGACGTCATGTTTTTACTGACATTTTTTGGTTTTCCAAGCTTTTGGCACTTTTAAACTATTTGTGTGTTTTCAGCACAAGTCTCGCAGTGCAACGTCGGACACCTTTAGAGATTCGACAAAAACATTCTCGGATATTGCTATATATGCATCAGTTTCGAATTGTGTCTTCGGTCAATAGTTGGGTTGCCCGGCTCCCGCGCTTGCCTCCTACGTTCCGCTTTGTTCGGCTAGGTGTGCAAAGGGAGAACCACTGCGATTGCGCTTCCAGCTCGCATGGTCAAGCGCCTCAGTGGAGAAAGCCGAAAACTGACTGTCACAAAAGGTGTAAACTGGTCAGCGGTCCGATGACTATATTAAACGACGTGCCATTCATAACATTGGCCGAAGTGTTTCCGGCTTGACCTCGACTGTCGTCGAACACTACCGGGGGCTACTAACTGGCCTCCCAAACTAAATCCTCAATATTTTGCTCTTACATTGGAGCTGAGGTTTCATGATCATGCTTAGCATGACAACCCAAAGAAAGGAACCGATAAGCGGGACTATTTTCTTTGGAAGACATTTCTTACATTAAAAAGTAATATAACATATCTCTCTGCGTACCTTTGTTTATAAAACCGTATGGCGGTTTGCCTTGTTTGTCGTAAATCTTTGCCCTCATAAAGGCTTTATAAAGTAGGACAAACACTCCTCGACTCTTGGCGAGGAGGTTAAGCCGATGGTCGGTCAACAAAGTTTTGTACAATGCGGATCCGAGCATTAATGACATAAAATACTTGGATACATTGAGTCATTACACATAATTTGTGATTTTACTATGGATATCGATCCTTAATTGACCACCCGTGCCGCATTAAGGCTCGAAACTCTTGGGCTTTGGGCTTATTATTTACAAATATTAAAGGGCACATCAATCCCCTAATCTGGTGTTGCCACCCGACCGGTGTCTCGGGGCTCTTGCATTGCTTGTTCTATGCGAAAATTTTAAGTGCTGTCTGATTTCGAGGAGATTTTGATCCTCGGGTTGGTCGGCCGCACCCAACTTTGAGTCTCGAGGTCTGAGCACGCCGCTTTTGCGTCCCAAGTATTCTGCGAGCTAAGACTTGATCCTCGGGCCGATTTTGCAAATCAACTTTGAGTCTCGTGATTCTTGGGATCAGCGGTCTTATGTCATCCTTCAGGTGCATCTCGGGTTTTAGACCGATACACACCTTGAGGGCTACTGGCTATATATCTCGTCAGAGAATAAATTGCATCAATAAAAAATATTGACCAAAAATCAGCCCACATTCGGGGTGGTGCACCACCTTGGAAGCAGTCCGGCATAAAGCTCGGGCACTAGTGGCTGGCTCCATAGAGGGCATTTCCGGCATTAAGCTCGGCTAAACTCCTTCAAACTTCTTTGAACCAAGGTGATTTACGACACCTCGGATACAGTCCGGCGTTGGAGCTCGGATGCAAGAGGACGCTGCCGCCCGGGAACAACTTCAAACCCGTGGTGTGGCATAAAAATAACAAGGCATTGATAAAGGCCGGAAACTTAAAGGGGCTCCTCGGATACCCGACGTGCAAACTCGTCGAATGCATTTCGGCGATCCTCAAGATCGAAGATGAGAAGATTTGTTGAACCAGTTTTCAAGACCAAAGCAACCAAGATGAAGAACAGTTCGGAAGAATCGAGGCGTCCCTAACGAAGACCGGTTCAGGGATCTTGACGGTGTCTGGACTGGGGTACTCACCACATCGTCCCCCAATCGGTTAGATTGGGCGAGGACCCCTGGGCCACATACTCATGGGCCAGTCCGGACAGGTGCCGCATACAAGGAAGATTCCACAAGACTTGGTGATCAAGACAAGGACTCCACCCCCACCAGCGTATTCGGCTAGGACTCTTGTTATCCTAGGCCTCTGGTGCATTATATAAACCAGGGGCCAGGCTAGTCCACATATATACAAAGAACAACAATCATACCATAGGCTAGCTTCTAGGGTTTAGCCTCCTTGATCTCGTGGTAGATCTACTCTTGTACTACCCATATCATCAATATTAATCAAGCGGAGTAGGGTATTACCTCCATCGAGAGGGCCCGAACACTGGTAAAAACATCGTGTCCCTTGTCTCCTGTTACCATCCGCCTAGACACACAGTTCGGGACCCCCTACCCGAGATCCGCCGTTTTTGACACCGACAGCCACCATATTCTCCTCACGCCCTCACACAATGCGAGGTGTCGTGATTCCACTATTGGTGCCCTTGAAGGCGGCGACCGAACCTTTACAAACAAGGTTGGGGCTATCTCCACACCTTAATTAGAGGCTCCCAACGAGACCAAGAAGCTTCACCACAATGGACTATGGCTCCGCGGTGACCTCAACCGTCTAGGGTGCTCAAACACCCAAGAGTAACAAGATCCGCTAGGGATTAGTGGGGAGGGAATCAAATTTCTCTTGGTGGAAATGTAGATCGAGGCCTTCTCAACCACTCCCGAGCAAATCAACAAGTTTGATTGGCTAGGGAGAGAGATCGGGCAAAAATGGAGCTTGGAGCAACAATGGAGCTTATGGGGGAAGAGGTAAGTCAACTATGGGAAGAAGACCCCCTTATATAGTGGGGGGAACAAACCAACCGTTACCCCACATGCAGCCCGTGAGAGCGCGTACTACAAGAGGAGCAGCGGTACTACCGCTGGCCCCAAGCGGTACTACCGCTCCCCCTCGCGGTACTGCCGCTGGACCCAGAGCGGTACTACCGCGGTGGCAAGGGCGGTACTACCGCCTCTACTGCCGCAGCAAGTACCACAAAACCCGACACGAAAAAAGAGCCCTCGAATCGAGGCGGTAGTAGCACGTAGCCGCAGCAGTACTACAGCTGGGAGCTCCAAGCGGTACTACCGCTATGGAGCGGTACTACCACTGTGGAGCGGTACTGCCGCTTGTAGCACCCAAGCGGTACTACCGATGTGGCCATGCAGGTACTACCACCGGGTCCAATGAAGCACGAGGAAGTAAGGAACGAGGCTCTTCATTGGGCGGAAAGGCTCGGAGGGTGTGCAAAGGATGTGTACGTGTAGATTCCACCCTAGCCTTACCAAAGCGGACCCCCTCTTGATAGTACGGTGACTCCTACGAAACTAGTCCACCAGACTGAATCTAAAGGACTACACCGTCTTCGCTTCAAACTCCGAGGGGAGGGAATCGTCTCGTGCCACAGGATGAACCTCTGAAAAACTCAACGCACACGATTAGTCCGCAAAAGCATTGTCATCAATCACCAAAACATCTTAGGGATAAATATTCCCTTACAATCTCCCCCTTTTGGTGGATTGATGACAATACGGGATTTGCACAAACGGGAAATGACAAAGGACATAAGCAAACCCCACATCTCTAAAATATAGACGGGCTCCCTGTAGGATCGAAAGTATGTCTAGAGGGGGGTGATTGGACTACTTGACCAAATAAAACTTATCCTTTTCCCAATTTTAGTCTTTGGCATATTTTAGCTAACTTAGCACAAGTCAAGCAATTTTAACACAATTCAAGCAAGCATGCAAAGAGTATATGAGCAGCGGAAAGTAAAGCATGCAACTTGCGAGAATGTAAAGGGAAGGGTTTGGAGAATTCAAACGCAATTGGAGACACGGATGTTTTTGTCGTGGTTCCGATAGGTGGTGCTATCATACATCCACGTTGTTGGAGACTTCAACCCACGAAGGGTAACGGTTGCGCGAGTCCACGGAGGGCTCCACCCACGAAGGGTCCACGAAGAAGCAACCTTGTCTATCCCACCATGGCCGTCGCCCACGAAGGGCTTGCCTCACTAGCGGTAGATCTTCACGAAGTAGGCGATCTCCTTGCCCTTACAAACTCCTTGGTTCAACTCCACAATCTTGTCGGAGGCTCCCAAGTGACACCTAGCCAATCTAGGAGACACCACTCTCCAAGAAGTAACAAATGGTGCGTTGATGATGAACTCCTTGCTCTTGTGCTTCAAATGATAGTCTCCCCAACACTCAACTCTCTCTCACATGATTTTGATTTGGTGGAAAGAACATTTGAGTGGAAAGCAACTTGGGAAAGGCTAGAGATCAAGATTCATATGGTAGGAATGGAATATCTTGACCTCAACACAAGTGTAGGTGGTCTCTCTCAGAAAATGTAAGTTGGAAGTGTAGGTTTGTTCTGATGGCTCTCTCCACGAATGAAGAGGAGGTGGAGGGGTATATATAGCCTCCACACAAAATCTAACCGTTACACACAACTTGCCAATCTCGGCGGGACAGAATTGAGAAACTCGGTCGGACCGATTCAGCAAATCTAGTGACCTTAGGATTTTCGGTGGGACCGACATGCAACTCGGTAGGATCGATATGGTTAGGGTTAGGGCATAACGTAATCTCGGTGAGACCGATTACACAAACTCGGTGAAACAGATTTTGGTAATAAGCTAACCAGAGAGTTGGTCAGGTAAATTCGATGGGACCGGTTCGCTCATTTCGGTGAGACCGAATGTTACGAAAAGGAAACAGAGAGTTTACATTGCAATCTCGGTGGGACCGATCGCTCATCTCGGTGGTACCGAAAAGTTACGAAGGGAAACAGAGAGATTACAATCCCATCTCGGTGAGACAGAGATCCCTATCGGTGAGACCGATTTGCCTAGGGTTTGTGGCAGTGGCTAAGACATCTGAACTCGGTGGCGCCGGATAGAAAGAATCGGTGGGGCGAAGTTTGACTTTTGGTTTAGGTCATATGTGGATGTGAGAAAGTATTTGAGGGCTTTGGAGCATATCACTAAGCATTTTGAGCAAGAAAGCCATTAAGCAACACCTCATCCCTCCTTGATAGTATTGGATTTTCATATAGACTCAATGTGATCTTGGATCACTAAAATATAAAATGTAGAGTCTTGAGCTTTGAGCTTGAGCCAATCCTTTTGTCCTTAGCATTTTGAGGGGTCTACTTTTCTCATCCATGCCATGCCAATCATTGAGCTTTCCTGAAATATTCATCTTGAAATAGCATTAGCTCAATGAGCTATATGTTGTTAGGAATTACCAAAACCACCTAGGGACAGTTGCACTTTCAATCTCCCCCTTTTTGGTAATTGATGACAACATATAGATCAAAGCTTCGACAAATGATAATAAGATTGAAAAACATTATCGCTTTGAGAAGTATGTGAAAGGCAAGAGCTCCCCCTAAATTTGTGCATAGTTTAAGATTTGCTTTGGACTGCAAATGCACAATGAGTTAGGATCATGAGTTACTCTTCCATGTCACATACATCTTGGTGGAGCGCTCAAAATGATAATGATTAAATACATGCACTCATCACCAAGCAAAGTGAATGATCATATAGAGATAAAAGGATAATGTCATCCAACAAGCATTAAGGTAGCATATGATCAAACACATGATCATCCAAGTATCTCGCAAAAGCATAAAGTATCGCAAACAAGAAAATAAAGTTCAACCATCAAAACAAGAGAGAACAAAAGCAACACTCTCTCTCGAAGCCTATGTCGGTGGGAAACGACGCCTATGGGATCACTGGAATCCCTTCTACGGTTGCGGGGCGCGGGATCGTGAGAAGAGCGGGACTAAAGGATGACACAAAGGGGATTTACCCAGGTTCGGGCCGCAAAGATGCGTAAAACCCTACGATCCTGCTTTGGTGGTTGTATTAGTGTTCTTGAGCTCTCGAACTAGCTCTGGGTGCTGCGAGGTTCAAAATAGCCGAATCCTTCTCCTGGATGCCTTGGGTCTCCTTTTATAGGCAAAGGGATCGCCACAGTGGCACCAGGAGGTGGCATCGAAGTACTGTGGCTAAGCTTATCGCTAGCCATTACGGGACAAAGCGCATTTAATGCGAGGCTTAGGTGTCCCTTCGCTTTATTAGGGGACGGGGGTGAGGCCCGTCCCATCCTCGCCGCTCCTCCTAGCTTCGACACGCGCCCTGGCCAGCGATGCATGCGGTGCCATGTAGGCAGGCAGGCACCTGAGGTGGCGCGGTGGTGGAGCTTGCACGAAGAGCTACATGTTGCCACGCAGGTGCCTGCCCAGCTGGTTGTGTCGGCAGCTGCATGCGAACGGTGGTGAAGACTTGGCTGGCACGGGCCTGGCAGTGGCCCAGCTGGTGCGCTTGGCGAGGGTCTTGCCGGGTGACCCGGCAAGGGTCTTGCCGGGGATCCCGGCAAGGGTCTTGCCGTGGCGCGCCAGCTTCCCCGGCAAGGATCTTGCCGAGGGTATTGTGGGTTTCTTCGGTGGGGATGGTTGCCTCCCCATCCTCATTTGATCTTGATCATTCTTTGTCTTCACAAAGATCTGCATGCCACCACGGAGGTGCCTCCCGAGCCTCATCCCAATGCTTTTGTTCGCGTTGGTGGGCTCAAAGGTAGCTCACTAAGTTGGCATGGGTGTGCTGCCCCGGCAAGGGTCTTGCCGGGGCTGCTGAGGCCGCCCCGGCAAGGGTCCTTGCCGGGAAAACCTGCGTTGCCCATTCGATCTTCTTGGCCTTGGTCCTCGTCGTTGCTTCGTCTGCCTTGTGGCTTCGGCTTCTCTCTGGCTTCCCTTTCCTGCCCTGTTATGCGTGGTCATGGCGGGAGGCTCTCACTGCCCGTGCACAAGTAAAGGGGTCAAAAGCAGAGCCCCTACTTTTGTACACCGACAGGAGCCCCCGAGTCTGGGCCACACATAAGCGCAACACGTTGTTGGGCCAGGCCCAGAACGGTGCGCGGGCAGTTGGGGCGGATTTTCACCGTGGCCACTGTTCCGCCCGCTGCGTTTCCCCACGACTCGCGTAGAACACGCGACGTGGGGGTCGTGCGCGCGCATGACGGAAGCATGTTGGCGTCATCTCGTGGTGGGCAGTAAAGAGGCGGCCCGCGTGTCTTTTTGAGACCGCAGGGCCGCGGCTCATTCACTGCCCTCGCTTGGGAACCGTCGCTCCACGCGTCCCACTGCGCCTGAGTCTTGCGCCACGTTCGCTGCATGCATAACGTAGAACGAGTGGCAGGCGCGCGGGATGTGGGAAGTCGCGCGCGTGCGCGGGTCGATTCCCATGCGTCTTCAATGGAGCGGGGAGGGCGGTCGACGGCCCCGCTTGCTGTCACCTCAATGGGCCGGATTGGCCGAGAGGGGGCGGCCGAGCCTCGCCCCCGCCCCTTTATAAAGGGGGAGTGGGAGGAATGGCGCCTCTCAACCCTTTGCCATCTGCCTTTCCCCATTCCCGCTTCCTCTTTCCTTCCGCCATGGCGAGGGGGCGTGGCGACGCTTCATCGGTGGCGGCGAGGGTTTCGGCCAGGCAGCATCGCTCCTCCCCAAGAGCTCGTAGCGGCGGAGCTGGCCGCTAGAGGAAGGGGGAGGGGGCGAGGTCGAGGCCGTCGTGGTGCTCGAGGGAGAGGAGGATGGGGCGGCAGATCAGCTTCGCCTCCTCCGGCAGCCCCTCCTCCGATGGAGGGCCATGCCGGAGATAACCCTTGCGAGTTCTTCGTCAGGCTGCGCCATCCGCCACGCCGCTGCCTCCGCCTCCCGACCCCATTTGCACGGGAGATGGAGCTGGATCCGCCGCAGGCGTTGCGGTTGCGCATGAGGGGCTGCGGGAACAGCGTACGTGGGCCGACGTCGAGTTCCCAGCCCCTCACGTCATGTACCTTCGTCGAGGGTGGAAGACCTTCGCCCGCATCCACAGCCTGACGGAGGGGCTCACTCTCCATTTCGAGCTAACGGAACGTGCCTTCCTCCTCGTCAAGGTCTTCGGGCTCTTCGGGACTCGCGCAAGGTGCTGCGTGGCGAGCTCCTCTGATGGCGAAAATTCTTCCTCGAGCGAGAGCAACGAGGAGGACAGCGGCAACAACGACGAGGGTAACGGGCGGCAGGATGACGGGTCCGACTAGGCGTCGGGCGCCGCTCCGAGCAGCACCGGCGACCCTATCATCCGTGCCGCCGCCTCCTTGAACTTCTCGGGGTCGCCTCCTTGGGCGGCTGGCATTGGGAGGCCGCGTAAGAGGAAGAGGGCGGGCGGCAAGGCCGTCAAGTCGGAGTACGCGGGCACCGACGCCTTCATCGCGTATTGACGTCCTGCCGCCTCATCTTCGAGCTCTTCCTTCGGCGCCGCCATCACCATCCAGCCATCGGACGGCCACCGGGATGTTCTCTTGGTGTCTTCTGCCACCCGTAGCTCGCCTAGGCGCCCCTTTTGCCCTTCTGCCTTCTTGTTCCATTTCCTGGGGAGAGGGACAAGAAAGGGATTACGGGCACCTTATCTCTTTTTAGCCTTGTAAGCCTTTGAGCCTTTGTTAACTTTAGAACTTGTAATCTCCCTGTTCATGTTTTTCATTTCGTATGAATTGTACCTGTACGGGATGTTTTTTAAATGAAAAAGGGATGTTCGCCGGGATTTTCGTTCATGGGAGGAACCCACGACAAGGAATGAATCCTTGTTATCCTTAAGACAAATGTTTTCTCGCCCGGCAACAGGCCTTGCTGTCTCCCCACTTCACTTGACCTTTCTCACGCCCTTGGCGGAGGCAGGGATGAGGTGGGCTTAGCCCCCCGTTCCTTTTCTTCGCCGTCGCGGCTACAACCAGATTTCGGCCCAAGGGATAATCCTTGGGTGCCGAAGAAAGGGAGCACGGCGGCTCAGGGATGGAATGGGGTTTCATGTATCCCAGTCCATAACGAAATGCATGATAGGGGATAGAAAACTTATCTGGATCTGCAGCCCCCGGCGATCTTGTCTTGCCGCGGATGGATCCTTGTTCTTGCAGCCCCCGGCAACTCTGGCTTGCCACGGCCCGGACGCCGGTCCGTTCCTTATCTTCCAAAATAGCTCGGCAAGAGAACTTAGGTGCCATGCGAACCAAAGAAGACAGAGAAGAACAGAGAGACGCGCACTCGACCTCTAAGCTAGGGGTTAGCCGCCGCTAAGCACTATCAACCCTAACCAAGGAAGAGACTTGACCTAGCATGCATGCTATAACTTAGGGCGCCAGTAACCGCTTATTTATGCTCGTGGTCTACCGGCTTTGTACAAAGGTTACATGCCTTGCCGGCAAGGCTTGTACAAAAGGGTGGCTTGCCGGAGGTCCGCAAGCCGCGCCTTATGGGTAAAACTTGCGAAGATGCTCGATGTTCCAGGAGTTGCTCACTGGAATGGCATCCTCGGTCTCCAGCGGACTGCGCCAGCCCGGTGACTCGTGTTACCCGATAAGGGCCTTCCCACTTCAAGTCCAACTTGTTGGAATTCTTGGCCAAATGAACGTGTTAAAGAACAAGGTCGCCTTCCTCAAAGCTCCGGCATGAACCTTGCGGCTATGGAAGGCTTGTTTGGTAGCGTCTTTGCTCTCACAAACCGCCGGAGACGATCTTCCTCAAGGAGCGTTGCGTCATCTTGCCGCATTCGCTCTTGCTCAAGCTCATCGTAAGCGAGCACTCGAGGTGACCCGGATATGAGTTCCGTGGGGAGAACTGCTTCTGCCCCGTAGACCAGGGCAAATGGTGTCTGGCCGGTGGCTCGATTTGGCGTCGTCTTGATCGACCAAAGAACCGCCGGCAACTCATCAATCCAGCGCCTTCCACTCTTGCGCAACCTGTCAAAAGTCTTCGTCCTTAAGCCTCGCAGAACTTCATCATTTGCTCTCTTAAGCTGGCGTTGCTCGCGGATGTGCCACGCAGGCGAAATGCACCTTGCTGCCGAGATCCTCGATGTATTGCATGAAGGAGTGGCTTGTGAACTGTGTGCCGTTATCAGTGATGATCCTGTTGGGCACCCCAAAATGGCACACTAGTCCCTTGAAGAACTTGATGGCTGACTTCGCTGTCACCTTCCTCATTGCTTCCACTTCCGGCCACTTTGTGAACTTGTCGATTGCGACGTACAAGTACTCAAAGCCCCCGACAGCTCGGGGGAAAGGGCCCAATATGTCGAGCCCCCAGACCGAGAAGGGCTAGGAGAGAGGGATAGTTTGAAGGGCTTGAGCTGGTTGATGGAGCTTCTTCGAATGGAACTGGCACGCTTCCCACTTGGTTACTAGTGCCGTCGCATCCTGGAGGGCGGTGGGCCAGAAGAAACCTTGCCGGAAAGCCTTGCTGGCAAGGGCCCTCGACCCTATGTGGGAGCCACATATGCCTCCATGTATCTCTGCCAACAGCTTTAGTCCTTCCTCCCGGGAGATGCACATCAATTTCACCCCATTTGGTCTTCTTCTGTACAATACGTTATCAATGAATTGGTACAGAGCAAACCGGCGGGCTACTCTCTCTTCCTCTTCCTGCTCCTCAGGAAGCTCTCCTGTCTGGAGAAATTGGACGGTGTGTTGCGCCCATGCCGGAGCCTGTGGCTCGACGGCAAGGACTAAAGGCATCTCTCCCGCCATGGGTGCGACTGTCTCTACGACCATGGCCTGAGGCCCTGCCGGAGTTGGTCGCCCCGCGGCGGGATCGGCATCCACGGCAACATCTTCGCCAGCGGCTCCAGGGAGCTCGATGGGGAAGTACTTGCCGGGGCCTAGCTTCCTCCGCTTGTTCAGCCCGGTTGATGGTTCAATGGATGGTTGAGTTAACTAAAGCACAAAAGTACCTGGTTCCACAAGTAGCTTGAGCGCAGCGAGCTTTGACAGGTAGTCGGCGATGTCGTTCTCCGCCCGAGGGACATGCTCCGCTTGTATACCGTCAACGTAAGCTTCCATCAACGGGCTTTGATAATCTTTGTTAACTTGCCTGACGACGAGCTGTGAGTCGCCCCTGACGATGAGCTTTTTAACTCCGAGGTCTGCCGCGATCCTGAGACCGGCAAGCAAACCCTTGTACTCGGCGGTGTTGTTGGTCGACATCTCCCGGGGGAAGTGCATCTGGAAGACATACTTGAGGTGTTCTCTGGTGGGTGCGACAAGCAGCACACTAGCACCGGCGCCTTGAAGTGAGAAGGCACCATCAAAGTACATGACCCAGTTGCGGCTCATTTCCTTGCCGGGGAGAGCGGTCTCCTGTACCTCTTCGTCGGGCGTCGAGGTCCATTCTGCAACAAACTCCGCCAAGACTCTGCTCTGAATCGTCGAGGTGCTCTCGAACTTCAAACCAAAGCTTGACAGCTCCAGGGCCCATTCCACGATCCTCCCCATTGCATCTAGATTATGCAGTATCCGTTGCAAAGGGAGGCGGGTGACAACCGTGATCTCGTGCGCTTGGAAGTAATGGCGTAGCTTCGTCGAGGCCATAAGGAGGCCGAAGAGCAGCTTTTGCACACCTGAGTACCTCGATCTAGCCCCCTGCAAGAGAGAGCTGACGAAGTAGACTAGGTGCTGTACCACTTTCTTCTTCTGCGCCTCTCCACCCGGTCGCGTGGGTCCTGTTGTGCTGGCGTCCGCCTCTGCCGGGGAATCAGCTTTGCCGGGGTCGAGCCCTGCCGGAGAGGGTTTCGGTTTGTCATCTGTTGGCTCTGCTGCTGCCGCTGCCTCCTCGTTGACCTCTCTCTGTGCCACTAGTGCAGCGCTAACCACTTGATTTGTTGCCGCTAAGTAAAGTAGCAACGGTTCTTGTGGTTTGGGCGCAACCAGCACTGGGGTAGAGGAGAGGTATTTCTTCAAGTCTTGCAGCGCCGCTTCGGCTTCTGGGATCTACTCCATTGGGCCCACCTTCTTCAAGATTTTGAAAAAGGGAAGGGCACGCTCTGCGGACTTGGAGATGAACCGGCTCATGGCAGCAACACGCCAGTGAGCCGACGCACGTCCTTGATCCGTTTGGGTGCCTCAATCTGCTCAATGGCCTTGATCTTATATGGGTTTGCTTCAGTCCCACGCTGCGACACAAAGAACCCAAGAAGCTTGCCGGAAGGGACACCAAAAACACACTTCTCAGGGTTCAGCTTGAGGTTGATCTTGCGCAGGTTTGCAAACGTCTCCTCCAGATCTTGCACAAGTGTTGCCTTGTCCTTGGTCTTGACCACTATGTCATCCATATAAGCTTCCATATTTCTATGTAGCTGGGGCTCGAAACCAATTTGGACTGCTCTTGCAAAGGTGGAGCCAGCACTCTTCAACCCGAAAGGCATCCGAAAAAAGCAATACGTACCACATGGGGTGATGTATGCTGTCTTTTCCTCGTCTTCCTTTGTCATGAAGATCTGGTGGTATCCTGAGTAGGCGTCGAGGAATGATAGCAAATCACATCCAGCCGTGGAGTCAACAATCTGGTCGATGCGCGGCAACGGGAAGGGGTCCTTGGGGCAAGCCTTATTAATATCTGTGTAATCAATACACAGCCTCCACTTCCCATTTGCCTTGCGCACCACTACCGGATTGGCCAACCACGTCGGATGGAGCACTCCTTTCACCAGTCCTGCCGCTTCTAACTTCCTGATTTCCTCTGTAATGAATTCCTGCCTCTCCAGAGCTTGCTTCCTGACCTTTTGCTTGACGGGCCGTGCGTGAGGACAGACAGCTAGGTGGTGCTCAATCACTTCCCTAGGAACGCCGGGGATGTCGGAGGCTTGCCATGCAAACACATCGACATTCGCCCGCAGGAAGGTGACAAGCTCGCTTTCCTATTTGCTGTCGAGGGTGGAGCTTATGGTAAAAGCTCCCCCCGTGCCGTCCTCTTTGACGGACACCTTCTTGGTCTCCGGTGGAGTGGCTCTGGATTTCTTGCTCTTTCCGGCGGAGCTCTCTGGCACGTCCTCAACGGGAGCACAACACCCCAAAGAGGTGCGCTTGCCGGAGTGGGTGCGAGGGGTCTCGACGGTCTTCTTCCCTCCCGGGGCTCCATCGGCAGGAGGAGGTGCCTTGGCGGCATCTGCTACGACTGCTTCCCGGTAGAGTTGGTCGGTGATACGTCTCCAACGTATCTATAATTTTTTATTGCTCCATGCTACTTTATCTATTGTTTTGGACTATAATGGGCTTTATTTTCCACTTTTATATTACTTTTGGGACTAACCTATTAACCGGAGGCCCAGCCCAGAATTGTTGTTTTTTTGCCTATTTCAGTGTTTCGAAGAAACGGAATATCAAACGGAGTCCAAACGGAATGAAACCTTCGGGAACGTGATCTTCTCACCGAACGTGATCCAGGAGACTTGGACCCTACTCCAAGAAGTGCAGAGGCGGTCACGAGGTGGGGCGCCCTCCCCCAGGCGCGCCCCCGCCTCGTGGGCCCCGACGCTCCACCGACGCATTCCTTCCTCCTATATATACCTCGCACCCCGACAGATCAAATAAGGAGCCAAAACCTAATTCCACCGCCGTAACTTCCTCAGATCCATGAGATTCCATCTTGGGGCCTGTTCGGAGCTCACGAGGGGGCATCCACCACGGAGGGCTTCTACATCAACAACATAGCCCCTCCGATGAAGTGTGAGTAGTTTACTTCAGACCTTGGGTCCATAGCTAGTAGCTAGATGGCTTCTTCTCTCTTTTGGATCTCAACACAATGTTCTCCCCTCTCGTGGAGATCTATTTGATGTAATCTTCTTTTTGCGTGTGTTTGTTGAGACCGATGAATTGTGGGTTTATGATCCAACTTATCTATGGAAAATATTTGATTCTTCTCTGAATTCTTTTATGTATGATTGAGTTATCTTTGCAAGTCTCTTCGAATTATCCGTTTGGTTTGGCCAAGTAGATTGGTAGTTCTTGCAATGGGAGAAGTGCTTAGCTTTGGGTTCAATCTTGCGTGTCCTTACCTAGTGACAGAAGGGGTTGCAAGGCACGTATTGTATTGTTGCCATAGAGGATAACAAGATGGGGTATTTATCATATTGCATGTTCCTCTACATCATGTCATCTTGCTTAAGGCGTTACTCTGTTTTTAACTTAATACTCTAGATGCATCTTTGGATAGCGGTCGATGAGTGGAGTAATAGTAGTAGATGCGAGAATCGTTTGGTCTACTTGTCTCGGACGTGATGCCTATATACATGATCATCGCCTAGATATACTCATAACTATGCTCAATTCTCATCAATTGCTCAACAGTAATTTGTTCACCCACCGTAGAATATCTATGCTCTTGAGAGAAGCCACTAGTGAAACCTATGGCCCCCGGGTCTATTATCATCATATCAATCTCCATCACTTTATTTACTTACTTTGCTTTTACTTTTCACTTTGCATCTTTATACCAAAATACCAAAAATATTATCTCTATCAGATCTCACTCGTAAGTGACCGTGAAGGATTGACAACCCCTAATCGCGTTGGTTGCGGTAGCTATCATTTTGTGCAGGTACGAGGGACTTGCGCGTGACCTCCTCTGGATTGATACCTTGGTTCTCAAAAACTGAGGGAAATACTTACGCTCTTCGTGCTGCATCATCCTCTCCTCTTCGGGGAAAACCAACGCAAGCTCAAGACGTAGCAAGAAGGATTTCTGGCGCCGTTGCCGGGGAGGCTTACGCAAAAGTCAACATACCAAGTACCCATCACAATCCCTATCTCTCGCATTACATTATTTTCCATTTGCCTCTCGTTTTCCTCTCCCACACTTCACCCTTGCCGTTTTATTCGCCCTGTCTTTCCCAATCCCCTCCTCTCTTTTGCTTGCCCTTTCGTTTCTCGTTTGGTTGGATTAGATGCTTATTTATTCCTAAACAAAGAAGCCAATATCTATGGATCCTGATCCGCTTGCCAATCTTTTTAAGAGATCCAATTATGATGAACCAATTCCTAGTGATTTGGATGCACTAGATTACCTTTATAAGGTTTTGCTTGAAATCCGTGAAGTGACTCGCGATAGATCTTTGAATAAAAAGCATGATTGCAATGATTTTATTATAAATTCTTTTGATGTCAATTGTGCTAATAAGATGCAAAACCCTAAGCTTGGGGATGCTAGTTTTGCTATGTCTACTACTTGTTGCAATGATCACGATTGGGGTGATTCTTCTTATGATCTTGAAAATTTATTTAAGCCCCATGATAAATATGAGATTGATAATATTGTTTGCAATAATATTGAAAGTGGGTTTGGAAGAGTGTCAACTTTAGATCCCACATATTTGTACAATATTCAACCTTATGAAATTTTTGATAAAAGTGGGCTTGGAGAAATCATGACTTTAGTTAATGATAATCCCACTATTTTGGAAGAGTGTCAACTTTGCATACATGTGGATCATGTTAATAATATGTTATGTGGTAGCTATTTTGTTGAATTTGCTTATGATCCTACATGTAATTATTATGAGAGAGGAAAATATGGTTGTAGAAACTTCCATTCTATTAAATTACCTCTCGCTATGTTGAGATTGCTATTGTCTCTTCCCGCTTCCTTGCATATGATAGTTTTTGCTTGCCTTGATTTGTTTGCCTATAAGATGCCTATGCATAGGAAGTATGTTAGACTTAGATGTGGTTGTCACATGTTTTATGATGCTCTCTTTGTGCTTCAATTCTTGTCTTTCTTGTGAGCATCATTGAAATCTCAATGCCTAGCTAAAAAGGCTTTAAAGAAAAGCGCTTGTTGGGAGACAACCCATTTTTTTCCTTGCTGATTAGTAATAAATAATCCATCTAGCCTCTGTTTAGATGTGGTTTTATCTTTTAATTAGTGTTTGTGCCAAGTTGGACCTATTGGATCTTCTTGGATGATAGTTATTTGATCTTGCTGTAATTTCCAGAATCTTTGTGCTCAGTGCCCGAATTGTTAAAAATCACCAGAACGTGATAAAATACTGATTCCAATTGCTGCTGATCAATAAACAAATTTTCCAGGTCTTGTAATTTTGGTAGAAATTTTTGGGTTCCAGAAGTTTGCGTTAGTTACAGATTACTACAGACTGTTCTGTTTTTGACAGGTTCTGTTTTGCGTGTGTTGTTTGCTTATTTTGATGAATCTATGGTTAGTAAAATAGTTTATGAATCCATAGAGAAGTTGGAATACAGTAGGTTTAACACCAATATAAATAAAGAATGAGTTCATTACAGTACCTTAAAGTAGTCTTTTGTTTTCTTTCTCTAACGGAGCTCACGAGATTTCTATTGAGTTTTGTGTTGTGAAGTTTTCAAGTTTTGGGTGAATTCTTTTGATGGATTATGGAACAAGGAGTGGCAAGAGCCAAAGCTTGGGGACGCCCCGGAAGGCATCCCCTCTTTCTTCCACTTCCATCGGTAATTTACTTGGAGCTATATTTTTATTCACCAACATGATATGTGTTTTGCTTGGAGCGTCTTGTATCATTTGAGTCTTTGCTTGTTAGTTTACCACAATCATCCTTGCTGTACACACCTTTTGAGAGAGCCATACATGATTTTAAATTTGATAGAATACTCTATGTGCTTCACTTATATCTTTTGAGCTTGATAGTGCTTCACTTATATCTTTTGAGCATGATAATTTTTGCTCTAGTGCTTCACTTAGATCTTTTACAGCACGGTGGTGGATTTGTTTTAAAGAAACTTGATCTCTCATGCTTCACTTAGATTATTTTGAGAGTCGTTAATAGCATGTTAATTTGCTTAATGTTGATATACTTGGTATTCAAGATATGTGAAACTTTCTTTTGAGTGCATTCAATACTAAGATAAGTTTGATGCTTGATAATTGTTTTGAGATATGGAGGTGATAATATCAAAGTCATGCTAGTTGAGTAGTTGTGAATTTGAGAAATGCTTGTGTTGAAGTTTGTAAGTCCCGTAGCATGCACGTATGGTTAAAGTTATGTAACAAATTTGAAACATGAAGTGTACCTGGCTTGTGCATCCTTATGAGTGGCGGTCGGGGACGAGCGATGGTCTTATCCTACCAATCTATCCCCCTAGGAGCATGCGCGTAGTACTTGATTTTTTATGACTTCTAAATTTTTGCAATAAGTATATGAGTTCTTTTGACTAATGTTGAGTCCATGGATTATACACACTTTTACCTTTCCGCCATTGCTAGCCTCTTCGATACACTGCATTGCCCTTTCTCACATTGAGAGTTGGTGCAAACTTCACGGTGCATCCAAACCCCGTGATACGATACGCTCTATCACACATAAACCTCCTTATATCTTCCTCAAAACAGCCACCATACCTACCTATTATGGCATTTCCATAGCCATTCCGAGATATATTGCCATGCAACTTCCACCATCATCATCATGACATACTTTACTTTTGTCATATTGCCATTGCATGATCATGTAGTTGACATCGTATTTGTGGCAAAGCCACCATGCATTATTTTTCATACATGTCACTCTTGATTCATTGCACCATCCCGATACATCACGGAGGCATTCATATAGAGTCATATCTTGTTCTAGTTTCGAGTTGTAATCCTTATGTTGTAATCAATAGAAGTGTGATGATCATCATTATTAGAGCATTGCCCAAACAAAAAAAAGAAATAAAGAGAAAGGCCAAAAAAAAGGAAGGCCCAAAAAAGGGCAATGCTACTATCTCTTTTTCCACACTTGTGCTTCAAAGTAGCACCATGTTCTTCATGTCGTAGGTCTCATATTTTGTGCTTCAAAGTAGCACCTTGTTCTTCATGTAGTGAGTCTCATAAGTTGTCTTTCTATACTAGTGGGAATTTTTCGTTATAGAACTTGGCTTGTATATTCCTACGATGGGCTTCCTCAAATGCCCTAGGTCTTCATGAGCAAGCAAGTTGGATGCACACCCACTAGTTTTCTTTTGTTGAGCATTCATAGCTCTAGTGCATCCGTTGCATGGAAATCCCTACTCCTCATGTTGACATCAATTGATGGGCATCTCCATATCCCGTTGATTATCCTCGTCAATGTGGGACTTTCTCCTTTTTTTGTCTTCTCCACACAATCCCCATCATCATACTCTATTCCACCCATAGTGCTATATCCATGGCTCACGCTCATGTATTGCGTGAAGGTTGAAAAAGTTTGAGATTATTTAAGTATGAAACAATTGCTTGGCTTGTCATCGGGGGTATAGAGGTTGGGAACATCTTTGTGTGACGAAAATGAAGCGTAGCCTAACTATATGCTTTTGTAGGGATGAACTTTCTTTGGCCATGTTATTTTGAGATGACATAATTATTTTGATTAGTATGCTTTAAGTATTATTATTTTTATGTCAATATGAACTTTTGTCTTGAATCTTTCGGATCTGAATATTCATATCACAATTAAGAAGATTTACATTGAAATTATGCCAAAGTATCACTCGCATCAAAATTCTCTTTTATCATTTACCTACCGAGGACGAGCAGGAATTAAGCTTAGATGCCTCGATACGCTCCAACGTATCTATAATTTTTGATTGCTCCATGCTACTTTATCTATTGTTTTGGACTATAATGGGCTTTATTTTTCACTTTTATATTACTTTTGGGACTAACCTATTAACCGGAGGCCCAGCCCAGAATTACTGTTTTTTGCCTATTTTAGTGTTTCGAAGAAATGGAATATCAAACGGAGTCCAAACGGAATGAAACCATCGGGAACGTGATCTTCTCACCGAACGTGATCCAGGAGACTTGGACCCTACTCCAAGAAGTGCCAGAGGCGGTCACGAGGTGGGCGCCCCCCACAGGCGCGCCTGCCTCGTGGGCCCCGACGCTCCACCGACGCATTCCTTCCTCCTATATATACCTCACGCACTCCCAACAGATCAAATAAGGAGCCAAAACCTAATTCCACCACCGTAACTTCCTCAGATCCACGAGATCCCATCTTGGGGCCTATTCCGAGCTCACGAGGGGGCATCCACCACGGAGGGCTTCTACATCAACACCATAGCCCCTCCAATGAAGTGTGAGTAGTTTACTTCAGACCTTCGGTCCATAGCTAGTAGCTAGATGGCTTCTTCTCTTTTTGGATCTCAATACAATGTTCTCCCCCTCTCTCGTGGAGATCTATTTGATGTAATCTTCTTTTTGCGGTGTGTTTGTTGAGACCGATGAATTGTGGGTTTATGATCCAACTTATCTATGGAAAATATTTGATTCTTCTCTGAATTCTTTTATGTATGATTGAGTTATCTTTGCAAGTCTCTTCGAATTATCCGTTTGATTTGGCCAAGTAGATTGGTAGTTCTTGCAATGGGAGAAGTGCTTAGCTTTGGGTTCAATCTTGCGGTGTCCTTACCTAGTGACAGAAGGGGTTGCAAGGCACGTATTGTCTTGTTGCCATCGAGGATAACAAGATGGGGTATTTATCATATTGCATGAATTTATTCCTCTACATCATGTCATCTTGCTTAAGGCGTTACTCTGTTTTTAACTTAATACTCTAGATGCATGCTGGATAGCGGTCGATGAGTGGAGTAATAGTAGTAGATGCAGAATCGTTTTGGTCTACTTGTCTCGGACGTGATGCCTATATACATGATAATCGCCTAGATATACTCATAACTATGCTCAATTCTGTCAATTGCTCAACAGTAATTTGTTCACCCACCGTAGAATATCTATGCTCTTGAGAGAAGCCACTAGTGAAACCTATGGCCCCCGGGTCTATTATCATCATATCAATCTCCATCACTTTATTTACTTACTTTGCTTTTACTTTTCACTTTACATCTTTATACCAAAATACCAAAAATATTATCTCTATCAGATCTCACTCTCGTAAGTGACCGTGAAGGGATTGACAACCCCTAATCGCGTTGGTTGCGAGTAGCTATCGTTTTGTGCAGGTACGAGGGACTTGCGCGTGACCTCCTACTGGATTGATACCTTGGTTCTCAAAAACTGAGGGAAATACTTACGCTACTGTGCTGCATCATCCTCTCCTCTTCGGGGAAAACCAACGCAAGCTCAAGACGTAGCAGTCGGCGCAGATCAACGTATCTTTCTTGTCGGAGGGGACGGTGATGATGTTCATCGGCCCGGGCATCTTCAGCATGTTGTAGGCGTGGTCTTGGCCGCCATGAACTTGGCTAGCACCGGGCGGCCGAGGATCCCGTTGTAAGGCAAGGGGATCTCGGCTACATCGAAAACAATCCTTTCCGTCATGTGGTTCAGCTCGCCTCTGAACGTCACGGGCAACGTGACCTTTCCTTTTGGCTGGCTCCTCCCCGGGTTAACCCCTTGGAACGTGCCCATCTCCTCGAGGTCTCCATCGGGGATCTGCAGCCTTTTGACCACAACAGGCGAGATCAAGTTCAGGCCGGCCCCGCCGTCAACCAGCATCTTCGTCACCTTGAGGTTGCGGATTGTGGGTGAGACCAACAATGGAAGCACCCGACCGCGGTAGTGCGGTCAGGGTGGTCCTCGGTGTCGAAGATGATGGGCGTGCTGGACCATTTCAGCGGCTTCCGCGGGTCGAGCGATGGCTCCACCGCCGTAATCTCACGCGCCCACTGCTTGAGTTGGCGGTGAGACGTATGCAGCGAGGCGCCACCATCGATGCACATGGCCTCTATGGCTTTTTTAAACTCGTGGTCGCCGGACTCGTCGTCCTCGTCATGATCATCGTATTCTTGCTTCTTGTAGTGGCCTCGAGCGGGCCTCTCCTGCTGGCTGTCTTTGCCGCGGCGGCCTCCTTGGCCGCCACGTTTCTTGCCGGATCCCCCGGCACCATCTGGGCCTATCTCCTTGTCCCGCCGCTCATACTCAGCTTTCTGCTTCTCAGCGAGCAGCTCTATCTGCCGGCAGTTCTGGAGATCATGGCCCTTGGTGCGGAGGATCTTGCAATACTGCTTGTCGGAGTTTCCTGGCTTGTCGGCAGCCGCCAAGGCCCGGCAAGCGTCACACCCGGCAATCTCCTTGCCGGGGTCGCTCGCCTTGGTCTTCTTGGTGGCACCGGTGTCGTCGGACTCCTCGACGGCAAGCACGGCCTTGCCCTTGCGCTTCCGGTTGCGGCGTCGGCCCTTCTTCGCCGGAGTGGCGGTATCATCCGTAGAGTTGGTTTCTGCACCGGCGCTTTCACCGGAGTACTTCCTTCCCTCTTCAGCGCGAGCGCACCGGTCGGCCAGAACATAAATTTCGGCCACATCTCTGACCTTGTTCATCGCCAGCTCTTCGCGCATCTTACGATTACGCACATTCTGATGGAATGCGTTAATCACGGCGGCATGATGAACGTCCGGGATGTTGTACTGCACTCGGCTGAACCTTTGGATGTACTTGCGCATGTTTTCTCCTTCTTTCTGGGGGATGATGTGTAAATCACTCGCCTGGCCATGAGCTTGATGACCTCCGGTAAAGGCGCCAACAAACTCATGGCACAGATCCGCCCAAGAAGAGATGGAGTCCACCGGCAAGTGCATCAACCATGACATAACATTAGGCTTGAGCGCCAACGGGAAGTAGTTGGCAAGAACCTTATCATCGCGGGCCCCAGCAGCTTGCATTGCGATGGTGTAGATGCTGAGGAACTCTGACGGGTGAGTCTTGCCGTTGTACTTCTCGCCAACGTCAGGCTTGAACTTACGGTGGGAGGGCCACTGGAACTGTCGTAGCTCACGGGTGAAAGCCGAACAACCCACCTCGTAATGTAGGCTACTGTAGCCTCCCGGTGCTGGGTGGTCCGTAGCCGGCCCTGCCCGCCTGTCCGACTAGTGGCGCGCGTCACGTCGACGCTCGATGGTAGTTCGAGCGTCCTCATGAACTCGTTCCCGAAGGACTTAACGCTGATCGTCGTTGGTCCGCGGGACGAACGACGCGACGAAGATGTCGTCTCGAGCGTTGTCCCGACGAACTGATGCCCGGGGTGGCCGGGATGGAGGAGGGGAGTGCATCGTGGTTGCATCGCCTTCAGCACGGTCTCTGCTAGCATGCGGTGGCCCGGTGGAGCGACGGCCTACGGGTCCCGTCGGTCGCAACTCATCATTGTTAGCGATGTCGACGAGGCTCCGGACGGTTGCCCTCCATTCTTCGAGCTTCTCTGCGATGGGAGGATAATCGAGGAGCATCTGTGCGCGCGCTAGGGCTTCCGCTGGCGTGGGCGGCGGCGAGAGCTGGGTGGACCGCGATGCGCCTCGACTCCTAACCCCGTTAGGAGGAGCTGCATCACGACCCTGCAGCCGTTCTCCACCTCCGTCCGTACCTCGGCGTGTATGCTGGCCCTCCTCGTCATGTGATGGACCCATGGGATTCTTCCCAGGGCGGCGTGCAGGGTCACCAGCAGGGTGACGCTGCGCATCACGCGCAACCTGGGAAGAGCGCGCCATGGGCGCTGGTGTTGGCGTCTTGGAGGTCGTCGCGCCGCCACCTGGCAGAACGGCAGCGCCCCTGGAGGGCTCCGCGCCGCCTGCGGGGGGCTCGACTCCGCCTCCGAAGCCTGCGACTAGTGGCTCATCGCCTGGCGCGCGAAGAACGCCACTCGCCAGGCCCGGACCGCCAGGGTGGTACGGATGTTCGCGGGCCGCGCCGCTGGTTCTTTCCGCGACGGGACCGCTACTGCTCCGCACCGGTGATGGCAATCCGGTCCCGGACGAACCGATCGCCGTGGTCGTCTTCTTCTTGGGAGCCATGGCGATGAAGAACAGCTGGGTCAACCGCTAGGCCAGATTCTCACAATTGTGCCCCCCTACCTGGCGTGCCGAAGATGTCGGTGGGAAACGACACCTATGGGATCACTGAATCCCTTCTATGGTTGCGGGGCGCGGGATCATCAGAAGAGCAGGACTAGAGGATGACACAAAGGGGATTTACCCAGGTTCGGGCCGCAAAGATGCGTAAAACCCTACGATCCTGCTTTGGTAGTTGTATTAGTGTTCTTGAGCTCTCGAACAAGCTCTGGGTGCTGCGAGGTTCAAAAGAGCCGAATCCTTCTCCTGGATGCCTTGGGTCTCCTTTTATAGGCAAAGGGATCGCCACAGTGGCACCAGGAGGTGGCATCGAAGTACTGTGGCTAAGCTTATCGCTAGCCATTACGGGACAAAGCGCATTTAATGCGAGGCTTAAGTGTCCCTTCGCTTTATTGGGTGACGGGGGTGAGGCCCGTCCCGTCCGTCGCCGCTCCTCCTAGCTTCGACATGTGCCCTGGCCAGCGATGCATGCGGTGCCATGTAGGTAGGCAGGCAGCTGAGGTGGCGCGGTGGTGGAGCTTCCACGAAGAGCTGCATGTTGCCATGTAGGTGCCTGCCTAGCTGGTTGGGTCGGCAGCTGCATGCAAACGGTGGTGAAGACTTGGCTGGCGCGGGCCTAGTAGTGGCCGAGCTGGTGCGCTTGGCGAGGGTCTTGCCGGGTGACCCGGCAAGGGTCTTGCCGGGGGGCCCGGCAAGGGTCTTGCCGTGGCGCGCCGGCTTCCCTGGCAAGGGTCTTGCCGGGGGACTTGTGGGTTTCTTCAGTGGGGATGGTTGCCTCCCCATCCTCATTTGATCTTGATCATTCTTTGTCTTCACAAAGATCTGCATGCCACCACGGAGGTGCCTCCCGAGCCTCTTCCCAATGCTTTTGTTCGCGTTGGTGGGCTCAAAGGTAGCTCACTCAGTTGGCGTGGGCGTGCTGCCCCGGCAAGGGTCTTGCCGGGGCTGCTGAGGCCACCCCGGCAAGGGTCCTTGCTGGGGAAACCTGTGTCGCCCATTCGATCTTCGTGGCCTTGGTCCTTGTCGTTGCTTCGTCTGCCTTGTGGCTTCGGCTTCTCTCTGGCTTCCCTTTCCTGCCCTGTTATGCGTGGTCGTGGCGGGAGGCTCTGACTGCCCGTGCACAAGTAAAGGGGTCAAAAGCAGAGCCCCTACTTTTGTACACCGACAGCCTATGATCTATACATTTTCACCCCCTTTGGCAACAAGTTACCAAAAAGCTCATAGAAAATGCATAGTACTAAATCGACTCTCAGGCTTGGTCTTCAGGTGGTGGTGTAGATAAGACTCCAAGAACGAAGGCATCAGTTGATGTAGATGGAGCTGGTGGAGTAGGTGCTGGAGCTGGTGGCACTGAAGCTGTAGCTGGTGCAGATGAAATTGCTCTGGTGTCTGGAACAGGCACTGCAGCTGATCTCTGACTCCTGGGCACTCTAGCAAAAGCATCAGTAGTAGTCTTGCCCTTCCTCTCATGCATGTCATCTTGAAGTTGCTCAACAACTGACTGTATCTCAGTGACCTTCACATCTAAGTCATAGAACGTCTGCTCCATGATCCTCTCCAGGCTCTCCTGGTTTTGAGTCACGGTGGACAATCCCTTCTTAATCCTCAGAGTGGAGGCAATCAAGTAGCCAAGCTGATCCTGCTTGCTCTTCAAGAAGTACTGAGATGCCTCATCAATGGTTGGCATCTTTGCAGCCTTTTTCAGTCCTTGCCTTCTCCTTCTTTGCTTGTGCTTGCACAGAAGATGGTTCATTTTCATCCATAACCACTGTATTGTCCTTAAAATCTGGATAGATAGGCATGTGTTATTGTCCAAGACGTATGTGCCTATGCCCATCTTGGAGTTGATTAGCTCCTGGATCTATGGGGCATACCCACAACTTCTCTTTTGGTCAGTAGCTGTCCTCTTGATAGTTTCCACTATGAGGCTCATGACGTTGAACTTTTGTGGCACATCAAATATGTGAAGTAGGTTGATAGCATGGCCTCTGATCATCTTGTGATCATCTGACTTAGGAAAAAGAGTGTGCCTGAGGATCCAGTTGATTGTTGGCAATCCTGACAGAAGGTAATGTACTGATCCAAGCTTGTGCTCAACAGCAACATCTGGGATCTCTCTGTACATATGTGCCATAGAGTTGTGATCCTTCTTCTTGGCATAGACATCCAAGTCATCCTCTTTCTCCTTAGGTGCATCGATCAACTTAGCCCATTCTTCAACTAATGATTGGTACCTTGTACCTTCAGACATCCAGACAATCCTTCCATCCGGGTAGAAGTGAGTTGTGGAGTAGAACTGCATAATAAGCTCATCATTCCACTTTGTGAGCTTCTGCCAACAAAGTCATCCACTCCACAAGCATTGAAACTGTCATATGCTCCTGGATAGTGCTCTTCATTTTCCCTGATGTATTTCCAGTCCACCCATCTCATATCACAGACTATAGGCTTCTTGTCAAGCAGCACTGTCTCATAGAAGTCCTGTTGTTCCTTTGTATGGAACACAGTCCACCAGCAGTTCTCCTCCCGACTGCATAGGGATCACCAATCTCCACTGCTCGAGACTGCGTCCTTCCTCGACTTCATATCCTCACCACAGGATGAACATCATTGTGATCTGGAATTTTGGGCTTCAACTTTATCAAGACATGTTCCTCATCATCTTCTTCTTCAACAAAGCAGCTTGTGCCTTTGGGCCTTGTTCTTCTCTCCAAAGAGAATGTTCCTTGTATTCCTCTTGGGTGCAGATTTGGGCTTTAGAGCAGTTGCCTTAGGAGCTTCTTTGGGCTTTGATGAAGCAGCCCCTGACCTGATGGCATCACCCATAAGCTTTGAGCTTTGGGTGCTGGTACAACAACCTCTTCCTCTTCTTCTTCTTCTTCTTCCATCATGGAAGGCTTTCCAACAACCCTGGCCATGGTCTTCTTGACCCTTTCCTTCCTCTTCTTCCCTTCTACAGCAGCCTCTTTGGGTTCAGATTCCAAAGGCACTTGAGTGGAGGCTCTGGCTTTAGACATGAGAATTCTTTTGGCAGGTGCTTTGGTCTTCATACCAGGCTTAGTGGCAGCAGCTGTGCCATACTCCTTCTTGAGCACCTTCTTCTTGGAAGTGGCCTCATCCTCAACAACCACATAGTCTTCATCCTCAGAATCTGAGGTTCTCTTCTTTCTGGCCCTGGTGGCTGCCTTAGGCAAGTTGCTGGGTGTGCTCCTGCTTCCTTCATCATAGCTGCTAGAGGGACTAGTGCCCTCACTCATCTGAATCTGCTCCTCAGACTTATTCTGACTGTCACTTTGATCAAACATGTTGCAAACACTGATAGCAGACCCTGTGAATAGATATAGATGATATAGATAGGATGAGCATCACAAAGTACAGAGGATTTTGCAAAAGAATGAGTCAAAAACTTAGTTTTAGTTTTCCACAGAAAGCATTTCGGATCTACCGATTTGTGAACTCGGTGATACCGAAGCAGCTTTTGGAACCTAAACTAGTGAACTCGGTCAGACCGAGTCACAGTTCGGTGGCACCGAGACTGCTAGGGTTTCACAAAGTCCTGAACTTGGTCACACCGATTTGCAATTTTCGGTCAGACCGAGAATCACATGTGCAATAGCCTTAGCCGAATCGGTGGAACCGAGTTCTACAACTCGGTTGGTCCGAGATGGTTTCAGTGGAAACCTAATCCTAAATTTTCAATTCACAACTAATCTACGGAGTGTTTTTTCTGGATAATATGATCTCAATCGTGGCAAGATTCGTGGCAAAACAATGTGCTAGGAATTCGGAGTGGGATTAGCACAAGGATCACCATACCCTAGTTCGGCGATGGACTTGCTACGGCGGCAACGGCAGAGACGATTCCCGTTGACGGCAGCGGAGACCAGCGGCGGGAGGTAGCTGGCGACGAGGAGGATGATCCGGAGATCCAGGGAGGCAGAGCAGGCTGAGCGCGGCAAAAGAGTTCGGAGAAATTTCCAAATTTTGCCCGTGGGTATTTATAGCCTGACCCTGTCGGTGTGACCGAGTGGAACAACTCGGTGGCACCGAGATGCATAATCTGACGAAGCATTCTGAACTCGGTGTGACCGAAAAGTTCAAATCGGTTGCACCGAGATTGAAAACCTAGATCGACTTAGTGCTCTCGGTATGACCGAAATGGAGGAATCGGTCAAACCGAAACGCACAAAGAAGTTTTGGAAGTTTAAGTCTATGACGAATCGGGGACTCCGAGTGCTCCTCACACAGAGTGGTTCGAATCTGACTTGATCAAACTTTGTGATGTAGCATGAATAGAGTTTGAGACAAGAAAATCATATATAGCTAGAGAGGGTTCTTAGGCATTCTTGTCCATCCACTTGGTAAGGAAAAAGAAACCAAACAATCAAAACAACAAGTGGATGTCCTCTAATGAGTAAAATATGCAACCAACATGCTCACACAATAAAATGGCAAATGAAATATGTGGCAAAGCATGCACAACCAATTCTAGCATCTATCAAGCAATTGGCGATGACTAGGTCATCTATATATGAGTATATTGACTTAGGAATCAAATGAGAACATTTGATCATAGGTCATACTCATCGTTTAAGCTCAAGTGGGGTTACCACTTTTACATGAAGCATTGTTGTGTTCACACCATTAGAGTTGCTTTGACTCAATTCTTAGAGTAAAGCTCCCCTTAGATGTGAGATCCCCCTCAAGAGGGATGAACTAACCTTGGGTTTTGTCGATGATGACTTCATGTAGGTGTTGAAGATGTGGATGCTCAATGTTGATGTAGATCATTTGGAGCAATCCTTTGGAGTGAGTTGCACTTTCAATACCTACACGGGTTAGTCCCACAAGGAACAAACAAGGATATTCATAGACATAGAGTGATGCACAAACAAGATGATGTCCATGGAAGCATTGGGTTACCTTGTCCCTTTCTTACCAACAAGAGGGTTTGTGACTCCTTGAACTAGTGCAAGATGTGGAAGTTGATTGCACTTGTTCTTGCCAAAATGATATGAGTGAAATATGTTGGCGGAGTCACCCTCAAGAACTCTCTAGTTCTTCTTCTTCGGGATCCACATCATCTTGATGGGAATCCTTGGAGTTGTAGTCATACTTGATGAAGTAGAACTTGATGTAGTCTTGGGAACCCACTTGACCAAGGCCTTAGGAGCTTCTTAAAATGCATCAATATCCTCTTGAAGCTTATCCTTGCCTTTTTGCTTGTGGTCTTGTGGTGGAAGACCATCTTGAGCTTGTGTCCCTTTGAAGGAAGTAGGATCATACTTCTCTTGTTGAGGAACAAACTTCGTCTTGGGATATTGATCTTCTTCCTACTCAACTCCATTGGCATTGAACTTTCGTTCCAAACCAACACCTTGGTTCTTCCGGTGCCTTCCTTGCTTGCGTACAATTTCCTCGAATTGCTTATTCCCGGCAAGGCTCTTGTAAACACCTTTCTCTATAATTCCCTTCAATAAGCTATTTTCTTGCTCAAGTGTAACTTGGCTAAGAGAATCATTAGTGGAATCAAGAGAACTACCAGAAGCAACAATATTGTATTTAGCATGATTATTGTTACTACTAGAGGAAGAATCCTTCTTGTTCTTGTTACTAGACTTGACTTGAGGCATGTAAGTAGATAAGAGTAAACGCTTGGCAATGTAAGAAGAACTTTTCTTACAAAGATATCATTGATTGCCTTTAAGAATTCATGCTCTTGCTCAAGGTTGAGCTTTTCAAAACGTAACTTCTCACGAGTCCTTAAAAGTTCTCGATGATCTTCTAAGATAGTTTCATGAGCTAACTTAAGAGTGTTTAGTTCTTTAGTTAGAAGCTCAATCTTCTCCTTATCATTGTCATTCGTTTTATCTTGATTAGCATGATTAATTGACGTTTCATCATAGTATTCATCACTAGAGTTGTCAACAAGTAAATCATCATCACCTAACAAGTCATCTTCATCACTATTGAAATCAACATACTCGGGGTGTGATACCTTTGGGCCTTTAGCCATGAAGCATCTTCCAAGTCCTTCATTTGGTGAATCAAATATGTCGTAGGAGTTGGTTGACACAAGTGCTAGACCGGCAACACCTTCAACTTGAGTATATTTGGAGTCGGAGTGATAGCTTCTCTCGGAGTGATTGTCGGAGTCGGAGCCGGATACCCATTCATCAACATGAGCTTGATGTCTTTGTTTTGTGTAGCTCCTTGATGACTTGTCCTTCCTTTACGAATCCTTGCTTCTCCGGGATGTTCTTCGTTCATAACGATCATCTCTACTCCTTCTCTCTCTTTGTGGTGATTCTTCTCTTCTACTTCTCCTTTTTGGAGAATCTTCTCTTCTTTTGTAGGGTGTCGTACACTCATTGGAATAGTGTCCGGGTCTTCCACAATTGTAGCAATTACACTCTCGACTAGAAGATCTTTTGTCATTGTAGGACCTTGACTTGGAGCTTCTTTCTTTGCTTCTATTCTTGTAAAACTTCTTGAAGTTCTTCACCATTAGGCTCAATTATTCATTGAAGGTTTGTTTCTCACTTGATGATGTGGGAGCTTCACATGAGGCTTTGTAAGCACCACCTGACTTGTTGTGGAGCTCCTCCTTATCCTTGAGTGACATCTCATGAGCAACAATTCTTCCAATGACTTCCGTTGGCTTGAGATCTTTGTAATTGGGCATCATTTGGATCAATGTGCACACGATATCATATTTTCCGTCCAAAGCTCTTAGGATCTTCTTGATGATGAATTTGTCGGTCATCTCTTCATTTCCTAAGCCGGCAATCTCATTTGTGATAAAGAGCAAGCCTAGAGTACATCTCAGCGACACCTTCACCATCCTTCATTTTGAACTTGTCAAGCTGACTTTGAAGCACATCCAACTTGGATTCCTTGACGGAGTCGGTACCTTCATGCATATCAATCAAAGTATCCCAAATTTCCTTTGCATTCTCAAGACGGCTGATTTTGTTGAATTCTTCGGGGCACAATCCGTTGAAGAGGTTATCGCAAGCTTGAGCATTGTATTTCAGCATCTTCAATTCTTCCGCGCTAGCTTCACGGTTCGGTTCTCTCCCATCAAAGAATTCACCTTGCAAGCCAATACACACAATAGCCCAAACGGCGGGGTTATGTCCAAGAATATGCATTTTCATCTTATGCTTCCAACTAGCAAGATTAGTACCATCAAAGTAAGGACCTCTACGGTGATAGTTTCCCTCGCTAGACGCCATACTCTCCTAGGTTGTGAAACCAAGGCTATGACTACCAAAAGCTATGGAAATCAAAGCAAATGGAGACCAAAGCTCTGATACCACTTGTAGGATCGAAAGTATGTCTAGAGGGGGGGGGGGGTGATTAGACTACTTGACCAAATAGAACTTATCCTTTTCCCAATTTTAGTCTTTGGCAGATTTTAGCTAACTTAGCACAAGCCAAGCAATCTTAACACAATTCAAGCAAGCATGCAAAGAGTATATGAGCAGCGGAAAGTAAAGCATGCAACTTGCGAGAATGTAAAGGGAAGGGTTTGGAGAATTCAAACGCAATTGGAGACACGGATGTTTTTGTCGTGGTTACGATAGGTGGTGCTATCGTACATCCACGTTGATGGAGACTTCAACCCACGAAGGGTAACGGTTGCGCGAGTCCACGGAGGGCTCCACCCACAAAGGGTCCACGAAGAAGCAACCTTGTCTATCCCACCATGGCCGTCGCCCACGAAGGACTTGCCTCACTAGCGGTAGATCTTCACGAAGTAGGCGATCTCCTTGCCCTTACAAACTCCTTGGTTCAACTCCACAATCTTGTCGGAGGCTCCCAAGTGACACCTAGCCAATCTAGGAGACACCACTCTCCAAGAAGTAACAAATGGTGTGTTGATGATGAACTCCTTGCTCTTGTGCTTCAAATGATAGTATCCCCAACACTCAACTCTCTCTCACAGGATTTGGATTTGGTGGAAAGAAGATTTGAGTGGAAAGCAACTTGGGAAAGGCTAGAGATCAAGATTCATATGGTAGGAATGGAATATCTTGACCTCAACACAAGTGTAGGTGGTTCTCTCTCAGAAAATGTAAGTTGGAAGTGTAGGTTTGTTCTGATGGCTCTCTCCACGAATGAAGAGGAGGTGGAGGGGTATATATAGCCTCCACACAAAATCTAACCATTACACACAACTTGCCAATCTCGATGGGACCGAATTGAGAAACTCGGTCGGACCGATTCAGCAAATCTAGTGACCGTTAGGATTTTCGGTGGGACCGACATGCAACTCGGTAGGACTTATATGGTTAGGGTTAGGGCATAACGTAATATCGGTGAGACCGGTTACACAAACTCGGTGAAACTGATTTTGATAATAAGCTAACCAGAGAGTTGGTCAGGTAAACTCGGTGGGACCGGTTCGCTCATTTCGGTGAGACCGAAATGTTACGAAAAGGAAACAGAGAGTTTACATTGCAATCTCGGTGGGACCGATCGCTCATCTCGGTGGTACCGAAACGTTACGAAGGGAAACCGAGAGATTACAATCCCATCTCGGCGAGACCGAGATCCCTATCGGTGAGACCGGTTTTCCTAGGGTTTGTGGCAGTGGCTAAGACATCTGAACTCGGTGGCGCCGGATAGAAAGAATCGGTGGGGCCCAGTTTGACTTTTGGTTTAGGTCATATGTGGATGTGAGAAAGTAGTTGAGGGCGTTGGAGCATATCACTAAGCATTTTGAGCAAGAAAGCCATTAAGCAACACCTCATCCCTCCTTGATAGTATTGGCTTTTCCTATAGACTCAATGTGATCTTGGATCACTAAAATATAAAATGTAGAGTCTTGAGCTTTGAGCTTGAGCCAATCCTTTGTCCTTAGCATTTTGAGGGGTCTACTTTTCTCATCCATGCCATGCCAATCATTGAGCTTTCCTGAAATATTCATCTTGAAATAGCATTAGCTCAATGAGCTATATGTTGTTAGGAATTACCAAAACCACCTAGGGATAGTTGCACTTTCACTCCCCCTAGATGTGTGCCATCTAGATAAGTGCTTTGGACTGCACGACACACCTACTAGGATCAACACTCCCCCTATATTTTAGAGACTAACAACCTAAGTTCCAACAAATAACTGAATAAGCAAGCAACTCATAAGATACTAAATGACTTGATAGACATAGATAATAATAAGATAAAGAAGGGTAGCATATGTCTCACACCATATGTCTGGAACTTAGGTCTCACTGACACAAAACCAAACAAAGCAAATGGCGGGCAAACACAACGAAACCACAAAGACCACAAAGACACACTCGCAACTCAATGACACAAATCCCTAAACTCTCTCCCCCTTTGGCATCGAGACATCAAAAGGGACAAAGAGCATTGCTACAGCTCCAGGTGATAGCAAGCTGAGGATCTCGAACATCACATCCCAGCGGGATCGTCTGCTCCGCCGTCATCTGTCGGAAACTGCTCGACATCTGAATCGGTCCACAGACAGTGCTGCTGGACCCACTCCTCCTCCTCATTGATCGACCCTCAGAGCCGCTGGTAACTGTCGCACCCAACTGACGCATAAGCTCCTTGTGACGTCCCTTTGCCTTCTTCTCAGACACGTGAGTCATGTACTGACCATGAGACTCCATGCAGAAAAGCTTCTTCATCTTGTGCTTGAGCTTATTTGCCCAAGAGGGCTCTGCTCGAGAAGGCTCGTAGACACCGTCATCACCAGCATCAGCCTCGCCCTCTGTCTCCATGGCAGCAGCAGAAGATGGACCCCCAGATTTAGGAACCGAGGTGCCCCAATTGTCCTTCCTCAGACGCTTGATCTCATGAGAAATCAGTTCTCCAGTTTGCAGCATCGCTGTGGGATAGGTGCGTCTCCAGGCCTTCTCAATGAGCAACATGATGAATGGACCATAGATCGGGCACTTGCGCTCAGAAATAGCAGATAAAAGCTCAGACCACATAACATGAGAGATGTCCAGGGACTCGCCAGTGTTTGCTTCCTTCTCATGTTGGCAAAAGAGAAGCATGTCCACAAGATAGGAGTGAACCATATCCAGATTCCCGATGCGAGGGAAGAGGGTCTCTCGGAAGACACGGTGAAGGATGTCCAGAAAGGCAGGCAACTCATAGGTGTCCTTCTTAGTATCAGCATTGATATTCAGAATACAGTAGGGCCAGAGGGCTTGCTTGTGAGTGGAGGTAGCATTGCGGTGAGGACGGAACCCGACTGGAGTCTCAAGCCCTTGATCTTCCACCTCAAGCAACTCCGTGAAGGCCTTCCGCTTGACAGAGAGCAACTTGCCATTGGTCATCCAAGTCAGAGTCCTATCTTCATCAGATCCCAGATGGACAATGGCATAGAATTGAGCCACCAAATCAGCATCAAAGTCCTTGTTGAACTGCATTATCCTGAGAATGTTCAGCTGAGAGCACATCTGAAGGGCTTCACCAAAGTAGTCAAGATCCTTCTCCAGAAAGTCAACATCGATGGAGCACACATCAACATAGAGATTCTTATTAGCCTTGATCACATCATGGAAGATGGCAAACTGAAAGCGGTTCCAGAACGGGCGGTTGACCAAATTGGTTTCTTGATCTTCCGTATAGGGGTTGCGTCGACGCCTGTCCCAGAATTCCTTGGCAGACATCTCAGTCATAGACTTGCCCATCGGCTTCGGCCTATTGGCTGTATTCTTCTTGGGTGGAGCACCTGAGGAAGCACCCGCTGGCGGCGGTGGAGCACTGGAGGAACCACCTGCCGACTCAGATGTGCGGTAGCGCTTTGATGTTGACCGTCCGGGATTGACACGACGGACTTGCTGCTCATGATGTTCATCACCTGGAACCAAACACATGGACACACGAAACAACCAGAAAGAACGATCAAAACCAACAAACAAAGATCAAAATGTGGTAGGATAAGATGGAACTGGGCATCCAACGGTAGTACCGCGACCCTTCCACGGCAGTACCGCTCAAGACGGGCGGTAGTACCGCTTAGTGTCGCTCGCACGATAGTACCGCTCAAAATGGGCGGTAGTACCTCTCGAGACGAGGAACGGCGGTTCCCTACTGCCGTGAATAGATCCAGCACTACCGGGGATGCCAAATTCAAAAATAAGCCTACCAAACATCAATCCAAATAGTACAGTTGCCTTCTCCAACCTACTCAAGCCTAGATTTAGCCAAAAATCGAGAGATGCAACCACTATTGCCCCTAAAACACTAGATCTGAAATCTAGACAAGAAGAAAAGAGGAACGGGGGCAATACCAGCATCCATGGCAAGAAGAAGAGGTGGGGATCGACTCCACCGAAGAAAATGGAGAGGGACGGCCCGGAGACGGAGGCCCGACGGAGCCTTCCCGCGGCGAGACGGCGCTGGAGAGAGGAAGAGGAACGAGAGGGCGAAGCAGGTATGGGGGAGATGGAACCTCCCCCTGCCTCAACTTAACCCCCTGGCCCCGCCCCTCAGCGGTAGTACCGCGCTGATGGGCGGTAGTACCGCGCTGATGGGCGGTAGTACCGCTTATCGACATAAGCAGTAGTACCGCGCACCACCAGCAGTAGTACCGCCCAGCACAACTCTCAACTAGACACAAAAGGCTCGGCTCAAAAAGAAAGAAAAAACTAACGACAAGAAGAGGACACTAGGACTCAGCAAAGAGAACACTAGCAAGAGGACAGGAAACACACCCCTTCAAGAGAGGGGCGGTGGCCCAGGCCACCTATGTTTGAGTCAAGAGGTATGGCGCCGCGAAGATTTTAACCTTGGCCCATGACCAAAACTCGTCTTTGAAGCACAAGTACCATCAAAAATGGCTAATGTGAAAGAGTTTGATTAGTTTATGCATTATGGGGGGAGGGAAAGCTCATTGAGAGAACAACACTCCCCCTATGTCCATGCCTACATCTACACAAGACAACAAGTCGAGTATGGTGGGGTGTGCAAGGGTTCAAGTCACATTGCTCGAATATATGATATTTAGCTCATGCCTTAACTCGCGAAATCTTGCTTCATCCAATGGCTTCGTGAAAATATCTTCAAGGTTATCATGAGTGTTGACATAGTTGAGCTCGATCTCCCCTTGCCTAATATGACCTCGGATGAAATGATACCGAATCTCAATGTGCTTCGTCTTGAAGTGTTGAACCGGGTTGAGAGAAATCTTGATGGCACTTTCATTGTCACACAAAAGAGGCACTTTGTCACAAGTGACACCGTAATCCTTTAAAGTTTGCCTCATCCATAAGAGTTGTGCACAACAACTGTCGGCTGCTACATACTCCGCTTCGGTGGACGAGAGATACACACAACTTTGCTTTTTGGAAGACCAACTTACCAAAGAGCAACCAATAAATTGGCACCCTCCGGAAGTGGACTTCATATCCACTTTGTCTCCCGCCCGATCGGAGTCCGAATATCCTACAAGCTTGAAGTTTGCTCCTCTTGGGTACCATAAGCCAAAGTTTGGGGTATGAGCCAAATATCGAAAGATTCGCTTGACCGCCACAAAGTGACTTTCCTTAGGTGAAGATTGAAACCGTGCACAAATTCCCACACTCAACATGATATCTGGTCTAGATGCACAAAGGTAAAGCAAGGAGCCAATCATGGAGCGATATACCTTTTGATCCACCACTTTACCATTGGGATCAATGTCAAGTTGGCACTTGGTGGGCATTGGAGTGGAAGCCGGCTTGACATCACTTAAATTGAATCTCTTTAGCATGTCTTGAGTATATTTGGCTTGGTTGATGAAGGTTCCTTCTCTTCTTTGTTTGATATCGAACCCGAGAAAGAACTTCAACTCTCCCATCGAAGACATCTTGAACTTTGAGGTCATGAGAGATGCAAATTCCTCATTGAAAGCTTTGTTAGGGGAACCAAATATAATATCATCAACATATAGTTGGCACACAAACAACTCCCCTTTGACCTACTTAGTAAAAAGAGTGGGGTCGATTAGCCCAACTTCAAATCCACGGTCTTGTAGCAACTCGGTAAGGTGGTCATACCACGCACGTGGGGCTTGTTTAAGGCCATAGAGTGCCTTATCGAGTTGATACACATGATCGGGAAAGTAGGGATCCTCGAACCCGGGGGGTTGCTTGACATAAACCAACTCATTAATAGGACCATTAAGAAAAGCACTTTTCACATCCATTTGTTGCAACTTAAAGTTATGATGAGAAGCATAAGCAATCAACAAACGAATGGATTCAAGGCGGGCAACAGGAGCAAAGGTTTCACCGTAGTCGATACCCTCGACTTGGGAGTAGCCTTGTGCCACCAATCTTGCCTTGTTGCGAACGATGGTCCCATGAGCATCTTGCTTGTTCTTGAATATCCACTTGGTTCCAATGACATTTTGGTTCCCCGTTGGCCTTGGCACCGATCTCCACACCTTGTTGTACTCGAAGTTATTGAGTTCTTCATGCATGGCATTGAGCCAATCCGGATCTTCGAGCACCTCATAGACCTTTTGGGGTTCAACACAAGAGACAAACGTGTGATGTTCACAATAGTTTGCCAATTGTCTACAAGTGCTTACCCCTTTTTGAATGCTTCCAAGCACATTCTTCATGAGATGCCCCTTGGTAGTGAGCTTGGAAGCAATCTTGGCGGCACGACGCTCCAATTCCTCCTCGGGGGTGAGATGAGGAGCGGTCACTTGATCATCTTGAGCGCCGTCTTGAGCTTGTTCTTGATCTTGAGCTTGCTCTTGATCTTGAACTTGCTCGTAGGGGGGAACTTGACCTTGGGCATCACTTGGTGATTCAACACCGTCTTGAGGTTGATCTTGCCCTTGGTCTTGTTCATGAGGTTGAGGGCCTTCATTTTGTTCTTCGGAAGCGTGTGGGTATTGGGTTGGTGATGGCTCCACTTGAGTGGAGCATTGTCCTTCTCCTTCGGCCACAAGGGGTTCCTCAATGGGTAGGATATGACCAACACCCATTCTTCTTATGGATTGGGGAGGAATTTCATCACCTACATCACAAGTACCACTTTGCTCCACTTGGGAGCCGTTATTCTCATCAAACTCCATGTTACACGTCTCCTCAATAAGTCCCGTGGATTTATTGAGAACACGGTAAGCATGGGAGTTTGTAGCATAACCAACAAATATGCCCTCATGAGCTCTAGCCTCAAATTTAGACAAACGAACACCTTTCTTGAGAATGAAACACTTACACCCGAACACCCGAAAGTACTTGAGGTTGGGCTTGTTACCGGTGAGTATCTCATATGGAGTCTTGTTCAAGCCTTTGCGGAGATAGAGCCGATTTGATGCATGACACGCGGTGTTGATGGCTTCGGCCCAAAAGTTGTATGGAGACTTGAACTCCGCCATCATGGTCCTTGCCGCATCCATCAACGCCCGGTTCTTCCTCTCCGCAACACCATTTTGTTGAGGGGTGTATGGAGCAGAATATTTATGCTTGATCCCCTCATCACTAAAAAACTCATCCAAGGTGTAGTTCTTGAACTCGGTGCCGTTGTCACTCCTTATTGTCAAGATCTTTGCATTGTGTTGACGTTGAGCTTCATTTGCAAAGTCGATGACGGTTTGTTGGGTCTCGCTCTTCCTTTTGAAGAAATATACCCAATTATATCTCGAATAGTCATCCACAATCACCAAGCAATACTTTCTACCTCCAAGACTATCAAAGGATGGAGGCCCAAAGAGATCCATATGAAGGAGCTCCAAGGGTCTCTTCGAGTAGATGATAGTCGAGGGAGGGTGAGCCTTCTCATGAAGCTTTCCTTCGATACAAGCACTGCAAGCACGATCTTTGGCAAAGCTAACATTTGTTAGTCCACAGACATGGTCCCCCTTGAGAAGACTTTGCAAAGATCTCATATTAACATGGGCTAGACGGCGATGCCAAAGCCAACCCACGTCAACTTTAGCCATTAGACATGTCGCGGTCTTAGTGGGTCGCTCCGAAAAGTTAATCACATATAGACCGTTCTCGACATGCCCAACAAAGGCTACTTTAAGAGTCTTGCTCCACAAGAGGGCCACGGTATCAACATCAAAGAATGTGGCAAAACCCATGAGTGCAAGTTGACAAACGAAAAGTAAATTTTATGCAAGGGACTCAACAAGCATGACTTTCTCGATCGTGAGATCATGATAAATGACAACCTTTCCAAGTACCAATACCTTAGAAGACGAGGCATCACCCCATTCGACATTGGTGGGCATAGATGGAATCTTGTGAACATCCACCACCAAGTCCTTGCTTCTGGTCATATGATTTGTGGCTCCACTATCGAGCAACCATGATCCCCCACCGGAAGCAAACCCCTACAAGAGATTAATGCTTGGTTTTAGGTACCCATCTTGTAATGGGTCCTTTTATGTTAGTGACAAGGGTCTTAGGAACCCAAATAGACCATTCAATGTACTCATAAGGAGAACCAACAAATTTGGCATAAACATGCCCATCACTAGCACGGCACAACACATAAGAAGGGTTAAAGTCGCCGGCTTTGTTGGAAGGGGTGGCATTGCCCTTCTTGACACCGCCACCCTTCGCATTGTTCTTCTTCTCCTTGGGAGCACCCTCTCCCTCCTTCACAAAAGTTTGCTTGAGAGGAGGGGGTCGTTTGGTCTTGTCATTCTTCTTCTTGTTCTTGGGCTTGGGTGCGAACCCAATCCCCTCCTTGGCAACCACTTCCTTTTGATTACTCAAAAGGTCGTTAAGGTTCTTCTCTCCTTGTATGCACGACACAAGGCCTTTCTCAAGTTGCTCCTTCAACTTAGCATTCTCCTCAATAAGATGCCCGTGCTCACAACAAGGGTTAGTAGCATTTGCATTATCAATTAAAACCATATGAGGAAAGGTGGCTTTCTCCTTGGTTATCTTCACTTGAAGTTGATCATGAGACTCTTTAAGACTAGCATGAATACCCTTCAAGGCCTTATGAGCCTTGTCAAGTATATCAAACTCTTCCTTGAGTCTAGCAAGATCAATCCCAAGTTTGGCTTTCTCGGAATTTAGCACACGAGATACAACAAGAGCATGATCAAGATATTTCTTTAGTTTAGCGTGATCATCGTTGTATGACTCCTCAAGAGCCAAACGAAGACCACGCTCTTCCTCAAGAGCATTGGAAAGATCTGAAATCTCATCGGCGTAGTCACGACTATGCCCCTCTATCTTAGATATGGTATTTTCGTGAGCCTCGATCATGTCATTGGCTTCACCAAGTTGTTCCAAGAGAGCAAAGAAGTGCTTCTTGGACTTGTCCTTGAGTTTACCCATAAAGGACTCAAACTCATTCTCCTCCACAATAGTTCCCTCATGTTCATCAATGCAATCCGTCAAAGAAGGATTATTAATGATGGTAGTTTTGATGTTGGGGGTTACCTTGTTGGTGGCTTTAGCCATGAGGCACTTGGCGGTGATGTTCTCATTGGGTGATTCGAAGAGAGACGCCCGTGGAGTTGTTGCAATGGCCACAGCGGCCATGGCACCCGAGTCACCATCTTCGTCATCATCATCCTCATCGTACTCTTCTTGTACCACCAAGGCTTTGGGAGGAGTCTTCTTGGTGAAGTTGCTCTTGTTGAGGAAAGACTTGACCATGTCCTTTCGGATGAGTTTGCCACCATTGTCTTCCCTCTTCTCATAAGGGCACTCCGCAACAAAATGGCTCACATTGCCACAATTAAAACAAGTCCTCACACGTTGCTTGCCCTTTGCGCCACTTGAATTATTCTTGTTGAAGTTGGGCCTTGAGTTCTTCTTGCTCCAAAATTGCCTTGAAGCAAGGGCCATGTGTTCATGATAGGCATACTTTGTATCTTCTAGGTTGCTCTCCTCTTCTTCCTCTTCGTCCTCTTCCTCCACACTAACCTTGGCCTCTAGTGCAAGGTTGGGCTTCTTTATTCTTTGTGAGCGAAACACCGCTTTGTCGGCGGTCTTGTCCAAGATGCTCATAGCCACAAACTCATCCAACACTTCACTTGAGGACAAGGTGTGGAAGTGCGGTCGTTGACGAATGACGGAGGACATGGCCTTGTGGTAAGGCATCATTGCCTTGAGGAATTTGCGCTTGATCCAATTGTCATCTGTGTCCTTACTTCCATGATCTCGGAGTGAGACCGCGAGTTTGGTTACCCTCCGATAAAGCTAGTGAGGTTCTTCATCTTCCTTCATTGCAAACTCATCGGCTTCATCTTGCACCACTTCGTAGTTGGAGCGTTGAATGCTAGCGCTTCCCCGGTAGAGGGAAACAACTTGGTGCCAAGCATCTTTGGCCATGGAGTAGGGCCGGAGATGAGGAAGATCTTCGGGTGGGATAGCTTCTTGGATGATGAAGAGAGCATTCTCATTGAATTGATTATCCACGGCTTCTCTAGGAGTGAAGTTGCTTCGGTCATGCGGATAGAAACCTTCTTCAATGATTCTCCAAAGGTTAGTGTTCACATGATTTAAATGACGCTTAAAACGATAGACCCAAGAATCAAAGTCTACATTTTTATCAATCTTAGGGGCAGGGCCGGCACGATTCAAATGAGTGGAAGGAAGCGGTCCACCATAAATAGGTGGAGGTTCCACATGGGAAAAGATGTCGGTGCCAATTTTACCACTAGAGGAAGGAGCTTTTTCACCAGTAGCTACCCCTTGTCGGAGTTAGCATCCGTCACCTTGTTAGTGGGATCACCCACTTTCAACGGTGCGGTAGACAGTTTAAGCCCTTCAATGAATTTATTAAACATGCTTTCAACCTCGTCCGCCATGGAGGTTTTCAATGTGTCCAAAGCCACATTGAATTCCTCTCGAGAGATCGCGGTTCCCCCATCGGCCGTAGACGAGATCGGATTCACACCGGAGTGCTCCTCCCCACCGTCTATGGTGTCAACCATACTCTTCGGACGACAAAGTCCTTAATAAAGAATCGAGGCCCTTATACCAATCAAAAGGATCGATATAGTTGACTAGAGGGGGGTGAATAGGCAACTAACAATTTTTAGCTTTTCTTAACCAAATTAAACTTTGCATCAAAGTAGGTTTTCTAGATATGCAACTAGGTAAGCAACCTATATGATGCAACAACAACTAGCACATAAGCAAGCAAGGGATACAACACAAATAAGCTTGCACAAGTAAAGGCACGAGATAACCAAGAGTGGAGCCGGTGAAGACGAGGATGTGTTACCGAAGTTCCTTCCTTTTGAGGGGAAGTATGTCTCCGTTGGAGCGGTGTGGAGGCACAATGCTCCCCAAGAAGCCACTAGGGCCACCGTATTCTCCTCACGCCCTCACACAATACGAGGTGCCGTGATTCCACTATTGGTGCCCTTGAAGGCGGCGACCGAACCTTTACAAACAAGGTTGGGGCTATCTCCACAACTTAATTGGAGGCTACCAACGACACCACGAAGCTTCACCACAATGGACTATGGCTCCGCGGTGACCTCAACCGTCTAGGGTGCTCAAACACCCAAGAGTAACAAGATCCGCTAGGGATTAGTGGGGGGAATCAAATTTCTCTTGGTGGAAGTGTAGATCGAGGCCTTCTCAACCACTCCCGAGCAAATCAACAAGTTTGATTGGCTAGGGAGAGAGATCGAGCGAAAATGGAGCTTGGAGCAACAATGGAGCTTATGGGGGAAGAGGTAAGTCAACTATGGGGAAGAAGACCCCCTTATATAGTGGGGGGAACAAACCAACCGTTACCCCCACCGCAGCCCCGCAGAGAGCGGTACTACCGCAGGAGCAGCGGTACTACCGCTGGCCCCAAGAGGTACTACCGCTCCCCCTCGCGGTACTGCCGCTGGACCCAGAGCGGTACTACCGCCTCTACTGCCGCAGCAAGTACCGCAAAACCCGACACGGAAAAAGAGCCCTCGAATCGAGGCGGTAGTAGCACGTAGCCGCAGTGGTACTACGGCTGGGAGCTCCAAGCGGTACTACCGCTGTGGAGCGGTACTGTCGCTTGTAGCACCCAAGCGGTACTACCACTGTGGCCCGTGATACTACCGCTGGGTCCAACAGAAGCACGGGAAGTAAGGGAACGAGCTCTCCATTGAGGCGGAAAGGCTCGGAGGGTGTGCAAAGGATGTGTACGTGTTGATTCCACCCTAGCCTTACCAAAGCGGACCCCCTCTTGATAGTACGGTGACTCCTACAAAACTAGTCCACCAGACTGAATCTAAAGGACTACACCGTCTCGCTTCAATCTCCGAGGGGAGGGAATCGTCTCGTGCCAAAGGATGAACCTCTGAAAAACTCAACGCACACGATTAGTCCGCAAAAGCATTGTCATCAATCACCAAAACATCTTAGGGATAAATATGCCCTTACAGCTGGGATGTCGTATCGGCATATGGGCCAATTACAAATCGAGACCCGGAGGACTTGGAGTACACGTCAAGGAAACCGGTGTCCTGGAGGTCTTCTCCTTATCTAACTAGGATCCTATAATCCTAGACCCCGGTACTCATATAAACCGTGGATAGACACAATAGACATCTAACCATAGAGTTGATACTCAATCCCTCAATCATCGTGTGCCCTATACCCAATCAATACAATCAAGTAGGAAGTAGGATTTTACGTCCTCTGTGAGGGCTTGAACGTGGGCAAACCCCCTCTTGTTTCTTATTCAATCTACACCTGTGGCGAGAGTACCCTATCAAAGGATTTGACGGAAATAACTCCGACACAAGCCGCATGGAAATGTATAATTAGCATGTTATTGTGCCAATAAAGATCCCAGTCTCGTTCTTCATGCGTAGGAAATTTAAAAAGATATTCAAGTGGATTGTAAAATTCCCTCGTCTTTCATCTGAAACTGAGACCAAAGAAAAACTTCCTCCATTTTTCCTTTGCAACATTCATTTAAAACCCAAGGCTTGAATAGTAGTACATCCGTCTGTATTTATTACTCCCTCTGTTTCAAAATAGATGACTCAACTTTGTACTGTACAAAGTTGGGTCATTTATTTTGAAACGGAGAGAGTAGGCCCCATCGTATTTTGAGTCAAACTTTGGTCATATATTTGACTTGCAAAACGTTAATGCATGTTATAAAAAATTATATTGTTGGATTCGTATTTGACGTAGTTTCCAATGATATTACCTTTTGCTACGTATTTTCATTGAAATTTTTTCTATTCCTATGTGTTTACCAAAGAAGGCCTTTGGCAAATTTAGCAATCCCATTCCTGTGACAAAACCAACACTACGATCGAAAACTTAGAAGCATGCTGTGGAGTAGTACTAGTACTTGGCCGCTAATTAAGCCAACCAAAAAGTCTGTTCTACTGGTAGCTTTGCTTCGGCCTGTGCTGCCTTGGCTTTATCGGGAGGCAATGACATACCACTACTACTAGTAGATGCTAATCAACCTGCTCGATCCACTGAGCCGAGGAGCGTCTAACCGGACAACGATTCTAGATGCCGATTCCGTAACCATCCAATTCCAACGACCAGTTGAGTATCTCACATAAAAAAGACAACACGCTTACACGCACAGGTCCTCAAACCACAATGATTTCAGATTTCTCTCTACGTGGCACGTACGTAGTCGCAGTCCCTCGTTTTGCTTTCTCCGTAAGACAAATAACTCCACCAGCAATCCCGCATGGAGTACCGTCGTGCTACTGATAATTTGTTGGGAGTTTGTCAAAGGGCTTTTAAAGTTGGGATTTGCAAATAATTGACCAATGCATCAATGCATGTGGTCCAATTACAAGGCACTTGATTCTTTTGGTTAATTGCAGTAATCACTGCAGGAGTGATTGGCTCCTTTCTTTTTCCCTTCAATTGTTTTCTCAAGCTTGGTTCGATAATGATGACGTATTTTGTATCATGATACGCCAAGGTTCAAAATATAATAATAAAAAAATACACCAAGGACCCTTCAACACCGAACGACCACTACCGCTAGCGGAACAAGCCATCGGCGCGTCGTTGTCGTCGCTCTCCTGCCTGAGCTGGTTTGACTTGTCGTTGACAGCTGAGAAGTATTTGTACACGTGTTCCTGAGGATCCGCGACCCAGAGCCGCAATCGTCGCCATTAAACACTTAAATCAGTTTGAAGCGTCTAGCACCAAATCTCACCGGTGCACACACACGACGAGAAATCCTACCTCACCGCCCCAAAGAAAAACGACATGATCTACGTCGGAACTCCATCGACTCCGTCCCAGTGGACGAAAGGAGGACCGGAGCCCAACAGACCAACTCGAAGATGAAGCGTCGCGGCCGCCTGCTCGAATGCCGCCCCTGCAAAAAATACCTAACCTAAACTACTAGCTGGAGCCAAGGCACCGGGCTCCCCCCTCCCCACCACCGGTCGCCTGAGCGGCATGCATAGGGGAGGTGGATCCATGGGCTCACCGGTGAAGTTTTGATGAGATGAGTGCCCTAACCACCGCAAAGTGAGAGGAAAAGAGGAACCCTAATGAGAGAGGCACCACCTTTTTTTTTCAAAATGAGGGCATAAGCTTTTGAATACTGCTTCTTTAGCACGGCTCTCACTGGTATGCAAATATCGGTCGTTCTCTAGCATCGTGATCGAACGGTGACCCAAACAATAAAAATTATAACTCTCGCGAGATGATTGAACTCAAGGCTTCGCGCCCACCACAACCCACAACTTGACCTCCTCCTTGATTCTAGCAATGGTGACACTCGATAAAGATGAAAAGGTCCTAAAACCCCTCATGTTACACCCATTACATATGTCCCATGAGACTAGCATTAGAAGGGAAATGACCCCCTGTCTAACGGCACCAACATTGTCATTGATATTTGCCACGACACACCACCAACCCCTGATCGAGGTGAAGTGGCCACACTCCTCCGTGCGCAACTCAATCAAACTTTGTTCCTCCTAAACTCCCGCCAGAATATCATTTCCAGCGGTGTGTCAATATTATAAAATTTTGTGCATATTTTTTATCCAAGAATTCCATAATTTCCCACAAAAAAGATCGATGTTTGTACTTGATGCATTGCGGTGTGCATAACTTATGGCTCAAATGAAGACTAGAAATATAGTGTTCGGTATGGCATGCTTTCTCTAAAGAAAAAAGTGTTTTTGTACAATACTAAAAAATATCAAATATTCAAAAACACGCAAATCAAATGAGATTATAATCAACAAAAAATAATTTGTGGAACACATGCCCACCTATGTCCTCAAATGCAACCAGTTCTTCTTGGGATTCTCTCCCCGATAAAGAGAGGAGGTGCCTATCTAAATCTTCTATCATGATTTTAATTTCTTTATTAAAAATTGAATTATGTATTATTTAAGCTGTAAAACCAATTAGCAATATGTCGATTTTTTTAGAGATTTGTCTTCACCATGTGAACCTCAAAACAATATCATTTTATTTGATGATATTTTCTTCTATTAACACCAGTCACCAAGTTATGATCTGCGGCTTCCATGTTAGTAGTGAATGATTACCATCCCAGTAGTGTATGCTTACCAGATAAAAAATTATGTTACTTTGCAATGTTATGCAGGTCTAAATAGTAAGTATTGAAGCGTTATCAATGGGTAAAAATCATGAGTCCACATGATAGTAAACCATATATTATAATTTGATAATGAAATGCCTATAAAACACAAACATCTCGTAAATAGCCAAAACATAGCATGGCAATTGTTGATCAGAAAAGAAGTCGACAAACCATATCAACTTTGGTTATAGTGAGAGCGGACTGTGAATTGAATACACCAAATGAGAAAAAAATTCATGAAAATTCAAAACTGTAGAATGTTGCTTGATGTCATGCTTGCATGCATTCGCACGGTATCGTGTCGTGGTTTGCCCGATGCATGCGCTATGCATGGATGACCAAAGGGGGCCACACGACAAGGCTAGGACGCGACGCCACAACAAAGATAGTACCAAACTAGAGAATCAACAATTGACTCTGTGGGGGCCATTTTGTTCGCAATTCCATTTTGTGTGGATCGTATGACGTCAAAGCTTATTTTGGGTATCTTCATTTTGAATGAGCTTTGCGTCATTTTGTCATGTGTTATCATTGGCACGGATTATTCTTTCATGTTTCCGGTCTTCACAATATTCCGAAGAAAGAACATACCAGAGTGTTTCCTCTCCTATGATAAGAGAGCACAAATTCCTGATGGCCTTTCACGAAAAAGATACATTGCGTCTTTTAGTGCATTCATCAAATCTCACCATGGTCCTCATAGGAAGATCTGCTCACAGCACATGGTTGCTTATAAATCTGACAGTACCCCGTCCGAGCCCGAGTAATCCAAAGACAGGAGCAACAGTCCACCAGTAACAGCACCCAAACCACCAAACACTTGCTCCGAAGCAAATCAGCAGCATCCTCTTCTTCTTGACAGCGAAAGAGAGAGTTCGGTCTGATCCGCTCCTTCCCCATCGCAAAACCCAGACAGGCACAACACCAAAACGGCCGCCCCCCGAGCCGGGGCCCACCTCCCCCCTCCGCCAACTTCGCCCCGCGCCCCAACGCGGCGACGCAGCGCGACTCGGACTCAACACTCCCCCAAGCCCCAACCCCTCGCCAGTCGCCACCTCCCTCCCTCCGGCTCCTCCCCCAGAGCTCCCCCCAAACCCTTCCCCTCCCCGGCCCGGCTACCGATGGGCAATTGCTCCCCCTCCCCGCGCCGCCGCCGCCCGTCGCCGGCCGGCTCCCCGCCCTCCAACTCCAGCGCGGCCTCCGGCGGCGGCGGGAGCGCCGCCGCCACCACCGTCTCCCCGTACGCGCTCGCCAGATCCCCCTCGGTTTCCGTCTCCGTCGACCCGGAGGCCGACGCCGAGCGTGGGGGCGTGGTCCGCGTCTACGGCTCCGACGGCTGCCCCGTCGCGTGGCGCCTCCGCGTCGCGCTGCTCTACAAGGCGGCGGCGCCCGTGCACTTCACGCCGTCCGAGGCGGCCCCGCTCGGCCGCCCCGTGCTCCGCCTCTCCGCCGCCGACCCGGAGCTCTGCGGCGCCGCCGACGAGCTGCTGCGCCACGTCGACGCGCGCTTCGAGGGCAAGCCCCGCGTCGCGCCGCCCGACCGGCCCCTGGCGCGCGCCTCGCTGGCCGCCGCGGCCGCCGAGGAGGTGGCCGAGATGGTGCGGCTGCAGCACCGCAGCGCGGAGCGCCACCTGGAGGGCGTGGCGGCCAAGCTGGCGGAGATGGTGAAGAAGGGGGCGAAGAAGGCCGGCAAGGGCCGGAGCGTGGCGGTGGAGGGCGCCGAGGTGCGGAGGCTCGGGAAGTGGTACGGCGACGCCATGGAGGTGATGCTGGAGCACGCCAGGATGGAGGAGCGCGTGCTGTTCCCCGACATCCAGAGGGCTTCCTTCCCAGGTCAATTTCAGCCTGATCCCCTTCCCCACTCGTAACAACATTTCACTTAAATTTCGCTTGCTGCTCGCGAGGATTTCTGATTTTGGTTTGACGTACAAGGTGCATTTCCATCCAATTGGGTGGTTTGTTTCCACACTGTCGTCTTCTGCATTTCCCTGTCCCTTTTGACATTCCGGGTGCATTCACCGCCTGTGGGCAACTGCTCCGTGTCCCTACTATAAATTGCTTTGCGCCGGCCATGTACTCGTGCTGGTGAATTTTCATGGATTTGCAGAATCTGTCGTGGCAGGAAGGGATGGGGATTGGAGCTTTCTTTTCCTTTCTCTACTGTGTTCCTTGTCGATCAAAATGCTTCTGGTTCCTTTACTTTACCTTTGTAGCTGTACATGGACATTTTCTCTCATCCGATTGGTAAACGAACAAGGTAACAAAAGACAGTGATGTCGTGTAGTAGAGCAGAAGCTAACTGATAGTACAGTACAAAATAGCAAACCATTTGTCATTTTCCAAGTGTAAATAAAACAAAAATAAGAAATGAACTGGGGCGTTGCGAGAATCGAACTCACGACCTCCCGCACCCGAAGCGGGAATCATACCACTAGACCAAACGCCCTTGTTGTTAACCTCGATCCAAGAGCTTAATTAAGCAGTTGTTTAATCACGCCCATATGATTGAGTGACTGCAGTCCAATCTGATCCTAAAAGTATTTTATGCGCAGGGGTGTGCGATAAGGTTCAGGAGCAGCACGGGAAGCACCTGCCCATGATGAACGGAATCAAGGAGGATATAAAAACGCTTCTGACGCTGGAGCTGGGCAGCGCCCTCTTCTATGAAGTGCTGGTCAACCTCTCCGTCCGCCTCAAAGCGTTGCAGGTACTTGCATGCTCTTTTGTGCATCTGGTGGTTACACTAATTGCATTTGGTGTCTGTTTCATCTAGCATATTCTGCTTATTGCATTACTGTTCTGTACTCTGCATTGCTTGTGAGATCTTGCAAGTTTGTATTTGGACTGTGCTACTAGTATGTTTCAATATCACATACCGGAAAGAATATGAAGGTGGCTTTGGAATTGTGCTATATGAAAAGTCATTTCGCGGAGGTTGATATGCAAGCTTCACCTTTTGTGACTTGCAAGGCTTGTCTACTGCCTTCAGGCAAAAGTGCCACCAGTAATTTGTTGGTGTGGATGTTATCCTCTCATAATCAGTACCCCTTTAGCTAATGACCTGACAAGAGATACTCTCAAAAAGGTAGTAACCGAAAGTGAAGTACAATGATGAGAGTTCACCTAGTCCCACGAGAGAAAAATATACTGATTCCTTGCTTCTTCCATGGAAAAGTTGGTTGTGTTGCACTACTGTCCCTTGCACTTTTGGAAGATCATGTGGACCTGGATAAGGGCCACTACCAACCTGTTTGCTCTGTAAAACTTCATAGTTTGAGCAGCACATTGTATTGTAGGGTTAATTTTAGTGTTCAAGTTGGATACAGACCCACTACCATGGCAGTTGCATACAGCTCTACTACCATATTACCACATTATTATTGTGTGAGTGGAAAGCTTAGGCGAAAGCAGGGTGCAGCCTGGTCTGACCTGTTTACCTTGTATGATTTGCTTTTGAGGATTTCAGTGCCACATGTAGGGTCGGGTTAGTGTCGTAACTTCGAGAGTTGGATATGGATCCTCCACCATTGCTATTGCGTACAGCTCTACCACTGCACTAGAGTTTTGCTCCTGGAAAGTTGTGAGAAGAGTCAGCCTGGCCGAAGCTAGAGTGCAGCCTGGCCTAAGCAATTAAGAAAGTTGCTTTGCAAGACATTGGGTTTTAGCTGTTTATTCTCACTACAGCTAGGTCTATCCACATGTGCCTACCAAGCTGATGAAAGGAGTTGACGTAGCTCAGCAAACTGCTAAGATCATATATGTTGTAATCATCATATACGTAGTATCTTGGCATTAAGTAGTATGCAGACAACAACCGTTTCGCTCAGAACCAACTTAGAAGGGTTGACAACTTCTACAATCTATTCATTACTCCCTCTGTAACTTAATATAAGGTGTTTCTTTGACACTATTATACTCCCTCCGTCCGGAAATACTTGTCCAAGAAATGGATGTATCTAGATGTATTTTAGTTCTAGATACACCCATTTGTATCCATTTCTACGACAAGTATTTCCGGACGGAGGGAGTATTAAGTTACGGAGGGAGCAGTTGTTAATGTTACAGTGAAATGATGTACATGCATGCTAGAATAATGCGAAAGATGTACCTAAATATTTGGAAATGATCTCCTGTGATAGGATCATTATACGTTATCCCTATCTGGTAACTTGTAAATATTGTTATATATTGATTCTTTAGAATAATATCAAATGGTTACATAAGCCATCAAAAACTGGCAGGATCACACCAAGGAGCACTTCAAGGAGGAAGAGAAGGATATGCTCCCACGATTGGAATCAGTACGGCGGATGCAGCGCGAGGAGGGGAACGTTCCTGACAAGTCCAACTCTGGATGGGCGTCGGAGGCCATGGGCACAATGGAGATGACGCACTCGAAGCTCTTCCCCTTCTTCATGACCGGGCTCATGCCTCAGGAGGCTGTGCAGTACCTCGACCTGGTGTGCAGATGCACCAAGAACACCCGGCATCTGGTCTCCATGCTCCGATCGCTCGCGGAGCGTCTGGAGGACGCGAACCCGTCGATAATCCACAACAACCCCACAAGACTTTATGAGCACCTACTTGTAAAATCCCCATAAGCTTCACGTCCAGCAAAAAAAATTATTTAGGTGCCACGTAAATTGTGAATGCCAACCAGCCCTCTTCTTTTCTCTTGTGTGGAGTGCAGCCATGTAATTCTTGGGTTTATTGGGTGAGAGCGTGTATATCTATCTTATCACTCCGAAGTGTGCAAGGGAAATGAAAATTTGGAGTGATAGCTATGGCAGCGGTTTTTTACTGACCTGCTTAGTTTAATCACTGTTTCTGGGTGTTGGTGGATTGATAATGATCTGATCCGGCAAGGTCATGGCTATTCAGATCTGATCTGTGATCTACGATCTGTAAGATGATAAGATTCTTTGGGTTGACAAGTTCATTTTGGTGATATGATACGATTTTGACTGATGCAGACCATTCAACCTGGCAAGTTGAGACAGATCATCAGTTTATCTGGTGATGGACTAGGGCAGGCAACCTGAAAAATGAGTTTGTGGTAAGATTAGTTCTGGTAGCAGCTAAACAAAGGGACCAGGCAACCTGAAAAATGAGTTTCTGGTAAGATTAGTTCTGGCAGCAGCTAAACAAAGGGACCACTTAGTAATCTCACCAGTTAAAAAAAATGAACTAGAAAACAAGAACCTATTTTTTTCATTCATCAAATTAAACACTAATTCCTTCAAATTTGAGGAGTTAAAAAAACATGAACCTAACACACCTGTAAAATTCTAAATTTTAACTCCCTATTTTTCTTTTTGGCATTCGTCATTGAACTAAAAGCGTGCAACTTCACTAGTTCAAACAAAAGACATTTATTAACTCTGCTTTTGCTCTGCTTCAGCCATTTACTACTCCCTCCATCTCATAATATAAGAGCGTTTTTACACTAATGTTGTGTCACAAACGCTCTCATATTATGATGAGACGGCAGGTGTAGTTGGTTAGAGAGTGTTTTTTCTTTCCGATTAACTGTTGATTGGTAGTGATACTATTTACTTCTGACCCTTGAAACACACAAATGACTATTACTATTAGAGACTAGAGAGTGCCTTATTAGAGTAAATGGCTGAACAAAAGTGTCACTAGGCTGGGGCCAAGTCTTGGCCCGGATGCTACGGCCGCTATCACTTTTGCAGGAGGGGAATTACAGTTTCAGTTCAAATGACGAATTGAGACAGAAACCAATGGATTCCAGTGGCTGGGGATCCTATGTCTATAGATAGATTCAAGTACCAGAAAGAAAAAGGAAATAAACACTTCTGCTTCGATAGACCCCTAAACACATGGACGACTTAGATTATCCGGTATTTCTTCATCGGTAAGGGTATGATGGTCATATATTTATAAAAGTGGCCCGCCCGCGGCCCACCCGCGCACTACGTATATGTATTCGTACGTCCACAGTGCAAGGCGTATTTTTTCATTCGCTGGGTGGCGTGATTTGTTTTCCAGAAAGTAAAAAAAGAGGACCGCATGCCTAGTCAAACTTGCGACCTGTTGCACCTGGGCTATTAGCACATTTGAATTAGCCATTAGGATACGAAGGTTTGTTGTGAAATTTTTTAAGCTTTTTTATTTTTCATCCACAGGGCAGCAGTGATTTATTTCCTATTTTTGTTAGCACCGGGTCACGATATTTGTATTGCGTGACGCGCCATGGCACACGGGGCGGATTTGTCGGCACGGGGTCACGATATTTGTGTTGCGTGACCGCGTCGTGGCACGCGGTGCGGCACGGCTGTACCCCTTACCGCTTACCGCCATCGTCTCGTCTGCCGGCCACATCCGCTGCCACCTATCGCTCGCATGCTGCATCGCTCGCCCCACCATTAAGTCGTCGCCTCACGCTGCCTGCCCTGGCATTCACACTGATGCGGCGCCCTCCAACCCCCCTCCCCCCGCAGCCCCCAGGCTATAAAAAGCTGGGGTCGGCCAGCCGCCGCACACCGCCCCTCCTCCTCCTCCTCCTTAGACCCCCTTCACCCCTACTCTTCTTGATGCCGAGCTCCGGATCCGACAGCGAGACGGTCGATCTTGGTCGTCAACTCTCTCGTGGGCGCATGCAGAGTTGAGCCGCTTCGAACTACTCATTCCATCGTCGGCACGGCTGCCGAAGGAGTGGCACATCACCGCCGATGGATACGCGTGGGGCCCGACGCAACACTGGTGCAGCTCCGCTCCCGTGCAAACATGAATGAATCCGGACAACGAACATGTTCCGTCATGCCAGGCCTGTAATTTAGGGTTTTTTCACCTAGAAAACCGTAGAAAATGCATAGAATGCCAGAAACGAATGAAACTTGGCGTGCATGCTGGCCATGTTGATGCCATTATGTGGGAAAATTTTGGGTACATTTGGTGTAGGTGAAAAAAAAAGTGCTTCAAGACGTGCACTACCGGCAGACCCGCACGGTCACAGTCGAACAGGGTGTATTTGTTGTCATGCACGAAATGACATCAAATTTGGCCAGCATGCTGCATGCCCATGGTAGCCCCCCATGCAAAAATTGAACGAATTCGGACATAAAACGCACGTTGCGTCACGTCTGCCCTATGTTTTAGGGGTTTTCAGTGGGAAAATCATAGAAAATGAATAGAATGCCAGAAATGAAAAAACTTGGCATGCATGCTGGCCATGGTGATGCCATTGTGTGGGAAAAAACTGGGTACGTTTGGTGGAGTTGAAAAATAGTGCTTCAAGACTTGCCCTACCGGAAGACCCGAACGGTCCCCCACGCAAAAATTGAAGAAATTTGGAAACCGAACTTGCGTCGTGTCTGGCTTGTGTTTTACTGTCTTTTCACTGGGAAAATTGTAGAAATGCAAATGCTATAAAAGAAAAAAAATCGGCATGCATGCTGGCTATGGTGATGCCATTGCGTGAAAAAAATTGGGTACTTTTGGTGGAGGTAAAAAAGTGCTTGGAGACGTGCCCTACCGGCAAATTTGAAAAATTTCGGACACCGAACGCACATTGTGTCATGTCCGGCCTGTTTAGATTTTTTTCACCGGAGAAACCGTAGAAAATACATGAAATGTCCTACGGTTTTTGTCTTTGGGACTTTTAAACTCGACGGAGGTTGTCTAACACTAATCAAGGCGAGCCTGTTTTTTTTTTGGTTTCTTGTTTGCCTGCGTTTTCTTCTGTTTCTTCGAAATATTGTTTAGCAAAAAGTGTTGTCGTTTTAATATTGGAGCTCCAAAGGCTGAAGGTGCAACACACATAGTCTAAAAAATGTGTAGGCTATCCTAAAAAAGGTGTATTGCCTGCGTGTTGGTGAATTGATGAAGGGAGTAAGTTTTTTAGTACCACCTCGCTTGCTCTAGCGTCTAGTCGGTGGATCTCTAGTATATAAAGGAGACTCCGAGGGTGCTGGTCAAGAGGAAATGCATCAGCCATGACATGCATTGAATGAGTAAAATGAAAACGTAATAAAATGCTAAAACCGACGGGTGCATGAGTTGGTCGGCTTATTCGATGTCAGAACTAATAAAAGTTCAAAATTCTAATTTTGTTCACTTTTCAAAAAAAAAATCATGTTAAAAAAGTTCTCCATATTGAAGAAAAATGTTCACCATGCATTGGAAAAAAAATATTCACTATGTATAAGAACATGTTCATCGTGTATAGCAATTTTGTTTAGCGTGCATTTCAAAAAGTTCACCATATATTTGAGAAATGTTTGTTTTGTATTTGAATAAAGTTCACCGGATACAGCGTGCTCTCAGACGGTGCATTGTGGCCACCTGAGCACCCTCTGTTAAAAATGTTGTTTGTTTTGTCTTCCATGTCAGGTTTGAAGTAAAAAAAATATTTAAAATTATTATCTAAAAGTAACCCAGTTTTAAAACAATAATAAAGTTCAAAAATCAGAAAAAAGAATTAATAGAAAAAGAAAAGAAAAACTAAATAATATAAAAGAAAAAATGCTTAGGCTTTGGCCCAACTAGGCGACAACATTCACCTGTTAGGCCGGCCTAAGCGTTTGTGGATTTTAAAAAGTTCATTGATTTTTAGAAAAATGTTCACGAATATGAAAATTTGCATTGATTTTCAAAAACGAAGTTCACTAAATAAAGTTGCAAAAGAATGTTCCCGGTTTTGGGAACCTCAGCTCGCCAGTCGGTTTTTGAAAAAAAAAATCGTCGATTTTGAAAAAAATCTATGTGAAAAAAGTTCATCAATTTTGAAAATAGGTTCGCGCATTTGAAAAAAGTTCACGATTTTTTTTAAAAAAATTAAGGATTCAGAAAATTCACAGATTTGGAAAATATTTTGTAAATTCAATAAAAGTTCACGAAATTTAGAAAAGAAAATGAAAATGATTAAAATGAGAAAAATAACAAATGAAAACTCGGCCAAAACAAAAAAAACTACTGATTATTATAACTGAGAGAGCTTTTGTACCTCTAAATATCACAAGTGCTAATGTGGCCCGTTGGTCACGTTGGTGTACAGTCTAAGAGCATCTCCAGCCACTCCCAAGAACACCCTCAGGACCACTTTTTTAGCCCCGGCGATAAAAAAGATGCACCATTCATGCCCCCAAAGCCTTGTTTTTCGCTGAATTTGAGTAAAATTAGCCCCGGCGATCCCACCCCAAACCCAGCCCCCGGGGGGCAGCTGGGGATGCCAGCGCTATTCTTTTGCGTCATGTGGCGCACCTACAGCTAGGGCTGCAAACGAGTCAAGTTCAAGCGAGTTGGGCTTGGCTCGGCTCAACTCATATTAAAATTTGAGCGAGCTCAAACTGAGTGAAGCTCAAGATCGAGCTGTAGAACATGGCTCGTGCTCAGCTTGTAACGATCTCGAGTCGATTTCAGGCTAGTTTCGAGCTAAATGTGACGGTAAAAATTATAAAACTATGGCGATTATTCCAACTAGATAAGGCACAACATGACATAAGAAAGCACTAAAAATAGTATTCCAATTAAGACCATGATAATATAAACCAAAAGTCTAGTATCAACATAAGATAACGATTCATGCCAGACATATACGAGTAGTTTGGAAAATAAATTAGTGGCCAAAGATCATAAAAAGTTGCAACATAATGCAGGTCGGGGATGATCTTGGAGTTGTCATAGAACTTGAACTAAATCTCTCCATCACCATACCAAAGAAGCACAATCGACCAACATATTAGAATTTATTAGTTTCAAAGATAATATAAACAATGCAACAATTCGAATGAATTTTTGTCATATTATATTTGTTTTAGTTTGTAGAAACCGAAGGCGCATATGCTGGGAACTTTTGCCAAAGAAAAACTGAATATTTAACACACAGTCGACTGCATGCCATAATTAGGTCAAAATCTTCTCCGCACTTAATTAAGCTTTCATGTTTGCTGGTAAATAAATTGGAGAAAAATCATGGGCATCATATATGGTAACAAATTATCTTATTTCTATTTAATACTAGTAAGCGTGCACGTGCAACACACGTCTCAACTAATATTATATTCGTGTTACTCTACTCGGGTGACATGGGAAAACCCTACCTGCACCGCAAGACCACCCTGTAACGCCCCGGATACAACTTTCCATATTCGTAACTCCGACTCTTGCCTTTTCCGGAGATGCTATATGATATTTCCTTCGTGGTTGGGTTTTTGTCTGTTGTTTTGCATTTTGTTCTTGTTATGCATCTCATCTCATAGCATCATGCGCATTGCGTCGGCATCGTTTTCATAAAACTTGCATCCGCTCGTGTTCCACCGCTTTCTCTCCGTTGTCCGCTTCGAGCCCGTCCCACACTTGCACGCTACCGCTGCACCTCCAAATATTATTTTATTAGTGGCATAAAAATGTTCTCGGAATGGGTTGCAACTTGTCATGCGGTCTTATTATAGTGTAGACAGGCCGCCTGCCAAGTTTCGTCGCATTCGGAGTTCGTTTGACTGCCCAACCGTTATATTTATAACTGCGATATAGTTGGCCTAGCGTCAGACGTTTTCGGTATCCGGAAGCTGTTGGGGAACGTTGCAGAAAATTAAAATTTTTCCTACGGTTTCACCAAGATCCATCTATGAGTTCATCTAGCAACGAGTATTCAGATTGGATAGCATCTACATACCACTTTGTAGATCGCAACGGAAGCTTCGGAGTGAACGTGGATGAGGTAGTCGAACTTGCCGCGATCCAATTCACCGATGATCTAGTGCCGAACGGACGGCACCTCCGCGTTCAACACACGTACGGTCAGCGTAACGCCTCCTTCTTCTTGATCCAGCAAGGTGAAGGAGAGGTTGAGGAAGATGGCTCCAGCAGCAGACGACGGCGTGGTGATGGTGGAACTTGCAAGATTCGGCAGGGCTTCGCCGTGCACTACGGAGGAGGAGGATGTGTTGGAGAGGGAGAGGGAGGCGCCCAGGGCCAAGGTGCTGCTGCCCCCCTCCCCTCCCCCCTTTATATAGGTGCCAAGGAGGGGGGGAGGGCGCAGCCTTGCCCCCTCCTCCAAGGGAGGGGTGCGGCCAAGAGGGGAGGTGTCCACCTCCCAAGGCACCTCGGAGGTGCCTTCCCTTCATGGACTCTCCCTTTTTTCACCCTAGGCGCATGGGCCCCTTGGGGCTGGTTCCCCTTGGCCCATGTGGGCCTAGGCGCACCACCTAGGGCCCATGTGGCCCCTGGGCTGGTGGCCCCACTTGGACCCCGGACCCCTCCGGTGGTCCCACAATACCGATATCACCAAAACTTGTCCCGATGGTCAAAACAGCACTTCCTATATATAATTCTTTACCTCCGGACCATTCCGAACTCCTCGTGACGCCCAGATCTCATCCGGACTCGAACAACATTCGGGTTACTGCACATACATATTCCTATAACCCTAGCGCTATCAACCTTATGTGTAGACCCTACGGGTTCGGAGACATGCGACATGACCGAGACGGCTCTCGGGCAATAACCAACAGCGGATCTGGATACCCATGTTGGCTCCCACATGCTCCACGATGATCTCATCGGATGAACCACGATGTCAAGGATTCAATTAATCCCGTATACGATTCCCTTTGTCAATCGGTATTTTACTTGCCGAGATTCGATCGTCGGTATACCAATACCTCGCTCAATCTCGTTACCGCAAGTCACTTTTCTCGCATCGTAATGCATGATCCCGTGATCAAACACTTTGATCACATTGAGCTCATTGTGATGATGCATTACCGAGAGGGCCCGGTGATACCTCTCCGTCAAGCGGAGTGACAAATCCCGCCTCGATCCATGTCAACCCAATGACACTTTCGAGATACCCGTAGCATACCTTTATAGTCACCCGATTCGCCAGGACGCTTGGCATACCCAAAGCACTCCTACGGTATCCGGAGTTACACGATCTCATGGTCTAAGGAAAGGATACTTGACATTGGATAACTCTAGCAAACGAACTATGCGATCTTATGCTATGTTTAGGATTGGGTCTTGTCCATCACATCATTCTCCTAATGATGTGATCCGTTATCGATGACATCCAATGTCCATAGTCGAAACCATGACTATCTCGTCGATCAACGAGCTAGTCAACTAGAGGCTCACTAGGGACATGTTGTTGTCTCATTATTCACACATGTATTACGATTTCCGGTTAACACAATTATAGCACGAATAAAGACAATTATCATGAATAAGGAAATATAATAATAATGCTTTTATTATTGCCTCTAGGGCATATTTCCAACAGTCTCCCACTTGCACTAGAGTCAATAATCTAGTTACATTGTGATGAATCGAACACCCATAGAGTTCTGGTGCTGATCATGTTTTGCCTTAGGGAGAGGTTTAGTCAACGGATCTGCGACATTTAGATCCGTGTGCACTTTACAAATTTCTATGTCTCCATCTTGAACATTTTCACGAATGGAGTTGAAGCGACGCTTGATGTGCCTAGTCTTCTTGTGAAACCTGGGCTCCTTTGCAAGTGCAATAGCTCCAGTGTTGTCACAGAAGAGCTTGATTGGCCCCGACGCATTGGGTATGACTCCGAGGTCGGTGATGAACTCCTTCACCCAAATTGCTTCATGTGCTGCCTCCGAGGCTGCCATGTACTCCGCTTCACATGTAGATCCCGCCACGACGCTTTGCTTGCAAATCGCACCACTTCATCGCCCCACCATTCAAAATATACACGATCCGGTTTGTGACTTAGAGTCATCGGATCAGTCGAAGCTAGCGCCGACGTAACCTTTTACGACGAGCTCTTCGTCACATCCATAAACGAAACATTTCCTTAGTCCTTTTCGTACTTCAGATATTCTTGACCGCTGTCCGGTGTTCCTTGTCGGGATTACTTTGGTACCTTCCTACCAAACTTACGGCAAGGTTTACATCAGTCTGGTACACAGCATGGCATACATAATAGAACCTATGGCTGAGGCATAGGGATGACACTCATCTCTTCTATATCTTCGCCGTGGTGGGACATTGAGCTGAGCTCAATTTCACACCTTGTAATACAGTAAGAACCCTTCTTAGATTGATCCATATTGAACTTCTTCAATATCTTATCAAGGTATGTGCTTTGTGAAAGACCTATGAGGCGCCTCGATCTATCTCTATAGATCTTGATGCCTAATATATAAGCAGCTTCTCCAAGGTCCTTCATTGAAAAACTCTTATTCAAGTAGGCCTTGATGTTGTCCAAGAGTTCTATATCATTTCCCATCAAAAGTATGTCGCCTACATATAATATGAGAAATGCTACTGAGCTCCCACTCACTTTCTTGTAAACACAAAGCTTCTCCATAAGTCTGTAAACCCAAACGCTTTGATCATCTCATCAAAGCGAATGTTCCAACTCCGAGATGCTTGCACCAGCCCATAAATCGAGCGTTGGAGCTTGCACACCTTGTCAAGATTCTTAGGATCGACAAAACCTTCGGCTGCATCATATACAATTCTTCTTTAAGGAAACCATTAAGGAATGCCGTTTTGACGTCCATTTGCCATATCTCATAATCATAGTATGCGGCAATTGCTAACATGATTCTCGACGGACTTCAGCTTCGCTCATGGTGAGAAAGTCTCATCGTAGTCAACCCCTTGAACTTGTCGATAACCCTTAGCGACAAGCCGAGCTTTATAGATGGTCACATTACCATCCGCGTCTGTCTTCTTCTTAAAGATCCATTTATTTCTATGGCTCGCCGTTCAACGGCAAGTCACCAAAGTCCATACTTTGTTTTCATACATGGATCCTATCTCGGTTTCATGGCTTCCAGCCATTTGTCGGAATCCGGGCCCGCCATTGCTTCCTCATAGTTCAAGGTTCACCGTTGTCTAACAACATGATTTCTAAGACAGGGTTGCTACCACTCACTGTGCGGAACGTGTCCTTGTGGACCTTCGAATTTCAGAGGAGCTTGATCAAGTATCTTGATCATAATCATTAATTTCCTCTCTAGTCGGTGCAGGCTCCTTAGAAACGCTTTTCTTGAGTTTCGCCATTTACCGTTCAAGAGGTAACACTTCATCAAGTTCTACTTTCCTCCCACTTACTTCTTTCGAGAGAAACTCTTTCTCGTAAAGGATCCATTCTTAACAACAAAGATCTTGCCTTCGGATCGAGGTAGAAGGTATACCCAACAGTTTCTTTAGGGTATCCTATGAAGACGATTTTTCGATTTGGGTTCGAGCTTTTCAGGTTGAAGTTTCTTGACATAAGCATCGCATCCCCAAACTTTTAGAAACGACAGCTTAGGTTTCTTCCCAAACCATAATTCATACGGTGTCGCCTCAACGGATTTCGACGGAGCCCTATTTAAAGTGAATGCGGCGGTCTCTAAAGCATAGCCCCAAAAGATAGCGGTAAATCGGTAAGAGACATCATAGATCGCACCATATCTAATAGAGTGCGATTCGACGTTCGGACACACCATTACGCCGAGGTGTTCCAGCGGCGTGAGTTGTGAAACTATTCCACATTTTCTTAAGTGTGTGCCAAATTCGTGACTCAAGTATTCTCCTCCACGATCCGATCGTAGAAACTTGATCTTTTATCACGCTGATTTTCAACCTCACTCTAAAATTCCTTGAACTTTTCAAAGGTCTCGGACTTGTGTTTCATTAAGTAGATATACCCATATCTACTCAAGTCATCGATGAGGGTGAGAACATAACGATAGTCTCCATGAGCCTCAACACTCATTGGACCGCACACATCGGTATGTATGATTTCCAATAAGTTGGTTGCTCGCCCATTGTTCCCGAGAACGGAGTCTTGGTCATTTTACCCATGAGGCATGGTTCGACGTGTCAAATGATTCATAATCAAGAGACTCTAAAAGTCCATCCGTATGGAGCTTCTTCATGCGTTTGACACCTATGTGACCAAGGCGGCAAGTACCACAAATATGTGGGACTATTGTTATCAACTTTAACTCTTTTGGTACTCACACTATGAATATGTGTATCATCACGCATTTAGATTCATTAAGAATAAACCATTAACCATCGGAGCATGACCATAAAACATATCTCTCATATAAATGGAACAACCATTATTCTCTGATTTAAATGAGTAGCCATCTCGAATTAAGCGAGATCCAGATACAACGTTCATGCTCAAACTTGGCACTAAATAACAATTATTGAGGTTTAAAACTAATCCCGTAGGTAAATGTAGAGGCAGCGTGCGACGGCGATCACATCGACCTTGGAACCATTCCCGACGCCAAGATCGTCACCTCGTCCTTCGCCAGCCTCCGTTTATTCCGCAGCTCTGCTTTGAGTTACAAATGTGAGCAATCGCACCGTATCAAATACCCAAGAGCTACTACGAGTAATCGGTAAGGTACACATCAATTACATGTATATCACATATACCTTTGGTTTTGCGGCCTTCTTGTCCGCTAAGTATTTGGGGCAGTTCCGCTTCCAAGGACCACTTCCCTTGCAATAAAAACACTCGGTCTCGGGCTTGGGTCCATTCTTTGGCTTCTTCCGGCAACTTGCTTATCGGGCGCAACTTCCTTGCCGTCCTTCTTGAAGTTCTTTTACCCTTACCCTTCTTGAACTTAGTGGTTTTATTCACCATCAACACTTGATGTTCTTTCTTGATTTCTACCTCTGCTGATTTCAGCATAGCATATACCTCGTGAATGGTCTTTACCATCCCCGCATATTGTAGTTCATCACAAAGCTCTTGTAGCTAGGTGGAAGCGATCGAGGATTCTGTCAATGACCGCTTCATCCGGAGATTAACTTCCAGTTGAGTCAAGCGGTTGTGCAACCCGGACATTTTGAGTATGTGCTCACCGACAGCCATTTTCCTCCATCTTACAGCTAAAGAATTTGTCGGAGACTTCATATCTCTCGACCGGGCATGAGCTTGGAAAACCATTTTCAGCTCTTCAACATCTCATATGCTCCATGTCTCTCAAAACGCTTTTGGAGTCCCGCTCTAAGCTGTAAAGCATGCCGCACCGAACGAGGGAGTAATCATCACAGCGTGATCGCCAAGCGCTCATAACGCCTTGTTCTGCAGGGAGAATAGGTGCGCCACCCAGCGGTGCTCTTAGGACATAATCTTTCTTGGCAGCTATGAGGATGATCTCGTGTTCGGACCCAGTCCGTATAGTTGCTACCATCGCCTTTCAGCTTGGTTTTCTAGGAACGCGTTGAAGTTGAGGACTACGTTGGCCATTTGATCTACAAGACATATTGTAAAATTTTTAGACTAAGTTCATGATAATAAAGTTCATTTAATCAAATTTAATGAACTCCCACTTAGATAGACATCCTCTACTAGTCATCTAAGTATTACATGATCCGAGTCAACTAGGCCGTGTCCGATCATCACGTGAGACGGACTAGTCAACATCGGTGAACATCTTCATGTTGATCGATCTTCTATACGACTCATGCTCGACCTTTCGGTCTTCTCGTGTTCCGAGGCCATGTCTGTACATGCTAGGCTCGTCAAGTCAACCTAAGTGTTTTATGTGTGTAAATCTGTCTTACACCCGTTGTATGCGAACGTAAGGACCTATCACACCGATCATCACGTGGTGCTTGAACGATTTAACCTTAGCAACGGTGCACGCTTAGGGTGAACACTTTCTTGAAATTATTATGAGGATCATCTTATTTACTACCGTCGTTCTAAGTAAACAAGATGCAAAACATGATAAGCATCACATGCAATCAAATAATAAACGTGACATGATATGGCCAATATCACATAGCTCCTTTGATCTCCATCTTGGGGCTCCATGATCATCTTGTCACCGGCTTGACACCATGATCCTCATCATCATGATCTTCATCATCGTGTTCCATGAAGTTGCTCGCCAACTATTACTTCTACTACTATGGCTAACGCGTTTAGCAATAAAGTAAAGTAATTTACATGGCGATTCTCAATGACACGCAGTCATACAAAAATAAAGACAACTCCTATGGCTCCTGCCGTTGTCATACTCATCGACATGCAAGTCGTGATTCCTATTACAATAGCATGAACATCTCATACATCACATATAGATCATTCATCATACATCACAACTTTGGCCATATCATATCACAAAGCACTTGCTGCAAAAACAAGTTAGACGCCCTCTAATTGTTGTTGCAAGTTTTACGTGGCTGAATTAGGGTTCTAGCAAGAACGCTTTCTTACCTACGCTCAAACGACAACGTGATTTGTCAATCTCTATTTACCCTTCATAAGGACCCTGTTCATCGAATCCGATCCAACTAAAGTAGGAGAGATGACACCCCGCCAGCCACCTTATGCAACTTAGTGCATGTTAGTCGGTGGAACCGGTCTCACGTAAGCGTACGTGTAAGGTTGGTCCGGGCCGCTTCATCCCACAATACCGCTGAATCAAGATTGACTAGTAACGGCAAGAAGAATTGACAACATCTACGCCCACAACAAATTGTGTTCTACTCGCACAAGAAGAACTATGCATAGACCTAGCTCATGATGCCACTTTGTTGGGGAACGCTGCGAAAATTAAAATTTTCCTACGGTTTCACCAAGATCCATCTATGAGTTCATCTAGCAATGAGTATTCAGATTGGATAGCATCTACATACCACTTTGTAGATCGCAACGGAAGCTTCGGAGTGAACGTGGATGAGGTAGTCGAACTTGCCGCGATCCAATTCACCGATGATCTAGTGCCGAACGGACGGCACCTCCGCTCAACACACGTGCGGTCAGCGTAACGCCTCCTTCTTCTTGATCCAGCAAGGTGAAGGAGAGGTTGAGGAAGATGGCTCCAGCAGCAGCACGACGCGTGGTGGATGGTGGAACTTGCAAGATCTCGGCAGGGCTTCGCCGTGCACTACGGAGGAGGAGGATGTGTTGGAGAGGGAGAGGAGGCGCCCAGGGCAAGGTGCTGCTGCCCCTCCCTCCCCCTTTATATAGGTGCCAAGGAGGGGAGGGCGCAGCCTTGCCCCTCCTCCAAGGGAGGGGTGCGGCCAGAGGGGAGGTGTCCACCTCCCCAAGGCACCCCTGAGGTGCCTTCCCTTCATGGACTCTCCCTTTTTTCACCCTAGGCGCATGGGCCCCTTGGGGCTGGTTCCCCTTGGCCCATGTGGGCCTAGGCGCACCACCTAGGGCCCATGTGGCCCCACAGGGCTGGTGGCCCCACTTGGTGACCCCGGGACCCCTCCGGTGGTCCCAGACAATACCGATATCACCAAAACTTGTCCCGATGGCGAAACAGCACTTCCTATATATAATTCTTTACCTCCGGACCATTCCGAACTCCTCGTGACGCCCAGATCTCATCCGGACTCGAACAACATTCGGGTTACTGCACATACATATTCCTATAACCCTAGCGCTATCAACCTTATGTGTAGACCCTACGGGTTCGGAGACATGCGAACATGACCGAGACGGCTCTCGGCAATAACCAACAGCGGATCTGGATACCCATGTTGGCTCCCACATGCTCCACGATGATCTCATCGGATGAACCACGATGTCAAGGATTCAATTAATCCCGTATACGATTCCCTTTGTCAATCGGTATTTTACTTGCCCGAGATTCGATCGTCGGTATACCAATACCTCGCTCAATCTCGCTACGCAAGTCACTTTTCTCGCATCAGAATGCATGATCCCGTGATCAAACACTTTGATCACATTGAGCTCATTGTGATGATGCATTACCGAGAGGGCCCGGTGATACCTCTCCGCAAGCGGAGTGACAAATCCCGCCTCGATCCATGTCAACCCAATGACACTTTCGGAGATACCCGTAGCATACCTTTATAGTCACCCGATTACGCCAGACGCTTGGCATACCCAAAGCACTCCTACGGTATCCGGGAGTTACACGATCTCATGGTCTAAGGAAAGGATACTTGACATTGGATAACTCTAGCAAACGAACTATGCGATCTTATGCTATGTTTAGGATTGGGTCTTGTCCATCACATCATTCTCCTAATGATGTGATCCGTTATCGATGACATCCAATGTCCATAGTCAGAAACCATGACTATCTCGTCGATCAACGAGCTAGTCAACTAGAGGCTCACTAGGGACATGTTGTTGTCTGTTATTCACACATGTATTACGATTTCCGGTTAACACAATTATAGCACGAATAAAGACAATTATCATGAATAAGGAAATATAATAATAATGCTTTTATTATTGCCTCTAGGGCATATTTCCAACAGAAGCTGCCACCGGGTCGCTCTGTTTCTCTCTCTTCTCAGCTCGAGGCATTCTACACAGTCCACCAAGCAGCCATCTAACCCTCTCGTCTCGAATCGCCCGATCGCGATCCGAGGTTCCCAAACCCTCCTAACCCCTCTAACCCTAGCCATCTACCCTATATAATCAACCCCTAGTCCATTTTGGGCATCTCCTAGCCCTTCCCTACCTCCTAGCCCCTCCTCCTCAGATTCAGCGCCCGACCACAGCCCCATAGACCACTTGGCGCCCGCCATCAAGCCCCGGCCCAACCAGCCACCACCTCGCCCGCCACGCCCTCGAGCCTCTCCCACGGCGCCACACGCCGCCCTGCCTCCTCCAGCTTCCCATCCGCTTCGAGCCCAGCCTCTGCAGAAGCCCATCTGGGCAGGTCGGCCCGACCACGCGCCGCCGCCTCCCTCCCGCCTCGCCTCAAGACCTCCAGCTCGGTGTGCGAGCGTTTCCGCCATTGTCGTCGCCCGGAACCCAGCCCCCCATTGCTGCCTAATCCAATTGTCGCCGGGCGCCCGTGCCGCCTCCCCAGTCGCCGCCTCCCTCTCTCTCCCATCTCCTTCCTCTTCTTCTTCTCTCTCTCTCTCTCAGATCCCTCTCTCTCCTTTTCAAGGAACTGCCGCCGCCGCCCTAGGTCTCGCCGCCGACGCCGGGAACGGGTCCCCGACCACGACCTCCACCGGATCCGCCACCGCGACCCGCTCCGACCTCCCGCGCCTCCCCATCGCTGTTGACCGCCGTCCTCCGTTGCCGCCGGATGTCGGGCGCCGCCACCTTTGTCCTCGTTCGGGAGAGGACACGACCGCGTCACTCTGGGCAGCGTCGCCCGGCCAGAGGGCCCAGCCTCCTCCGCGTCGCCAGGCCCAGCCGAAGCCTCTCCCTCCTCGCCATCCTGGGCCTCAGCCCATGGTGAGCACCCAGAGCCCAGCAGTTTCGGCCCGTGTCTTTTTTTTTTCTCTGGACGAATTTAGCTATTATCCGTAGACTTATCAGTTTTTTACAGAAAACCCCCTAGATTTCATGCATGTAATAACTAATTAACCGTAGCTCCATTTTAAATAAACTTTATATGTAAATGGGGTGGAAAAATACCTAGATTAACATGGTCCACTTTATGTTGCTGTTTAACAACTCTAAAATTGTGTTTAGGGCAGAACAGTACCGAATCCATAATTTGCATATGGGGATTTTCCTGAATTGCTGTTTGTTGTTTCCGGCCTCATTTAAACTTGCCTAGATAGGTAGTTTCATTATGTTTCACCTCTTGCCATGTGTAATAACATTTAATATTGTTGTGTACCTAACCGAGATCAAACTAAATGATAGATGTGGTGTTTCGTCAATATGCAACTTGTTGCATATTGAGCTCCACTTAACTTGTAGTGTTGTTTGTTGCACTTTGCCATGCCATGCCTCATTAAACCGGACATGCATCATACTTGATTGTGCATCATGCCATGCTTATGTGATGGTTGTTTACCGTGTTGTTTGTTTATTTCCGGTGTTGCTTCTCGGTTCCGGTAATGTTGCGATTGTGAGGATTCGTTCGACTACTTCCGTTCGTCTTCTTCATGGACTCGTTCTTCTTCCTAGCGGGATTTCAGGCAAGATGACCGCTACCCTGGATCTCACTACTATCATTGCTATGCTAGTTGCTTCGTTCTATCGCTATGTTGCGCTACCTATCACTTGCTGCTCAAGCCATCCCAAATTGCCATGAACCCTAACCTTTGTCACCCTTCCTAGCAAACCGTTGCTTGGCTATGTTACCGCTTTCGCTCAGCCCCTCTTATAGCGTTGTTAGCTGCAGGTGAAGATGAAGTTTGTTCCTTGTTGGAACATGGAGATGTTGTTCCTTGTTGGAACATGTTTACTTGTTGGGATATCACAATATATCTTATTTAATTAATGCATCTATATACTTGGTAAAGGGTGGAAGGCTCGGCCTTATGCCTGGTGTTTTGTTCCACCCTTGCCGCCCTAGTTTCCGTCATATCGGTACTATGTTCCCGGATTTTGCGTCCCTAACGCGGTCGGGTGATTTATGGGACCCCTTGACAGTTCGCTTTGAATAAGACTCTCCAAAGAAGGCCCAACCTTGGTTTTACCATTTGCCTCACCACCACCTACTTTTTCCCTTGGGAGTCGCTCTCTCGAGGGTCATCTTTATTTAGCCCCCCGGACCAAGCTTCTCTAAGTGCTGGCCCGAACCGAGTAGATCATGGGCCCCTCGTGGCAACTCGAGGTTTGGTTTTACTCGTGGGATGTCTCATCCGGTGTTGCCTCGAGAACAAGATATGTGCAGCTCCTATCGGGATTGTCGGCGATCGGGCGGCTTTGCTGGTCTTGTTTTATTGCTGTGAAATGTCTTGTAGCCGGATTCCTAAACTGATCGGGTCTTCCGGGAGAAGGAATATCCTTCGTTGATCGCGAGAGCTTATCATGGGTTGTTGGGACACCCTGCAGGGTTTGAACTTTCAAAGCCGTGCCAGCGGTTATGTGGCGATGGGAATTTGTTAATGTCCGTTGTAGAAAACCCGAAGTTGATCTCAATTAAAATACACCAACCGTAAATGCGAACTGTGAGTGTCTCTTTTCGGGTTGATCGAAGGAGAACACGGTTTCGGTATTGTCTCGACGTAAGTAGGAGTTCAGGATCACTTCTTGATCATTACTAGTTGACGACCGTTCCTTTGTTTCTCTTCTCGCTCTCATTTGCGTATGTTAGCTACCATATATGCTTAGTCGCTGCTGCAACCTCACCACTTTATCCCTTCCTTTCCCATTAAGCTTTGCTAGTCTTGATACCCATGGTAATGGGATTGCTGAGTCCTCGTGGCTCACAGATTACTACACCACCAGTTGCAGGTACAGGTTATGCGATGATCATGACGTGAGAGCGATGTTTGCTTGTGTTGGAGTTCTTCTTCTGCTTCTTCGATCAGGGGATAGGTTCCAGGTCGGCAGCCTGGGCTAGCAGGGTGGATGTCGTTTGAGTTTCTGTTTATGTTTCATCCGTAGTCGGATGTTGTTCTTGTACATGATGTTGATGTATTCTTGTGGCATTTGTGCCTTATGTATGTATCCCCATTATTATGTAATGTTGATGTAATGATATCCACCTTGCAAAAGCGTTTCAATATGCGGGTCTATCCTTGGTGGGACCGTCGAGTTCCTTTTGGATAGGGTCGCATATTGGGCGTTACAAGTTGGTATCAGAGCCTCGACCGACCTTAGGAGCCCCCTTGTTTGTTGGCCGTTGTTGAGTCTAGAAAAAAAATATTTTGAGTCTTAGGATTATATATATCGGAGAGTAGGATTCTTTTTACTCCTCAGTCCCTTCGTCGCTCTGGTGAGGCCTCCTGACGTAGATGTTTTGTCTTTCCTCTCCTCAAATTTCACGAAAAATTTTTAGGATCACGCGGGTATCTTGGGATCGTTCCGATAGTCTTGTGACGAGAACATTGTTCTTGGTGCCTCCTGTCATTTAGGGGTTGTGGCAGTGTCCCGGGGAGTTGAGCTCCGAGGTGTTGTCGTCACAATTTTATCGTTGCAGTTCTGGAATACCTGAGCTTTGCCGACATCGAAAATCTCTTTTGTACAGTTGTTGGTGAGATAACCCGATAACCCAAAGATCGGGCGAGCTCGGGAGTATTGCCATAACTTGTATAACGGATGCTTTTCGAAGGTTGAGGTACACGATTTCCGGAGTTTTTCTTGGTTATGTGTTGACGGATGGATACAGCTGGATCTAGGTATTGTTAGTTTGGGTGATATATTTTGTGTCCCCTGTATCCCCAACACCAGATTGCATAACCGTAAAGTTTCGGAGTTTATAGGTGGGAATTCAAGTAGCTCCTAGAATATCTTTCCGACATATGCATGATATGGGATTGGGTAAATCTCTATCATATGTATTTGTTCCGGCTTATTCTGCAAGCCAAATCCTTTGTTTTGTTTTGTGGTATTCGAGTCGCTTCAATGTCAAATGTTGAATCCATACCTTTCCTAAACGGTGTTCTCATATTGCTATGTGAATACTAATCCTTCTTGATCATCGAGGTCGCTATGTTAATTCTTTTCCAACCGGCGTGCTTCTCTTTAAGTGGATCCGATCATTTCAACATTTGCGAGATCAAATTCTAAGTTTTTCTCAATGGTGTCCGTTTCATCCGTCCCCAAGTTGTTTTGTTTTCCCGCCCTCCCACCCTTTTTCTTCAAGGACTCAGATTTCTTAATCATGTATCCTTTTATTTTTGGGAGGTCTCTTCATTCTTTTCTTTCAATGTTCTTATCCGGTGATTTCCCATGAAGATGCTCAACAGTTTCAAGTTCATCATTCTTCATTCTCGTATTCTTTTCCGGTTGATTTAACTCAAGCTTTCAGTGTTGATCATATTCTTTTCCTCATTTCTAATGCTTCCTCTTGCCGATGCACCTCTTAATCATTCACTTCTCGCTATTCATTTGTTCTAGGGTGTTGAAGATATCTCACAAGACTTGTGTTTTCCATTCTCAATCCATTTAAGATATTTCGAGGATGTTTTCCCATTCAAGCTATTTAATTCAACCGGTGCAACCTCTCTTCAAAATCGCTCAACGGTGTTTTCTTTTGAGTGGGCCTAACCCACGTGTCTTTTCCTGTGATCTTACCCGACTCTTCTAATTCTTCCGGAGTTATTCTCAAATTCTTTTCAAGAGTGACGTAAGAATGGAGCCATCAGTCACATGCCTTCTCCAAGGTCGCTTTCAAACTCTTTTCATCTATGGCTCAACCTTTCCTCGTTTAATCTTTCCGGAGTTTCTCAACAATTTGGTGTTGTTTCTCCTCGTCATTCTCAAAGATGTGAAGACCGAAGAAGAGTTCCTCTTAAATCCTTACCCGTTCTTCCAAAGATTCATGGTTCTAGCTTGATGCCATCATCTCATAATTGTTTTCGATTGTGGGAATTCTTTTCACCCATCCGGAGCATGTCACGAGTTGTTTCCGTTTCTTTCCTCCGAAGGCCATAATTTTGGGATTATTCATTCAAGCTTTCAGCTCTCGTTCTCCAAATCATATCGGTGCATCATTCAAGTATTATCTAATCAGTTCAAGATCTCTTCATTCTCTTGTATCTAAATTCTCTCAAGCATCTTCATTCGTTTTCCAATTCTTCACGGCGAATTGTGCCTTTTCTACATTCATTTTCAATTCTTATGGTGGATCGTTCAAGATTCTTTTTCCTTGATTATCACTTTAATTCATTCGTTCTTTCGAATTCCACCGGTGGTTCCATCAATACCTTCTCAAGTTTACGCTATATCTCTCTTAATCCTTTCTACGGGAATAAGTAGTATGCCAAATCCACTGCTTGTCATCAATTTAATTTGATGAAGGATAAGCATACAATAAATCTTATTCTTATTTCCTCGAGTTGATTAATTCTTTTCTTCCGGAGATTGTTCATGATGAAGTAATTCTAGTTAAGTGTTTTCATCTTTTCTTTTCCGGAGTTCCAAGTCCTCTCGGTTATATAATCGCGAAGCTCCATCTAAATCATTGCAAGGTTTCACCCTGTGTTTTCAACTTCTCTTTCTTTTTATCATCCTTTTATTACCGGAGTTCTTCGTGGAGGTTCTACATGGTGGTTTGTCAAGGACTCCTTTCATTCTTCAATTGTTCTTCAAGATTTCTCTCGAAGTTATGATCCGCCAAGCTATACTCTAAAATAAACATGGTGTTCAACTCATGTTTTGTTTTGAGGAGTTCAAGCATTCTTCATCGTGCATCCCGAAGTGCAATTCTTTCTACCTTTTGAGATGGTGTTATGTCACTCTTGACAATTTCCTTCATGTTTCATGATTCATATTGTTGTCAAGAATGAGGTATTTTAAATCCATCATTTTTCTCTTCGTTCAAGAGATCTTTTCAACCAATCAATCTTTTGTTGGAGTAATATTGGGTTATATTTCACCTACAGCCTTCCCTAAGGAATGTAGCTATTTATGGTGCCTATAAATGACCCAAGTTCTTCATTTGTCCTCCCGGTGAAATAAGTTTTCTCGTCTCCTTGTTGATATAAATCCAATCATTTGTTTCCGTTGGTGGCAGAAGCTAGCCTCATAATTTTGAGGTCTTTTCCATAAGCCCACTACAAGCTTATCCTTTCGTTGTTGGTTTTCCAACAACTCCGTTCAATTCTTCTTTGCAAGGATGCTTTTCAAGATCATTTGTGGCAGAAGTTGGCATTTTCTTCTCCATTCTTCTATTTCAATGATCTATTTTCTATTCTTTCTTCCGGAGGCATGGTGATGTTGCTCTCTTCACTCATCATCTCGAATTGTGAGGATCATGTTATTTTCCTTGCTTATCCGTTTACCCGGAGTGTTGTGTTCTCATTCAAGTTCTTTCATCTTATCAAGTTTTGCCTCTCTTTTCAACCTGAGTGCTGTCTGAAATCCCTCTTACCCATTGCAGTGTGTTGTTGATTTCATCAAGTATCCTCTCATTTGCCAAGTTTTTCCTTCTTCTTTCAGTCGGAGTGCTGCCCAAATTATATCATTCTTCCTCTCTCATCTTGTTTTAACCGGAGTGGTTTCGAATTCTATCTTGTCCATTAAACTCTTATTTCCATGTCGTTCAACCATCAAGTTCTCGTAATGTTCCTTGTTCCTCTTTTCTAACGGACTGTTTGCAATCTTGGTCATCTCCGTTGTTTTCTTTCTTTCAACTTTTCAACCTCTCAAAGTTCTTTGGTTTCACTCATTTGTCGAAGAAGCAACTTAGTTTTACCTCTGCTCTTCCTCTTCCGCTTCTCTCCGGTGCCATCCTAGATCTCGGGACGAGATCCTCTCGTAGTGGTGGAGTGTTGTAACGCCCCGGATACAACTTTCCATATTCGTAACTCCGACTCTTGCCTGTTCCGGAGATGCTATATGATATTTCCTTCGTGGTTGGGTTTTTGTCATTGTTTTGCATTTTGTTCTTGTTATGCATCTCATCTCATAGCATCATGCGCATTGCGCCGGCATCGCTTTCATAAAACTTGCATCCGCTCGTGTTCCACCGCTTTCTCTCCGTTGTCCGCTCGAGCCCGTCCACACTTGCATGCGCCTCGCTGCACCTCCAAATATTATTTTATTAGTGGCATAAAAATGTTCTCGGAATGGGTTGCAACTTGTCATGCGGTCTTATTATAGTGTAGACAGGCCGCCTGCCAAGTTTCGTCGCAGATTCGAGTTCGTTTGATCGCCCAACCGTTATATTTATAACGCGATATAGTTGGCCTAGCGCCGACGCTTTCGGTATCCGGAAGCTGCCACCGGTCGCTCTGCTTTCTCTCTTCTCAGCTCGAGGCATTCTACACAGTCCACCTGCAGCCATCTAACCCCGGTCCGGAACCGCCTGATCGCGATCCGAGGTTCCCAAACCCTCCTAACCCCTCTAACCCTAGCCATCTACCCTATATAATCAACCCCTAGTCCATTTTGGGCATCTCCTAGCCCTTCCCTACCTCCTAGCCCCTCCTCCTCAGATTCCGCGCCGACCATAGCCCATGAGCCACTTGGCGCCATGCCACTGCCCGCCCAACCAACCAGCGCCCACCTCGCCCTTGGCGCCCTCGGCCTCTCCCACGGCGCCACACGTCGCCCTGCCTCCTCCAGCCCCCATCCGCCTGAGCCACATGTCTGCAAGAAGCCCATCTGGGCGGGTCGGCCCGACCCCACGCCGCCGCCCCTCCCCGCCTCGCCCGCACCTCCACTCGGTGCCCGGCGTTTCACCCGCCGTCGTCGCCCGGCAACCCAGCGGATCCCGCTGCAAGCCTCTCCTCAGCCGCCGCCGAGCGCCTGTGCCGCCTCTGCCAGTTGCCGCCTCCCTCTCTCTCCGTCTCCTTCCTCTTCTTCTTCTCTCTCTCTCAGATCCCTCTCTCTTTTTCAGAACTGCCGCCGCCCTAGGTCTCGCCCGACGCTGAACGGGTCCCCGACCACGACCTCCACCGGATCCGCCACTGCGACCCGTTCCGACCTCCCGCGCCTCCCCATCGCCGTTGACCGCCGTCCTCCGTTGCCGCTCGAGGCTGGCGCCGCCAGCCTTGTCCTCGTTCGGGAGAGACACGACTGCTCGCTCTGGGCAGCGTCGCCCGGCGCTGGAGGGCCCAGCCTCCTCCGCGTCGCCCAGCCCAGTGAGCCTCTCCTCCTCGCCATCCTGGCCTCAGCCCATGGTGAGCACCAGAGCCCAGCAGTTTCGGCCCGTGTCTTGTTTTTTTTCTCTCGGGCGAATTTAGCTATTATCCGAGACTTATCAGTTTTTACAAAACCCCTAGATTTCATGCATGTAATAACTAATTAACCGTAGCTCCATTTTAAATAAACTTTATATGTAAATGGGGTGGAAAAATACCTAGATTAACATGGTCCACTTTATGTTGCTGTTTAACAACTCTAAAATTGTGTTTAGGGCAGAACAGTACCGAATCCATAATTTGCATATGGGGATTTTCCTGAATTGCTGTTTGTTGTTTCTGGCCTCATTTAAACTTGCCTAGATAGGTAGTTTCATTATGTTTCACCTCTTGCCATGTGTAATAACATTTAATATTGTTGTGTACCTAACCGAGATCAAACTAAATGATGGATGTGGTGTTTCGTCAATATGCAACTTGTTGCATATTGAGCTCCACTTAACTTGTAGTGTTGTTTGTTGCACTTTGCCATGCCATGCCTCATTAAACCGGACATGCATCATACTTGATTGTGCATCATGCCATGCTTATGTGATGGTTGTTTACCGTGTTGTTTGTTTCTTTCCGGTGTTGCTTCTCGGTTCCGGTAATGTTGCGATTGTGAGGATTCGCTCGACTACTTCCGCTCGTCTTCTTCATGGACTCGTTCTTCTTCCTAGCGGGATTTCGTGCAAGATGACCGCTACCGGATCTCACTACTATCATTGCTATGCTAGTTGCTTCGTTCTATCGCTATGTTGCGCTACCTATCACTTGCTGCTCAAGCCATCCCAAATTGCCATGAACCCTAACCTTTGTCACCCTTCCTAGCAAACCGTTGTTTGGCTATGTTACCGCTTTCGCTCAGCCCTCTTATAGCGTTGTTAGCTGCGGTGAAGATGAAGTTTGTTCCTTGTTGAACATGGAGATGTTGTTCCTTGTTGGAACATGTTTACTTGTTGGGATATCACAATATATCTTATTTAATTAATGCATCTATATACTTGGTAAAGGGTGGAAGGCTCAGCCTTATGCAGTGTTTTGTTCCACCCTTGCCGCCCTAGTTTCCGTCATATCGGTACTATGTTCTCGGATTTTGCGTCCCTAACGCAGTCGGGTGATTTATGGGACCCCCTTGACAGTTCGCTTTGAATAAGACTCCTCCAGCAAGGCCCAACCTTGGTTTTACCATTTGCCTCACCACCACCTACTTTTTCCCTTGGGAGTCGCTCTCTCGAGGGTCATCTTTATTTAGCCCCCCCCCCCGGACCAGTGCTTCTCTAAGTGCTGGCCCGAACCGAGTAGATCGGGGCCCCTCGTGGCAACTCGAGGTTTGGTTTTACTCGTAGATGTCTCATCCGGTGTTGCCACGAGAACGAGATATGTGCAGCTCCTATCGGGATTGTCGGCGATCGGGCGGCTTTGCTGGTCTTGTTTTATTGTTGTGAAATGTCTTGTAGCCGGGATTCCTAAACTGATCGGGTCTTCCCGGGGAGAAGGAATATCCTTCGTTGATCGCGAGAGCTTATCATGGGCTAAGTTGGGACACCCTGCAGGGTTTGAACTTTCAAAGCCGTGCCCGCGTTATGTGGCGATGGGAATTTGTTAATGTCCGGTTGTAGAAAACCCGTTGATCTCAATTAAAATACACCAACCGTGTAAGCGAATCGTGAGTGTCTCATTTCGGGTTGATCGAAAGGAGAACACGGTTTCGGGTATTGTCGACGTAAGTAGGAGTTCGGATCACTTCTTGATCATTACTAGTTGACGACCGTTCCTTTGTTTCTCTTCTCGCTCTCATTTGCGTATGTTAGCTACCATATATGCTTAGTCGCTGCTGCAACCTCACCACTTTATCCTTCCTTTCCCATTAAGCTTTGCTAGTCTTGATACCCATGGTAATGGGATTGTTGAGTCCTCGTGGCTCACTGATTACTACACCACCAGATTGCAGGTGCAGGTTATGCGATGATCATGACGTGAGAGCGATGTTTGCTTGTGTTGGAGTTCTTCTTCCGCTTCTTCGATCGGGGATAGGTTCGGTCGGCAACCTGGGCTAGCGAGGTGGATGTCGTTTGAGTTTCATTTATGTTTCATCCGTAGTCGGATGTTGTTCTTGTACATGATGTTGATGTATTCTTGTGGCATTTGTGCCTTATGTATGTATCCCCATTATTATGTAATGTTGATGTAATGATATCCACCTTGCAAAAGCGTTTTAATATGCGGGTCTATCCTTGGTGGGACCGTCGAGTTCCTTTTGGATAGGGTCGCATATTGGGCGTTACACACCCCCTGCTCCCTCGCTTCACCGCCGTCGGAGGGGGCGTCGACAAAGCCCATCTGTGCCCCAAGGAAGGTGAAGGCAGGGCATCCTTTTCCGCAGTTATCTTGGCACAGGTCTCGGATGATCGGTGGAGCGTGGCGGTCGATGTTGTGTCTTTGTGTGCTACTCATAGGGCGGCGTCCCTCTCAAGAATAAATGCCACCCTAGACGATGATGGGTGGCGGTGGTGGTCGCGCAGCTCCATGTGGGAGGGTTGTGGAAGCACCTATGTTGTCTGGGGCGCAGTCCCGAAAGGCCTAGCCCGGTGGTGCCCAAGTAGGGCGCCCATTGGCGGCTTCGCTTCTTCTCGCGCAGGTTGGATCCGCGTCTTGTGGGTGATGCAACATTGGTGTGTCTGGAAGTGATGGTTTGGCGGAGGTAGGCAGGCGGTGGTCAAACTCAGGTCTCCACTCCGGTCGACGACGATGCTTAATTGTTTCACCTTCTGTTTTAAAATAAATGGTAATGAAAATAATACAGGTCTGCTTTTGCCCACCTTGGTCACTGACAAAAATAAGAATTCCCATAGAAAAGATATTCTAATACTAATAAAGATATTACAAATCGACCTAACATTTAAATGAATCATTGTATGCATAGAGCACGGGCACCTAATTATCTCAGTTTTTATATGTTTAATCAATTGTTATAAAGCGTAGGCATCTTCAGTCTCGATGTAGTTGAGAAGGTGAAAAAAAAACCGACTTCCTTCAATTTATTTATTTATTGCGAAAAGGCCTAGGATTATTGAGTACTCCCTCCGTCCGGAAATACTTGTCGGAAGAATCGATGTATCTAGACGTATTTTAGTTCTAAGTACATCCACTTTTATCCATTTCTCTGACAGGTATTTCTGGATGAAGGGAGTATTAAGTAACACACGTCCATACAAACATAAGTTGTAAAAACAGGAATGCTTGTATGGAAGTAGAAGAAAGAACCGTGAAAACGTTCGGCATTGTTTGGAGAGGAGAGATACTGCCGATGGTATTCCGAGCAAGGTATGGCAGATCCTAACGACGGTTCTTCGCTCTGCGAGAACTGCTCAGCGCCAACTAAGCCGCCGCCGCTTCGCCGTCCTTATTTCCCAGACGATGAAATTGAACATGTCGCCGCCATCGCGCTTCGCTTCGTCCACGTAAAATGATTCCATGCACGTGAAAAGGTCGTCGTCCGATGTTGCATATCCCTATAGAAAACGATGAAAACCAAACCTCCCGCATGCTCCATCCATACGATCAATGCATGTGCGTCGCCGCAGGAGACATCCACGAAGAGAAGGGTTATACTGATCAATGCACGGAAGTTGTGTGCATCCTCCTGTTTTGTCCTATGTACTGCGCCGCCGGCAGCGCCGTAGGAATGGGCGTGTCGGGCGCTTTGCACGCCGACGCAGTGGACAGGACCCGAGCCCATGGACAACGTCGAAAGTGCGAGCGCACCGAGTTGCCATGGCTGGCGGCATGATGGCTCCTTGGTCGTCCCTCGCCGTTGCGGTGTCCACGTCGTGAGGTCTCCTGCAGCGCCATCCATGGCCTCCTCGCCGCCATGCGCCGCCGCGGCGATCGCCGTGGCCTCTGCCGTCGTGCACGCTTGTCATGGCCTCCTGCCGCGATCGTCGTCGCCACTTGCCGGTCCGCTCGGTCCGCCCGGCTCGAGCGCCGCCGGTCTAGTCACGGAAAACAGGATCGCCAGTGGTCGACCGGCATGGACCGTCTCCACCTCGATCCGATAAGCGCGTCCACAAACGGAGGCGCGGCAACTCCGGATCCCGGAAAGGCGGCGGCGAGATGGTGTGTGTAGCGTGTCCTTTGCAGAGGCAATGGCGGATAGTGCAAGGGATTAGAGAAGATATGTTTTCAGCCGAGGAATAACAGGAAGGGACGACGAAGTAGATAGGGAGGGCACAGGAAGGGATGAAGGGACATGTTTCGACGCCGATAGCATCCGACGCGGGGTGGGAAGAGATCAATTAGGTTGAGTGGCTTTCTCTTTTAGCTGATAATAATAATTAGATGCTCCGGCAACAAAAAAGGATAATAATAATTAGATAACAATTATATATGGTATAGGAGTAATAATTATCGAAGATTTGGTGGGATGCTTGAGCGGAAGTTGCCAAGCAGACGATAAAATTTTGGTCCGCCGGTGAAGCGGTCCGCCTTCAGTAATTGCTAATTGCACCCTTTGATATCTCATCAGATTAATCTGATCCGTTAGATTTCATTAATTTAGATGATCAAACGGTGATAACTAAACGGTGTACACTTAACGGGGTATCTTTAAAAAAGAAAATGTTTGCCTGTTTAATAGTAGTAGAGATAGGTACGTGTACAACACAGCTAGGAGTTGGAGCAAGGAGATCGACGGCGGCGCGAGCAGGGCCGCCTCAGAAATTCGGATCGAGAGGTTTGAGCGAGGACCGGACGGCCAAAGGTGGAGGTCTCCAGTTGGAGCGAGATCGCGGTAATTATTGCGTAATTATTAGATCATGGTAATTATTGCTAATGAATTATGATTAAAATATGCCCAGGTTGGTAAGTTTTGCGTAATTATAATGGCGTAGATTACGGTAATTATTAGTAATTGATTTTGATAAATGATGTGATACAACATTGAGACAATCGGGTCCATTGAGAGATGACGGATGTATGGCTGAGATGTAATGTTTTTGCCACAACTTAATTGTTTAATAATAGTAGTAGATATGACATGGTCATTTAATATAATGATATTTTGCTATCGAGCTAAAATCGAGCGAGCCAATATTGGCTCAAGATCGGCTCGTATCTTGGTCGAGCTATATGAAGTGTTCAAACTCGGCTCATTTCTTTTCGAGTCGATCTCGAGTCAAGCCAAAAAAATGAGTCGATCTCGAGCGGCTCACGAGCCTCGAGTTTTTCTTGCAGCCCTACCTGCAGCCACATCTCCTCCCCACCTTATCTCTCCCCGTCGCTTTCTTCGCAACGCCCCCACCTTCTTTCTCCCGTCCGCTTCTCTCTCCCCGGCTGCTTGCCGCCGCCCGTGCCCAGCCGGCTCCGCCCGCGCCAGCCCGGCCGGCCCCGCCCGCGTCCCGCCGGTGCCCTGTCCCCCCGACGCGGCCGTGTCCGGCATCCTCCTCCTGGCGACGCGCTGCGCAAGGCCAGCAAGGTCCTCGAGGTGTCGAGGTGAGCTGCAGGTGGAGCAGCAAGCCTGCGGCTCGCACTCGTCTGTGAGGTCGGCGCGCACGCAGCCCACCTCGTCGAGCGGCGGCTTGCTGGGGCCCGTTGTGACGAGGGTCCAGAGCGCACGGGGAGCTAAAAATAGGCGTCGCTTCGGCCGTAGCCGGAGCAAGAGCCCGCGTTCTCGCAGCCGGCATCGGCAGCGGCGTGGATGGCCCAGACGAGCTCATAGTCCCGCGTCGCGAGGAGAGGCGGCTCCGTGGAGCGCGGCAGGTCGGCGGCCCTGGCGACGAGGAGGTGGCCGTGGAGACGGCGGCTGCTGGGTCTGGCAGTAGTGGCCGAGCAGGGTGAAGCCCTTGGGGACGCCGACCGGCTGGTAGAAGGTGGCGCCGTTGCAACGCTGCAGCCACGCCGACGGCAACAGGATGCAGATTTTCTCGAAGGCCATGGCCGCCGCGAGCTCCAGCTCCCCTCCGGCCACGCGGATCCGTCGCGCTCGGCCTTCTCCCCGCCGCAACCCGGAGAGCGTGCGCTTCATGGCGTGGGAGATCATCGTCCTCCGCGGGTTGCAGGGCCACCCCAACGTGAGCATCTACCTCGTCTTCGAGTACATGGAGCACGACCTCGCCGGACTCGCCTCCTCCCCTGACATATCCAAATGGAGGGACTGCGCCGCGAGCAGGGCCTGCATGCACCGGAGCATGGCCTTGGTACGTGGCGCACCAGCGCCTGGTGTACGTGGCGCTCGCCCGCGGGCGAGCTCGTCGGGCGGCGTCACGGTGGGGCGGGGCGGCGCGAGCGCTTTGCCCGTCTCCTCAAGCTTCTCCACCACCGCCCGTGTGCTCGGCTGCGAGGGCCACCACGACGTCGTCTGTGACCTGCTCGACGAAATGTTGCTGCCTACTTGGCCTCAACGGCAGCCCTGCAAGCGGCAAAAAAAATGCGTGGAGATGCTCTAACAGGAGGTCTCTAGTTCGAACCTTGTGTTGGCTGCATTATTTTTACACTTTAAAAAAAAGGTGAAACTGTAAGTGAAGAGAAAAAAAAGATAAACATATAGGCCTATACGTATATACATACGGACGAACCACTCATTATACATATGAGGAAGTTTCATATTACCCTTTTATATGGTTTGTAGGGGGTCTACCGAAGCGGGTCTCCGAAATAAAATACATGGGATTTCTTGTTGTATGGCTTGGCTAAAATGTTTGCAGAATCAACGGGGTTCCTATTCCAATCCCAAGCTTTGATACGAATCCCAAGCCACATTATCATTTTACCACGAGCAAGCAACTCTTTGATTGATACTGTTCGCTTCTGCCTGTATTAATACACTAGGAGCTGAAGCGCTATGGAGCACGACGACGACGTTCTTCATCTCGGCCAGCCCGGGATTCATGTTCAGCCCCACGCGGAACACTGCCACCACAACAGCATCTAGTCTTCATTTCATCTAAAAAAAAGCATCCAGTCTGAAAACTGGCCTTTTTTTTTTGCGGGTGCAGTCTGAAAACTGATTGAATACGTACTTGAATAACAGTGCAACTGATTGAATACCTTAACTGCAGTTTTTAGGGCAGTGTGACATCCTACATAAGTACTTTGTGAAGGAAATGAATAATAAGCTGGAGTTGCTTCCCTGGTCGATGAGACCGTGACAGTGATCCATGATGATCGCCAAGATGTCATCGACGGATAGGATGGTCTTATTTGCGGTGCATATCCGTGCAACCCAGCAAATATACAGATCCATCATCTAGCATACCATGGATCAGACGATTAAGCAACAGCAATGAATGAAACAAGCAGATGGCACCTCGAGGCGGCAGTCAGTTGTCATTGACAGTGAGGAAGCAGAGATGTCCGAGCATGAGCAACACAAATGTACACAGCAGAAGAAAATAAGCAATTAACCACTCACTTGCTAAAATAAAATCGCAAAAGCAAAACAGCCAGGCATTCTTCAAAACAGCATTTCATTGACCATGCGTGCTCCTTAGCTTCTCAATCCACGAATAGTTGCTTTGCAGGTACTCTTCATGCATGATCAGCACTTGCTCAACAACCTATTTATTTACCCCCAAAAAGCTATTGATATCAACAAGCATCCCATTGTTAGAGTCTAGACCAAAATGGAGCCTCCTCGCGCGTTTGGATTTGCAACCGTCCGATCAAGCTCCCTGACGCGTCCTGGCCGTCGGATCGCGACATGGAGCAATCCGGGCCGTCCGATCGCAAGATGGGACGATCCTGGCCGTCGGATGAATAATGTGCTCAGGTTCGTGCCACCGCCTGTAATTCCCGTGCCCCACCAAGAGCATTTTAGTCATTTCATACATAGTCATATAAAAAAGGGGCGCACCCGTGGAGACTCAGCGCTGCCTTCGCTCTCACTCGTGCCGCTCCCAATCGGGTCAGAATCCTAGCCGCCATCCCGTCGCCTCCCAGCCTCCCCAATCCCGCCCCCGCGCCGCCCCCTCCTCTCCTCAGCCGCCTCCGCTTGCCCCACCACGCCCAGCCGTGCCCCTCACTCTCCCGCGCTGCCGCCACATCTGCTCCTCCTCCAGCAGCTCCTCCCCACCGGACCCCTCTGCAGGAGAAGAAGGACCTCGGCAGGGGGCGGCGACGGCGGCTGCAGCGGCCTGATGGCGCTGCCACAACCGATCCCGACCTCGCCTTCTTGCGCTTCGGTGCCCACAGCCGGCGACCTGAGCCTCTCCTTCTCTTGGCCCCGGCATCACTGTTTCTTCGATTCCGACGAGCTCCTTGGATGAGGATGACCACGACTCCACGGAGCTTCCCTTCCCTCCCCTCCCCACCCCCTACTCGGGAAGCCATCAAGGTACATCCCCCCTTGCTCTCCTCTTCGATTCTTCTTCTCCGCTCGATCCAGAACCCCATGGAAGATCCCCTTTTTATTTGTTGCAGGCGACCTCCGGTTCCTTCCTTCCATGGATTGACCACCAAGACCTCCTCGTGCTACTGCTGCTGCTGCTGCTGCTGTTCGTCGTGGTTGCTTTGCCCCCACCACCACCACCAGCCAGCCAATGCGTCAAGGAGGAGGCAGGCCATGAGCACGAGGGGGAGGCCACCGACGCCATGGACCTTCCTTCCCTTCCCCTGCTTCGACCCTAGCTAGGTCCATCTCCTCTCCTTCCCTTCCTTGATGCTATTTGGTGGTTTTAAGACACTGATAATTGGAAGCAGTCGCTAATGGCAATTTAGATCTCATCTTGTTCTTAGTTTGATTCACAGCCAGGCCTCGATCAACTCTGATTGAGTGGAGTAGACGTCTTAGCCTAGCACAAGTCCCATCTTTTAAACTGCTCAATTCACAGTAATTGCATGACCTGCAAGTACCTTTTTATGTTTACTATTTAAAAGGCTGCATCCTTTATATAAATTATTCAAGGCATAGTCTTTTCGTTTGGGTCTTTGATGTCAAAGTTATTGCATGTTTGATGTACCAAGGTTACTACATATCCCCAGGAAACTAGGTGCTATGCGGAGCTGATATCGAAAGAATAGTGCACAGGATGATGGAATCATACTTTCCAAAACCAGACTGACTTCTAATTTTTTATTTTGACTGTATCCGATGTTTCTACTAAGAGTTGGTTCAGTTTATGTGTTTCAAGAACATATACATGTATATTTGGCTACTTCATTCTTATCTAAAACTGCAGGTATATTCCCACATTGAGCTAGATTATTGCTATGCTTCGGTTGATTCGGACATACTGTATCTTGAATGGCTTTCACCGTTGGGCAAATCAAGCGATGGAGGGTATTTTTGAGTGATATTGAAGCACATTGATACTGCTAATCAAGCGATGGAGGGTATTTTCTCCAGTGATAGTGAAGCACATCGATACTGTTAGATGTCCCATTTTTTTTCTGATCTCATTGTGTTTGTATTCAGAAAATTATTTGTTTACTTCTACTTTTTGAGGCATATAACATATAACAGGAGAAAGATCCATTTTGAACATCCATTAAAGAGATGGAAGATAAAATTGCAAGCAAATCTGATCTGCATACTAATATTTATGCTAGATCTTTGAATAGTTTAGTGTCCAGTAGATGAATTGGTGAAGTGAGATCATGTAGTAATGGTAGGGTAGGTATGATTTAGTTCAAGTTGTGTGTAAAACATCCTAGCAATTACTCATGTCATTAGATAATGATATATGTAGGATGGCCCTTTAGCTGCGAAGACCTGAAAATTAGAAAGCTGATAGTTTATTTGTATTAATTTCTTTGTTACCATTTCCTGATATTTCTTGCTTTTTTAATGTGTTATGCTTTACAGGTCGGTGGTCCTTGTGATGTTGTCATCTACTGATTTATAGGTCCTTGTGGTGTCTTTAACATGACTGTGCACTACTAGGAAAAGGGCTATAGATGGGATGGACACTAATGGCGCACTGTACATGTGGTGCGCCATTACTAAATACTAATGGCGCACCATGTGTTGGTGCACCATTATTAATTTTTTTTATAATTTTTTCAAAACTACTAATGGCGCACCGTGGGAGTGGTGCGCCATTACTAATTTCAACTACTAATGGCGCACCACTTCCACGGTGCGCCATTAGTATTTTGGCCCAAAATTCCCCGAATGCACCCCCGTGGATCGCCTTTTAGTTTTAAAAAATAAAAGAAAATGATGGAAATGTCAAAAAATAAAAGAAAATAAGTTTCCCATGTGATATGTGGTCTAGTTGTTGGGAAAATTTGCAAATGTGAATTTCGACTTTATTTGCAAAATCTCTCGAATTTGTAAATATGGGCATAACTTTTGCATACTAACTCGAATGAAAAGTTTTTATATGAAAAATCATCTACTCAAAAGTTGCATCCAAATTTAACGGGGGGGGGGAACCCGTTAAACATTTTCAAAATCCTCAAAACCAAACAGAAAAAAAAAAGTTACGGCCTTTTAAGATCCGGAGAGGCAAAAGATTCAAACTTACTAATGGCGACCTGCCCATGATGCGCCATTAGTATCTTCCCGCCTTCAAAATTCAAAATAAATCAAATAAATAAAAAATTACTAATGGCGCACCTGCCTGTGGTGCGCCATTAGTATTTTCCCGCCTTCAAAATTCAAAATAAATCAAAAAATAAAAAATTACTAATGGCGCTGCTGCAGTGCGCCATTAGTATGTCAGATATATGGCTGGGCGTGTCCTCTCCTCCTTACCTCTTCATTCTTCTCCTCCACTCCACCTCTCCTCCACTCCTCCACTCCATCTTCCCTTCTCTCCTCCACCATACTACCCTTCTCCTCTCCGCGACCTCCTCCTCCTCCTCCTCTCCGGTGACCTCCTCCTCCTCTCCGCGACCTCCTCCTCCCTCCTCTCCTCTCCTCCTCCCCCCCTCACGGTTTCTCCTCCTCCTCTCCGTGAGCTCCTCCTCCCTCATCTCCGGTGAGCTCCTCCTCCTCCTCTCATGTGAGCTCCTCCTCCTCCTCTCCTCCCATCCCCTCATGGTTTCTCCTTCCTCCTCTCCGATGCTCGGTGAACTCCTCTCCGCGACCTCGTCCTCCTCTCGGCGATGCTGCGGTCACCTCCTCCTCCTCTCCGGCGAACTCCTCTCCGGCGAACTCCTCTCCGGCAAAAGAACACGGCAAAAGAACGTACAAGATCCAAAAACGGGAACAAAATTTGAAATAATATCGTGCAAAAAAAGGAGCAAAAAAGAGCAAAAATGGGCAAAAAATCGCGATCCAGATCCAAATTCAAAATTCAAAAATAGCAATGGCGCCGCGGTGGGGTTAGACAGTGCGCCACTACTATTTTCCCGCCTTCAAAATTCAAAAATACTAATGGCGCACCGTGGCCTATACTAATGGCGCACTGCATGGTGCGCCATTAGAACACTAGATACTAATGGCGCACCAGTGGTGCGCCATTAGAATTTAGTTCTAATGGCGTGATGCTAGTGGCGCACCAGTAGTGCGCCATTAGAAGGCAAAACTGGTGCGCCACTAGCATGCCTTTTCCTAGTAGTGGTGTCGTCTGCGTTTGTGCATGGTGAGCTCTCTTCTGTTCATCTATTTGCTTGGTCGTTCCTAAAGAGTATATTTCATGTGCTTTGTCTTGGTTCATAGCGTATCCTTCGGTTGCTTTCTTTGCAGTCAAATTGGTGATTTTGTAGTAGAACTGTGGAAGAATCCTGATGAACATATCAAAGGATTCAATTTTTTATTACAACTGTATTAGAGATTTCTTTGCAAATGTTTGCTTGCTCCTACCTCTTTCTTTCAGAAATACCAATTGTTTGGATTACTTCCTGTTTTAACTAACCATGCTTTTTATGCATAGATTGGTTGATGGGATGACTCAAGGTTTCGGATAGAATGTGAGATATCTCAATTAAAGTTTCATGAAGAACTATCCCAAATAATGGATGCTGTGATGTTCCTTGATGGCTGGTGGGCTAACTTGGTAGGTGGATCAAGGCAAGCTTTCTGACCCATTTCTCCCAAGGATTTTTTTGCTATGTGTCACCTTATAGTTATGTCCTTGGCAACAAAATTAGATTGTCTTTTTAGAGAGATATAGTTAAGGCAGAGCTCCTCTGGATATAATTAGATTAAGATTAATATTATAACTGTCCACCAAATTTTATTAAACAACATAATACTACTGCTCTTGAGTCGCAGCTTACCTGTCTTGGCAAGGTTATTTTTCAAGTAGATTTTGTATCTCAGAACAAACAATGGGTACAGATTCTATTATATATATACCTGACCCTAATGCTTTTTTTAAAATCCTACTTTGAAAATCTGCAGCAAGAACTAGGTAATTACTTGGCCTACCATGTCACCAATTTCTATCATTTCATCTTTTTAACATCATCCCCAAGTGGTGGTTGATAGGTGGATGAAATAAACAATGCATTCAAATTCCCTAAAGTATGTGCCTACCTAAAGGAATAATTCGCCAACTTTGAAAACACCATTCAAATTTTTACTCAAGCCAGGCTCATTGATCTTTGCTATAACAATTCACACTTTTCTTTGAGAAGAAGAATGTGCTCATTGATGTTGTTTAGTCTGTGCTAAATTTTCTGCATGGTGTCCTGAATGAGTAGTATACTGAACCATAATTAGCACCACTGGATAATTCTCATGAGTACTTACCAATTAACATGTCTATGTTACACTCATCCTGCTGCTTATTTATATATGTCAAGATTGAACACGAATCTTTTGCCTCTGTATTCTTATCATACTTTCCATTTCACATTGTTAGTTGTTTACTGTTTACAAACTTTCTGGTGAATGACAACTACTAATTATTAAGCGATACTGTATATAATGTGCCCTTTAGTATGGCGTCAGAACAACTAAATTTGTTGTCATGAACTATTTTCTTTATTATATTTTTCTACTTGCTCACTAAACAATACATTCACATCCAGTTTCTTTCCCAATTCCGTCCATTTGTCGTTGATCCTTGGATTATTTTGTGCGTTGTATACTTTGTAAAAGTTTAGCAATGTCCATTTTCTGTCATTTAAGAGTTCTATTTTGCTCTGTTCCTATAGTAACCATTTGGGACTTAGATACAAAGTTTTGTCCTGGGCGGTTGAATTTATAAGGACATGATATCTTGCCATTATGCAACCTATACCATGCTTGTGTCATGGCAGTATTAACCCCTCCATCAACTCTTTGTTGCTGAAGAAACCACTAGTTGTATTCATTGCATGTCAGCTGGTCTACGACTTCCATAAGTTTGCATCATTTATTTTGAGTACTTTGTTGTTATTAACTTCAACAAGACTGTAGAAATATGTTGGATCTACAGGGGGCAATGCCTGACCAACGATACTGAGGTATCGTTGGCCATGGGTGCAACTGTCCACAGCTAGGGGTGGGATTGTTAGTTTGTTACAACATATGGATGATATGCACATGGAAGGTGCTCTAATAATCCCCACTATTATTTATTTGTATCATCTGCTAATGGTTTTGTATTTGAAAAAGAATATTATCCTTGTTTCTTATGTACACAGGCTGATATAAACATGCTATAATTGTTTGGACTATGATTCGCAAGATAGATTGGGGATTTAAAATTGTCAGACAAGAAAGTTATCGGCCTGGTAGGTTCAGATCAGTTCTATTTTTTAAATTTTCTTTTCTGTTACAAAATCATTTTTTGATACTTTTCTCCCTTTTATGTCATAAATCAGATAAGTATCTCAGTGTCTTATATGCAGTGCTACACATTTGTTCGAGACAAAAAAAATCATATATTGAGTTAACTTACGAACCTTTGGTTGAGTTGAAAGTTTACATCTGATGTCATTCCACCAGGATTGGAAATAGTCCCAATTTTTTTGTATGACCTATCTCTTGGTAACTAATATTTGTATGGTGTGATTTCTGGAATTCACGGTCTAAGATCTAAATAATCTGATTCATGTTGTCAAAATCTTATCGAGTTCTTGACTGACTATGCAACATAATCTTGAGTATGATTTGTATTATTTGGTGTTTATATTATGTAATGCTCAAGTATTTCACCTGAAAATATTATTAATTGACCGAATTAATCTAAGTTAGTTCTTGATGATTATTTCGTGGGACTAGAAAACGAAGTTTTTATGTTTGTACTTTGTACGAATTATTATTAATGGAGTATTCTTTCTTCTTATCTCTCTTGTTGGTTTTGCTTGTTAGAACCAAAATTTTCCTTACAAAGCATCTCTATGTATCTCTCTAACAGTTACTATTTCCATTGTCTTGGCTTGCAGGTCGCCGCTTGAGTCGGATGAGGTCATGGTTACTTGCCCAGGAAGAGCACAATCCACCATGTTTTGCAGAATGGAAGTGGCCTGAAAGCCACTTGAATGAAATCTTGTGTCTTGCGATGTGCCAATGCCATGAATTAGTTGTCTGTAGTATATTTTTTAATTGAAATGTTTACCTGTGATATTGAGCACGGTATATTAGTGCATGGATCAGCATTGCAGTTGCAGCTGTTTTGGTGTATGGTGATATCTGCTTTGTGCAGACTAAGAAGGCTTTGTACTGAATTTTTATAGGTCACATGCGGCAAGTTGCCCTTCCTATGTTAATTTTGATACTTTGTACTGAATTTTTATGCGAATCAGTTATTTGTCTGAACCACTCGTGGATTTAATGCTTTCTATTGATCCATATCCTGCTTTGTAGTTTACTTTGTATTGGATTACATCCTTGATAAAAACCAGATGCTGGATCATTGGATCACTGCTTTAGAAAGGCACACTGTGCGCCCAGATATAAACTGGCTCTTTCTATCTATTTAGCACTATGAATTGGACCAATGTTGTAATGAACAAATGTGTCATGTTTGCCTTGGTTATATATGTTGCCTTACCCTTTGGTTTTACTTCGACAAAATCCTCTGCTGAAACAAACTTCTTGAGCTTTGCCAATGCCCTATTTCTGATGTAAATCTACTGTAGAATCACTCTAATTCCCTTTGGCAACACAAAATGTTATGTTTAAGCATTGGGAAAATGCGATGAGCCAGGCACCATGCGCCAAAAGCTTTTTACCGAATTGGATATGACGGTACCCGGCAGCGTTGCTGCTGGGTGCGGCAAGCCGCACTTTCTACCTAGTAGTGTACATTGGAATGTAGAAACAAAAACACAACTTAGGAGGAGGAGGCCTACCTCGGTAACTCAAGCTGACAATGGTTAACCTTTACCCACGTCCCTGTGGGTAATTAGTCAATCAGGGGACGGGTATGTGCTAGCTTTAATGCCCACGGGGAAGCTGGTGGGTCAAATATCTTACCCAGCGTGCAAGACGGGGATGAGGATGGGATAGCATTAACTGTGCCCGCTACCTGCCTTACCCATTAAGGCCTTATATGTGGGCTCTAAAATTAGTAGACCCCATCTAATTGCTGCCCTTTGGGAACGAATCTCGCTCCCGACCCCCCGACCCCCGCGTCGCCAACCCTTGGCGACTCGGGGGAAACAGCGTGGCCGGCCCTCGGCACCTCGCCCCGACCTCTCCATCCCGCCGCCGAGTTCACACCGGTGAAGCCCGGGCTATGGGCTCTGACATTGGCGGCGGGGTCTTCTTCCCTCGCGCGCGGTGGCGTCCTCCCATGGCGGCGGCGACATAGACTTCGGTGACCCGATGGCACGGTGCCGTGGGATCCTGACGGCGGCGCGGCCTTACCGCGGGGGAGGCGCCCTGATACGTCTCCGTCACATCTATAATTTTTGATTGTTTCATGCAAACATTATACAACTTTCACATATTTTTGGCAATATTTTATATGATTTATTGGTCTAACCTATTGATCCATTGCCCAGTGCAAGTTCCTGTTTTTTGCATGTTTTTTGTATCACAGAAAATCCATATCAAACGAAGTCCAAACACGATAAAAATTTACGGAGAATTACTTTGGAATATATGTGATTTTTGGGAGGTGGAATCAACGCAAACGGGGGCCCACAGTGCCCACAACCCACCAGAGCGCGCCCAGGTGTATTGTGCCCTCCTCGAACGTTGGTTGGAGCCCTTCTTCTGGCGCAAGAAAGATAATTTATGGAAAAAAATTGTGCAAAAATTTCAGCGCGATCAGAGTTACAGAACTCAGGGAATTTAAGAAACCGTGAAGGGCCAGATATGGGGAACGCGAAACAGAAGAGAACAGAGAGGGAGATCCAATCTCGGAGGGGTTCCCGCCCCTCCGCCGCCATGGAGACCATGGACCAGAGGGGGAACTCTCCTCCCATCTAGGGGGGAGGCCAAGGAAGAAGAAGAAGGAGGGGGGCTCTCTCCCCCTCTCTCCCGGTGGCGCCGGAGTGCCGTCGGGGCTAGGATCGTGACGACGATCTACATCAACAATCTTGCTACCATCAACACCAACTCTCTGCCCCTCTATGCAGCGGTGTAACACCCCTTCTCCCCGCTGTAATCTCTACTTAAACATGGTGCTCAACTCCATATATTATTTGCCAATGATATTTGGCTATCCTATGATGTTTGAGTAGATCCGTTTTGTCCTATGGGTTAATCGTGATCTTGGTTGGTATGATTGTATATTTTATTTATGGTTCTGTCCTACGGTGCCCTCCGTCTTGCGCAAACGTGAGGGATCCCCGCTGTAGGGTGTTGCAATATGTTCATGATTCGCTTATGGTGGGTTGCGAGAGTGACAGAAGTTTAAACCCGAGTAGGTGGGTTGTTGCGTATGGGATAAAAAGGACTTGATACTTAATGCTATGGTTGGGTTTCACGACCTTAATGATCTTTAGTAGTTGCGGATGCTTGCTAGAGTTCCAATCATAAGTGCATATGATCCAAGTAGAGAAAGTATGTTAGCTCATGCCTCTCCTTCATATAGAATTACAAGAATGATTACCAGTACTTGTTATCGATTGCCTAGGGACAAATGACTTTCTTATTGACAAAAGCTATCCACTTTTATTACCTTGCAATTTATTCGTAGTTTGATTCTCGTAAAGTACTCGGAGTTTTATTCTTGCAAAATAGTTTCATACTTGTTTTAGGTAAAGAAAACATCAAGTGTGCGTAGAGTTGTATCGGTGGCCGATAAAACTTGATGGAATATTTGTTCTACCTTTAGCTCCTCGTTGGGTTCGACACTCTTATTTATCGAAGAAGGCTACAAACGATCCCCTATACTTGTGGGTTATCAAGAACTTTTTCTGGCGTCGTTGCCGGGGAGCAATAGCGTGGGATGAATATTCTCGTGTGTGCTTGTTTGCTTTATCACTAAGTAGTTTTTGTTTTCTGTTCCAAGTTGTTCTCTATCTTTAGTTATAGGTATGGAACATGAAACACCAAAAAAAACATTAGTGGTACTTGCTACTCATGGAGATGGGGAAATTCCATAAACCCTCGATGCTCGTTATGTTAAAAATATTATGCACTACTTTGATAATCTCGAGAAAACCCCATTCAACTTGATAATGGGAGTAACGTTGGATCAAGGTGAATACTTCAGGGATTATCGCTTGACACAAAAAGGGAAACTATTATGGGATCAAATTGATATGTTGCATTGGTATGCTTGAATTTATGCCAGAGATATGATTATACTTGTTGCTCTAGGATGAACGCTCCACACCTTCCCTTTTCATGCAAATTTAATGATAATGAAGCCTTGGCTTCTTATGCCAATGGTAGATATGATTGTTATGAGGTGGAAAGAATAGAAGAATTTGTTGCTTTCAAGGGTGCTTATGAAATTGAATCTTTGTTTTTAAGGTATGAAGCTTTTGATGATGATGTTTATAGACCTGAAATTTTTTGCCATCCTTAAAATATTGCTATGATAATTACAAATACAATTCCGATATTGATATATTTATTGAGAATATCTCCGCTGCCCAAGAAGAGACTAATATTTTGCAGGAGTCTATGGAAGAAGGAATTGATGAAACTGTGAGCTCATTGGATGAAAAAGATGAGGAGGAGAGCGAAGAACAAAAGGTGGAAGAGCGGATTGATCACCCGTGCCCACCTTCTTATGAGAGTAACTCTTCAACCCATACATTATTTAATATCCCTTCATTCTTACCGAAGGATGAATCCTATGATTATTGCTATGATCCCGTTGATTCTTTTGAAATATCCCTTTTTGATGAACTTGATGATTGCTATGCTTGTGGCCATGATGCCAATATGAATGATGCTTATGGAGATAAACTTGCTACATTTTCTTATGTTAAGAATGTAATTTTTGCTATTGCACCCACGCATGATAGTCCTATTATCTTTTTGAATTCTCCTCTACACTATATCGGAGAAGTTTTCACTTATTAAGGATTACATTGATGGGTTGCCTTTTATCGTTACACATGATGATTTTGATGAAGATAATATGCATGTGCTTGCTGCTCCTATTTGCAATTATTATGAGAGAGGAAGTACATCTCTGCCTCTCTATGTTTCCAACACGATAAAATTGCAAGAAACTGCTTATGCTATGTATTGGCCTTTACTTGATGTGCATGAATTGTTCTTGTATGACATGCCGATGCATAGGAAGAGAGTTAGACTTTGTCATTGCATGATTTATGTTGCTTTGTGCTCACTACTAAATGCCAAATCATTGTTAATTAAAATTGGCTTTCATATACCTTGGGATCCGGGTGGATCCATTACTTGAGCACTTTATGCCTAGCTTAATGGCTTTAAAGGAAGAGCTGCCAGGGAGACAACCCAGAAGTTTTAGAGAGTCATTTTATTTCTGTTGAGTGCTTTTATAAAGTTTAAAAACAAAAAAAATATAGAGGGGAACTTAAAACTTCACAAAAAGGAAAGTGAAAGTGAGAGAGACGAGCATTGTTGAAGTGGGGGAGCTCCTTGAACTTTGTTCATGCCCATGGAAACTTTGTGAATCTCAATTACAAAAACTTTTCAACAAAAGTAATTATCACCTTGTACAAATCCTTTGTATTGTAAAATTATTGTGCCAGGGTTTGCCTTTAGGATGATTAGATTGCTTGTTGGTACGTGTGGTGCGGAAACAGAAACTTTGGCTGTAGCGCGTGAATTTTCATTTTTTACTGGAACGTCAAAATGTTCTGAAACTTTTTGCACAATATTTCTATACAATTTTTTATTTCATGTTAATTTTTTAGAATTTTTGTAGTACCAGAAGTATGGTAGATGTTCATATTGCTACAGACTGTCCTGTTTAAGACAAATTTTGTTTTTGATGCATTGTTTTGCTTGTTTTGATGAAACTATCGATTCTATCGGTGGTATAAGCCATGGAAAAGTTATATTACAGTAGCTACAATGCAAAAACAAAATATGAATTGGTTTGAAATAGTACTTATAGTAGTGGTTTACTTTATTATACTAACGGATCTTACCGAGCTTTCTGTTGAGTTTTGTGTGGACGAAGTGATCAAAGATCGAGGAGGTCTCGATATGCGGAGAAGGAGGAGAGGCAAGAGCTCAAGCTTGGGGATGCCCAAGGCACCCCAAGTAAATTTTCAAGGCGACTCAAGAGTCTAAGCTTGGGGATGCCCCGGAAGGCATCCCATCTTTCTTCAACAAGTATCGGTATGTTTTCGTCTTCGTTTTGTTCACGTGTTATGTGTAAATCTTGGAGCGTCTTTTGTGTTTATTTTTCACTTTTCTTTTATTCACCATGCTGGTATGAGATAGTCCATGGTTGATTTATAGAATGCTCATTGCACTTCGCTTATATCTTTTGAGTATGGCTTTATAGAATGCTTCATGTGCTTCACTTATATCATTTGAAGTTTGGATTGCCTGTTTCTCTTCACATAGAAAACCGTTGTTTGTAGAATGCTCTTTTGCTTCACTTATACTTATTAGAGCATGGTATTTTGTAGAAATAATTAAACTCTCATGCTTCACTTATATCTATTTAGAGAGTCAACATGAATTGGTCATTTGCATGGTTAGTAATAAAATCCTACATAAAACTTGTGGATCACTGAATGTGATATGTTTGATTCCTTGCAATAGTTTTGCGATATAGAGACGGAATATGTGGGTGGTACTAGTAAACGGTTGTGGTTAGTAAGAATATCGGTGTTAAGGTTTGTGATTGCCGAAGCATGCACGTATAGTCTCTCGTTATGCTATGATGTTGGAGCATGATTTATTATTGATTGTCTTCCTTATGAGTGGCGGTCGGGGACGAGCGATGGTCTTTTCCTACCAATCAACCCCCCTAGGGGCATGCATATTAGTACTTTGCTTCGAGGGCTAATAAACTTTTGCAATAAGTATATGAGTTCTTTATGACTAATGTTAGTCCATGGATTATACGCGCTCTTACCTTTCCGCAATTTGCTAGCCTCTACGGTGCCGTGCATTTCCCTTTCTCACCTCGAGAGTCGGTGCAAACTTCGCCGGTGCATCCAAACCCCGTGATATGATACGCTCTATCACACGTAAGCCTTATTATATCTTCCTCAAAACAGCCACCATACCTACCTATTATGGCCTTTCCATAGCCATTCTGAGATATATTGCCATGCAACTTCCACCGCTTCTGTTTTGATGACTTGAGCATTTATTGTCATATTGCTTTGCATGATCATATAGCTGACATAGTAGTTGTGGCTCAGCCACCGTGCATCATTTTTTTATACATGTTACTCTAGATCATTGCACATCCTGGTACACTACCAAAGGCATTCATATAGAGTCATATTTTGTTCTAGGTATCGAGTTGTAATTTTTATTTCTTTTGAGTTATAAGTAAATAGAAGTGTGATGATCATCATTATTCATTATTAGAGCATGTCCCAGTGAGGAAAGGATGATGGAGACTATGATTCCCCCACAAGTCGGGATGAGACTCCGGACAATGTGAGAAAAAAAGAAAAAAAGAAAAAAAAGAAAAAAAGATAAAAAAAGAAAGAACCAAAAAGAAAGAGAGAAGGGGCATTGTTACTATCTTTTACCACACTTATGCTTCAAAGTAGCACCATGTTTTTCATATAGAGAGTCTCTGTAACGCCCCGGATACAACTTTCCATATTCGTAACTCCGACTCTTGCCTTTTCCGGAGATGCTATATGATATTTCCTTCGTGGTTGGGTTTTTGTCTGTTGTTTTGCATTTTGTTCTTGTTATGCATCTCATCTCATAGCATCATGCGCATTGCATCGACATCTTTTTCATAAAACTTGCATCCGTTTGTGTTCCACCGTTTCTCTCCGTTGTCCGTTCTGAGCCCGTCCACACTTGCACGCGCCCGCGGCACCTCCGAAATATTATTTTATTAGTGGCATAAAAATGTTCTCGGAATGGGTTGCAACTTGTCATGCGATCTGATTATAGTGTAGACAGGCCGCCTGCCAAGTTTCACGCATTCGGAGTTCGTTTGATCGCCCAACCGTTATATTTATAACTGCGATATAGTCGGCCTAGCGTCGACGCTTTCGGTATCCGGAAGCTGCCACCGGTCGCCTGCTTTCTCTCTCTTCTCAGCTCGAGGCATTCTACACAGTCCACCCGCAGCCATCTAACCCCCTCGCGTCCGAACCGCCTCGATCGCGATCCGAGGTTCACGAAACCCTCCTAACCCTCTAACCCTAGCCACCTACCCTATATAATCAACCCCTAGTCCATTTTGGGCATCTCCTAGCCCTTCCCCTACCTCCTAGCCCCTCCTCCTCAGATTCCGCTACCCGACCACAGCCCCAGAGCCACTTGGCGCCGCCATCACACGCCTGCCCAACCAGCCTTGCCACCTCGCCCTCGCCCTCCGGCCTCTCCCACGGCGCCACGCGTCGCCTCTGCCTCCTCCAGCGCCCCATCCGCCCGAGCCACATGTTCACACAGGCCCCGCAAGCCCATCTCTGGGCCGGGTCGGCCCGACCCAGCGCCGCCCGCTCCCGCCTCTCCCGCACCTCTCCAGCTCGGTGCCCGAAGTTTCCGCTTCCGCCATTGCCGCCGGGCAACCAGCGGATCCCGCTGCCGGCCTCCTCCAATTGTCGCCGGGCGCCTGTGCCCGCCAGTCGCCGCCTCCCTCTCTCTCCGTCTCCTTCCTCTTCTTCTCTCTCTCTCTCATCCCTCTCTCTCTTTTCTAGGAACCGCCGCCGCCCTAGGTCTCGCCACGACACTGAACGGGTCCCCGACCACGACCTCCACCGGATCCGCCACCGCGACCCGCTCCGACCTCCCGCCTCCCCATCACCGTTGACCGCCGTCCTCCGTTGCCGTCGGTTGTTGGCGCCGCCACTTTGTCCTCGTTCGGGAGAGGACACGACCAGCGTCGGCGCTGGGCAGCGTCGCCCGGCCAGAGGGGCCCAGCCTCCTCCGCGTCGCCAGCCCAGCCGAGCCTCTCCCTCCTCGCCATCCTGGGCCTCAGCCCATGGTGAGCACCCAGAGCCCAGCCAGATTCGGCCCGCGTAGGGTTTTTTCCTGCGTTGCGAATTTGCTATTTATCCTGTGATTTACCAGTTTTACAGAAAAACCCTCTTACATCATGCATTTAATAACTCACAATTGGTGCATCGGTTTAAAATGTTTTATATATGTAAAATGCTCAGAAAATTGTGTAGATTAATAATATGCCACTTTCATCCCATGTTAAAATGTTTAACTTGCTGTTTATTTAAATTTGCTAGTATGCCATGTTAAAATGCTTTAATTCATAACTAAATAACCGTAGCTCCATTTTAAATAAATTATATATGTAAATGGGGTAGAAAAATGCCTAGTTTAATATGGTATACTTCATTTGCATGTTTAACAACTCTAAAATTGTGTTCAGGGCAGATCAGTTCCAAATCTAAAATATGCATATGGGGTTTTACCGGACTTGTTGTTTGTTATTTCCGGCCTCATTTAAATTTGCCTAAATAGTAGTTTACTTATGCCTCACCTCTTGCCATGTTTAACAACATTTAATATTGTTGAGTACCTAATTGGGAGCGAACTAAATATTTGAGCTCCACTTAACTTGTAGTGTTGTTTGTGCATATTGCCATGCCATGCCTCATTAAACCGGACATGCATCATACTTGTTTGTGCATCATGCCATGTTTATGTGATGGTTGTTTACCATGTTGCTTGTTTGTTTCCGGGTTGCTTCTCTCGTTAGCTTCGGTTTCGTTCCGGAGTTGTGAGGATTCGTTCGACTTCGTCCGTTTGTCTTCTTCATGGACTCGTTCTTCTTCCTTGCGGATCTCGGGCAAGATGACCATACCCTCGAAATCACTTCTATCTTTGCTTGCTAGTTGCTCGCTCTTTTGCTATGCCTATGCTACGATGCCTACCACTTGCTATATCATGCCACCCACATTGCCATGTCAAGCCTCTAACCATCCTTTCCTAGCAAACCGTTGATTGGCTATGTTACCGCTTTGCTCAGCCCCTCTTATAGCGTTGTTAGTTGCGGTGAAGATGAAGTTTGTTCCTTGTTGAACATGGAGATGTTGTTCCTTGTTGGAACATGTTTACTTGTTGGGATATCACAATATATCTTATTTAATTAATGCATCTATATACTTGGTAAAGGGTGGAAGGCTCGGCCTTATGCCCGTGTTTTGTTCCACTCTTGCCGCCTAGTTTCCGTCATACCGTGTTATGTTCCCCGATTTTGCGCTCCTTACACGGTTGGGTGATTTATGGGACCCCTTGACAGTTCGCTTTGAATAAGACTCCTCCAAAGAAGGCCCAACATTGGTTTTACCATTTGCCACCTAAGCCTTTTTCCCTTGGGTTCTGCAGACTCAAGGGTCATCTTTATTTTAACCCCGGCCGTGCTCCTTCGAGTGTTGGTCCAAATCGTCACCACGGTGGCCACCAGGGCAACTCTGGGCTCGCCTATCGGAAGTTTGGACAATCCGGTGTGCCACGAGAACGAGATATGTGCAGCTCCTATCGATTTGTCGGCACATTCGGGCGGCTTTGCTGGTCTTGTTTTATTGTTGTCGAAATGTCTTGTAGTCCGGGATTCCGAGATCGATCGGGTCTTCCCGGTAGAAGGAATATCCTTCGTTGACCGTGAGAGCTTATAATGGGCTGTTGGGACACCCTGCGCAGGGTTTTATCTTTCGAAGCCATGCCCGCGGTTATCGGCAGATGGGAATTTGTTAATGTTTGGTTGTAGAAAACCCGAAGTTGATCTTAATTAAAATACACCAATGCGTGTGTAACCGTGATGGTCTCTTCTCGTGGAGTCCGGAATTGAACACGTGTTGGAGTTATGTTTGACGTAAGTAGTTTCAGGATCACTTCTTGATCATAGTTGTTCGACCGTGCTTTGCTTCTCTTCTCGCTCTCTTTTGCGTATGTTAGCCACCATATATGCTAGTCGCTGTCGCAGCTCCACCTCACTACCCTGTCCTACCTTTAAGCTTAAATAGTCTTGATCTCGGGTGTGAGATTGTTGAGTCCCCGTGACTCACAGATACTTCCAAAACCAGTTTGCAGTGCCGTTGAAACCGCAGCAGTGACGCACCCGAGCTCAAGGAGGAGCTTGATGAAGATCTTGTCCTTTGTGTTGTTTCGCTTTGATCGATCAAGAGTGGAGCCAGTTGGGACGATCGGGGATCATGTAGCATTTGGGGTAGTCTTCTTTCATTTTGGTTCCGTAGTCGGACCTTGATTGTATCTGTATGATGTAATGCTTTACTCATGTATTGTGTGAAGTGGCGATTGTAAGCCAACTATGTATCTCTTTCCTTATGTATTACATGGGTTGTGTGAAGATTACCTCACTTGCGACATTGCTTTCAATGCGGTTATGCCTCTAAGTCGTGCTTCGACACGTGGGAGATATAGCCGCATCGAGGGCGCTAAAGTTGGTATCGAGCCTTCCCGACTTAGGAGCCCCTACTTGATTGTTTGTCATGTTGTTGAGTCTAGAACGGAAAATGTTTTGAGTCTTAGGATTATATATATCGGAGAGTAGGATTCTTTTACTCCCCAGGTCCCTTCGTCGCTCTGGTGAGGCATCCTGACGTAGAGTTTTGACTCTTTCTCTTCTCAAATTTCACTAAATTTTTTTAGGATCACGCGGGTATCTTGGAATCGTTCCGATGGTTTTGTGACGAGAACATTGTTCTTGGTGCCTCCTGTCATTTAGGGGTTGTGGCGGTGTCCGGGGAGTTGAGCTCCGAGGTGTTGTCGTCACAATTTTATCGCTTGCAGTTCGAATACCTGAGTTTTTCCGACATCGAAAATCTCTTTTGTGCAGTTGTTGGTGAGATAACCTCGATAACCCAGTACTGGGGCGAGCTCGAGAGTATTGCCATGACTTGTATAACGGATGTTTTTCGAAGGTCGAGGTACACGATTTCCGAGGATTTCTTGGTTATGTGTTGAAGGATGGATACAATGGATCTAGGTATTGTTAGTTTGGGTGATATATTTTGTGTCCCTGATCCCCAACACCAGATTGCATAACCGTAAAGTTTCGGAGTTTATAGGTGGGAATTCTAGTAGCTTACAGGATATCTTTCCGACAGATGTATGATTTGAGATTGGGGTTCAACGTCTAGTGGTCCGCCCATTCACGGTCGATTTACAGTGGTCGCGAGGCGTCTTAAATAATCCTTGGCTATGCTGATTCGGGGACGTCTTGTTTGTCATTCGTGACGTCCGCTATACGTCGTGTCCGTGTGGGCCCCACCACGAATACTTTGGGCGAAATCTCTATCATGTGTTTGTTCCGGCTCATTCTTGAAGCCAATCCTTTGTTTTTGTTTTGTTTTGTGGTATTCGAGTTGCTTCAATGTCAAGTGTTGATTCCATACCTTTCCTAAATGGTGTTCTCATATTTCTATGTGGATGCTAATCCTTCTTGAGCATCGAGGGCGTTACAGTCTCCTATGTAGTCACTTTCATATACTAGTGGGAATTTTTCATTATAGAACTTGGCTTGTATATTCCTATGATGGGCTTCCTCAAATGCCCGAGGTCTTCATGAGCAAGCAAGTTGGATGCACACCCACTTAGTTTTCATATTGACCTTTCATACACTTATAGCTCTTAGTGCATCCGTTGCATGGCAATCCCTACTCCTCACATTGATATCAATTGATGGGCATCTCCATAGCTCGTTGATTAGCCGCGTTGATGTGAGACTTTCTTATTTTTTGTCTTCTCTATATTTACCCCTATCATCATACTCTACTCCACCTATAGTGCTATATCCATGGCTTGCGCTCATGTATTGCGTGAGGGTTGAAAAAGCTGAAGCACGTTAAAAAGTGTGAACCAATTGCTCGGCTTGTCATCGGGGTTGTGCATGATAAATACTTTGTGTTAAGAAGATAGAGCATGACAAGACTATATGATTTTGTAGGGATAGCTTTCTTTAGCGTTGATATTTTGAAAGACATGATTGTTTGTTGGGATGCCTGAGTATTGATGTCTTTATGTCAAATTATAGACTATTGCTTCGAATCACTTATGTCTTAATATTCATGCCATGATTAGATATATGATCAAGTTTATGCTAGGTAGCATTCCACATCAAAAATTGTCTATTTTTATCATTTACCTACTCAAGGACGAGCAGGAATTAAGCTTGGGGATGCTGATACGTCTCCGTCGTATCTATAATTTTTGATTGTTTCATGCTAATATTATACAACTTTCACATATTTTTGACAACATTATATATGATTTATTGGACTAACCTATTGATCCAATGCCCAGTGCCAGTTCCTATTTTTTGCATGTTTTTTGTATCGCAGAAAATCTATATCAAATGAAGACCAAATGCGATAAAAATTTACGGAGAATTATTTTGGAATATATGTGATTTTTGGGAGGTGGAATTTACGCAAATGGGGGCCCATAGTGCCCACAACCCACCAGGGCGCGCTCCAGGCCCCAGGCGCATCCAGGTGTCTTGTGCCCTCCTCGAACGTCGGTTGGAGCCCTTCTTCTGGCTTAAGGAAGATAATTTATGGAAAAAATCATGTAAATTTTTCAGTGCAATCGAAGTTACGGATCTCCGGGTATTTAAGAAACCGTGAAGGGCCAGATCTGGGGAACGCGAAACAGAAGAGATCCAATCTCAGAGGGGCTCCCGCCCCTCCACTGCCATGGAGACCATGGACCAGAGGGGGAAATCTCCTCCCATCTAGGGGGGAGGCCAAGGAAGAAGAAGAAGGAGGGGGGGGCTCTCCCCTCTCTCCCGGTGGCGCCGGAGTGCCGCCGGGGCTAGGATCGTGACGACGATCTACATCAACAATCTTGCTACCGTCAACACCAACTCTCTGCCCCTCTATGCAGCGATGTAACACCTCTTCTCCCTGTTGTAATCTCTACTTAAACATGGTTCTCAACTCCATATATTATTTCCCAATGATATTTGGCTATCCTATGATGTTTGAGTAGATCTGTTTTGTCCAATGGGTTAATCGTGATCTTGGTTGGTATGATTGTATATTTTATTTATGGTGCTGTCCTACGATGCCCTCCGTCTTGCGCAAACGCGAGGGATCCCTGCTGTAGGGTGTTGCAATATGTTCATGATCCGCTTTTGGTGGGTTGCGAGAGTGACAGAAGCTTAAACCCGAGTAGGTTGGTTGTTGTGTATGGGATAAAGAGGACTTGATACTTAATGTTATGGTTGGGTTTCACGACCTTAATGATCTTTAGTAGTTGCAGATGCTTGCTAGAGTTCCAATCATAAGTGCATATGATCCAAGTAGAGAAAGTATGTTAGCTCATGCCTCTCCCTCATATAGAATTACATTAATGATTACCGGTACTTGTTATCGATTGCCTAGGGACAAATGACTTTCTTATTGACAAAAGCTATCCACTTTTATTACCTTGCAATTTATTCGTGGTTTTATTCTCGCAAAGTACTCGTAGTTTTATTCTTGCAAAATAGTTTCATACTTGTTTTAGGATCTTAGAGTAGTGATTTTATTTATTATACTAACAGATCTTACCGAGCTTTTTGTTGAGTTTTATGTGGATGAAGTGATCAAAGATGCAGAGGCCGGGGGTCTTCCTCCTTTTCCAAAAAAGTGCCGGCATGCAGCTCCCAGATGCACAGGCCGGGGGTCTTCCTCCTTTTCCAAAAAATTGCTGCCCTTACCCACCCAAATCTCCTTCCATCCCATCCCTTTGGCAAAAAAGCCCTAAGAAAACCCTATCCTAGCCACAACATATTATTTATTGTGCCGAAATACTGTTTTTTCTACCAAAATGCTATCAAAGGTTGTTATTGATTGCGTATATGGGTTTCCCCATGGGGATAAAAAAACCGGCGGGGATGGGGACGGGAATATTTTTATGCCCGCGGATGGGTATGGGGATGGGGACGGGCATGAGAAGGCTGTCGCGGGGATGGGAGTCCAATACCCGCTTGGGTAATCCCCATTGCCAGTGTAATCGGTAACATTGTCCTCCTCAAGGTCTGCATGGAACAATTCAGATATTGCAGTCATACATCATATTCACAAGAAAACCTTTGCCATGTAGACCGGCTTATAAGGCGGGCCCACACCCCGGGATGATGGTGAAGCAGTTCCAACCAAAGATGCCGAAGTTGTTTCATTGCGAAATAGGAAAGTATGAGTTTTTTTGGTCTCGTTGAACTCATACCAAATTTGGTCTGGTTTGGTATTATTTGGCTTTGTTTCCTTTGGAGGCATGATAGATAGATATAGACATCCACCCATTGCCTAACGCGCCTTGCCCTAATACGTAGATACACTCACCCGGACGGACCCCAGAAGCCCAACCCAACCCACCACGCAACAAAGCTTCCATCTTCTTGTTCCGCTGCCACCACTAGAGTTTCCCCTTCTCGTTAGGGTTTCCTCGGTCCCCAACCCTTCCACCCCAGACACAGCTCGGGTCCAGGTGATGGCGGCCACGGGAGACACCGGCAAGATCAAGATGATCATGCTAAAGACCTCAGATGGTGATGAGTTTGAGGTCGAGGAGGAGGTTGCCATGGAGTCGCTGTCCATCCGCCACATGATCGAGGATGAGTGCGTCGACAACGAGATCCCAATCCCCGACATCGATTCCAAGATCCTCTCCAAGGTCATCGAGTACTGCTACAAGCACGCCCACGCCAAGCCATGCGCTACTTCCGGTGGAGCCACCTGTGCCGTTGCGTCTGATACCGCGGCTCACGCAACCCTAGCCGAGGACCTCAAGAATTGGGATGCAGAGTTCGTCAAGGTCAACCCAGACATCCTCTACGACATCATCCTGGTATGATATCCTTTAGTTCGACAATCTCCTTTTTCTAGATCTATTTTTTCTTTTTGTTGCCCGTCCGGAACTCGAATCTAGATTGGGTTTACACGTCTTGCATATTAGCTTGGATGGAATACTCATATCATCATCAAGGTAGATTCTCGATTCGATTTGATTATATTAGATTTAGGTTATACATGATCTTGCTCTATTGGCGATGTCCAAAGTTCCTAAAATAAAAGGAAAAAACTTTCCACTTTCCTGAACTAAGGACGAGAAATAAGAAGGCGAGCATATATTATAAATTAATCATACTCAACTCAACCCTTCCTAGAATGGGGTATTAACACATTGGCCGACCATACACAATCATAGTAAATAGGTCACGACATCTTTTTGTGGTTTGTATGTTTCACGATATATGTACATTGTTGTTATGCATAACCTGGGAAATTTTTATTATAATCAGTGTGAACTTACTAGATGCACTATCATTGTGCAAGTAAATTTTATATGATTAACTTGCCGAAACAATGGGCCACTCATAACAATATATGTTTTTTTATGATTATGTTACATATATTAATGCTTCTCTCTGACAGCGATCAGTCACTTTACGTCTTGTTTTGTGTTTTATTATCTTGTAACACATCTTAATGCAAGGCAATCTATCTGATTATCCATGTTCTATAGCCATTGTAGATTAATGCTTCTCTCTGACACTATGTGGTTCTTATTGCCCCCTCTTAGGCTGCATGCTATCTTAACATCGAGGAGCTGGTGGTCCTAACATCCCAGACTATTGCCGACATGATCAAGGGCAAAACTACGGAGGAGATCCGCAAGATGTTCAACCTGAAGAATGACTTCATGCTCGAGGAGTAGGAGAGGATTCGCAGGAGAACTAATGGGCATTTGAGTGGAGGAGCGTCTAAGCTGCACTGAATGAACGCTTACTGTTCGTCATGTCAACCTTTGAGATCCCTTCTTTATGTCGTAATGGGTTGTAATTTCTGGACCCTATGAGGTGGTTATGTTTGAGAGGACAAAAAAACTACTATGGTTAGTGGTCATCACTTGTCAAACATCATATCATTTTCATAAGCTTCATTCCCCACTCATCTAAAGCACTCATATCAAGCAATATTTTCTCTCCAGCCTATGTGAAATCATAATTTAGTTGCTTAACATGCCAATATGCTCAACCGTCCGATCAGCCATTCAGCGTGACCTACCGGTTTGCAACATAGGCCACGTTGCGCTCACCAATCTGTGCCAGTGTCAGCTCATCCAGCCACAGGTGAATATTCGTGACATGCAGCATATTGGGGTTATAAACCACAAGTATAGGGGATCACAACAGTTTTCGAGGGTAGAGTATTCAACCCAAATTTATTGATTCGACACAAGGGGAGCCAAAGAATATTTGCAAGTATTAGCAGTTGAGTTGTCAATTCAACCACATCTGGAGATTAATTATCTGCAGCAAGCGATCAGTAGCACAGTAATATGATAGTTTTGATAGTAGTAGCAACAACAATAGTAACAGTAATAGTGATAGCAATGATTTTGTAGCAAGTGTAACAGTAACAGTAGCAGTAGTAACTTAGCAAGATCAATATGTAGGAAAATCGTAGGCATTGGATCAGTGGATTCGTTGGATGATATTAATCATATAACAGTCATAACCTAGGGCGATACAAAACTAGCTCCAATTCATAAATATAATGTAGGCATGTATTCTGTAAATAGTCATACGTGCTTATGGAAAGAACTTGAATGACGTTTTTTGTCCTACCCTCCCATGACAGCGGGGTCCATATGTAAACTAAGGGATATTAAGGCCTCCTTTTAATAGAGAACCGGAACAAAGCATTAACACATAGTGAATACATGAACTCCTCAAACTACGGTCATCACTGGAAAGTATCCCAAAAACTGTCACTCCGGGGCTTACGGATCATAACACGTAATAGGTGAATATGACTTGCAAGATTGGATCTAGAACATAGATATAATGGTGATAACATAAACGATTCAGATCTGAAATCCTGGCACCCGGGCCCAAAGTGACAAGCATTAAGCATGGCAAAGTCATAACAACATCAATCTCAGAACATAATGGATACTAGGGATCAATCCCTAACAAAACTAACTCGATTACATGATGAATCTCATCCAACTCCTCACCGACCAGCGAGCCTACGAAGGAATTACTCACTCCCGGCGGGGAGCATCATGGAATTGGCGATGGAGAAGGGTTGGTGATGACGAAGATCAGAGACCCCCCTCTCCGGAGCCCCAAACGGACTCCAGATCTGGCCTCCCGATGAAGAACAGGAGGTGGCGGCGGCTCCGTCTTGTGAAACGTGACAATTCTTTCTTCCCTATTTTTTTCTGGAAAAATAGGTATTTATGGAGTCGGGATCAGGGTCTGCGGGGCCACTAGGTGGGCACAACCCACCTGGGCGCACCTGAAGGGGGGGGGGGGGCGCCCTGGTGGTTTGTGCTCACCCAAATCTCCAAAAAGTTTCGTTCCAATCTGAGAACTTTTATTTCTGCGGAAAAACAACACCATGGTAGTTCTGCTGAAAACATCGTCAGTTCGGGTTAGTTTCATTCAAATTATGCAAATTAGGGTCCAAAACAAGAGGAAAAGCGTTAGGAAAAGTAGACACGACGGAGATGTATCAACTCCCCCAAGCTTAAACCTTTGCTTGTCCTCAAGCAATTCAGTTGATAAACTGAAAGTGAAAAAGAAAAACTCTTACGAACTCTTTTGCTCTTGTTTACATAAATAAGCTTAAGTAGCACCTAGGTTTTCAGCATAGATCATGATTAACCATAGCAGCAATAACTCTTATAAATTATGTTAACTGTGACGCCCGAATATTTAAGCTACATTAATCTCTGCTAACGATGCCACATCACCACGATTACCGTTGTTAATCTCCGATGATTCAACCCCGTTCGGATTCAAAATTCAAATTCAAGTTAAACGACAAAAGTTTTAAAATATTAGAACTAAAATGTTCGGTGTGTGACAAATATTGCTAAAGTAATTATATTGAAGAAAGCATAATTTTACAAAGTGCCTAAGTGCTTTAAACTAAGTAAAACAGAAAAGAAAAAAAGAAATAAATAAAAGAAAATGCAAAACAGAAACAAAAAAGGGGGAAAAGAGAGAAAGGCCCCCCACTGGGCTTCGGCCCAGCAGGCCGGCCCATTCGGCCACCGGCCCAACCGGCCACCACCCCGCCTCCCTTATCCCCCCCCACGACCAAACCCCAAACCACCCCGTCGCCCTACTACTCCCACTGGCCCCCACTCCCTCTCCCTCGCCCCCTCTGCCTGATCTCGACCTGGATCGGGAGGGGCCGCACCGACGTCGCCGCCACCCAATGCCGGAGCCGCCCTCGCCATGATGCCCTCCCGCTATCGCCGCCTCGACCCCGTCGCTCGCCTCCCCGTCCTCGCCCCCTTCCCGATCCAGAACTGGATCGGGGCACGGCCCGACTCCATCCACGCCGCCCGGACCGACTGCGCCATCGCCGCCACCGAGGACCTCACCGGAGGCCACGATGCCGGAGCTCCCTCGATGGCCTGCTCCCTCCTCCCCACCGGTCTGCCTCCACGCCGTCCACGTCGTCCCCGCCCCCACCTCGACCACCGCTGCCTTGACCCTGCGAACCCCGTTGAGGCCCTGTGCCTTCCTCCTCCTCTTCCTTCCCTTCGCTGTCAGGCACACTCGCCGACCGGGTCCCAACATGCTCACCGCACCGGCGCATGCCTCGACCACCGCCCACAGTCGCGCCCGCATCAAGGCTCACCGCACTCGTCCTCCTTCCTGCCTCTCGCTGAGGCCGACCGTGCAAGCTTGTCACACACCGCCGGCACACCGCCGCCCCTTGCCGTTCTTGGCCGTTCCCCGCCAAGGCTGCGGCGGTGCAGCCACCACCACTGCAGCGCCCCGTCGCCGGTGGCCTCGCCCCTCTGCGCCGCCTCCGGTCACCGCCCGCACTGCTTCTTCCGCCGCACCACTGCCCATCGACCGCACCAGCGCACCCTTCGCCTCCACCCGCCGTGGCCCGGCTGGCACAGCTGGGCGTGCCCGCCGTTGGTGCCCGCGCCTCGTCCGCCTCATGGCGGCGAGTGCCCTTCCGGCGCGCCCACCCGGCGCCGACGCCTGTGAACCCACGCCCGCTATGGCCCTCTGTGCCAATGACAGGGGGCCCCACGCCCAGAACGTTTAAAAAAAGAGGAATAAAAAAATATATATAAAAAATAAATAAATAAATAAATAATTAATTAAAGAAATAATTAACTTACTTAATTTTGATTAACTAAAATAAACAACTAATTAAACATTAGTTATCTAATTAACTTGGTTAATTAATTAGCTAATTAATTAGTATGGCAGTGGGGCCCACCCCCTAATTCATACTAATTAATTAAATTAAATTGTTTAATTAAAATGTGTCTCTGACCAGTGGGACCCATTGGTCAGGTTGACCAGTCAACCACGTTGACTGCTGACGTCAGCATGACATCATGCTGATGTCATAAATCCATTTTCGAATTAATTTAAATAATTAATTAAATTCCAGATTTTTTTTTTAGAAAATCATATCTTTTAATCCGTAACTCGGATAAAATTATTTTCAACATGAAAGTTGCTCAGCACGACGAGGCGAATCCAGGTACGCAGCCTGTTCGTCCGCCACACACCCCTAACATATCAAACTCGCAACTTTCCCCCTCCGGCTCCTCTGCCCAAAAACGTGAAACACCGGGGATACTTTCCCGGATGTTTTCTCCCTTCACCGGTATCACCTCATACCGCGTTAGGGCACGCCTAGCATCACGCTTTGCTTTGTCATGCATCGTCATGCATATGTTTGCATTGTATTCATTGTTTCTTCCCCCTCTTCTTCCGCTAGACACCGAGACCGACGCCGCTGCTACCCAAGACGACTACGGAGTTGACGACCCCTCTCTCTTGCCAGAGCAACCAGGCAAGCCCCCCTTGATCATCGATATCGCCTATTCTTCTCTATACTGCTTGCATTAGAGTAGTGTAGCATGTTATCGCTTTCCGTTATTCCTATCCCGATGCATAGCCTGTCCTTGCTACTCTTGTTGTTACTTTTACCGCAATCCTACATGCTTAGCATAGGATGCTAGTATTCCATCGGTGGCCCTACATTCTTGTCCGTCTGCCATGCTATACTACTAGGCCGTGATCACTTCGGGAGGTGATCACGGGTATATACTATATACTTTATTGTAGGATCTTGAGAAGAGGTGTCTAGAGGGGGGGGGGGGGGTGATTAGACACTAAGTACCAAAGATGCAGTTTTTAACCTTATTAAAGTTTAAGTGGAGTTTTGGCCAAAGTTTAACTTTTGCAATACATAACAAGCAAGCATGCAAAGAGTATATGAGCAGCGGAAAGTAAAGCATGCAACTTGCAAGAAAGTAAAGGGAAGGGATTGGAGGATTCAAACGCAATTGGAGACACGAATGTTTTTGGCATGGTTCCGATAGGTGGTGCTATCGTACTTCCACGTTGGTGGAGACTTCAACACACGTAGGATAACGGTTGCGCGAGTCCACGGAGGGCTCCACCCACGAAGGATCCACGAAGTAGCAACCTTGTCTATCCCACCATGGCCGTCGCCCACGAAGGACTTGCCTCACTAGCGGTAGATCTTCACGAAGTAGGCGATATCCTTGCCCTTACAAACTCCTTGGTTCAACTCCACAATCTTGTCGGAGGCTCCCAAGTGACACCTAGCCAATCTAGGAGACACCACTCTCCAAGAAGTAACAAATGGTGTGTTGATGATGAACTCCTTGCTATTGTGCTTCAAATGATAGTCTCCCTGAGGGAGTCCTGGATTAGGGGGTGTCCGGATAGCCGGACTACCATCATCAGCCGAACTATCATTGGCCGGACTATCATCATCGACCGGACTCCAAGACTATGAAGATACAAGATTGAAGACTTCGCCCCGTGTCCGGATGGGACTTTCCTTGGCGTGGAAGGCAAGCTTGGCGATACGGATATGTAGATCTCCTACCATTGTAACCGACTCTATGTAACCCTAGCCCTCTCCGGTGTCTATATAAACCGGATGGCTCTAGTCCGTAGGACAACAACAACCCTTACAATCATACCATAGGCTAGCTTCTAGGGTTTAGCCTCCTTGATCTCGTGGTAGATCCACTCTTGTAAACATCCACAATATCAATTATCAATCGAGCAGGGCGTAGGGTTTTACCTCCATCAAGAGGGCCCAACTCAGGTAAAACATCGTGTCCCTTGTCTCCTGTTACCATCCGCCTAGACGCACAGCTTCGGGACCCCCTACCGAGATCCGCCGGTTTTGACACCGACATTGGTGCTTTCATTGAGAGTTCCTCGTATGTCGTCACCGATAGGCATGATGGCCTCTTCAATCGATAACGACGCAGTCTGGGTGAGACTTTTCTCCCGGACAGATCTTCGATTCGGCGGCTTCACATGCGGGCCAACTCACTTGGCCATCCGGAGCAGATCGAAGCTACGCCCGGCCGTCGGTCAGGTTTGAAGCCTAAACTTCACGGCCGATATCCGCGGGGACTTGATCTTGATGGATCTGAGCCACGGCCGAAGCGTGCCGCAGCTGTCACGATGGGCATGACCTAACTCGCCGCGGACAGCACCTAGAAGCCGCACACGAATCCGCTCCGACTCATAGTCCGGAGCCGATCGCTTCGGATCGAGGACGGATGGCTGGACACCGCCGAGCTGCAACTTCTACGGCGATGGAGCGAACACTTACCTTGTCCCGCATAAAGCTCATGACTCCGAGGTGCGGACTCTGCGGACTCCGAACCTCCTGCGCCCCTGCCAGTCGAATCCGATTGGGCGCCGATCATGGAATTCACCGCTGCAGACATCTTTCATCACTCGCCCTTCGGCGATATCATAGATTCACTAAAGCATCTCTCGCTATCCGGAGAGCCCTGGCCGAACTACGGCCAGATGGTTGGGACGCGGACGGCGAAGAAATTCAGAGCCCACCCACCACCCACTTCGTAGCCACCGTCGGCGATTTAACCGACGTGCTCGACTACGACTCAAGACATCGATGGTATGGACGACGATGCGGAGACTACCAAGAACCAGTGCCTACAGGACACTTTGAAGACCACCTCGTCATCGACATATACATGGTGGACACCCCAAAAGATGGGGACGGCGAAGAAGCAGCGGAGGCCGATTCCTTAAAGAAACAGCCCAAGCGCCCGGCGTCGTGGCGCCGCTCTAAATCCCGCCACGGCAAGAATGGAGATTCCGCACGGAGATAATAACACCCCGAAAGTGCCGAAGACAACTCCCTCCAAAGACGATCCAGCGCGGGAGGAGATGAAGCAAGCCCTCACGAGAGGGGCGGCATTTAAGAGGTCGAGGATGACAATTACTTACCTCCCTCCAAGACGAGGCAAGCCTCGACGACGACGAATTCGTCGTGCTCGAGGATCCCGTCGAACAAGAGCGTTTGGACCGCGGGCTAATGGCCACGGCAAACAGCCTAAAGAAAAAGCAGCAACAGCTTCAAGCTGATCAAGACCTACTGGTCGACAGATGGACCGAGGTCCTCGCGGCCGAAGAGTATGAACTCGAACGCCCCTCCAAAAGTTACCCAAAACGCAAGTTGCTCCCCCGATTAGAGGAGGAAGCGTACAAACCTGCATCACCAGCGCACAATATGGCAGACCGACCACCTCGTGGCCGCGACAGAGAGGCGTGCAAGCTCTCCACCAAAACCGTACCCTAGCATCGCTCAAAATGCATGAAGCCACGGGGGAACGCGCCGGACTTGCGAGATATATTGGAGGACAAGGCAAGACAATCCAGATCTATCTATGGATCACGTGGGCGCCCCAAGACCCACGACGGATACCGTCGCGCCGGATACAACTACTCCGGCCGGGCCGAACACAGCAGACAGCGCTCTCTCGAGCTACGTCGCGATATTGCTCAATACAGAGGCGCCGCACACCCACTATGCTTCACTGACGAAGTAATGGATCATCAAATCCCTCAAGGGTTTAAACCCGTTAATATCGAATCCTACGATGGCACAACAGACCCAGCGGTTTGGATTGAGGATTATCTCCTCCATATACATATGTCCCGCGCGACGATCTTCACGCCATCAAATATCTCCCGCTCAAGCTTAAAGGACCAGCTCGGCATTGGCTTAACAGCCTGCCCGCAGAGTCAATTGGATGTTTGGGAAGACACGGAAGCCGCATTCCTCGACAACTTCCGAGGCGCGTCGCGCGACCACCGGACGCAGATGACCTAAGCCACATAATCCAGCAGCCGAGCGAATCGGCGAGCAATTCAGACACGGTTCTTAACAAAGAAAAATCAAATCATCGACCGTCCGGATGCGAGGCACTCGCTGCCTTCAAACATAACATCCGCGACGAGTGGCTGGCCCGGCACCTAGGGCGGAGAAGCGAAATCCATGGCAGCCCTCACATCACTCATGACCCGCTTCATGCGGGAGAGGATAGCTAGCTAGCTCGCAGCAACAACCTCAAAGCAAAACGCTGGCTGTCCGGATACCAAGGACCGCAATGGCAGGTTGCGTCGAAACAAAAACAAACGCCGCGTTAACGGCGACAAAGAATGAGGATACGGCAGTCAACGCCGGATTCCGAGGCTCCAAGCCCGTCAACGGAAGAAGCCATTCAAAAGAACCACTCCGGGCCCGTCCAATTTGGACCGAATACTCGACCGCTCTGTCAAATACATGGAACCCCGAAAAGCCAGCTAACCACACCAACAGAGATTGTTGGGTATTCAAGCAGCGAGCAAATTAATCACCAAAACAGTGACAAGGGGCTACACAGCGATGACGAGGAAGAGACCCGCCGCCCGAACAACAGAGGACAAAAGGGATTCCCCCTCAAGTTCGGACGGTAAACATGATATACGCAACACATATTCCCAAGAGGGAGCGGAAGCGCGCTAAGGGGCGATACTGTGATGGAGCCATCGCCCAAAATTCAACCCATGGTCCTCTTGCCCGATCACTTTCGATCGAAGAGACCATCCGACCATATCCGCCATGGCGGATTCGCGCATTGGTTTTAGACCCAATCATCGATGGATTTCACCTCAAGAGAGTCCCGATGGACAGCGGCGTGCTGAACCTGCTTTATCGGGATACGGTGTGCAAGATGGGCATAGACCCTTCAAGGATTAAACCTACAAAGACAACCTTCAAAGGTGTCATACCAGTGTCGAGGCCAATTGTACTGGCTCGCCACACTCGAAGTGGTCTTGGATCCCGGATAATTTCGAGCGAGGAGTTAATCTTCGACATAGTCCCGTTCATGGCGGCTATCACGCCTGCTCGGACGAATCGCGTTCGCAAAATTCAACGCGTGCCGCATTATGCATACCGTAAGCTCAAGATGCCAGCCCTCATGGAGTCATCACGGTCAATGGAAATACGGAACGCTCCTCCAAGCGGAGGAACATACAGCGCTCTCACGGCGAAATACTGAGCAGCCTTTTAAGGCAATTTTAGTCCGGCCACAAGCGACCGGACACGGCCAAACGCGCCGAGCAACATCAACCAAGACCACAGCACGTTCGAGCATCGCGTAGCAATGCGGCCTCAACCCCAGCCCTCGCAAAATTGTAAGACAAACTCTCCGCGTACATAATTACGCCTTGGAGATACCATGGGCATAGGGGAAAGGCACAACCACAACAGACCAGTGTGGTTCGACCACACCAGGGCTCCCAAGTGTCGCTCTTTTTCTTTTATTTCTCTCTTTTTATACAGAACTCTGTCCGTGGCGAACCTGCCGAACTCATGATGCAACAGCCAGGAAGGACTAAGGCATGACGAACACTCAGTGGTCTCCATCACGAGCATTAAATTTGTTAAATACAACATTCCGCAGCCTACCCTGGAGGGAGACGCTTTAATTCGTCCAATCCCTTGCTTTCCGCACTATTTGTATCATTCCGCACTCATAGCATATCTTCTCGAATAAAATGCAGCACTTTTTGCCCATAATTGCATTACCTTATATATATATATATATATATATATATATATATATATATATATATATATATATATATATATATATTCATTTACTTACATGTTGCACCCATACATTTTGGTACGGCCAAATACACGAGGGCTTATGTTCTCCGCATTATGGTGTGATAAAGTCCGAACACTTTCACAAGTGCGGCACCCGAACTTATAGCATTATATGAATCGGCTCGAATCATGTCTTGGGTCAATAGTTGGGTTTGCCCGGCTCCCATGTTTGGCACCTTACGTTCCGTTCTATCGGCTAAGGTAGCCTGGGAGAACCACTGCGATTGCGCCCGGTTGAGCCGGGTTAACGCCTCGATGGAAAAGCTAAAACTGACTGTCATGATAAGGCGAGAGACTGGTCGCTGTTCGAGAGGTCCTTTCGGGTCCTTAAAGACCTCGCCGCTTGAGCGAAGTTCGGATAATGTCGACGAAGGCATGGATAGCGCCCCAATTCGGTCCTCCGAATACTAGGGGCTTCACCAAATTTAAAATTATAGAATTCTATGGCTAAGTGAGAGTGTTCAAGCACTATAAGTTCGGTTGCCTTGTTCGTTGTGTTGGCGCCTCCTAGATGGACCCAAAATGGGAACTAGAGTGCTCAAGTTTATCCCAACACCCCAGCACTTGTGGCATGGGGGCTGAAGTGACGACTTGCCATCTCTCGATTTAATAAGCGGCCGCATGAAGGTAATATTTTAAATTAACAAGCGTTGCTTAGCGCATATGAACAAAGTTTTCAGCGCACAGGATAACACATTGCGAATTTACTCAATAATTACATCCCTGGGGCACTCATCCGCAATCTTGCGGGCGCCCTTCAGGACGGTCTTATAGTACATCTCGGGTGTACGATATTCCTTACCCGCTGGTGGCGCGTCAGTGATTAGCTTCTCCGCATCCAGCTTGCCCCAATGCACCTTTGCGCGGCCAAGGGCCCGACGAGCACCTTCAATACAGACGGAGCGCTTGATAACCTCCACCCAGGGGCACGCATCCACCAACCGTCGCATGAGCCCGAAGTAGCTCCCAGGCATGGCCTCTCCAGGCCACAGCCGGACTATGAGGCCCTTCATGGCCTGCTCGGCCACCTTGTGGAGCTCGACCAGCTGCTTTAGCTGGTCGCTAGGGGGCACCGGATGGCCGGCCTCGGCATACTGAGACCAGAAGACCTTCTCCGTTGAGCTCCCCTCCTTGGCTCGGTAGAATGCGGCGGCATCAGACACACTGCGAGGCAGATCTGCAAACGCCCCTGGAGAGCTCCGAATTCGGGTAAGTAACACGTAATTTACATTCACATGCTTGCTTTGCATGAAAAATGCCTTACCCGCCGCTATCTTCCTCATCAACTCAATCTCCTGAAGGGACTTATGGGCATCGGCCTTGGCAGTTTTGGCACTTTCGAGAGCTGAGGCAAGCTCGGACTCTCGAGTCTTTGAGTCACGCTCCAAACTCTCATGCTTTTCCATGAGAGCCTGGAGCTCTTGCTGAACCACCGCCACTCGCGCCTCTTGCTTTTCTCGCTTTGCCCGTTCAGTGGCGCATTATGTTCGTCATGGACACGGCCTCCTTCAGTGGTCGCCACCTCGTTCGTGGCCCCTGCAGTACCCATGTTATCCTTGTTATTTTTGTTGCAACCTAAATCCTTTTACAGAAGGTACAAGTTCAAAGCGGTGTTACTCACCTTCTTTGTCCCGAGCTGCTTCTGGCGGCCGAGCTCTTGCTCGGACCGCTCGAGCTCTGCTTCAAAGCACCGACCTCCGCAGGCGGGCAGAGGTCAGCAGCGCAGCCTGCAACCCATATTGACATAATTTTTAGCAACCCTGCGTATATTTTTTTCAGATCCTCATCCGCTTTTCTTTCCAACACCGAACCGAGCATCGGGGCTACTGTCTATGCGGTATTACATTGCATATTTTGAACTTCTTATCTCAAAGCGATAGAAGGCTCTGCGCAGCTTCGGTCAGCCCGCTCTTAGCAAGCTGCGCCAATCACCGCACTCATAATAGTGCGGTGTTCTTCTCGATGGAAGCTCTTGGCGCCTCCAACAAATTGCCCGGCACCTCCGGTTGGACGGAAGCCGCCGGCGTCACGGTCTTGCCCTACATTCGAAGGGGCCGCCGGCCGGACCCCGGAACCACTGCGGGTTCTGATATGGAGTCCGGCGCAAAGTCCGGGAGGACGCCTTGTGGCGCCTCCGGAGCCTCCCCCCGATGGGTCCATTCTCGGGATCCCACCTCGGCGCCCTCGGCGTCGCGAGGGGTGGAGGCGGTCGGGATGGAGTCTACATCCGACGGAGCCAACGACCCGCTCGACGAAGCGGGAGATCATCACCGGCGGACTACAGGCAGCATGCGGCATCGAGAATGACACTATGTGACGCAGAAAAGAAATTATAAATCATTCAGAATCCGGATACTTACGATCTCGCCGAGGCCTGGCCCTTGAAGGCCATTCTTCCTCGCCAACGTTGATGTTGGCGGAGCTGTCCGGGAATAGTCCTTCCCTCTTGGACCCTTCGCCTCCCCTGTTGGGGAAGCCTTCCTATTCCTCTCTCCTCCTGCGGAGAGAGTCCTCTTCTCCTCCTCGTTTTGGGAGGAGTCCGCCCGAGTCATCGGACACCTGAAAACGGGAACTCTTCGAGCAACCGTGGCCTCCTTCTTGGCCTTCTTCTCCGGCACCACGTGCGGTGCGGAACCAGCAGCCTCGCTAGACGAGCGCCTCTCGGATTTTCGGCATAGGAGCCGGCAGGTAATCTGCTCCGCCTTCCTCATCCAGTCTGTCAAAGGAAAAGGGAAATTAAAACCCGATAGAGTCAAACTATGAAAAGCAAGTGTCCCGTAAAGGGTAGAATCACTTACCTCGTTGGCTTGGCGCTGCGGCGAAATCCGCGATCTTCGCCGCGGATGCGGGGCTTGGCGCCCTTGAACAGCACCCTCCAGCGCCTTCAGACGTCAGGTCGAAGAGCCCGCTCAGCGCTTGGTGCTGTTCGGATCGAACTCCACAGATTGAATGCCCGCTCTTGGCATGGGAGAATCCGCGACGAGCATGACTTGGACCACGTTAACCAGCCCGAGCTTCTTCATCACTTCGGATACGTGCTTGGAGTCCCGGCTCCTCGAACTACCCCACAGCAAGCCCTTCTCTTTCCGGGAGGTGAGCTGCGTGGGGATACCAGATCTAAACTCGGGGCCGCCGCCCATGTAGGGTCACGCTGCTCGGTGATATAGAACCACCCGATTGCCACCCCTTGACGGATTCCACGAAGGCCCTTCAACCAAAGGACATTGGGCATCTTGCCCAACATGGCGCCTCAGACTCCGCTTGAGTGCCCTTCACTACCTTCGCTTGACATTGAAGGTCTTGAGCCAAGTCAAGTGGGGCTGGATGCAGAGGAAGGCCTCGCACACCGACGATAAACGCCGAGATGTTGAGGATGAAGTTCGCGCCAGATCATGGAAATCCAGGCCGTAGTAGAACATGAGCCCCCGGACAAAGGGGTGAAGTGGAAAGCCCAGTCCGTGGAGGAAGTGGGGAAGGAAAACGACCCTCTCATGGGGCCTGGGGGTGGGGATGAGCTGCCCCTCGTCAGGCAGCCGGTGCGCGATGTCGTCGGAGAGGTATCCGGCGCCGCGCAGTTTGGCGATGTGCTCCTCCTTAACGGTGGAGGCCAACCATTTACCTCCCGCTCCGGACATGGTCGGAGAAGGTGGAGACGAGATGCGCGAACTTGGGCGCTGGAGCTCGAGTGAGCGGAGATGGATAAGCAAGGGAGGAAGAAGGCGTAGGTGAGAAGGTGAATCCTTATCCCTTATATGGGTGGGCGAAGTCTACGCGTCCCCCACCGGCCTGGTAAAACTTGCTTATCCCCCAAGCGCCACCATCAATGGCGCGGTTGGGTTACCCACGTCCGTATTGATGAGAATCCCGGATTAAGGGGAAACACGATCTCTGCTTCGACAAGACATGCCAAGGAAACCGCTTCGCTAAATGCGCTGAGGTGGTAGAGTAAAAAACGATTTAAATAATGGCTTGGTAGTGGCGTGACGTCATGCCGCAGAAAACGTCAGCAGATTGAACTTGTGTATATATTATTATTCTCTCTACGGTGGAATGTGGAATTTATTTTGCAAAGTCGGACACTATCCTGGTGTTCACAATCTTCTATCATTCGGAGGAGGAACCCACCTTGCAATGCCAAGCAATATACGCGCCGGACTTATCGTCATTGAAGCCTGGTTCAGGGGCTACTGAGGGAGTCCTGGATTAGGGGGTGTCCGGATAGCCGGACTACCATCATCAACCGAACTATCATTAGCCGGACTATCATCATCGACCGAACTCCAAGACTATGAAGATACAAGATTGAAGACTTCGCCCCGTGTCCGGATGGGACTTTCCTTGGCGTGGAAGGCAAGCTTGGTGATACGGATATGTAGATCTCCTACCATTGTAACCGACTCTATGTAACCCTAGCCCTCTCCGATGTCTATATAAACCGGATGGCTCTAGTCCGTAGGACAAGAACAACAACCATTACAATCACACCATAGGCTAGCTTCTAGGGTTTAGCCTCCTTGATCTCGTGGTAGATCCACTCTTGTAAACATCCACAATATCAATATCAATCGAGCAGGACGTAGGGTTTTACCTCCATCAAGAGGGCCCGAACCTGGGTAAAACATCGTGTCCCTTGTCTCCTGTTACCATCCGCCTAGACGCACAGTTCGGGACCCCCTACCCGAGATCCGCCGGTTTTGACACCGACACTCCCCAACACTCAACTCTCTCTCATAGGATTTGGATCCGGTGGGACTGACTTGCATCTCGGTGGGACCGATATGGTTAGGGTTAAGGCATAACGTAATCTCGGTGAGACCGATTACACAAACTCGGTGAGACCGATTTTGGTAATTAACTAACCAGAGAGTTGGTCAGGCAAACTCGGTGGGACCGATTTTGGTAATAAGTTAACTAGAAAGTTTGCATTGTAATCTCGGTAGTACCGATTCTCAAACTCGGTGAGACCGATTTTGATGATGGACATACACAGAGATTACAATCCCATCTCGGTGAGACCGAGATCCCTATCGGTAGAACCAATTTGCCTAGGGTTTGTGGCAGTGGCTAAGACATCCAAACTCGGTGGCGCCGGATAGGAAGAATCAGTGGGGCCGAGTTTGACTTTAGGTTTTAGGACATATGTGTGGAAGTGGGAAAGTAGCTGAGGGTTTTGGAGCATATCACTAAGCACATGAAGCAAGAGGCTCATTAAGCAACACCTCATCCCTCCTTGATAGTATTGGCTTTTCCTATAGACTCAATGTGATCTTGGATCACTAAAAGTAAAACGAAGAGTCTTGAGCTTGAAGCTTTAGCCAATCCTTTGTCCTTAGCATCTTGAAGGAGTTCCCACATCCTTTAGTCCATGCCACTCCATTGTTGAACTTATCTGAAACATACTAGATAAAAGTGTTAGTCCAACAAGAGATATGTTGACATTAATTACCAAAACCACCTAGGGAGCACTTGTGCTTTCAATCTCCCCCTTTTTGGTAATTGATGACAACATACATCAAAGCTTTAGATAAAGATATAAAGAATAGCAAGTAAAGATTTGGAAAGACATGTAACAGGCATAGGCTCCCCCTACATGTATGCAATCATGTGAATATGGAATAGAGAAGCATGTGATAGCATAACCATGATAGAGTAGGCAATGTGTTACATGTATCTTGACCATATGCATCAGAGCAAAGAATATTAAAGAAAATACCTTCATGCCCATGAGTCCTTCTTGCAAACAGTATGTACATCAGCAAGAATTCCTCATACACATGATTGTGATGCATATACTTACCTTGTAGTCTTGAGTTGGCTTAGGATGGAATGAACCTGTGTAAACAAGGTTAGATAACACAGATGCACCTACTAGCCAGAGCAAACAAAATAAACCACAAAAATACCAAGACTGGGATGACATGTAAAGAGTGAGTACTAAGTACTACATTGGATTAAACATGTCCCCAAGAGTAAAGATATGCAATGAATTTAGATGATTTCTTTCCCTTAGATGTCTTGCTCCCCCTGAATCTAGCATGGGATACTGGGAGAAGGTAGGGAACAGAAAATCAGAGCTGAAAGATATAAATGAACAGAGCTAATGCAAGCTAATGCAGATAAGCACATATGAACATGTCTTTCCCCTCAAGAAGACATGTGGCATCTCTCCTCTTGAACACCAAGCATCTGGGATCCTTGAGAAATACTTTTATCTAGTATTCTCTCCCCCTGGAGATCTCTCTCTCCTTCTCTGATGTGATCTCTCTAAGTGATAAGCTTTGATGTGATCTCTCTCTCCCCCTTTGACATCAATTTCCAAGAAGGGCTTGATAAGAATTTTTTTAGCTCTCTCTCCCCCGCTGGAATTTGTCGTGAATGGGTTTGATCCTTGAGTCACAACCTAAAGAAATGATAAAAATGTGATTCTTGTAGAGGACAAGATTCATTTAGTGGAGCTGGATCAAAAGAAACACAGAATAAGTGGCAAACCATTTTTCCTGTTGTGAAATCGGTTGCACCGAGTGGTATGCTTCGGTGGTACCGAAAGTTTTCGGTTGGACCAAAAATAACAAATCGGTGTAACCGAGTTCATCACAGAGAAAACACTTGTCACCTCAGCTCACTTGACTAATAAGATCTCACAAAGATTTGCAAGAAATTTACTGAAGGATTTGCAATGAATTGGAATGCAGAAAATGCAAAGCAAACAGAAAGAAATCTAGATGAAGTTTTTTTTGAAAGGGGAAACACATATGCATGGGACAAATGCAAAAACTCAGAAAAGAACACATGGTAACTTCATCTAGAGATGGTCGGTGACAAAGTCACCTATGTTAGAGTATATTGACTTAGGAGTCAAGTGAGATCACTTGATCATAGGTCATACTCATCGTTTAAGCTCAAAATGGGGTTGCCATTTTTCGTTTAAGCATCTTGATGTATTCACATCTTGTCGAGTTGCTTTAACTCATGACTTGGAGTAAAGCTTCTCTAAGATGGAATAACATACCTTGGTTGGTGGTGTTGTCCATGTAGTTGAACTTGTGTGAGTTGCTCAAGGTTGATGTAGCTCATCAAGAATTTGGAGCACCACTTGGAATTTGAGTCCATCTACCTACATGGGTTAGTTGGTGCAAGGAAGAGCACTTGTGTATCCAAAAATGACAATCATGAAGCTCAACCTAGAATTTGTCAAAAGGATATGTTTAAATGGTTTTGTGCTTCCTTGGCTTCAACCACCTTGTGTAGAGACTTGGTGATGTAGAGATTGCTCAAGATATGAGTAGGTTACAACCTCATGGAATTTGATTCAACCAAGTACCTACATGGGTTAGATAACATGCAAGATACAAATATATCCAAGACATAAGATTTCCATCATAGGTGAAATATCAAGGATTAGGCATAAGCTTATGTCTTGCATGTATCCAATGGAGTTTCTACTCCAAGTTTGAAGCATCAATGATGTTCAATTCTCCTCTTAACCTGCAAAACACTTTCTCATCAAGAGGTTTAGTGAATATATCCGCTAATTGCTTTTCGGTGCGAACATGCTTAAGATCAATGTCACCCTTAGCAACATGATCTCGAATGAAATGATGACGAACTTCAATATGCTTAGTTCGAGAATGTTGTACGGGATTATGACCAATTTTGATAGCACTTTCATTGTCACAAAGTAATGGAACATGTTTCACATATATCCCATAATCTTTAAGAGTTTGGGTCATCCAAAGTAATTGAGCACAACATGAACCAGCGGCAATGTATTCCGCTTGGCAAGGATAAGGATACTGAGTTTTGTTTCTTGGAGGACCAAGACACAAGAGATCTACCAAGAAATTGACAAGTACCCGAAGTGGACTTTCTATCAACCTTGTCACCGGCATAGTCTGAGTGGGAGTAGCCAACAAGATCGAAAGAGGCCCTCTTAGGATACCAAATGCCAAAATTTGGTGTATGGATTAAGTATCTCACTATCCTTTTCACGGCCTTAAGATGACATTCTTTAGGAGCGGCTTGATATCGTGCACACATGCACACACTTAGCATAATATCGGGACGTGAAGCACATAGATATAACAATGAACCAATCATAGAGCGATAAACCTTTTGATCAACCGGTTCATCATCTTTGGTTAAGTCAAGATGTCCACTAGTAGGCATGGGTGTAGACATACCTTTGCATTCTTGCATATTAAACTTCTTGAATAAGTCCTTGGTGTACTTCGTTTGAGAGACAAAAGTACCTTCCTTAGTTTGCTTGATTTGCAACCCAAGAAAGAATTTGAGTTCACTCATCATTGACATCTCAAACTTCTCCGACGTTAGCTTCCCAAACTTTTCACTAAAATGAGGGTTAGTTGATCCAAATATGATATCATCAACATAAATTTGGCATACAAATAATTCTCCATTAACCCTTTTAGTAAAAAGTGTGGAATCAATTTTCCCAATTTCAAAGCCTTTTTCAAGAAGAAACTTGGTCAAGCATTTATACCATGCTCTAGGAGCTTGTTTAAGACCATAAAGAGCTTTGTGAAGTTTGTAAACATGATTGGGTTTCTTAGGATTGACAAAGCCGGGAGGTTGCTTAACATAAACTTCGTCCTCTATTTCACCATTTAGAAAAGCACTTTTAATGTCCATTTGGTACAAGGTGATATCATGGTGATTAGCATAGGCAAGTAAGATGCGAATGGACTCAAGTCTAGCAACGGGAGCATAAGTCTCACCATAGTCCATACCTTCGACTTGTGTGTAGCCTTGGGCGACGAGACGTGCTTTGTTGCGAACTACTTGTCCATCTTCATCTTGCTTGTCGCGAAACACCCATTTGGTACCAATGATGTTGTGGTTGTAGTCGGGCTTCTCAACCAATGTCCAAACTTGATTCCTCTCAAAGTTGTGTATCTCTTCATGCATAGCATTTATCCAATCCGGATCTTCCAATGCTTCTTCAACCTTCATAGGTTCAATTCTAGAGATGAAAGAATAGTTTTCACAAAAGTTAGCTAAACAAGTTTTAGAGCGAGTGATTCTCCCGGTTTGAATGTCATTGTAGATTTGCTCGACGGGATGGTCTTTAGCAATTCTTGCTCGAACTCGTGAAAGCTTTTGCTTGGGTCTTCATTGAACATCTTCTTCATCTTGTTCTTCTTCTTGGCCTTCCTCATTGTTGGCGTTGTTGTTCTCTTGTCGTGGTGGAGAAGGAGGTCGTTGACGTTCATCTTGATGCACTTCCTCGTTTTCTTCATGTTGGTGTGTCCCACTTGTGGATGCTTCCGTATCAACTCTTGGTTCACCTTGTCATGAAGTAGAAGCTTCCACTTGAATAGACGAGGTACTCTCCTTCACCTCCGTTGGACGGACCTTGCCAATAGACAAGTCTTGGATTGCTTCCGAAGGGTCTTTGTCTCCTACATCAATCGGCAATTGCTCTATTTGCGAGCCGTTAGATTCATCAAACTTCACATCTTCCGTCTCTTCAACCTTTCGGGTGAAATTGTTGTAGACACGGTAAGTGTGAGAGTTTGAGCCATAACCTAGTAGGAAACCTTCATGAGACTTAGGAGCAAATTTAGAGCGATGATGCTTATCAAGAATGTAGCACTTTGAGCCGAATACTCGAAAGTATCCAACTTGGGGTTTGTTACTGGTGAGGAGCTCGTATGCCGTCTTGCCGAGTAGCTTGTGAAGATACAAGCGATTTGTTGCATGACAAGCTGTCTCAACCGCTTCTGCCCAAAAGTGCTTCGGTGTATTGTACTCATCAAGCATCGTTCTCGCCATTTCGATGAGCGTCCGGTTCTTCCTCTCAACAACTCCATTTTGTTGAGGTGTGTACGTAGCCGAGAACTCGTGTGAAATCCCTTCTTCGTCAAGAAAGGTGTCCACATTTGCGTTCTTGAACTCCGTTCCGTTGTCGCTGCGAACCTTCTTGATCTTTACTTCAAATTGATTTTGGGCCTTTCTAGCGAAGTTTTTGAAGATCTTTTGGACCTGCGATTTATCATCGAGAAAGAACACCCACGTAAATCTTGAAAAATCATCAACTATAACTTGACCAAAATAATTTCCACCGAGACTCTTGTAGGAGTTGGGACCATAGAGATCCATGTGAAGTAGCTTGAGTGGCCTCTTTGTGGTCATGATGTTCTTCACAGGATGCCTTCCTCCAACCTGTTTACCTGCTTGACAAGCACTGCAAAGTCTATCCTTATCAAATATGACATCGTTAACTCCAAGGATATGATTCCCTTTAATAAGCTTGTCAAGGTTTCTCATGCCAACGTGACCTAATCGTCTATGCCATAACCATCCTTTTGAGGATTTAGCAATGAAGCAAGTTTTAGGTTGAGCCTTTTTTAGTGAAATCAACAATGTATAGATCACCTCTACGCACACCGGTAAAGACCATTTTATGATTGTCTCGATGAAACACTTGGCAATCAATTTCAGTAAATAGGACATTGAAACCGAAATCAGCAAGTTTAGATACTGAAAGTAAGTTGTAGCCAAGAGATTCAACGAGCATGACATTTTGTATGGAGCTATCATGTGAGATGGCCACCTTACCGAGGCCAACCACCTTACCCTTTGAGTTGTCACCGAAAGTGACAAACTTTCGAGGACTATCATTTTTAGCAAGCTCACGAAACATGTCTTTATCTCCGGTCATGTGATCGGTACATCCACTATCAAGAACCCATTCCTTTCCTCCTGACATATATCCCCGAAGATTTGCCATAAGACCAAAATGTCTCATTACATCATCAAGATCGAAGTCACTATCATCATCCTCATCATAGTATCCATGTTCAACATCGTCATGTGGTGGATCAAATCCTAGAGAGGGTAATTCATTAGAGTGAGTTTGACAATGATCTTGCTTATGAATTCTTATGGCTTCGGAAATAATATCACTAACAATTCCAACATCTCCTTTGGCACGCATAAGGTCGGTAAGTTCAAATAGACGATCACCAAACATAGGATCACTAGTATTCATTTTACTCAAAGCAATAGACCTATAGAGAATTTCATCTAGATTTTTCAAGGAATAATTTGGAAAGCGTTCCTCAAGAAATTTCCATATAGTGTAGGCACACTCAAAAGTAGGCAGGATTCTAATCAAGTTTCTAGGCAAGCCTCTAGTGATAAGATTAACAGTTCTAAGGTTCCTAGTCATGTCAATAGATTCATCAAGGGTAGGATGCATAGGATCAACATGAGGAGCACAAGGGCTAGCAATGTACTTGTTCAAGTGATATTGATTGAAAATTACAAGCATCTCATTTTTCCACTCATGAAAATACTCTCCATCAAGAATAGGCACTCTATGACTAAGACTCCCCGAAGTAGACTCATCCATCTTCCTCCAATGGTGATTAAACCAATGTAATGGAGACCAATGCTCTGATACCACTTGTAGGATCTTGAGAAGAGGTGTCTAGAGGGGGGTGATTAGACACTAAGTACCAAAGATGCAGTTTTTAACCTTATTAAAGTTTAAGTGGAGTTTAGGCCAAAGTTTAACTTTTGCAATACATAACAAGCAAGCATGCAAAGAGTATATGAGCAGCGGAAAGTAAAGCATGCAACTTGCAAGAAAGTAAAGGGAAGGGATTGGAGGATTCAAACGCAATTGGAGACACGAATGTTTTTGGCGTGGTTCCGATAGGTGGTGCTATCGTACTTCCACGTTGGTGGAGACTTCAACCCACGTAGGGTAACGGTTGCGCGAGTCCACGGAGGGCTCCACCCACGAAGGGTCCACGAAGTAGCAACCTTGTCTATCCCACCATGGCCATCGCCCACGAAGGACTTGCCTCACTAGCGGTAGATCTTCACGAAGTAGGCGATCTCCTTGCCCTTACAAACTCCTTGGTTCAACTCCACAATCTTGTCGGAGGCTCCCAAGTGACACCTAGCCAATCTAGGATACACCACTCTCCAAGAAGTAACAAATGGTGTGTTGATGATGAACTCCTTGCTCTTGTGCTTCAAATGATAGTATCCCCAACACTCAACTCTCTCTCATAGGATTTGGATCTGGTGGAAAGAAGATTTGAGTGGAAAGCAACTTGGGGAAGGCTAGAGATCAAGATTCATATGGTAGGAATGGAATATCTTGGCCTCAACACATGAGTAGGTAGTTCTCTCTCAGAAATAGTAAGTTGTAAGTGTAGGTTCAGTCTGATGGCTCTCTCCACGAATGAAGAGGAGGTGGAGGGGTATATATAGCCTCCACACAAAATCTAACCGTTACACATAATTTACCAATCTCGGTGGGACCGAATCAACAAACTCGGTCAGACCAATTTTAGTAAACCTAGTGACCGTTAGGGTTTTCGGTGGGACTGACTTGCATCTCGGTGGGACCGATATGGTTAGGGTTAGGGCATAACGTAATCTTGGTGAGACCGATTACACAAACTCGGTGAGACCGATTTTGGTAATTAGCTAACCAGAAAGTTGGTCAGGCAAACTCGGTTGGACCGATTACTCAAACTCGGTGGGACCGATTTTGGTAATAAGTTAACCAGAAAGTTTGCATTGTAATCTCGGTAGTACCGATTCTCAAACTCGGTGAGACCGATTTTGATGATGGACATACATAGAGAGATTACAATCTCATCTCGATGAGACCGAGATCCCTATCGGTAGAACCGATTTGCCTAGGGTTTGTGGCAGTGGCTAAGACATTCAAACTCGGTGGCGCCGGATAGGAAGAATCAGTGGGGCTGAGTTTGACTTTAGGTTTTAGGACATATGTGTGGAAGTGGGAAAGTAGCTGAGGGTTTTGGAGCATATCACTAAGCACATGAAGCAAGAGGCTCATTAAGCAACACCTCATCCCTTCTTGATAGTATTGGCTTTTCCTATAGACTCAATGTGATCTTGGATCACTAAAATGTAAAACGAAGAGTCTTGAGCTTGAAGCTTTAGCCAATCCTTTGTCCTTAGCATCTTGAAGGAGTTCCCACATCCTTTAGTCCATGCCACTCCATTGTTGAACTTATCTGAAACATACTAGATAAAAGTGTTAGTCCAACAAGAGATATGTTGACAGTAATTACCAAAGCCACCTAGGGAGCACTTGTGCTTTCATTTATACATGATACATGTGGTGACTAAAGTCGGGTCGGCTCGTGGAGCACCCGTGAGTGATTCACGGATTGGGGGCTGAAAGGACCCTTGTCCCAACGGCCCTCTGTGTGGATCTTTGTGGCGGAGTGACAGGGCAGGTTGAGACCGCCTAGGAGAGAGGTGGGCCTGGCCCTGTTCGGCGTTCTCGGATACTTAACACGCTTAACGAGATCTTGGTATTTGATCTGAGTCTGGCTACTGGCCTATACGCACTAACCAACTACGCGGGAACAGTTATGGGCACTCGGCGTCGTGGTATCAGCCGAAGCCTTCGTGACGTCAGCGACTGAGTGGCGCGCGCCAGTTTGGAATGTAAGCCTGCTCTTGTATTAAGGGGGCTAGTTCTGCTTCCGGCCGCCCACACAACATGCAGGTGTGCTAAGGGCGATGGGCCCAGACCCCTGTGCGCTTAGGTTTAGACCGGCATGCTGACATCTCTGTTGGCCTAGGTGGGGCTGCGACGTGTTGATCTTCCGCGGCCGGGCATGACCCAGAAAAGTGTGTCCGGCCAAATGGGATCAAGCGTGTTGGGCTATGTGGTGCACCCTGCAGGAAGTTAATCTATTCGAATAGCCGTGATCTTGATAACAGGGCGACTTGGAGTTGTACCTTGACCTTATGACAACTAGAACCGGATACTTAATAAAACACACCCTTCCAAGTGCGATACAACCCGTGATCGCTCTCTAACAGGGCGACGAGGAGGGATCGCCGGGTAGGATTATGCTATGCGATGCTACTTGGAGGACTTCAGTCTACTCTCTTCTACATGCTGCAAGACGGAGGCTGCCAGAAGCGTAGTCTTCGACATGATTAGTTATCCCCCTCTTATTCTGGCATTCTGCAGTTCAGTCCATCGATATGGCCCTTTACACATATACCCATGCATATGTAGTGTAGCTCCTTGCTTGCGAGTACTTTGGATGAGTACTCACGGTTGCTTTTCTCCCCCTTTCCCTTCCCTTCTACCTGGTTGTCGCAACCAGATGTCGGAGCCCAGGAGCCAGACGCCACCGTCGACGACTCCTACTACACCGGAGGTGCCTACTACTACGTGCAGCCCGCTGACGACGACCAGGAGTAGTTAGGAGGATCCCAGGCAGGAGGCCTGCGCCTCTTTCGATCTGTATCCCAGTTTGTGCTAGCCTTCTTAAGCCAAACTTGTTTAACTTATGTCTGTACTCAGATATTGTTGCTTCCGCTGACTTGTCTATGATCGAGCACTTGTATTCGAGCCCTCGAGTCCCCTGGCTTGTATTATGATGCTTGTATGACTTATTTATGTTTTAGAGTTGTGTTGTGATATCTTCCCGTAAGTCCCTGATCTTGATCGTACACATTTGCGTGCATGATTAGTGTACGATTGAATCGGGGCATCACATTAACTCGTTTCAATGGCATAATCAACTAGAGAGCAATAATAGGATATCTCAAATGCCAACACTTTGTTAAAACAATCATGGTACAATATGACAACAGTGGTATCTCGCTAGCCCTTTCTGAGACCACAAAACATAAATGCAGAGCACCTTCAAACTTCAAGCAGCGACTAAACATTGTAGTTCATGGTAGAAAAGATCCAGTCATGATGCACCCAACATTAACTATACACAATGCATGAGGATGAAAATGGTGCTCTCAGATCTGGCGCTTATTTGAGAAGGTGATGACTCAACATAAAAGTAAATAGATAGTCCCTTCGAAGAGGGAAGCAGGGATTTGCAGGTGCCAGAGCTCAGCCTTTTAAAACAGAGATAAATGAAATTTTGAGAAACGCACCCTTCCTGTTTACGTCACGACCAAAAGTTATCAATATCTTCCATGCTAAACACATTAGTGGCGGTTCCCAAGCGATAAAAGTAAAGGTTTACTCCCCCTCCACCAGCAAACACACTCCACGGCTAGACCGAATCCACGTGTACCGTCCATACCAACATTAGTCCTGGGGGAGTTTTGTTTAATTATTTGCAATTGTTGAATTCGAGACTGGGCATCCCTATTACTGCCCCTCTTGTGCAAAGACGAGTGAATAAACACTCATCATGAGAATAACCCACTTAGCATGGAAGATATCGACTACCCCCTGTCACTCTATGAACAATCCAGGCACACAAAAACAGATGTTTGTTTGAAGTTTTTAGAGATGGCACATGCAAATTTACTTAGAACGACAGGGTAATACCGCATATAGGTAGATATAGTGGACTCATCTGGAATAACTTGGGTTTTAGGTTTTTGATTCACAAGCAGTAATTCCGCTTAGTACGGGCGAAGGCTAGCAAATAGGTTGAGAAGCGGCCAGCTAGAGAGCGAAAACGGTCATGAACATGCATTATGAATAATAAAAATTGGATACTAGCATGAGTAGGATATGGACACCATGAACATAAATATCATAGAGGCTATGTTGGTTTTCATTAAACTACATGCATGAACATGTGCCAAGTCAAGCCACTTGAAACATTCAGAGGAGGCTACCATATCATCATACCACATCACAATCATTTAAGGTAATGTTGACACCCAAGATAAATCATTATCCACTCGTAGCTACATAAGCATGGCATGAGAAACTGTAATCTTTAATTGTCATTGCAAACATGTTTGATCATGATAGGCTGAATTATTGATACTAGGTTAAACATATTTACAAAACAGAACAAGTTGAGTTCATACCGGTTTCTCTCAACCACAGCCAGTTCATCAAATATCGTCATTATTGCTTTTCACTTGCACGACCGAATGATATGAAAATAATAATAGTGCAAGAGTGTCGTGGACTAAGCTGGAATCTGCAAACATTTTATTCAAAAGGAGAAGACAAGGTAATATGGTCTCTTTATTAGATCAACAATAATGCACATGAGAGCCACTCAACATTTTCATCGTGGTCTTCTCCTTGGAATGACTCAATAAAAAGAAAAGAATTTCAGAGAAACACACTAAAATATTTTTGGAGTTTTTAGTTTTTCTTGAAGAAAGAAGAATTAAGGAAAAATAAAAACAAAAATGAGAAAAACTATTTACACGGGAAAGCTCCGAACAAGCAAGAAGAATAATCAAGAAATCTTTTTGGGTTTTGTTTTAATACTACAACTAACTAAACTGGAAAGAAAAACTGAAAAGAAGAAGAACATTTTTTGGATTTCTCAAAGTTTTTCAAACACACAAGAAGAAAACAAGAAAATAAATCTAGCATGGATAATACAATGAAAAAGTGTGAACACCGACAACTAGAATGAAATCTATGAGCATGAATGTAATGTCGGTTGAAACATGTACTCCCCCAAGCTTAGGCTTTTGGCCTAGCTTGGTAATCACCACCCGTAGTAGCCATCGGGTCCCTTGTCGAACTACTACGGCGGCGGCACCTGAGCATCCCACTCCTGGGGTTGCTCCTCCTCCGCCTGGGTGTTCTGGTAGGCAATGATGTCGTCTGGCATGATCCTGTATCCGCCCCTGGTAATAGAATCAAACAAAGTAGGTGCAGGCAACGAAATAATATCACGGGTATCCTCATTGAAGATCAGGTTATAAGGAATATTATTAATAGAATATTAATATCAATAAAGTGGTGATCTTTCATCACCTGGTGATCCATAAACCTTGGGGAAACGATAATCCTGTTGGCGAATCTGAACGTTAAAGTGACTCGCTAAGTGATACGTCTCCAACATATCTATAATTTTTGATTGCTCCATGCTATATTATCTACTATTTTGGGCAATATTGGGCTTTATTATCCACTTTTATATTATTTTTGGGACTAACATATTAACCGGAGGCCCAGCCCAGATTTGCTGTTTTATGCCTATTTCAGTGTTTTGAAGAAAAGGAATATCAAACGGAGTAAAAACGGAACAAAATCAATTGGAGAAGTTATTTTTGGAACGAAATCAACCGGATAGGCTTGGACTCTACGTCAGAAGATACGGGAGCTGGCCACGGGTGGGGGGCGTGCCCACCCCCTAGGATGCGCCCCTACCTCGTGGGGCCCCCGAAGCTCCACCGACGTACCCCCTGCACCTATATATACCTACATATCGTAAAACTTCCAGAACAGAAGATAGATCGGGAGTTCCGCCGCTGCAAGCCTCTGTAGCCACCAAAAACCTCTCGGGAGCCCGTTCGGCACCTGCGGAGGGGAACCCATTACCGGTGGCCATCTTCATCATCCCGGTGCTCTCCATGACGAGGAGGGAGTAGTTCACCCTCGGGGCTGAGGGTATGTACCAGTAGCTATGTGTTTGATCTCTCTCTCTCTCTCTCTCTCTCTCTCTCTCTCGTGTTCTTGATTTGGCATGATCTTGATGTATCGCGAGCTTTGCTATTATAGTTGGATCTTATGTTTGTTCTCCCCCTCTACTCTCTTGTAATGAATTGAGTTTTCCCCTTGAAGTAATCTTATCGGATTGAGTCTTTAAAGATTTGAGAACACTTGATATATGTCTTGCCGTGCGTATCTGTGGTGACAATGGGATATCACGTGCCACTTGATGTATGTTTTGGTGATCAACTTGCGGGTTCTGCCCATGAACCTGTGCATAGGGGTTGGCACACGTTTTCGTCGTGGTTCTCGGGTAGAAACTTTGGGGCACTCTTTGAGGTTCTATGTGTTGGTTTGAATAGATGAATTGAGATTGTGTGATGCACATCATATAATCATACCCACGGATACTTGAGGTGACATTGGAGTATCTAGGTGACATTAGGGTTTTGGTTGATTTGTGTCTTAAGGTGTTATTCTAGTACGAACTCTAGGGCTGTTTGTGACACTTATAGGAATAGCCCAACGGATTGATTGGAAAGAATAACTTTGAGGTGGTTTCGTACCCTACCATAATCTCTTCGTTTGTTCTCCGCTATTAGTGGCTTTGGAGTGACTCTTTGTTGCATGTTGAGGGATTGTTATATGATCTATCTATGTTATTATTGTTGAGAGAACTTGCACTAGTGAAAGTATGAACCCTAGGCCTTGTTTCAATTGCAATACCGTTTACGCTCACTTTTATCACTTGTTACCTTGCTGTTTTTATATTTTCAGATTACAGAAACCTTTATCTACCATCCATATTGCACTTGTATCACCATCTCTTCGCCGAACTAGTGCACCTATACAATTTACCATTGTATTGGGTGTGTTGGGGACACAAGAGACTCTTTGTTATTTGGTTGCGGGTTGCTGCTTGAGAGACCATCTTCATCCCACGCCTCCTACGGATTGATAAACCTTAGGTCATCCACTTGAGGAAAATTTGCTACTGTCCTACAAACCTGTGCACTTGCAGGCCCAACAATGTCTACAAGAAGAAGGTTGTGTAGTAGACATCAAGCTCTTTCCTGGCGCCGTTGCCGGGGAGGTGAGTGCTTGAAGGTATATCTTTAGATCTTGCAATCGAATCTTTTTGTTTCTTGTTTTAGCACTAGTTTAGTTTATAAAAGAAAACTACCAAAAAAATGGAATTGAGTTTGTCTCATACGCTTCATCTTTTTAATATCTTTCGTGAGTATGATGGAAAGGAAAATTGTGCCACAGTGTTAGAAGAAGAATGCTTTAAAATGCTTGGTACTAAATCTTTGAATGATGAGCATGATTACAATGTTGTTAGTATGAACTCCTTGAATATCCATAGTACTAATGATGATTGCACTAGTTATGATGAAAATGCCTCCTATGAACATGTTAATTTTTGTGGAGTGCATTGGGTTTGTAAGTACACACCAAATAGGGAAGATAGATATTGCAAGAGGCATAAGTACTTAGAAACCAAATTGTTGCAAGAAGAGTTAGATGAATGTGCTGAAAGATTCAATATTTTTCGCGCCCCTTGTGAAATTTGCAATGAACATGGTCATTTAAAGCTCCAATGCTATTTGTTTCATGATCAAGTCGTGTCCAAATATTGTGATAATTTTATTACCCTTGAGCATCATAAGGAGCTTAGCCTTCTTTTGGGGTATGAAGAAATGAAACATATAACTGAGGGTATTCCAAAATTTAATCTTGATAGAATACTTGATTTTGATGTAGAGAAGATTTATATGTATTGTGCGGTGAATTGCATTGAAAATCCTTATATTGCCAATTACATAAAGAAAATAAAACAAATAGAGGATGAAGAGAATGCTAATGAAAGGGAAGAGACTTCCCAATATCCTCCTATTATTTCTTATGATGAATCAGGAAACGAGGAGGAGCCTTCTATTCAACCAATCTCATTAATAAGGAGCTCCAAAAAGAGGATTGAACCCACACATGATGTGGTGAAGAAGAAGAAAATAAGAAGGAAGAGAGGTAAAAAGGTATCTCTCCCAAATAAAGTTGCTCCTATTATTGTTGTGCCTCATGAAAATGAAGATGATACACTTGATGATGATCTCGTTGTGCCTATTGCTTGTTGTGATGATTATGATTGGGAAGATAATGATACTTCTTATGATCTTGAAAATCTTTTTGGCACTTGCTTGGAAGAATATAATAATTGCTATACTATTGGTGCTATCCATACTATTAATGATGAGAGTGATTATGCTTATGATATGAAAAGGCCCAAGCTTGGGGAAGCTATGTTTGATGAGGATTACATATTTGAGAATATATTTGCTGCAATTAATGTTTGTCCCAAACTTGGGGATGCTATGTTAATAATGATGATATATTTAGCCTCTCAAGTTTTGATATGCAAAGTAGTTATGATGATAGCATGACTTCTACCTATGATGATTATATTTATGAAAGTGGGTTTGGAAGAGTGTCAACTTTAGGAAGTAGTGATCCCACGATATTGGAGGATGTTGAATCTTATAATATTTATGAAAGTGGATTTGGAGAGGTCATGACTTTATTTAGTGATGTATCCACAATCTTGGAAGAGGTTTCAATCGATTATGATGAGAACAAAGTTACTACTTATGATGATTATTGTGATAAAACCTATGTTATAAAGAGTAGTGATGATTATATTTATAAAACTTGTCATGATTATGAGTACCCTTTCTCTGAACATTACTCTTTTAATGTGTAAACAATTTATAGTATTCAAGTCTCTTATGATACTCCCACTATTCCGAATGAGAAGAATTTTGCTTATGTGGAGAATAATAAAATTTCTATGCTAGTAGATCATGAAAAGAATGCTTTAGGTGCTGGTTATATTGTTGAATTCATTCATGATGCTACTGAAAATTATTATGAGGGAGGAATACATGCTTGTAGGAATTGCAATAATATCACGTTTCCTCTCTATGTGCTTAAAGTTTTGAAGTTATGCTTGTTTTACCTTCCTATGCAAGTTGGTTCTTGTTCCCATAAGTTGTTTGCTCACAAAATCCCTATGCATAGGAAGTGGGTTAGACTTAAATGTGCTAGTCATATTCTTCGTGATGCTCTCTTTATGTTTCAATTCTTATCTCTTATGTGAGCATCATTGAAATCATCATGCCTAGCTAGGGGCGTTAAACGATAGCGCTTGTTGGGAGGCAACCCAATTTTATTTTAATTTCTTGCTTTTTGGTTCTGTTTAGGAATAAGTAATCCATCTAGCTTCTGTTTAGATGTGGTTTTGTGTTTTAATTAGTGTTTGTGCCAAGTAGAACCTTTGGGAAGACTTGGGTGAAGTCTTTATGATCATGCTGTAAAAAATAGAAACTTTAGCGCTCACGAGATTAGCTTCGACTTTTTACTGAAGAGTGCTATTTAGTTGATTCTTTTTGCAGATGATTACTAGACAAATTCCTCAGGTCCACCAATTTATTTTAGAATTTTTGGAGTTCCAGAAGTTTGCGTTAGTTACAGATTACTACAGACTGTTCTGTTTTTGACAGATTCTGTTTTTCGTGTGTTGTTTGCTTATTTTGATGACTCTATGGCTAGTAAAATAGTTTATAAACCATATATAAGTTGGAGTACAGTAGGTTTAACACCAATATAAATAAAGAATGAGTTCATTACAGTACCTTGAAGTGGTGTTTTGTTTTCTTTCGCTAACGGAGCTTATGAGTTTTCTGTTAAGTTTTGTGTTGTGAAGTTTTCAAGTTTTGGGTAAAGATTCGATGGACTATGGAATAAGGAGTGGCAAGAGCCTAAGCTTGGGGATGCCCAAGGAACCCCAAGGTAATATTCAAGGATAACCAAGAGCCTAAGCTTGGGGATGCCCCGGATGGCATCCCCTCCTTCGTCTTCGTTCATCAGTAACTTTACTTGGAGCTATATTTTTATTCGCCACATGATATGTGTTTTGCTTGGAGCGTCATTTTATTTTCTTTAGCTTTGCTTGCTGTTTGAATAAAATACCAAGATCTGAAATTATTATATGGGAGAGTCTTCATATAGTTGCATAATTATTCTACTACTCATTGATCTTCACTTATATCTTTCGGAGTAGTTTGTCATTTGCTCTAGTGCTTCACTTATATATTTTAGAGCATGGTGGTGGATTTGTTTTATAGAAACTATTGATCTCTCATGCTTCACTTATATTATTTTGGGAGTCTTAAATAGCATGGTAATTTGCTTAAATAATCATAATATGCTAAGCATACAAGATTTGTAAGAATTCTTATGAGTGTGTTGAATACTAAGAAAAGATTGATGCTTGATAATTGTTTTGAGATATGAAGATGGTGATATTAGAGTCATGCTAGTTGAGTAGTTGTGAATTTGAGAAATACTTGTGTCAAAGTTTGTTATTCCCGTAGCATGCACGTATGGTGAACCATTATGTGATGAAGTTGGAGCATGATTTATTTATTGATTGTCTTCCTTATGAGTGGCGGTCGGGGACGAGCGATGGTCTTTTCCTTCCAATCTATCCCCCTAGGAGCATGCGCATAATACTTTGCTTTGATAACTTCTAGATTTTTGCAATAAGTATATGAGTTCTTTATGACTAATGTTGAGTCCATGGATTATACGCACTTTTCCTTCCTTCCACCATTGCTAGCCTCTCTAATACCGCGCACCTTTCGCCGGTATTATACACCCACCATATACCTTCCTCAAAACAGCCACCATACCTACCTATCATGGCATTTCCATAGCCATTCCGAGATATATTGCCATGCAACTTTCCGCCGTTCCATTTATTATGGCACACTCCATCATTGTCATATTGCTTAGCATGATCATGTAGTTGACATCGTATTTGTGGCAAAGCCACCGTTCATAATTCTTTCATACATGTCACTCTTGATTCATTGCATATCCCGGTACACCGCCGGAGGCATTCATATAGAGTCATATTTTGTTCTAAGTATTGAGTTGTAATTGTTGAGTTGTAATAAAATAAAAGTGTGATGGTCATCATTATTAGAGCATTGTCCCAGTGAGGAAAGGATGATGGAGACTATGATTCCCCCACAAGTCGGGATGAGACTCCGGACGAAAAAAAAGAGAAAAAAAAGAAAAAAAGAGGCCATAAAAAAAGAAAAGGCCCAAATAAAAAAAATAAAAAATGAGAGAAAAAGAGAGAAGGGACAATGTTACTATCCTTTTACCACACTTGTGCTTCAAAGTAGCACCATGATCTTCATGATAGAGAGTCTCCTATGTTGTCACTTTCATATACTAGTGGGAATTTTTCATTATAGAACTTGGCTTGTATATTCCAATGATGGGCTTCCTCAAAATGCTCTAGGTCTTCTTGAGCAAGCGAGTTGGATGCACACCCACTTAGTTTCTTTTGTTGAGCTTTCACATACTTATAGCTCTAGTGCATCCGTTGCATCGCAATCCTTACTCACTCACATTGATATCTATTGATGGGCATCTCCATAGCCCGTTGATACGCCTAGTTGATGTGAGACTATCTTCTCCTTTTTGTTTCTCCACAACCACCATTCTATTCCACCTATAGTGCTATGTCCATGGCTCACGCTCATGTATTGCGTGAAGATCGAAAAAGTTTTGAGAATGTCAAAAGTATGAAACAATTGCTTGGCTTGTCATCGGGGTTGTGCATGATTTAAATATTTTGTGTGGGGAAGATGGAGCATAACCAGACTATATGATTTTGTAGGGATAACTTTCTTTGGCCATGTTATTTTGAGAAGAAATAATTGCTTTGTTAGTATGCTTGAAGTATTATTATGTTTATGTCAATATGAACTTTTGTCTTGAATCTTATGGATCTGAATATTCATACCACAATTAAGAAGATTTACATTAAAATTATGCCAACTAGCATTCCACATCAAAAAGTATCTTTTTTATCATTTACCTACTCGAGGACGAGCATGAATTAAGCTTGGGGATGCTTGACACGTCTCCAACTTATCTATAATTTTTGATTGCTCCATGCTATATTATCTACTGTTTTGGGCAATATTGGGCTTTATTATCCACTTTTATATTATTTTTGGGACTAACATATTAATCAGAGGCCCAACCCAGATTTGCTGTTTTATGCCTATTTCAGTGTTTCGAAGAAAAGGAATATCAAACGGAGTCAAGACGGAACGAAATCAACTGGAGAAGTTATTTTTGGAAGGAAAGCCACCGGATAGGCTTGGACTCTACGTCAGAAGATACGGGAGCTGGCCACGAGGGTGGGGGGTGCGCCCACCCCCCTAGGGCGCGCCCCCTGCCTCATGGGGCCCCCGAAGCTCCACCGACGTACCCCGTGCACCCATATATACCTATGTATCGTAAAACTTCCAGAACAGAAGATAGATCGGGAGTTCCGCCGTCGCAAGCCTCTGTAGCCACCAAAAACCTCTCGGGAGCCCGTTCCGGCACCCTGCCGGAGGGGGAACCCATCACCGGTGGCCATCTTCATCATCCCGGTGCTCTCCATGACGAGGAGGGAGTAGTTAACCCTCGGGGCTGAGGGTATGTACCAGTAGCTATGTGTTTGATCTCTCTCTCTCTCTCTCTCTCTCTCTCTCTCTCGTGTTCTTTATTTAGCACGATCTTGATGTATCGCGAGCTTTGCTATTATAGTTGGATCTTATGTTTCTTCTCCCCCTCTACTCTCTTGTAATGAATTGAGTTTTCCCCTTGAAGTAATCTTATCGGATTGAGTCTTTAAAGATTTGAGAACACTTGATGTATGTCTTGCCGTGCGTATCTGTGGTGACAATGGGATATCACGTGCCACTTGATGTATGTTTTGGTGATCAACTTGCGGGTTCCGCCCATGAACCTATGCATAGGGGTTGGCACACGTTTTCGTCCTGGTTCTCCGGTAGAAACTTTGGGGCACTCTTTGAGGTTCTATGTGTTGGTTTGAATAGATGAATTGAGATTGTGTGATGCATATCGTATAATCATACCCACGGATACTTGAGGTGACATTGGAGTATCTAGGTGACATTAGGGTTTTGGTTGATTTGTGTCTTAAGTTGTTATTCTAGTACGAACTCTAGGGCTTTTTGTGACACTTATAGGAATAGCCAACGGATTGATTGGAAAGAATAACTTTGAGGTGGTTTCGTACCCTACCATAATCTCTTCGTTTGTTCTCCGCTATTAGTGGCTTTGGAGTGACTCTTTGTTGCATGTTGAGGGATTGTTATATGATCTATCTATGCTATTATTGTTGAGAGAACTTGCACTAGTGAAAGTATGAACCCTAGGCCTTGTTTCAACTCATTGCAATACCGTTTACGCTCACTTTTATCACTTGTTACCTTGCTGTTTTTATATTTTCAGATTACAAAAACCTTTATCTACCATCCATATTGCACTTGTATCACCATCTCTTCGCCGAACTAGTGCACCTATACAATTTACCATTGTATTGGGTGTGTTGGGGACACAAGAGACTCTTTGTTATTTGGTTGCAGGGTTGCTTGAGAGAGACCATCTTCATACTACACCTCCTACAGATTGATAAACCTTAGGTCATCCACTTGAGGGAAATTTGCCACTGTCCTACAAACCTGTGCACTTGCAGGCCCAACAACGTCTACAAGAATAAGGTTGTGTAGTAGACATCACTAAGTGTTGCATAAATACCGCCATGATTTTTTCCCTTGGTTCTGTTAAGGTGCAGACGACATGCGATAATGGCCCCTAGGCTATAAGTGTTGTCCCCGTATAGTGCACGGCGTAGGACAGCCAAATCGGGGGCACTAAGTGCACCTACCTTCTCTCTAGCAAGTAAACACTTCACAATGAATAGAGCAAAATAATGCACAGAAGGAAACTTCAAGTTAGTGGCGGTGACACTCGATACCCCTCTCTCATCTCCCATAGATAGAGTACGATAAAAGTCCTCAAACTCTGCAGGTCTAGGCTCTCTTATTTCCCCGTCAGAAGGAATCAAGCATATGTCACAAAAGTCAGTGAGTGGATGATGACCCACAAGTATATGGGATGAATTGCAGCCTTTTCGATAAGTAAGAGTGTCGAACCCAACGAGGAGCGGAAGGAAATGACAAATGGTTTTCAGCAAGGAAATGACAAATGGTTTTCAGCAAGGTAATTTCTGTAGGCGCTGAAATTGTAAGTAGCAAAGTAGTTTGATAGCAAGATAATTTGTAACGAGCAAGGAACGGTAATAGTAACAAAAGTGCAGCAAGGTAGCCCAATCCTTTTGAGGCAAAGGATAGGCCAAAATGGTCCCTTATGATAAGCAAAGCATTCTTGAGGGTACGCGGGAATTTCATCTAGTCACTTTCATCATGTTGATTCGATTCGTGTTCACTACTTTGATAATTTGATATGTGGGTGGACCGGTGCTTAGGTGTTTTCTTAAATGACCAAACCTCCTACTTATGATTAACCCCCTCGCAAGCATCCGCAACTACAAGAAAAGTATTAAGAATAAATTCTAACCATAGCATTAAACTTTTGGATCCAATCGGTCCCTTACAGAATATCGCATAAACTAGGGTTTAAGCTTCTGTCACTCTCGCAACCCATCATCTAATTACTACTCCACAATGCATTCCCTTAGGCCCAAATATGGTGAAGTGTCATGTAGTCGACGTTCACATGACACCACTAAGGGAATCACAACAAACATACTATCAAAATATCGAACACATATCAAGTTCACATGATTACTTGCAATAAGATTTCTCCCGTGACCTCAAGAACAAAAGTAACTACTCACAAATGATAATCATGCTCAATATCACAGGGGTATTAAATAGCATATTAGATCTGAACATATAATCTTCCACCAAATAAACCATATGGTAGTCAACTACAAGATGTAATCAACATTACTAGTCACCCACAAGTACCAATCTAAGGTTACGGTACAATGATTGAACACAAGAGATGAACTAGGGTTTGAGAGGAGATGGTGTTGTTGAAGATGTTGATGGAGATTGACCTCCCCAAGATGGGAGAGTTGTTGGTGATGATGATGACAATGATTTCCCCCTCCAGGAGGGAAGTTCCCCCGGCGGAATTGTTTCGCCGGAGGGCAAAAGTGCTCCTGCCGAAGTTCCACGTCGAGACGGTGGCGCTTCGTCCTGAAAGTCCTCTCCTTATTTTTTTAGGTCAAAATGACTTATATACCAGAAGAGGGGCACCGTTGGTGGGCTGAGCTGAGCACAACCCACCAGGTGTCTTGTGCTCACCAGGTGGCCCCCTCCGGTAGTTATTTGCTCCAGTATTTCTTATTTATTCCATAAAAATTCCTCGTGAAGTTTCAGTCATTTGGAGTTGTGTAGAATAGGTAGCCTGGTGTAGCTTTTTCAGGTCCAGATTTCCAGCTACCGGAATTCTCCCACTTTGTGTGTACCTTGCATATTATGAGAGAAAAGGCATTATAATTACTCCAAAAAGCATTATTATGCATAAAAACATTATAAATAATAGTAGATAAACATGATGCAAAATGGTCGTATCAACTCCCCCAAGCTTAGACCTCGCTTGTCCTCAAGCAAAAACCGAAATCCGAAATCGAAAAACATGTCCACATGCTTAGAGAGAGGTGTGTCGATAAAAACAAAATACGGACATAGAAGCATCATGTAAATTATTGTAACAACAACGAACTTTAACATAAAACTTTTATCATAGAACTTTCATGAATAAGTAACAATTCATCACAACATCGAAGTATAAAGCATAAACTCTATTGGAAACCAACAAACTATGTTCTCAGTCAACTTTGCAACTACAATTCATCATCTTTTTAGGAAGGGTCACGTATCAGAGCCTTTAGGCAAGTCCACATACTCAACCATCATATAGTCTTCTATGATTGCTAACACTCACCGCATACACATGAGCAAAACGTTTCAACCGGACACATAGAAATATAGGGGCTTATAATTTCATCTCCCAACATATTCACCTCAAGAGTGATGTCAACAATAATAACCCACGCTATCCGTATCCAGCTGGATATATGTGTTTAGATCTTTCCTCACCACATGATGCTTGCCGAAAGAGAAAAATAAAAAGGAATAGAGAGAGAAACTTTGACTCTTGCATGAAAGTAAATACATTAAAGTAAAATATAGGCCCTTCATAGAGGGAATCAGTGGTTTCCATGCGCTTCTTGTTTGTATGCTCAACCCCTTAGTGCAAAAGAACGTCATGTTATATTGCCCCTTATGATAGCAACCTTTATTATGCAGTCTGTCGCTTTTATTCTTTGCTATCACAAGTACGTACAACGCTCAACTTTCTCTTACACTAAATGATCTAACACTTTTAGAAGCAATTTTTATTGCCTTATTGCACCGATGACAACTTACTTGAAAATAAGATTTGGGTTTAAGGGTTTTTGGATGCACAAGTAGTATCTCTACTTGGTGTGGAATTTTTGGCAGCCAAGATGGGGGGCAAGCACCACATGTTGAAGGATCTATGACAATATAACTTCTATGTGAATACGAACAAACATAAATCATTACGTTGCCTTCCTTGTCCAACGTCAACAATTTTGGCATATAATATTTTGATGGGGGCTCACAATCACAAAAGATTTCCAAGATAGTGTATTTGTATATGAATCCTCTCTTCCCTTATTAATTCTTTCATGAATTGCATCATTGACCAATGCTATGTTTGTTAATCTCCAATAAAATTTTCTACTTATACTTTTCCTTATGTGATGTCATTACTTACCATAAGATTAATATATGAGCTATATTTCCTTTCTTTTTACTGAACATTAAAGTAAAGAAAACAAAACTCGAACTAAACTTTATTATATATCTTGCACACGATTACAAAGATAGATCACTAAGCAAACTCTCGAAAAGAAAGGATCGAACTAAACTTTTATTCATCTAAAGCAAAAGATAACTATGGATCGAACTAAGGTAAATAAAGGCAAAAGATAGTGGAGGTGATACGATACTGGGGCACCTCCCCCAAGCTTGGCGCAAGCCAAGGGGGGGTGCCCATACCCGATACTCAAATTTCTTTCGGTGATGAAGGAGAAGGTGGTGGTGGCGATGAAGTAGAGATCTTATCTTTCTCTTCCTCTAGCTTACGTCGGAGGATAACGTTTCCTCAACTCACTGTTCTCAATCTCGAGATTTATTATCCTCTTACATAATGCCTCCATGCTTTCATGCTTGAAACGAAGAGGGACTGGTTCATCTTCATCTTCCTCATCGGAGAACCATATGTAGGGATAAGTCTCCTTTAAGATGTTTTTATCTAAAGGCTGATAAGAAACCAGACACTCCTCCTCGGAATTTTGAGACGACATATTTTTAGATCTGTCAGGAAAACAGCGAGAAAGAAGAACAGAAGATTTCTCCGCGATACAATGGTCAATAGGTTCGGGGGGTATATAAATATTTTTTATCTTGAGAAACAAGCAAACGGAAAAAAAATGGAGTCCGGAAGGTACCCGAGGTGGGCACAACCCACCTGGGCGCGCCTGGCATGCCAGGCGCGCCCTGGTGTCTTGTGCCCACCAGGGTCACCTTCCTGGTAGTTTCTTATTTTCCTAATTTTTTAAATATTCCAAAACTAACAAAAAATATTTTTGCGGATTTTTCGGAGTTCGTTTACTTACCGTATCACGTAGCTCCTCTTTTTCACGATTCTGGAGTGTTCCGGAAGGTTTCTTCTATGTGTTCTTCCGGTGTCATAGTTTGGATATTATTGCTGTCAACATTAATGGGCGTACATAAGATATAATGTTTTATTCGTTGTCCATTAACAACCTTCGGGTTAGTACCTTCGGCATTATTTATTTTGATGGCTCCAGATCGATAAACCTCCTCGATAACATAGGGTCCTTCCCATTTGGAGAGGAGTTTTCCTGCAAAGAATCTGAAACGGGAGTTGTACAAAAGAACATATTCTCCAATTTTGAACTCACGCTTTTGGATTCTTTTATCATGCCATCTTTTAACTTTTTCTTTAAATAACTTGACATTTTCATAAGCTTGGGTTCTCCATTCATATAATGAGCTAATATCAAATAGCCTCTTCTCACCAGCAAGTTTGAAATCGTAGTTGAGTTCTTTAATTTTCCAATAAGCTTGATGTTCTAACTCAAGTGGCAAATGACAAGCTTTTCCATAAACCATTTTATAAGGAGACATACCTATAGGATTTTTATATGCTATTCTATAAGCCCAAAGTGCATCATCTAATTTCTTAGACCAATTCTTCCGGGACCTATTGACAGTCTTTTGTAAAATTAATTTTATTTCTCTATTGCTAAGTTCAACTTGACCACTAGACTGAGGGTGATAAGGTGATGCCATTCTACAGTTAACATCATACTTGGCAAGCATTTTACGGAAAGCACCATGAATTAAGTGTGAACCACCATCAGTCATTAAATATCTAGGGACTTCAAACCTTGGGAAAATAACTTCCTCAAGCATTTTGATAGAGGTGTTGTGATCAGCACTACTAGTTGGAATAGCTTCTACCCACTTAGTAACATAATAAACAACAACCAAAATATGAGCATACCCATCAGAGGAAGGAGAAGGTCCTATGTAATAAAAACCCCAAACATCAAATGGTTTAACAGCAAGTGAATAATTCATAGGCATTTCTTGATGCTTACTGATATTACCTATGCTTTGACATTCATCGCAAGCTGAGACAAACTTACGAGCATCCTTGAAGAGAGTAGGCCAATAAAATCCAGATTGCAATACCTTGTGAGCAGTTCTGTCTCCCGCATGATGTCCTCCATAAGCCTCGGAGTGACATTTCCATAGGATTGGTCCCTGTTCATGCTCATGTACACAACATCTAATAATACCATCTACTCCTTCTTTATAAAGATGTGGGTCATCCCAAAAGTAGTGTCTTAAATCATAGAAGAATTTTTTATTTTGTTGGTATGTAAAGCTAGGTGGTAAATATTTAGCAACAATGTAATTAGCATAGTCAGCATACCAAGGAGTGATATTAGAAACATTTATTGCAGCTAACTGCTCATCAGGAAAACTATCATCAATAGGTAGTGGGTCATCAAGGACATTCTCCAACCTAGACAAGTTATCAGCTACGGGGTTCTCCGCTCCTTTTCTATCAGTGATGCATAAATCAAATTCTTGTAGCAAGAGAACCCACCTAATGAGTCTAGGTTTAGCATCTTTATTTTCCATAAGATATTTTATAGCAGCATGATTGGTGTGAACAATAACTTTAGAATCAACAATGCAAGATCTAAATTTATCACAAGCAAACACCACTCATAGAAATTCTTTTTCAGTAGTAGCATAATTTCGTTGAGCACTATCTAGAGTTTTACTAGAATAATGAATAACATTCAGTTTCTTATCAACTCTTTGTCCTAGAACAGCAGCAACAGCATAATTACTAGCATCACACATAATTTCAAAAGGCAAGTTCCAATCAGGTGGTTGAACAATAGGTGCAGAAATTAAGGCTTTCTTGAGTGTTTCAAAGTCTTCTAAACAATCATCATAAATAACACATGGAATATCCTTTTGCAAAAGATTTGTAAGAGGCCTAGAAATTTTAGAAAAGTCTTTAATAAATCTCCTATAGAAACCAGCATGACCAAGGAAACTACGAATACCTTTGATATCTTTAGGACATGGCATTTTCTCAATTGCATCAACCTTAGCTTTGTCCACTTCAATACCCCTTTCAGAATTTTATGACCCAAAACAATACCTTCGTTAACCATAAAGTGGCACTTCTCCCAATTCAAGACAAGATTTGTTTGCTCGCATCTCTGCAAAACTCAATCCAGATTGCTTAAACAATCATCAAAAGACTTCCCATAAACAGAAAAGTCATCCATGAAAACCTCAACAATATTTTCAAAAAAGTCAGAGAATATAACAGTCATACATCTTTGAAAGGTAGTAGGTGCATTACATAGACCAAAAGGCATACGTCTATAAGCATAAGTTCCAAAAGGACAAGTAAAAGTGGTATTTTCTTGATCAGGTTGAGAATTAGGTATTCATTAGAAAACAGAATATCCATCAAGGAAGCAAAAATATGTGTGCTTAGATAATTGTTCTAGCATTTGATCAATAAAAGGCAGAGGGTAATGATTTTTTCTAGTTGCTTTGTTTAATTTTCTAAAATCAATTACCATTCTATAGCCTGTAACAATTCTTTGTGGAATAAGTTCATTCTTATCATTAGGAACAACAGTAATACCTCCCTTCTTAGGGACACAATGAACATGACTTACCCATCTACTATCAGCTATAGGATAGATTATACTTTCTTCCAAAAGTTCTAATATTTCCGTTCTTACCACTTCTTTCATCTTCGGATTTAATCGACGTTGGTGATCAACAACGGGTTTAGCATCAGGCTCCATATTAATCTTGTGCTGGCAGAGGGTGGGACTAATGCCCTTAAGATCATCAAGAGTATATCCAATAGCAGCTCGGTGCTTTCTTGAAACTTTCAATAATCTTTCTTCTTCATGTTCAGAAAGGTTAGCACTAATAATAACAGGATATATCTTCTTCTCATCAAGATAAGCATATTTTAAAGTGTCTGGCAATTGTTTTAATTCAACACAGGATCACCTTTAGGTGGAGGAGGACCTCCTAGAGTTTCAATAGGAAAATTGTGTTTAAGCAGAGGACATTGTTCAAAGAAAATATTATCTATTTCATTTCTTTCGTGCATATGCAAATCATTCTCATGGTCTAGCAAATATTGTTCTTAAGGATCAGTAGGAGGCACAAAAATATAAGCAATACCAATTATTTCATCCTTACTAGGCAATTCTTTCTTATGATGCTTTCTACTAAACTTGGAAAAATTAAACTCATGAGACTCATCACCAAAGCTAACACCGATAGTTTGTTTCTCACAATCTATCTTAGCATTAACGGTGTTCAAGAAAGGTCTACCAAAGATAATGGGACAAAAGTCATCTTGTGGGGAAACAAGAACAAGAAAATCAGTAGGATATTTTATTTTTCGACACAAGACTTCAACATCTCTAACAATCCCAAGTGGTGTGATGGTGTCTCTATTAGCAAGTTTAATAGTAACATCTATGTCTTCTATTTCAGTGGGTGCTATGTCATTCATAATTTCTTGATATAAAGTAAAAGGAATAGCACTCACGCTAGCACCTATGTCACATAAACCATGATAACAATGATCTCCTATTTCAACTGAGACAACGGGCATGCCAACAACGGGTCTATGTTTATCCTTTTAATCGGGTTTGGAAATTCCAGCAGCTTCAACACAGAAGTAAATAACATGCCCATCTATATTTTCAACTAGGAGATTCTTAAACATAGCAACACTAGGTTCTACTTTGATTTGTTTAGCTGGTTTAGGTGTTCTAATATAACTTTTATTGACCACAGTTGAAACTTTAGCATGTTCCTTCATCCTAACAGGGAAAGGTGGTTTTTCAATATAAGCAGTAGGAACAACTGGATCAACATTATCGATAATAGTTTCATCTTTAGCTATTACCGGTTCTTTAATTTCTTCTTTGATAGGTGGGTGATATTTAAACCACTTCTCCTTAGGGAGATCAACATGAGTAGAAAATGATTCACAAAACGAGGCTACTATCTCAGAGTCTAGTCCATATTTAGTGCTAAAATTTTGAAAAGCATCAGTATTCATAAAGGATTTAACACAATCAAACTCAAGCTTAATACCTGTCTCTTTACCTTCCTCGAGTTTCCAATCTTCAGATTTGTGTTTAATTCTTTCCAAGAGATCCCACCGGAATTCAATAGTCTTGTTCATAAAAGAACCAGTACAAGAAGTGTCGAGCATGGATCGATCATTATGAGAAAGCCGAGCATAAAAATTGTGGATAATAATTTCTCTTCAGAGCTCATGATTGGGGCATGAATGTAACATTGACTTAAGCCTCCCCCAAGCTAGAGTGATACTTTCTCCTTCACGAGGCCAGAAATTATATATATAATTCCGATCTACTAGATGCATAGGATATTTTTTTGGTGAATCTCAAATTTCAATCGATTCCAATTCCAAGATCCAATATCATTGCATAGCCTATACCATGCCAATGCTTTTCCCCTCAAAGATAAAGGGAAAACCTTTTTCTTAACTTCATCTCCGGGTAAACCTGCAAGCTTGAGTAATCCACAAATTTCTTCCACATATATCAAGTGCATATCAGGATGTTTGATTCCATCTCCTGCATAAGGATTAGCTAGCAGTTGTTCTATCATACCCGAAGGAATTTCATATTCAATGTTTTCAGTAGGTGCAGTAGGTTGAGGGGTGACTAATTGTGGTTCCGGTCGAGGTGAAGATACCCCGAACAAACCCCTCAAACGATTGTTCTCCATAGTAACAAATGACAATAAATTTCAGCACGTAGTAATAATTTTTCCTTGCCAATTTCCACTTACCAAGAGCGCTTCACTCCCCGGCATCGGCGCCAGAAAATAGCCTTGATGACCCACAAGTATATTGGATCAATTGTAGCCTTTTCGATAAGTACGAGTGTCGAACCCAACGAGGAGCAGAAGGAAATGACAAATGGTTTTCAGCAAGGTAATGTCTGCAGGCGCTGAAATTGTAAGTAGCAGAGTAGTTTGATAGCAAGATAATTTGTAACGAGCAAGTAATGATAATAGTAACTAAAGTGCAGGAAGGTAGCCCAATCCTTTTGAGGCAAAGGACGGGCCAAAACGGTCCCTTATGATAAGCAAAACATTCTTGAGGGCACAGGGGAATTTCATCTAGTTACTTTCATCATGTTGATTCGATTCGTGTTCGCTATTTTGATAATTTGATATATGGGTGGACCGGTCCTTAGGTGCTATTCTTACTTGAACAAACCTCCTACATATGATTAACCCCCTCGCAAGCATCCGTAACTACAAGAAAAGTATTACAAATAGATTCTAACCATAGCATTAAACTTTTGGATCCAATCGGTCCCTTACGGAATAGCGCATAAACTAGGGTTTAAGCTTCTGTCACTCTCGCAACCCATCATATAATTACTACTTCACAATGCGTTCCCTTAGGCCCAAATATGGTGAAGTGTCATGTAGTCGACGTTCACAAGATACCACTAAGGGAATCACAGCATACATACTATCAAAATATCGAACACATATCAAGTTCACATGATTACTTGCAACAAGATTTCTCCCATGACCTCAAAAACAAAAGTAACTACTCATAAATGATTATCATGCTCAAGATCAGAGGGGTATTAAATAGCATATTGGATCTGAACATATAATCTTCCACCAACTAAACCATATAGTAATCAACTACAAGATGTAATCAACACTACTAGTCACCCAGAAATACCAATCTGAGGTTACAGTACAAAGATTGAACACAAGAGATGAACTAGGGTTTGAGAGGAGATGGTGTTGTTGAAGATGTTGATGGAGATTGCCCTCCCCAAGATGGGAGAGTTGTTGGTGATGATGATGACGATGATTTCCCCCTCCGGGAGGGAAGTTCCCCCCGCGAAATCGCTCCACTGGAGGTCAAAAGTGCTCTTTCCCAATTTCCGCCTCGATACGGCGGCTCTTTGTCCCGAAAGTCCTCTCCTTATTTTTTCTAGGTCAAAATGACTTATATACCGGAAGAGGGGCACCAGAGGTGGGCTGGGCTAAGCACAACCCACCAGGGCGCGCCCTGGTGTCTTGTGCTCACCAGGTGCCCCCCCTCCGGTAGTTATTTGCTTCAGTATTTCTTATTTATTCCATAAAAATTCCTCGTGAAGTTTCATCTCATTTGGAGTTGTGTAGAATAGGTAGCTTGACGTAGCTTTTTCAGGTCCGGATTTCCAGCTGCCGGAATTCTCCCTCTTTTTGTGTACCTTGCATATTATGGGAGAAAAGGCATTAGAATTACTCCAAAAATCATCATTATGCATAAAAACATTATAAATAATAGTAAATAAACATGATGCAAAATGGATGTATCAGTGGTATCTGACGGGTTTCAGCATATAAATTAAACTGAACCTCAGGGGGGTTATTCCTACTCAGAAAATTGAAGCTTTGCACAAAGGAATTTGTAAGGAGATGGTATTGTTCACACTCAGCTGCGATGAAGTCGGTAAGCTCAGCATTAGCAGCAAATTGTGCGAACTCTTGACGGATCCCAGCTCCATCCATGAAGGGGTTGTGCGGCCATTTGCACGGCCGCACCTCCACCCTCCTCTGAGTATGGAGGTCACTGTCCGACGATTCCCCATTGACTCCCTTAGAGCTCTTCTCATCTTATTCCTATAAATAAAATTCTGGAAATTTTTAGTCCACAAAATTTTTGTCAACAAAACTTCACAAGATTGATAGCAACTACTCATAGAGATACATAGAGGCCATATCAAGCATTCAAACTACTTAGAACTCTAAGAATTCAACATGCAAGCTCTTCTACAGCAGCACCAAGAGTAGCTAATTATTCAAAATATAAATCACTAAATCAAAAACTAATTGGAGCAATGGAGGAGTCACATACCAAGTAGCAATCCCCCAAAACAGTTTTGGAAACGGAGCTTCGAGCAAAGAGATCAAAATCCGCGGGTTTGAGAGCAATAACACGAGAGAGAGAGAGAGAGAGAGAGAGAGAGAGAGCAATGGTGATTTTTTTTGTGGAGGTAGGAGATGACATGGGCTAAAGAGATAAGTAAGGTGGGCCCACATGGGGACCACAACCCACCAGGGCACGCCCGGGGCTGCTAGCGTGCCCAGGTGGGTTGTGCCCACCTGGTTCACCCCCTCTAATGTTATTTTCACTAAAAATTCAGAAATAATCAGAAAAAATCGTATTAAATTTTCAGGGCATTCTGAGCACTTTTATTTTTGGGTCATTTTTTATTGCATGGAAAATCCACAAAAGATGATAGACATGGCATTTTTTTATTTAACTAAGAAAAATAGAAAACAAAAGATAAGGACAGAAGGTAATGCCTACTAAATACATCAACTTCATACCTCTCAACGATGATCCATTAATAAGGTTGATCAAGTCTTATTAACAACCACCTTCGATTAGCATGAAACAGAAGAACTTTCGTAAAACACTAGGTTACCTCAACGGGGATATGCATGTCCCCAACAACAAGTATATCATATTTATTTTTGACAGTAGGTAGAGGTAATTGAAAGCTTCCAATAGTGATTGTCGGAGATTTTTCAATAACATTAATACCATTCACTTGGAATTGTTTCTTCGGAAAGTGCACCGTATGCTCATTACCATTGATAATAAAAGTGACCCCGCTTAACAGCCCCTGCAGTATTCGAAAAGGGTCTACCAAGGATAATCTACATGTTGTCGTGCTCGGGCATCTCAAGTGTAACAAAGTAGTTAAGATGGGTAACATTTGCAACAACAACGGGCACATCCTCACAAATACCGATAGGTATGACAGTTGATTTATCAGCCATTTGCAAAGATATTTCAGTAGGTGTGAGTTTATTCAAGTCAAGTCTTTTGTATAAAGAGAAAGGCATAACACTAACACCAGCTCCTAAATCACACAAAGCAGTTTTAACATAGTTTCTTTTGATGGAGCAAGGTATAGTTGGTATTCCCAGATCTCCATGTTTTTTAGGTACTCCATCCTTAAAAGAATAATTAGCAAGCATGCTGGAGATTTCAGCTTCCGGTATTTTTCTCTTATTAGTGATGACGTCTTTCATGTATTTTGCATAAGGGGCCATCTTTAAAATATCAGTCAAGCGAGTGTGCAAAAAGACTGGCCTAAGCATTTCAGCAAAGCGTTCAAATTCTTCATCATCTTTCTTCTTAGTTGATTTAGGTGGAAAGGGCATGGGTTTTTGAACCCATGGTTCTCTTTCTTTACCATGTTTTCTTGACACAAAGTATCTTTTATCATAAGTTTTATTTTTAGGTTGTGGGTTATCAAGATCAACAGCTGGTTCTATCTCAACATCATCATCTGGTTCCTTTTCATTGTTTGGTTGATTGTCTTTATGAACATCATCATTATCTTTTTCATTATCACTAGATGAGTTTCAGCATGAGAGTTAGAAACATCATTATTATCTTTGGGAGGGTTTTCTACTTCAGATTCACTAGAGGTATGCAAAGTCCTATCATTTTTCTTTTTCTTTTTAGAAGGACTAGGTGCATCAGTGTTAATTCTTTGAGAGTCTTGTTCAATACTTTTAGGGTGTCCCTCGGGATAAATTGGTTCCTGAGTCATTCTACCTCCTCTAGTCATTACTCTAACAGCATGGTCATTCATATTATTGTTCATTTCATCAAGCAATTCTCTATGAGATTTAGCAACTTGTTCTAACTGAGTGTGAACCATAGAAGCATGTTTTCCTAAGCCTCTAAGATCATTAGAGATTCTAAATAACAAGTCACTCAAGCGAGCAATCATATCAGAGTTGTATTTCAATTGTTCCATAACATTTTCATTGAAGTGATCTTGTTTTCTAATGTAGTTATCAAACTCATAGAGGCACTGACTAGGATGCATATTATAAGAATTGTCCTTTTCATCAAATTTCATTAAAGAGTTTACCTCTACCACCTTGGGTGGTGGTGTATCAAGTCCATGTATTTCTTCAATAGGAGGTAAATTTTTGACATCTTCAGCTTTAATATTTTCTTCCTTCATACATTTCTTTGCCTCTTGCATATCTTTAGGACTGAGATATAAGATACCCCTCTTCTTCGGAGTGGGTTTAGGCAATGGTTTGGGAAGAGTCCAATCATCATAATTTTTCAATATGTTATTTAATAAGTCCTCAGCTTGTTCAACAGTTCGTTCCCTGAAAACATAACCAGCACAACTAGCTAGGAAGTCCCTAGAAGCATCGCTTAGTCCATTATAGAAGATATCAAGTATTTCATTTTTCTTAAGTGGATGACCAGGCAAAGCATTAAGCAATTGGACAAGCCTCCCCAAGCTTGTGGGAGACTCTCTTCTTCAATTTGCACAAAGTGAAATATTTCCTGTAAGGCAGCTTATTTCTTATGAGCAGGAAAATATTTTTCAGAGAAGTGGTAAATCATATCCTGGGGACTACGCACACAACCAGGAGCAAGAGTATTGTACCGTATCTTAACATCGCCCTTTAATGAGAACAAAAATAACTGGAGGATATAATAGTAGCGAATTTTATCATCATGACTAAAAAGGGTGGCTATATCATTTAATTTGGTAAGGTGTGCCACAACAGTTTTAGTTTCATAGCCATGGAAAGGATCAGATTCAACCAAAGTAATTAACTCTGGGTCGACAGATAATTCATAATCCTTATCATCAACAAAGATAGGTGAAGTAGCAAACTTAGGATCACATTTCATTCTAGAATTGAAAGATTTTTCTTTCAGTTTGCATAATAATTTCTTGAGATCATCTATATCTTTGCAAGCAAGAAAGTCTCTAGTTGTCTCCTCATCCATAACATAACCTTCCGGTATCTTAGGCAATTCATATCTAGGAGAGCTAGGTCTAATAGGTGTCTCAAGATTTTCAGATTCAAGTACTTCGTCAGTTTCAGCATGCTCAATATCTTTAGTTCCTTACCTCCCCTCGTCTTAGAGGGAAATATCTTAGTCTTGGTATCCTTCAGATTCTTCACAGTGATAGATAAATAATAATCCCAAGTGACTCAAGAAATATAGCTATGCTCCCCGGCAACGGCGCCAGAAAAAGGGTCTTGATAACCAACAAGTATAGGGGATCACAACCGTTTTCGAGGGTAGAGTATTCAACCCAAATTTATTGATTCAACACAAGGGGAGCCAAAGAATATTTGCAAGTATTAGCAAAAGAGTTGTCAATTCAACCACACCTGGAGATTAATTATCTGCAACAATCAATCGGTAACACAGTAATATGATAGTTTTGATAGTAGTAGCAATAACAATAGTAACGGTAACAGTGATATCAATGATTTTGTAGCATGTGTAACAGTAACAATAGCAGTAGTAACTTAGCAAGATCAATACGTAGGAAAATCGTAGGCATTGGATGGGTGGATTCGTTGGATGATATTAATCATATAACATTCATAACCTAGGGCAATACAAAACTAGCTCCAATTCATAAATATAATGTAGGCATGTATTCCGTAAATAGTCATACATGCTTATGGAGAGAACTTGCATGACATCTTTTGTCCTACCCTCCCGTGGCAGCGGGGTCCATATGGAAACTAAGGGATATTAAGGCCTCCTTTTAATAGAGAACCGAAACAAAGCATTAATGCACAGTGAATACATGAACTCCTCAAACTACGATCATCACCGGAAAGTATCCCGAATACTGTCATTCCGGGGTTTACGGATCATAACATGTAATAGGTGAACATGACTTGCAAGATCGGATGTAGAACATAGATATAATGGTGATAACATAAAACGATTTAGATATGAAATCATGGCACCCGGGCCCAAAAGTGACAAGCATTTAGCATGGCAAAGTCATAACAACATCAATCTCAGAACATAATGGATACTAGGGATCAAGCCCTAACAAAACTAACTCGATTACATGATGAATATCATCCAACTCCTCACCGACCAGTGAGCATACGAAGGAATTACTCACTCCCGGTGGGGAGCATCACAGAATTGGCGATGGAGAAGGGTTGGTGATGACGAAGATCGGAGACCCCGCTCTCCGAAGCCCCAAACTAACTCCAGATCTGGCCTCCCGATGAAGAATAATAGGTGGCAGCGGCTCCGTCTAGTGAAACGCGGTAATTCTTTCTCCCTATTTTTTTCTGGAAAAATAGGTATTTATGGAGTCGGGATCAGGGTCTGCGGGGCCACCAGGTGGGTACAACCCACCTGGGCGCGCCTGGAGGGTGGGGGGGGGGGGCGCCCCTGTGGGTTCTGCTCACCCAGGGGCCCCCCTTCGGTGGTTCTTGGCTCCAGTATTTTTCTTTTATTCTAAAATAAATCTCCAAAAAGTTTCGTTCCAATTCGAGAACTTTTATTTTTGCACAAAAACAACACCATGGTAGTTCTGCTGAAAACAGCGTCAGTCCAGGTTAGTTTCATTCACATAATGCAAATTAGAGTCCAAAATAAGAGGAAAAGTCTTAGAAAGTAAATACGACGGAGACGTATCATGGGGTCACTTGCAAGTTTCAATAATGATGACAACACCAAGCAGGTCGAAATCCCCGTGACACGCGGCGGGCGGCTATACCATCAGTCGGCTCCATGCCCCGTTCTCCGATTTAGATCAAGAGGTCGCATATATGCTTGATTTGGATGCAGGGGAAAAGCGATTGAAGCACCGTGCCCTAGCCCCCTATAGCACACTTGCTGGAGCATGCCGGGGTTCGGAATCGGTGCTCGGTCTGGAGAGGAAATAGAGAAATGGAGGGATAGACGGTGAGAGAGAGATGATATGAGAGGAAGAGAATGTGGGTGCCATGGATGCTTCTAGAGAGGCATGGGATGACACGGGAGGGGTCACTCGTCGACGCACGCTCTTGTATTAGCGCGGTTATTGCAAGTGCTTACCAAAAATGGGCCTTTTGATTTTTTGCCATCACTTACTTGGGACTTTGACGATTTGCCACTTGTTAGTTTGTAATTAAGATTTTGCCACTTCTTAGGTGCTCTTTTTCAATAGAAAAACAATACTAAGTACCTTCAAATGTTTTTGATAATATGCATATGCATAAAAATAGTGGACAATAACACCCTTTGCGTCTGTCCGACTGAAGAGGTAGACAAAATTAGAAATCCCCAATGTCCCTACTCTTATGGCCCTCGATTTCTTGTTGTATGCTGTTTGGGACAGATTTGGAGGCTGCCTTGTGGGTCTACTAGGTTGACGTGTACGGAAGGCTTTGTTAACTTAGTCCACGAACGATTCTAGCAGCAGTGACAGTTGGATGTTAATCCAACGGCCGTGCTGCTTCCTCAACCTCTGGTATTCTTGCTCCACCCGCCCAAACCAGCGTCGGCCATACTGCCTGCTCATGTCTCCCGAGGCCGGCTGTGCTGCCACGCAGGCCTAACCGCTCCACACTACTCCCATCGTTGGCATGGTCATCTCTCTATGCACCCACAGTTCCTGTTATTCTCTGGCGACGGCAGACGAACTAGTAAACCCTCGTACTCCCCTCCGTGTGGGAAACAACTGCCAAGACTTCTCCGGCTCCGGGTTGGTCCCTTCCTAGGCCTCGCCGTTGTCCACCGCCCTGGCGCTTTGGGCGCGGCTTGGTCAACATGGTCAACAGACAACATCCATCGTAAGAGGATTGTATGTGGAGAGGATGACAGCTGGGTCCACGGCCGCACACAAGGAGGTGCCTCCTTATTACACGAAAAATAAAGATTCCTCCACTTGACAGCGGGGACCCACCGGAAGGGCCTCTTATTTCACGAAAAAAAGTTCCTCCGGCTGATAGCTCGGACCCACCAGCTATATCTTCGCACGCAAGGAAGTGCCGTCTTATTACGCACAAAAAATGAATACCCCCTGCTAGCTGGGACCCACCATATTAGGAGGCTGACTTGTGGGCCTACTAAGTTGACGCGGACGCGGGATTTGTCAATTTAGTCAATATAAATGATTCTAGCTATAGTGACCGTATGATGTCCATCCAACGGTAGTTGTGTTTTTTCAACCTCTGGTCTTCTTGCTCCAGCCGCCCAAACCATCGCTGGTCGTGCCGCCTTCTCCTGCGTCCTGTGGCCAGCTGTGCTGCCGCGCAGGCCTCACCGCCCCATCCTACTCCCATCGTTGGCCTGGCCATCCCTGTACTCACCCAGACCTCCTGTTATTCTCCGGCAATGGAAGCCTCACAGTGCTGCCGAACCAGTAAACCCTCGTAGTCCCATCTACGTGCGAAACAACTTCCGAGTCTTCCCCGGCTCCGGGTCATTCCCTTCCTAGGCTCGCTGTTGTCCACCGCCTTGGTGCTCTCATCGCGGTGTGGTCAACATGGTCAAGGAACGACTTTCATCGAAAGAGGACTGTATGTGGAGAGGCTGACAGCTGGGTCCATAGCCATAGGAAGGAAGTGCCTCCTTACTACGCGCAAAATAATGATTCCTCCACCTAACAGAGGGGACCCACTGGAAGGGCTATCGTATTTTGCGGAAAAAAAAATGTTCCCCCTGACAACTGGGACCCACCAGCTACATCTTCGCACGCAAGGAAGTGCGTCCATATTACGGGCAAACAAAGATTCTTCCCCCTGACAGCTGAGACCCACCAGCTATATCTTCGCACACAAGAAAGTACCTCCTTATCCTCCCTGAAAGCTGGGACCCACCTAGTCGAGCCGTACGTAGGGTTGTCTGTCTGGTTGCGAAGTACGTACATAGTGGTCGGTCGGTCCCTCTGTAATGATGAACCGTTGCCGAGTCGGGAGCGACACGTGTGGTAGCAGAGGCGCGGACATAGCATGTCACGCAGTCCCGTCTATATCGTGTACACGTACGTGCAACCACACTACAAGAAAGTAAATACGACTACGTATGCACACACGAGCAGGGTCTCTAACGCGTACAATGACGGCGTCCTGTTTATCGGCAGCCAACCGGCTGGGTCGGAATGGAGGAAACATCGTCATGTTCATCGGGAAGTAACAGACTGGGTCGGACTACATCCTGTTCATTACGAGTCAACCGGCTTGGACGGAATAGCCGAAACGAGGTCTGGTGTACTGTGGAACGGAGGAAACGAACTTTTGTTCGAGCTCCTACGGCCGAAACTGGGTCCTGTTGATCGGGAGGGGTGTGGCGTACCCCAGAACGGAGGAAACGGACTTGTGTTCGAGCTCCTATGATCAAAACGGGGTGCTGTTGATCGGGAGGGGTGTGACATACTGCGAAATGGAGCAAACGGACTTGTGTTGGAGCGCCTACAATCAAAACGGGGTCCTGTTCATCAGGAGGGGTGTGGCGTACCGCAAAATGGGACTCCACGGGTTACTGTTCATCCACAGTCTACTGCCTCGCTTTAGCCTCCACGGGCTAATGTTCATCCACCGTCGACTTCCTCCAGCCTCCACCTGCTATTGTTCATCCACGGCGTTGTCCTCCTGCCTCCACCAGATACTGTTCATCCACAGGCTACTATTCATCCAGCCTCCACTGGCTACTGTTCATGGAGCCTCCACAGGGTCCTGTTCATCCACCACCAACCGCCTCGGGTGTGTGTGGTGGCCTTCTCGATCGTGGTCCTGTTCATCCAGCGGCAACGGCCTACTACTACCACGGGGTCCTGTTCATCCAACCCCCACCGAAAACTATTCATCCAACCCCCAAACAACGGTCACTGTTCATCAAGAGGCAGGTTCGATCGGCTTCAGTTAGCAGCAGTAGCGAAGGAATCGCTCGGGTTCAGTTAACAGCCAAGGGATCGATCGCTCGGGTTCATTAACGTAGCTAGTGCAACTGCTCGGGTTCAGTAAGCGAACGCCTCGCTCGGGTGTAGTTAGAGCCCAACGCCTCGCACACACGCGCGTACGTGTACGAGAGAAACACACAAACCTCCGTGCATCGCTCGCCCCGACCACCCACTATAACAGGGAACTCCCCGATATTTTCCTCGCCCTCGCTTCTACCATGATTTTTTCCGTCATGAACTGCCCAAGGAATGTCATGCAGGTGCGTCCCCGGCCCGCCCAGGACGAAAAACCCATTTCTGTCATGATTTTGTGTCATAGAAGTAGGAGCCCACCACATCTATGATGATACGTGGTTTTGTCACAATTATCTTCATAGAAGTGTCATAAGCATGACATAATTTTTTTTCGTTCGGCCCGTAATTTCACGGATGTGTCTTTTTTGTAGTGGTAGGTGTTGGGGAACGTAGTAATTTCAAAAAATTTCCTACGCATACGCAAGATCATGGTGATGGCATAGCAACGAGAGGGAGAGTATTGTCCACGCACCCTCGTGAGACCGTGGCGAAGCGTTATGACAACGCGGTTGATGTAGTCGACGTCTTCAAGATCCGACCGATCCAAGTACCGAACGTCGGCACCTCCGAGTTCAGCACACGTTCAGCTCGATGATGATCCCGGACTCGATCCAGCAAAGTGTCGGGATGAGTTCCACAAGACGACGGCGTGGTACGATGATGATGTTCTATCGGCGCAGGCTTCGCCTAAACTCCGCGACGATATGACCGAGGTGGAATATGGTGGAGGGGGCACCGACACGGCTAAGGAACGATCCGTAGATCAACTTGTGTGTTATGGGGTGCCCCCTGCCCCGTATATAAAGGAGGGAGGGGAGGTGCGGCCGGCCCCAAGGGGTGCGTCGAGGAGTCCTACTCCCACGGGAGTAGGACTCCCCTCTTGCCTTGTTGGAGAAGGAAAGGGGGAGGGAAGAGGAAGGGCGCCGCCCCCTCTCCTTGTCCTATTCGAACTAGGGGGAGGGGGCGCGCGGCCTGCCCTGGCCGGCCCTCCTCTTCTCCCTCATGGCCCACTAAGGCCCATTATCCCCCGGGAGGGTTCCGGTAACCCCCCGGTGTTCCGTTAAATTCCGGATTTCACCCGGAACCATTCCGATATCCAAATATAGGCTTCCAATATATCAATCTTTATGTCTCGACCATTTCGAGACTCCTCGTCATGTCCGTGATCACATCCGGGACTCCGAACAAACTTCGGTACATCAAAACTTATAAACTCATAATAAAACTGTCATCGTAACGTTAAGCGTGCGGACCCTACGGGTTTGAGAACTATGTAGACATGACCTAGAACTATTCTCGGTCAATAACCAATAGCGGAACCTGGATGCCCATATTGGTTCCTACATATTCTACGAAGATCTTTATCGGTCAAACCGCATAACGACATACGTTGTTCCCTTTGTCATCGGTATGTTACTTGTCCGAGATTCGATCGTCGGTATCCAATACCTAGTTCAATCTCGTTACCGGCAAGTCTCTTTACTCGTTCCGTAATACATCATCTCGCAACTAAATTATTAGTTGCAATGCTTGCGAGGCTTATGTGATGTGTATTACCGAGAGGGCCCAGAGATACCTCTCCGACAATCGGAGTGACAAAACCTAATCTCGAAATACTCCAACCCAACATGTACCTTTGGAGACACCTGTAGTACTCCTTTATAATCACCCAGTTATGTTGTGATGTTTGGTAGCACCCAAAGTGTTCCTCCGGTAAACGGGAGTTGCATAATCTCATAGTTACAGGAACATGTATAGGTCATGAAGAAAGCAATAACAATATACTAAACGATCAAGTGCTAGGCTAACGGAATGGGTCATGTCAATCACATCATTCTTCCAATGATGTGATCCCGTTAATCAAATGACAACTCATTTGTCCATGGCAGGAAACATAACCATCTTTGATAAACGAGCTAGTCAAGTAGAGGCATACTAGTGACTATATGGTTGTCTATGTATTCACACATGCATCATGTTTCCGGTTAATACAATTTTAGCATGAATAATAAACATTTATCATGAAGTAAGGAAATAAATAATAAATTTATTATTGCCTCTAGGGCATATTTCCTTCAGTCTCCCACTTGCACTAGAGTCAATAATCTAGTTCACATCATCATGTGATTCAACACTAATATTCACATCTGTATGTGATTAACACCCATAGTTCACATCGTCATGTGACCAACACCCAAAGGGTTTACTAGAGTCAATAATCTAGTTCACGTTGCTATGTGATTAACACCCAAAGAGTACTAAGGTATGATCATGTTTTGCTCATGAGAGAAGCTTAGTCAACGGGTCTGTCACATTCAGAGCCGTATGTATTTTGCAAATATTCTATGTCTACAATGCTCTGCACGGAGTTACTCTAGCTAATTGCTCCCACTTTCAATATGTATCCAGATTGAGACTTAGAGTCATCTGGATCAGTGTAAAAAGCTTGCATCGATGTAACTCTTTACGACGGGCTCTTTTATCACCTCCATAATCGAGAAATATTTCCTTAGTCCTCACTAATGATTTTCTTGACCAATGTCCAGTGATCTACTCCTAGATCACTATTGTACTCCCTTGCCAAATTCAGAGCAAGGTATACAATAGGTCTGGTACATAGCATATCATACTTTATAGAACCTATGACTAAGGCATAGGGAATGACTTTCATTCTCTTTTCTATTTTCTGCCGTGGTCGGGATTTGAGTCTTACTCAATTTCACACCTTTGCAACACAGGCAAGAACTTTTCTTTGACTGTTCTATTTTGAACTACTTCAAAATCTTGACAAGGTATGTACTTATTGAATAAACTTATCAAGCGTCTTGATCTATCTCAATAGATCTTGATGCTCAATATGTAAGTAGCTTTACTGAGATCTTTCTTTTAAAGAACTCCTTTCAAATACTCATTTATGCTTTCCAGAAAAATTCAACATCATTTCTGATCAACAATATGTTACTCACATATATTTATCAGAAAGGCGGTAGTGCTCCCACTCACTTTATTGTAAATACAGGCTTCACCGTAAGTCTGTATAAAACTATATGCTTTGATCAACTTATCAAAGCGTATATTCCAACTCTGAGATGCTTGCACCTGTCCATAGATGGATCGCTGGAGCTTACACATTTTGTTAGCACCTTTAGGATTTACAAAACCTTCTGGTTGCATCATATACAACTTTTCTTTAATAAATCCATTAAAGAATGTAGTTTTTGACATCCATTTGCCAGATTTCATAAAATGTGGCAATTGCTAACATGATTCGGACAGACTTAAGCATCGCTACAGTTGAGAAAATCTCATTGTAGTCAACACCTTGAACTTGTCGAAAACCTTTTTGTGACAAGTCGAGCTTTGTAGATAGTTACACTACTATCAGTGTCCGTCTTCCTCTTGAAGATCCATTTATTTAACATGGCTTGCTGATCATCGAGCAAGTCAATCAAAGTCTATACTTTGTTCTCATACATGGATCCTATCTCAGATTTCATGGCCTCAAGCCATTTCGCGGAATCTGGGCTCATCATCGCTTCCTCATAGTTCGTAGGTTCATCATGTTCTAGTAACATGACTTCCAGAACATGATTACCGTACCACTCTGGTGCGGATCTTACTCTGGAAGACCTATGAGATTGGTAGCAACTTGATCTGAAGTTTCATGATCATCATCATTAACTTCCTCACTAATTGGTGTAGGAATCACTGGAACTGATTTCTGTGATGAACTACTTTCCAATAAGGGAGAAGGTACAATTACCTTATCAAGTTCTATTTTCCTCCCACTCACTTCTTTCGAGAGAAACTTCTTCTCTAGAAAGGATCCATCTTAGCAACGAATAACTTGCCTTCGGATCTGTGATAGAAGGTGTACCCAATAGTTACCTTTGGGTATTCTATGAAGACGCACTTTTCCGATTTGGGTTCGAGCCTATCAGGTTGAAACCTTTTCATATAAGCATCGCAACTCCAAGCTGTCTCTAATGCATAACCCCAAAATGATAATGGTAAATCAGTAAGAGACATCATAGATCGCACCATATCCAATAAAGTGTGGTTACGACGTTCGGACACACCATAACGTTGTGGTGTTCCAGGTGGCGTGAGCTGTGAAACTATTCCACATTGTTTTAATTGAAGACTAAACTCGTAACTCAAATATTCTCCTCCACGATCAGATCGTAGAAATTTTATTTTCTTGTTACGATGATTTTCCACTTCACTCTGAAATTCTTTGAACGTTTCAACTATTTCAGACTTATGTTTCATCAAGTAGATATACGCATATCTGCTCAAATCATCTGTGAAGGTCAGAAAATAATGATACTTGCCACGAGCATCAACACTCATTGGATCGCATACATCGGTATGTATTATTTCCAACAAGTTAGTAGCTCGTTCCATTGTTCTGGAGAACGGAGTTGTTAGTCATCTTGCCCAAAAGGCACGGTTCGCAAGCATCAAATGATTCATAATCAAGTGATTCCAAAAGCCCATCAGTATGGAGTTTCTTCATGCGCTTTACACCGATATGACCTAAACAGCAGTGCCACAAATAAGTTGCACTACCATTATTAACTTTGCATCTTTTGGCATCAATATTATGAATATGTGTATCACTACGATCGAGATCCAACAAACTATTTTCATTGGGTGTATGACCATTGAAGGTTCTATTCATGTAAACAGAACAACAATTGTTCTCTAACTTAAATGAATAACCGTATTGCAATAAAAACGATCAAATCATATTTATGCTCAACGCAAACACCAAATAACACTTATTTAGGTTCAACACTAATCCCGAAAGTATAGGGAGTGTGCGATGATGATCATATCAATCTTGGAACCACTTCCAACACACATCGTCACTTCACCCTCAACTAGTCTCTGTTTATTCTATAACTCCTGTTTCGAGTTACTAATATTTAGCAACTGAACAAGTATCAAATACTCACGGGCTACTATAAACACTAGTAAGGTACACATCAATAACCTGTATATCAAATATTCCCTTGTTCACTTTGCCATCCTTCTTATCTACCAAATATTCAGGGCATTTCCGCTTCCAGTGACCATTTCCTTTGCAGTTTAAGCACTCAGTTTCAGGCTTTGGTCCAGCTTTGGTCTTCTTCACGGGAGTGACAACTTGTTTGCCATTCTACTTGAAGTTTCCCATTCTTTTCCCTTTGCCCTTTTCTTGAAACTAGTGGTCTTGTCAATCATCAACACTTGATGCTCTTTCTTGATTTCTACCTTTGTTGATTTCAACATCACGAAGAGCTTGGGAATTGTTTTCGTCATCCCTTGCATACTATAGTTCATCACGAAGTTCTAGTAACTTAGTGATGGTGACTAGAGAATTCTATCAATCACTATCTTATCTGGAAGATTAACTCCCACTTGATTCAAGCGATTGAAGTACCCAGACAATCTGAGCACATGCTCACTAGTTGAGCGATTCTCCTCCATCTTTTAGCTATAGAACTTGTTGGAGACTTCATATCTCTCAACTCGGGTATTTGCTTGAAATATTAACTTCAACTCCTGGAACATCTCATATGGTCCATGACGTTCAAAAAATCTTTGAAGTCCCGATTCTAAGCCGTTAAGTATGGTGCACTAAACTATCAAGTAGTCATCATATTGAGCTAGCCAAACGTTCATAACATCTGCATTTGCTCCTGCAATAGGCCTGTCACCTAGCGGTGCATCAAGGACATAATTCTTCTGTTCAGAAATGAGGATAAACCTCAGATCACGGATCCAATCCGCATCATTGCTACTAACATCTTTCAACACAGTTTTCTCTAGGAACATATTAAAATAAACATATGAAAGCAACAAACATAGGGAAGCAACAACGCGAGCTATTGATCTACAACATAATTTGCAAAATACTACCAGGACTAAGTTCATGATAAATTAAATTTCAATTAATCATATTACTTAAGAACTCCCAGTTAGACAGACATCTCTCTAGTCATCTAAGTGATTACGTGATCCAAATCAACTAAACCATGTCCGATCATCACGTGAGATGGAGTAGTTTCAATGGTGGACATCACTATGTTGATCATATCTACTATATGATTCACGTTCGACCTTTCGGTCTCCGTGTTCCGAGGCCATATCTGTATATGCTAGGCTCGCCAAGTTTAACTGAGTATTCTGCGTGTGCAACTGTTTTGCACCGTTGTATTTGAACGTAGAGCCTATCACACCGATCATCACGTGGTGTCTCAAAGACGAAGAACTTTCGCAACGGTGCATACTCAGGGAGAACACTTCTTGATAATTTTAGTGAGAGATCATCTTAAAATGCTACCATCAATCAAAGCAAGATAAGATGCATAAAGGATAAACATCACATGCAATCAATATAAGTGATATGATATGGCCATCATCATCTTGTGCTTGTGATCTCCATCTCCGAAGCACCGTTGTGATCCCATCGGCACCGGCGCGACACCTTGATCTCCATCGTAGCATTGTTGTCGTCTCGCCAATCTTATGCTTCTACGACTATCGCTACCGCTTAGTGATAAAGTAAAGCATTATAGGGCGTTTGCATTTCATACAATAAAGCGACAACCATATGGCTCCTGCCAGTTGCCGATAACTTCGGTTACAAAACACGATCATCTCATACAATAAAATATAGCATCACGTCTTGACCATATCACATCACAACATGCCCTGCAAAAACAAGTTAGACGTCCTCTACTTTGTTGTTGCAAATTTTACGTGGCTGCTACGGGCTGAGCAAGAACCGTTCTTACCTACGCATTAAAACCACAACGATAGTTCGTCAAGTTAGTGTTGTTTTAACCTTCGCAAGGACCGGGCGTAGCCACACTCGGTTCAACTAAAGTGAGAGAGAGACACCCGCCAGTCACCTTTAAGCACGAGTGCTCGCAACGGTGAAACCAGTCTCGCGTAAGCGTCTGGCGTAATGTCGGTCCGGGCGCTTCATCTCACAATACCGCCGAACCAAAGTATGACATGCTGGTAAGCAGTATGACTTGTATCGCCCACAACTCACTTGTGTTCTACTCGTGCAAATAACATCAACGCATAAAACCATGCTTGGATGCCACTGTTGGGGAACGTAGTAATTTCAAAAAATTTCCTACGCACACGCAAGATCATGGTGAGGGCATAGCAACAAGAGGGGAGAGTATTGTCCACGTACCCTCGTAGACCGTAAGCGGAAGTGTTATGACAACGCGGTTGATGTAGTCATACGTCTTCACGATCCGACCGATCCAAGTACCGAACGTACGGCACCTCCGAGTTCAGCACACGTTCAGCTCGATGACGATCCCCGGACTCCGATCCAGCAAAGTGTCGGGGATGAGTTCCGTCAGCACGACGGCGTGGTGACGATGATGATGTTCTACCGGCGCAGGGCTTCGCCTAAACTCCGCGACGATATGACCGAGGTGGAATATGGTGGAGGGGGGCACCGCACACGGCTAAGGAACGATCCGTAGATCAACTTGTGTGTTATGGGGTGCCCCCCTGCCCCCGTATATAAAGGAGGGAGGGGGAGGTGCGGCCGGCCCCCAAGGGGTGCGCCTGGAGGAGTCCTACTCCCACCGGAGTAGGACTCCCCTCTGCCTTGTTGGAGAAGGAAAGGGGAGGGAAGAGAAGGGCGCCGCCCCCCTCTCCTTGTCCTATTCGGACTAGGGGAGGCGCGCGCCTGCCCCCCTGGCCGCCCTCCTCTTCTCCCTCATGGCCCACTAAGGCCCATTATCCCCGGGAGGGTTCCGTAACCCACGGTGTTCCGTTAAATTCGGATTTCACCCGAACCATTCCGATATCCAAATATAGGCTTCCAATATATCAATCTTTATGTCTCGACCATTTGAGACTCCTCGTCATGTCCGTGATCACATCCGGACTCCGAACAAACTTCGGTACACCAAAACTTATAAACTCATAATAAAACTGTCATCGTAACGTTAAGCGTGCGGACCCTACGGGTTCGAGAACTATGTAGACATGACCTAGAACTATTCTCGGTCAATAACCAATAGCGGAACCTGGATGCCCATATTGGTTCCTACATATTCTACGAAGATCTTTATCGGTCAAACCGCATAACGACATCGTTGTTCCCTTTGTCATCGGTATGTTACTTGTCCGAGATTCGATCGTCGGTATCCAATACCTAGTTCAATCTCGTTACGCAAGTCTCTTTACTCGTTCCGTAATACATCATCTCGCAACTAACTTATTAGTTGCAATGCTTGCAAGGCTTATGTGATGTGTATTACCGAGAGGCCCAGAGATACCTCTCCGACAATCGGAGTGACAAAACCTAATCTCAAATACGCCAACCCAACATGTACCTTTGGAGACACCTTTAGTACTCCTTTATAATCACCCGATTACGTTGTGACGTTTGGTAGCACCAAAGTGTTCCTCCGTAAACGGAGTTGCATAATCTCATAGTTACAGGAACATGTATAGGTCATGAAGAAAGCAATAGCAATATACTAAACGATCAAGTGCTAGGCTAACGGAATGGGTCATGTCAATCACATCATTCTTCCAATGATGTGATCCCGTTAATCAAATGACAACTCATTTGTCCATGGCTAGGAAACATAACCATCTTTGATAAACGAGCTAGTCAAGTAGAGGCATACTAGTGACTATATGTTTGTCTATGTACTCACACATGCATCATGTTTCCGGTTAATACAATTTTAGCATGAATAATAAACATTTATCATGAAGTAAGGAAATAAATAATAACTTTATTATTGCCTCTAGGGCATATTTCCTTCAGTAGGACGTGGCCCCATCAGGACCACCTTTTCTCTTTCTTTATTCATTCTTTTCTTTCTCTCTTTTCATCTCGACCAATCACATGCTACTGGCCGGACATATGAGGAAGAAAATGAGAAGTGTGGCTGTGTAGACATATAAATAGGGGCTCAAAACGGACACACCCGGTCACTGACCAGGCGCGTCCGCGGGCGTTTAAAGGGTCATGTTTGATATGTCCAACTGGAAATGCTCTTATATAAAGAAAACAATGGAGACAAGCTCCAGTTTGCATAGATAAAAATTAACTCAAAATGTTATGGAAGAGCTATAATGGCGCCAAGCTGTTGTGTGCGGGATGATAGTTGTCTCTTGGCTGGATTGATCTGGCAATTTAGATATATTATAACTGATCACTAATCCAGCTCTCTCTAGCCATTAGGGGTCTTAACCGTCAGATCTGTTGTTTTGGTTTTGCTGTCCATTGGATGTCTTTGTGGACCCCATGACCTCTGTACGCTGACCACATGCAGTCTACTGGAGAGGGCCGCTGCTCCGAGAACTATTTCAGACGTATACTGTGAATTTGGGCCAAATGGGCTAGGTGCCACTGCATGCGAGCTGATCGCTGCCTGGGTCGATGTGGTCCATGGGAGGCGTATGCGTGGCTCGATGAGCAGTCTACTCTCTGCTCGGTCGGAATCTCCAACACAACGAGAGGACCAGACCGGTCCATGGGAAGGCGAAGTTGATGCATCTACAAGCGAAGCGGCGGTGGACTGATGGGTGGATGATAAATCGGGCAATCAATCTTCAGTTTCAGGAAGCATTCATCATGATTGATGTGCGCCACTCACCGGCTGATATTAAATGGAGGTGTGCGTTTCGTTTTTACTCCAACCCTTTCCTAGATCCTAGAGATCCCCTATTCCCTTCGGCTTGCCTGCTCCCTTCCCATGCTCCCATCCGTGCTCCCACTTCATCCTACGACTGTCTTTTTCCCTTTTTATTTTCTAATCTAATCATCTCCCCCCTGATTTTCAGGGGGTGGGCCGGGTATTATTTTCTTCCAATCAAATCAAGCCATGTATGCGGGAGCACGGATGGGAGCATAGGAATGGAGCAGGCAAGTCTCGTCCGATTTCTTCATGTGACCTTCATGTCGGATCTCATGCGAGGGAAGCTACTCCCGTAGCTATTTTGGACCCCCGCTGGGCCCAAGCAGTGAAGGCCCTTCTCTCGCAGCGCCTCCCCAGAATCCCGACCTCTCCTACCACTGCCGCGCTCCACCTAACCGTTGACCCCGGCGGTGTCCACCACGATGCCTGAGTTTGCCGAAGGCGGCACCACTAGAACCGGCGTCCGCAGACGGCTCCTGTCCATGGGCAGGGTTGACGTAGTTCCTCGACCCCAGCCTATCTCGCGGTCATAGGGCGAACCCTAGGTGCCGCCGCCATGATCTCCTGGTCGCAACTCCTCGCAGCGCCGATGACCTGTGTCCACTTCGCCTACAGGTGTGCTCGCACCTCTCTCCCTTTCTGTTGCACCACCGCTAGCTGCTGTATGGAGGTGTGACATCTGATTTTCGGGGTGTCGATTAGGCAGACATGGTGCACTTCGGCGCTAACACTCGATGCAGGACAGGTTCACACACAATGGCGTTGAAGCTGTTCCGAAGAGCATGGTATTTTTGTGGTTAAACATGCATCTGACGCAGGGAAGGGGATGTGAGCGTTCGCTAACCATGTACAGTAGTTTATCTGAAGGGTATAGAAGAGATTCCCTGTTACCTGAACCTTTTATCTGGAATGCATGGACTGCTAGAGGGCTGTAGCATGTAGATGCACTACGGATTTGCAAATTGTGATGATATGAAAATAGGGATCACTCCCATCACCTCAAGAACTGCACCTTCTACCATAACTGAATTCAGTATTGTTAAAAAAACTGAATTCAGTATTAATGGTTAAGCTGTGTACTAATATTCCTATTATTTATTTATTTGTGATGCAGTTAAGCAGCTGCTTTCTTGTCTGCATGAAAGACGACATCATTGAGGGAATTTATGATACCTTCTCGGAATGCGCTTCTATAAGCAAATCTGTGTCAATTCACAATGTTTGAGCTACTGGCAGTTACATTCAAGGAACTAATGGAATTGTCCCCATCCTACGTGTTTTCAGTGATACTGCATGCTGTGTTGATCAAGGTGGAGGAAAGAGAAAAGGTAAGTAGCTTCAGTTGGTTGGACCCAATTTACATATTCTTAATGGTTCTATCTTTTAGGTGCATTTGCTATATATTTGGAGCCTTGGCATGCTGATATTTATGAGTTCCTCGATTTGAGAAAGAACCATCGGAAGGTAAACATTCTAGAAGTAATATGTAACACACTTCCAAGCAGAGATACCCGAAACTGACTACCAGTTTGGATTTACTTTTTTCGCACTGGATCACCACCCTCATGCTATTGATCTCTTTGTTCATTTATCAGGAACAGTAATTGCAATGAGAAAAGCATTTTAATTAATCTGAATCAATTGTTTATGTACAATTAGTTGTTCATGTTTTTTTATTATCTCTTGTATTTTTAGTTGTTCAAGTGCTCCATATATGCTTGTTCACAGTATATTGTAAGAGGGTGATAACAAGAGTGGATCTCTCAAGCTAATTAGGCTTGATGCTTCACACCCGCCGATACAATTTGTTTGGTTTGGTAAGTCCCTGAAGCATTTTACAAACTACAGTTACAAAATTAATCTTGGCTTTTCGTAGCCATCAACTTGTCAGAATCATTCAAACAAAAGCAAAATCCTTTGGCCTACAAGGAATATTATTTGATAGAATATGCATGGTTCATGAATCGTGATAAGCGACACCTATTATCAACCATTGCTGTTAAATTTGAGCATCAACCAAAATAAGGTGACATTGCCAAAGTGCAGAGTTGTTCCAACTCCTCTTTAATTACCTCTGGTCACGAACCATTTGGTTTTAAAGTGCGAAATATTGCATTGCGGATATCCCTTGTGTAACCGGAGAATATTGTCTTATGAGTAGTTTTTTTATTCCAAACCATGCAATTAGAGGATTCAAAATTCCTCTCTAGGGAGACCCTGTTTATGTCCGTGCTATCAATTCTCTTAATATTAACGTCTAAGAGAACTTCTCTTGCCGGAAGGGGCAGAGCTAGGAATTTTATTAATGGGGGCCAATGAAACATGTAAATCATCAAAGGGGCCATACATAAGAATTTAGACATCAAATGCATTAACTCACATAGCATTTTGGGGTAACTTGTGAAACTTTTGTAGTGTGGGGGGAGCCATGGCCCCAGCTCTCCCTTGTTGACTCCGTCCCTGTTGCTAGCCCAAGTGGCAATTCACTGTGCTTTATTTATCATGTGATGTGTAATGTGATTACGGTGTCACTGGGCGGTCTGCCTTTTCGTGCAGTTAGCGTGTGTGTGGTCGAAGCGTTGTACACACTATTCAAGAAATCAGTAATGTTGTGGTACATGCCGGGCTGATTAACAAGGTTAGTGGATAAACACCCATCTCCTTATTAAAGTAAAAAACATACGGTGTTGTTCTCTCAGGTGCATGTTGTGTATATGATGGGTAATGAATAACATGAGTTGTGATTCTTGTATGTTGACATGGTGCAGGAGTTTCAGCTGGCACTTTGGTAAGACCGAGAGTTTATTTGTTGATCGTGTAAGTCCACATTGCACGTGTGCACACATTTGCACTTTATATTGTACAATGAAAATGTCTCTCTTGTTTTTGTTTCTTTTTTTGTATTCTAATGTAATTACTATGGAATCAGTCTCACTCTCATTTTTGGCATATTACTTGGAGTTTGGAGATAAACAACATACTGCTTAACATTCTTTAGGGATCATAACCGATCTATGGCAAAGACATTTGCCTAATTGTAGAATCATGCAGATCACTGATACTAGAAGGGCTTTGAGGCCACGATTAAGCTGGAATTTGGTTTTACTTTCTGCGTTATATTTCTCATTTTCATTACAGGATTTCACTCCTATTATGCCTATTTTTTTAGCATGGCCTTTTATGTACTACATTTAACGTAGTAAATAATGTTTCTGGCCAAAACATCACCACTGCAGACATCTAATTAGAAGCTTGGAGCATGGAAATAAGACTCGCCCTTGAATAACTTGGTAGGTGTCAACTTGTTTGGAAGCTACCTTCATGCATACAATAAAGATGAGGTACTCTGGTTTTTTCTTATCAAGTTGGCGTTAATGCACGATTAAGGTGGGGATGATGCCTGTAGTGGAACATGTTGCTGAAGAATTGTACGCGGAGCTTCTTAAATGTGTAGTGTTGTGACTCGGGAAAGTTTTAGTAGGACCTATGCTAATTTGTAGTCAAATTGCTTTTATATTTTGTGATAATGTTTTATTATAGCTAGCACCAAACAATTATAGTGTTTATTAAGCGATTTCCTTCTGATTTTGTTGTTTTTGAAGATTAGTACGTTCAACCTGATGCCGGTTAGGACACAGACTATTATGATGCATCGCGTATTGGATTGAGAAACCTGTGCCATGTTGACCATATCTCTCCCAAATATGTGCAATGTTCGTCAAAATAAAATGAATGGCTATATTGTTCTTTTTGAAATAGAATAGAAAGATGAAATGCCTTTATAACCTTCATATATTTGTGGAAACTACTACCGTTCAAATGAAAAAATGGACAGGCGCAGCAACGCGCGCCATCAATGATCTAGTTAAATAACACTACATGTCCGTTGTAACGCCCCGGATTCGATGCGCCAGGTGTCCGCCAGTTAATCGCCGTCGTTGCCATGTCATTTGCTTGCGTGTTGCACTTTGCCATGTCATCATCTGCATTTCATATCATGTCATCATGTGCATTTCATTTTGCATACATGTTCGTCTCATGCATCCGAGCATTTTCCCCGTTGTCCGTTTTCCAATCCGGCACTCCTATGTCTCCCGGCGCCCCTTTACCTCTTTTAGGTGTGCGGTGTTAAACTTTCTCGGAATGGACCGAGGTTTGTCAAGCGGCCTTGGTATAGCACCGGTAGACCGCCTGTCAAGTTTCGGATCATTTGGAGGTCGTTTGATACTCCAACGGTTAACCGGGTAACCGCAAAAGCTTCCTTCTCTTTGCAGCCCAACACCCCTTCCAAAGTGGCCCAAAACCCAGCAAACTCCCCTCCATGCTCTCGGTCGTTCGATCACGATCGTGTGGGCGAAAACCGCTCCTCATTTGGACTCTCCTAGCTCCTTCCACCTATAAAAACGTCCTCCCCATCCAAATTCGCGGATGATTCCCCCCCTAACCCTAGCCTCTTCCTCCTCCTGCCGCCGGACGTGTCCACCCGCGCCGGACACGTCCAGCGCCGCCGCCCTTCGCCAAATCGGGCGCGCCACCTGTCCGTCCGCGCCTCCGCCGCCCGCTGCCGCAGAGGCCAAGCGAGCCCAGCGTCGCCGCCGCTGCCCGTCGGCCCGATCCGCCGCCGCCTGCTCCGGCGTGCCCGCCGCCTCACCTTTCGCCCGCCGGCGCCGTCGCCGCCGCCGGCCGTCCCGCCGGCGAAGCTCGCGAGTCGCCTCGCCTCGGCCGCGCCCGCGTCGAGCCCGCCGCCGCCCGTGTCGCCCGGCCGACCAGCGCCTCTGCGCCTCCCCTCGTCGCCGTTCGCGGCTCCGGCAGCGCCGCCGCCGAACTCGCTCCGCGCCCGAGTGCCTTGCCGCGCCTCCCCGACCCAGCCGCCGCGAGTCGCGCCGCCCTCCTCCGGCCAGATCCGGGCCGGCGCCGCCCGGATCCGGCGACCCCGACCCGTCGGCGCCCTTCTCCGGCCACCCCGCATCCTCTCCGGCGAGCTCGCGCCACGCCTCGGGTTCCGTGCAACGCTAGATCGAAGGTTGCCCCCGATTTGCCTAAGTCCCCGGAGTATTTTTTGCATTTTTCATGCCATATTCATCATGCCGTAACTCTGCATCCATAGCTCCGTTTTGGGCGTGTAATATGTCGAATTGTTCGCCTCGACGAGTACATCATTTCATCTCATTGCATCATTTTCATTTGATCTCATCTTGATGCCCGAAATGCTGTTAGAAGATGGCTATGTGATGTTAGTTTCAGATTCTTATCAGAACATGCACTTTTGTCATTTTTGCCATGATTGATGTGTGCACCCTATGAACTTAAGTCCTACATGTGTTTTGTAATATGCCATGCCATCTTTACAGGGGTGTATGCCATGTATTTTTGTGATCTCCGTGGTGACTAGCACAAGCATGCAAACTAGGCTTCATGATGTTGCTGATTTCAGCCCATGTTTTGCTGATATTTTTATGCCATGTAAACTTGAAGCTACCGAGAGATCCATGCTTATTTTGAGATACTTCATTAAGGATGTTTTGAACATATGGTTATTCTCTATCCATCCATGCCCTTGTTTGCAATTATGGAGTACCATAGCTTGAGTCAATCGAGCTCTACTTTTGCTATAAAATATTTCCTGGCAGGTTGTTTACATGTTATTCAATTTTGCCAAGGTTGTTGTAGCTGATCCGTGTATGCTATGATGTTGTTCTTGCCATGTATAGCCTCTATGCCATGTCTTCTTACTGTGATTTTTCTTGCCATGCCATGTATTGCTCTGTGGTGAGTGGTTCAAGCTCACCAACATGCCTACTTATTGTTGTTCCTGCCATGTATGAGTCTGTCATATAAGTTGCTATGTTTACGTGGATGCCATCATATCTTCTGATCCTTTTTGGCTTATGGTCAGTAAGGGACTTTTGTTCTATGCTTTGCTTATATTCATGCCAAGCCTTGTTTTGCTATTATAAGTTCCTGTAGCATGCTGTTTGCTTGCTCTGAACATTGCACCCTGATGTTATTTCTGCTAAAGTCTGAAACTGTTATTATTTGCAATCTTGCCATGTGTGTTTGAGCATGTTCTAGTGATTTCTGGAGATAGCTCAGTGTTCATGTTTTGTCATGCTTTACCTGTACATCATGCCCATGCCTTTTGTTTTCATGTTATGGTGCTGTAGCATGTTGTTTTGATGCTTGCAATATGCCTACTTGCTGTTATGGATAGATTGTTGACATGACTTGTATAGAGTGTATGTGTTGAACCGTTGCTCCGTTTTGAGTGTGCTCTATATGAAACTTGCTTGTTTTTGCATGTAGTTTCATATTATCATGTTGCATCCATGTTTTGAGGTGTTTGCTTGATGTTTGTATGCATTTTGCACCAATGCCATGCTTATCTTGTTTTGCTCATATCTTCTAGGCCGTAGCTCCGAATTTAATGAAGTTTATATGTAACTTGACTAGAATTTCGTGTAGATCATCATGGTGCATCTTAACTTCTTGTTTAACAACTTGAACTTAAAGTTTAATTCAGATCTAGACCAATTTCGAAATTTGCATATGAGGACTTACCGGAATTGTTATATGTTGCTTCCAGCCTCATTTAAACTTGCTTTGATGTGTTGCTCTTGTTTGCATCATCTCTTGCCATGAGTAGCTTCATATAGAATTGTCATGCATCATGCTTGTTGTGCATCATGCGTTGTTCATGTGTGGTGTGTTTACCTATGTTGTGTGCTTCTTCTTGTTAGTTCCTGTTTCGTTGCGATCGTGAGGATTCGTTCGTCTACGCTTTGTTCGGCTTCATCCGTTCGTCTTCTTCATGGACTCGTTCTTATTCCTTGCGGGATTTCAGGCAAGATGACCGCTACCCTGGATCTCACTACTATCATTGCTATGCTAGTTGTTTCGTTCTATCGCTATGCCGCGCTACCTATCACCTGTTCCTCAAGCCTCCCAAATTGCCATGAACCTCTAACCTTTGTCACCCTTCCTAGCAAACCGTTGTTTGGCTATGTTACCACTTTGCTCAGCCCCTCTTATAGCGTTGTTAGTTGTAGGTGAAGATGAAGTTTGTTCCTTGTTGGAACATGGAGATGTTGTTCCTTGTTGGAACATGTTTACTTGTTGGGATATCACAATATATCTTATTTAATTAATGCATCTATATACTTGGTAAAGGGTGGAAGGCTCGGCCTTATGCCTGGTGTTTTGTTCCACTCTTGTCGCCCTAGTTTCCGTCATATCAGTATTATGTTCCTGGATTTTGCGTCCCTAACGCGGTCGGGTGATTTATGGGACCCCTTGACAGTTCGCTTTGAATAAGACTTTTCCAAAGAAGGCCCAACATTGGTTTTACCATTTGCCCGACCTATTACCTTTTTCCTTGGGAGTCATGCATCCCAAGGGTTATCTTTATTTTAGCCCCCGGCCAATGCTTGTCTAAGTGTTGGTCCAAACTAGAAACCCTTCTACAGCGCCACCTCGGGAAACTTGAGGGCTGGTTTTAGTTGTACGGACTGCTCATCCGATCGTGGCACGAGACGAGATACGCGCGCTACTATCGAGGTGTCGGCACGCCGGGAGGTCTTGCTGGTCTTGTTTTATTGCTGTCGAAATGTCTTGTAGCCGGATTCCGAGACGATCGGGTCTTCTCGGGAGAAGGAATATCCTTCGTTGATCGCGAGAGCTTATCATGGGCTAAGTTGGGACACCCTGCAGGTTTGAACTTTCGAAAGCCGTGCCGCGGTTATGTGGCAGATGGGAATTTGTTAATATCCGGTTGTAGTAAACTTGAAGCAAACTCTTCTAAAATACACCAACCGTGTGCGTAACCATGAGTGTCTCTTTTCGGGGTTGATCGAGAGGAGAACACGGTTTCTGGGTTATGTCTGACGTAAGTTGGAGTTCAGGATCACTTCTTGATCATTAGTAGTTGACGACCGTTCCTTTGTTTCTCTTCTCGCTCTCATTTGCGTATGTTAGCCACCATATATGCTTAGTCGCTGCTGCAACCTCACCACTTTACTCCTTCCTTTCCCTTTAAGCTTTGCTAGTCTTGATACCCATGGTAATGGGATTGCTGAGTCCTCGTGGCTCACATTACTACCCACCGATTGCGGTACAGGTTTGCGATGATCATGACGCGAGAGCGATGTTTGCTTGTTTGGAGTTCTTCTTCCGCTTCTTCTTCGATCGGGGATAGGTTCGGTCGGCAGCTGGGCTAGCGAGGGTGGATATTGTTTGAGTTTACATTTATGATTCATCCGTAGTCGGATGTTGATCTTGTATGTTGTATTGTTGTATTCATGTGACATTGTATGTATTGGATGTATCCCACTATTATGTAATGTTGATGTAATGATATCCACCTTGCAAAAGCGTTCCAATATGCGGGTCTATCCTTGGTGGGACCGTCGAGTTCCTTTTGGATAGGGTCGCATATTGGGCGTGACATCCGTGGACTTGAGATGTCACTGTTGATAAAGGAGAAATACGGGGCCTGTAAATAGCTGGAGGATGACATACGCGGCAGTAATACGACGCTGTGCTTGATCGCTACGAAGACTGACGGGCATGATAAGGTCTCCAAACATCATTTTCGCTTTTATAGCACATAGTTCACCTGTTCTTCACCTTGATAACTGATCCAAACAAGAAGAAAGAGACAATTACACACTTCAACAAAGACACTTCATTGACTGCTACTACAAGTGCACTCGATACTTTTTCTATCTCCTTATGTCCATTGTCATCTTCCTGAAGACATTTGCTTCTTCTTAGACCTGGGCATTTCCGGGATGGGCCGGGTTTCAAAGTGCCCAACCCCAAAATCCCAAGTCCGGGCACGGCCAGGCCCGTAGCCCGGGAAAATGCCCATTTTCGTATATAAAACAATAAAATAACTATTTGCAGGGCTTATTACTATAATATTATGCTTATATTTTTATAAAAAAATTGAAAATCATGTTTTCCCAGCTTCGAGCCGGGCTGCGGGCTGGAAAGCGAGGCCCGTTCCTGGTCCGGACGTTGGGCTTCGGGTCGGGCTTCCCATGCCCAGGTTTACGTCTTCTGTGTCTCCATATGAAGAAATTGGGACATAGCCTCATATGCCATCTCATCTCTAGCAACATCTGCACTAGACCTCTATGAATCAATAGATCAATGTATTCTTCTTTCCAGTATAAAAAATTGCAACCTTTCTGCACAACATTAAGCCAACATTTGTCTCACATTGCTTGAAAACGAAGAACAACAGATACCTGAGCACTTATTTGTCCTTCAAACAATTGTAGAAGACCCATCCAGGGTGTTTTCCATCTTGAAGACCCGACGCAACACCTTCCACCAATTGTCGTCTCATTTTATTAGCAGGAGAGGCGAGCAAACGAATTGGTGGATAACGACAGAGGATCCCGCGCCAGAGGCGGATGAGAACATGCCGACATGAGGTGGAGGGGCGAGATGCAGGTGCCAAGAGAGCTCCGGGTGGTTGTGTGCTCCCGTTCCCGATGAAATGTGGCTCTACGATGCCCTTCTCGTCGATGAGCTCGTGGCAGCTGCGGTCCGCGAGAAAATCTATGTGGGTCGGGAGGTCGGTGGGGGCTGCGCCATGTCAGCGTGCGTGCGTGCGTGGTGGCCGGTGAAGACAAGTAGGGCGTCGCCGGTGTGGAGGTGGTCGACTGGGGTACAGAGGCGACCACGCGAGAAAAGAGTATCTTTTGTTGGGAACAGGTTTCGGCTGCTCAAATTTGAGAGCTGACAGATGCTTCTAAAAAGTTTGAGTAGCTAAACCTTTCGAGAGTTGGGCTAGGTGCAACTTGAATCCGAAAAGGTAATCTTACGCGGAGTTAAGCCCTTTTAGAAGTTGGGCTAGAGATGCTCTTAGTAATTAGTCGGCTGATATTTTTAGAATCTCTTTCTCCTCCTCCCTCTCTCTCTCTCTCTCTCTCTCTCTCTCTCTCTCTCTCTCTCTCTCTCTCTCTCTCTTGGTAACGTTCTGCTTCCTCCCTCCTCACGCATCCTCCACTCTAGCCCGCCTCTGGCGAAGCTTTCCCTCGCCAGCATCATTATTGACGGTGTTTGCATGGAATTCGATGCACCAGAAGTGTAGGTTCCCGTTGCCATCCAAGTCCCGCCGTTTTCTCAAATTTCCAGACATCTGATGTTTGTCAGTGTATTCGATTATGAAGCAGTACTACATTATAAGAGAAAAGGCATTCTCCCGTGCACGGGAGGTCCCGTGCATGTAGGAGCCCTTGATCAATTGGAGATTCATGACCATGCAGTTATGTATTGGCTATAGTATTACTATGCTATTTTGTATTCATTCTACTACATCACCTCGTCTGACATCTTTAGCCCATGTTTTTTGGCCACCTTTTGCCTCCAACATCACCTCTCCTCTCATCTATAATACCTAAATAGTTCATCTACACTAAACTAGTTCTCTTGACATGCAGGCCATCCACATCACCAAGCTAGCCACATCAGCGTTTTCTCAATGGCTTACATGTGGAGCCTAGCAGCATTCGACTCCGTGGTCTGTGCAGAAAAACCACGTTAGCATTCAGTTACCACCATAGGCTGACCACGAGCGTCTTTCACGGGCCGAACCTCACAAATTCTTGGTGGCTCTCTCCCATGCTCCACACCTCTCCCGTTGGGTCCTTCTTCCTTGGCTTCTCGCCTCCCGATTAACTCTAGTATCGATCGATTTTCCGATGTTTCTGTCGTCCTATCGTCTCTCCAATTAACTTCCCCATGATTGATTTCCCATTACTCTCTTTTATTAACTCATATTTATGACTGATGATCTTCATCTTCACTAAGGCCCCTCCCAGTGCTCCACCTTGTACAGGTGCTAAAGCTACCATGTAGGCAAAAAAAAGATGTGGCAAGGTAATTAAGAGGAGAGAGATGGGTGTGGTGACCCTAGGAAGAAAAAAATGCCAAGTGCGGGAACCTAGGAAAAACACTTAAATGAAAGAAGCCCACCAATGCATAGACAAATTTAGTTGCTAAATCATGAAATGAAGGATGCTGAGCTACAACAAGTTAAGAACCCTTGCATTGGGGACTTTAGTTGCTTAGCTTTTTAATGTGCTTAGCACCTCACCTTAGCACTAGTGCATTGGAGGAGGACTAAGATAAGGGTACCGGCTCATATGCAAGGTCATCGGCGCCGAGGAAAAAGTGCTCCAGAGGACACCATGGTGCGCGCCCATGGGAAGATCGGCTACGACGCCTGCTTGCGGGAAGAGCGGCTACGACGCCTGCTCGGGCGGAAACTCCCTGAGCAACGACGACAGCGGCCCAACCACCATCACGCTCACGACCGCCGGCGTGCACTGCTTCATCCCTGACCACTGCGCCAGCGGCCCGATCACCGTCGCCGTCATGGTCACGGGGGGCTCAACGACAGGAGGCACCATCCGTGCTGGTGCTGTCGGGGGTCCCGCGGGCTGGCGATGAGCGTCGTCGTCGCTACCGCTGTGGTTGCTCTGATCGTGCTCACACTTTTCTGATGAAGCCCGTTGACGCCGCTAGCTTCTGGCCGGATCGATGGATCGGCAGCGACGGCGCTCCGCAGCACGTCGTTGTTCAAGGCGGGTCCGTGATCTACCTGGGCAAACATATGGGGCGTGTTTGGTTCAAGTTGTGAACAGTTCCTGCATTGCATACACTTCACAACCCAGCCTGGTTGAGCAAAAACAGGCCCTAACATGCCATCTGCAAGTTATTTGGTTGCCTGCATCTAGTGTCCTTGCATTAGGTAATACGCAAGTGCACTTTGTTTGGTTGCCTGCATTTGCCCAAGCGGCACAAGAACACGGCGTTTGGTTGCATACGGCGTACATGTTGTGCTTACCTTGTACCCTAGTTGGTGAGCTTACCCACAATGATCACACCTAGCACACTAACGCCACAACACAGCAATGGCGATGAACTGGCACTACTGCAGGATGCTGCTAACACGACACTACGATCAAAGACCCTTCGACGAAACTGTGTTCGATGCAATTATCACAAACGGTGGTGTAAAAGAACCGTAAAAAAGGTGCAAAACATTTGCGATGGCGCAGCCATCACACGGTTCAGATTTTAGTTGCATGTGCGATGCAGGGCATACAGTTCAGTTCAATGAGCTGTTTGCGATGAGGCGGAACAAAAGAAATGGGCAGCCAGATGAAGGCATGTGTGATATACAACATACGATTCACTCGGATGAACTGTTTGTAATGAGGAGGAACAACAGAAACGGGCAACTAGATAAAGGTGTGTGCGATTGAGGGCATACGCTTCAGAAGGATTAACTGTTTGCGATTAGGCAACAGAACAGAAACGGTTCAGCTAGATCAGTGTCTGTGATTATTAGAAAAAAAAGTGTCTACGATTGATGGCATACACTTCACACAGATGAACTGTTTGTGATTAGCCATAACAAACTGAAACAGTTAGATAGATCAGCGTGTGTGCGCTAGAAGGGCACATACATTCTAATTAAAAGAAGTGTGCGTGATGGTAATAACGAGCGCACACGGTTGTTGGAACAAGACGTGTGGTCACATTGCCTATTGCGATGCACCCTATGGTTCAAACGCCACATATGTGGCCGAGAAGGCGTACGTGCCCACGTTACGCCTTCCGGGAATAGTGTCGCAGTTATAACCGTCAGTAAATTTTGAGCCTGCGTCCCGTCACATTCCAAATTGCAAACCTATTCACACTGATCAAAACCTAAGCGGTTTCCCACTTAGGAGCGTATTAGTACTCGGTTATAAATACTACTACTCCAAGATGAGTGCACATTCCTCCTCAACTCCTCATCCACAAAAACAAACAAGTTTTCATCATCATTCCCTTGCTTCTGCCATGGCCAGCGTGAGTTATGGGTCGATAAATTGCCACCAGGGAGATGCGAGCATGGAAGCGGAAGCACGAGAGATGTCCCGCCTCGCCGTAAACGCCGCCGGCATGTCCCACCGCGCGGCCGTAGTAGCACAGAGGTCCCGCCGTGCTGCCGAAGTAGCACGGAGGTCCCGCCGCGCCATCGATGCAGAAGACTGGTCTGGCCGCGCCGCAGAAGCAGAAGAGATGTCCCGTCGCGCCGCGAATGCAACAGAGATGTCCTCCCGTGCCGCATCGGCCTAGGAAAATGTCTCGCGGGCAGGCGAGGACTCTTACAGGCGCATGCATGTGATCGTCCATTGCCAGATGAATCAGATCTCCGGCTGGGCGAGGTTGCAGGACGACATGAAAGCTTCTTTTAACAGGCTACCGGCGTCATCTGGCAACTAAATGAGAGCAATGCGAAGCTCCGGGCCAAGCGCGGCCTGCTGAGGGTGAAGATCGTCGGAAGTGTGGAGCAGCAGGAGGAGACCACTGCCTTGTTGAAGAGGACTGGCGTCATCGTCAAGAAACTTATGGACGAGAATGCCATGCTGCGCATTGAGCGTAGAAGGCTGGTGAAGGAATCCGTGGATGCTCTCAAGCAGCATCTTGAGGACAAGAAAGAGATCATCAGCGCTCGTCGCGGAGACTAGTTCCCGCGGCCTGCAGCAACGCATCAAGAAAGTAGAGATCGAGCCAGATCATTGTCTTCCTTCTCTTTTGCCCTTGTGTATTTCGGGTGTTGCCGCATGTGGCTTTTTTAAATTATGTTCCTAAATATGCAAGGCAATTATTATCAATTGTCATCATCCTTATATTCATCATGCTTGCTATAAGTCGCAATCGATACTATATAGGTCCGTTGGATCTTACATCAAGATCCGTAAAAAACTTTCTTTTCAGATTTTCATTTTTCTCTCTTAAATCTCAGTCCAGTGAGACATATAGCCAAACCGTAGAACAGGGGCTCGGGCGCCATTAATGGAGACGTTGGGAGGGAGGTGCGTGGCGGGTAGAGGTCAAAGGGCTCTCCTCCCGGTGAGCATGCACAGGGGTCTGATCGCACGCCTCCCGTACTCAAATAGCTACCCCGCACGACACCTCATAGCCAATTAAAAAAGGGGATGCGTGGCGGCACGTAATTGGTAAGTAGAAGGCCCACGGTTTCAATAATACTTGTGTTTCCGATTTATAACGTGACAACACTTGTTCCAAAATGACTTTGTTGATTGTTAATGTGTGCGCCTTCGCAAATCAGACAGAAACATTACCACAGCATGTTGGTGCCATGTCATGACACTGATAACCCACAAGTATAGGGGATCGCAACAGTTTTCGGGGGTAGAGTATTCAACCCAAATTTATTGATTCGACACAAGGGGAGCCAAAGAATATTCTCAAGTATTAGCAGTTGAGTTGTCAATTCAACCACACCTGGATAACTTAATATCTGCATCAAAGTATTTAGTTGCAAAGTAGTATGATAGTAACGGTAAAAGTAGCAAAAGTAATATTTTTGGGTTTTGTAGTGATTGTAACAGTAGCAACGGTAAAGTAAATAAGCAAAGAGCAATATGTGAAAATATCGTAGGCATTGGATCGGTGATGGAGAATTATGCCGGATGCGGTTCATCATGTAACAGTCATAACATAGGGTGACACAGAACTAGCTCCAATTCATCAATGTAATGTAGGCATGTATTCCGAATATAGTCATACGTGCTTATGGAAAAGAACTTGCATGGCATCTTTTGTCCAACCCTCCCGTGGCAGCGGGGTCCTATTTGAAACTAAGGGATATTAAGGCCTACTTTTAATAGAGTACCGGACCAAAGCATTAACACATAGTGAATACATGAACTCCTCAAACTATGGTCATCACCGGGAGTGGTCCCGATTATTGTCACTTCGGGGTTGCCAGATCATAACACATAGTTGGTGACTATAGACTTGCAAGATAGGATCAAGAACTCACATATATTCATGAAAACATAATAGGTTCAGATCTGAAATCATGGCACTCGGGCCCTAGTGATAAGCATTAAGCATAGCAAAGTAATAACAACATCAATCTTAGAACATAGTGGATACTAGGGATCAAACCCTACACTACAAAAAAAATACACTTCCGTGATGATACGTGTTTGTCACAGTAGGTCGCGTTTTTTGTCATGCATGTACATCCATGACAAATTTATGACAGAATAAAGATAGTCATACCTGTGCTGTCGTAGAAGTGTTACATGACATTACCAAAATTATCATCACGGAAGTGTCCACTTCCATGACGATAAATCGCGTCCGAAGTGCTTTCGTCAAGGGTGACCGACACGTGGCATCCACCGTAACGAACGCCGTTAAGCTATCGGGCTGGGTTTTGGATCCGATAACCCATTAACAGCCCGACCAATGGGAAATTTCCACGTGTAAAATTCTTATTGGCGGACGAAACACGTGTCACTCGTCGATGGGTCGATAGGTGCCTATGATATGTCGACACATGCCACGGCCCACCATCGCCCATTTGCTTACAAAGCCGCCCGTTTGACTTGGTCAAAAGTTAACGGCTGGCCCATAAAAAGCCTGTTAACGGTCTCTTCGCAAATAGCCCATTTTACGGCCCGTTAGGCACTAAAGGAAATCGGCCCAACAACGTCATGTGGCCCGTCAAATATAACACCAGCCCATTTCACTTTCGGCCCATGTATGGCCCACGACATCTTCGGCCCATATGAGGCCTTCAGATCTTCGGCCTTCAGCCCACGGTGACTCTAGCCCATAATGAACAGTAATTTTCTTTGTACCCGTTAACGGCCCGTGATTTACATGGGCCGTTTCCAGCTATGTTAGCTTTACGCCTATTGACGGCCCATACGTTCTTGGGCTCCTTTTCGGCCCTCGATTACTTCGGCCCACATCGGCTGTTCCCTAATGGGCCAAATTCGGCCGATGACAAGAGTCGGCCCGTTACTGGCATGTTCCCCAAATGGGCCAAATTCGGCCCATGGCAAGAGTCGGCCCATTACTGGCCTGTTACCCTAATGGGCCAAATTCGGCCCATGGCAAGAGTCAGCCCGTTTCTGGCCAGCCCGTCCTATATTCTGGCCCCATTAACGACCCGTTATGCATGTGACAGAATTAAGCTTTTGCAGTCTTGCGGCCTGTTAACGGTCCGTTACCGTGCTGGGCCGATACCAATTACGCCCGATTACGGCCCATGTAGACCCATTTATCCGACGACCCTAGGCCCATTTATCAACGGCCCGAGGCCCACCGATTACAGGCCCATTTATCGACGGCCCGTAGGAGACCCATGGATCCTACGGCCCGTATATATGGCCCATGGTAGTTGCGCCCACTAGCAAACCAGGGAAAAGAAGACTAGGAAATAAATAAGGCCCAAACTAACGTTAGGCTATTAAAGCGATTGCACAGATTACATCCACTCGGCATCAAAGATCGCCACCAAAGGCAAATATAGGGAACACCCTACACTACACAAAAATGGCTTGTTGTTTTCTTCACGGTGGCTGCACGTTAAGAATAAATTTTGTATCGCACCAAAACAAATTACAACTATATAACAAAAGGAAGGTTGGCATAAAACTTAACAGTCTAGCGATAAATGCACCACCGTAAGTTCATAAGCTCGGTTCATTTGACTGGATCGCTACGTTTTCATGTTGTATTGTCCGATGGAACACCATAACCCTCGCCTTCATTTCCCTAGGCTCTGAACAACATAGCAAATGTCGATAGTCGGTTTCAAAACCATGCATATCTTGACGACATTGAGCAATGTTTCTCCTTGTTTCACAAAGGGCCTCTATTAGGGAATGGACTTGTGTCTGGAGCGCAGATACAACATTGCTTTGAGCTTGCATATCTTGATCATGAGGCAGTTTGGACGATATTGCCTTAACAACCAACCCAAGATACGCAGAACGTGCTTTTGCCACGTTAGTGGACAGTCTCGACCCACTGCAGCAAGAGCCGACATTGCGGTTATAGTTGCCTCGCCACCTTCAGAAGGTGGCGGTTCCACATTTTTTCCATAGCTCGCTGAAAAGTTGAGGTTTTACATTAGTAGTACCATAACAGAAGATATTAAGGAGGCAGCAAAACCAAACAAAATAGCTTTGGTCTATATACAAGAACTTATTTCGTGAACCCATGTAAAATATTAGTTGTATTTTATTGCAAAGTACATAATAAAACCAGGTTCCAAACATATGACCATGTACCATCGCTAATGTATTGTCTATTTCTTCACATTGTATTGAGGGCTAAGGATAAAGAGACGAAGTTTATAATACGGTAAGCATAGTATGACATCATTCATATCACAAAACAACTGAGAACAGACAAACATGCAATTGTAACGTTGTGTGGGCAAGTCCAACACGGAACTAGATTACGGGTCAAGATCAAAGGAACATCACTCCTCCCTTTTAAACCTTGTAAGGTGCAATGATATGCTAAGACAATTGTGTATAAAATTGAAAAGAGTAATAGACATTGGCTGCAAACCATGCAGTTCAAGGCACAAGTCAGAGTAAGTAGTAGTTAAAAGGCATGAGGATTAAGGACTTACAACAGCGGCTTTGACTGGTGTAGTCATGCCCTTCTTCTTGCTGGTGTGACAGTCCTTGAAGATTTCCACAACATTTGGTTCAGGTACTTTTTGGTCCTTGCGGGCTTTCCTCGCATTTCAACAAGTCAATATAGATCGATAATATGGTACAGCGAAAAGAGTGAAACAACAGCTAATTACAAGAGCCTCGCGATTATGCAATATAGCTACGAGATCACGTAAATCATTGGAATTTCACTTTCATACGGTTGGCCTTGTTCTTTGAACAGTTCACCTACAAGAAGATAGATTTGTGTGGCACATGCGTCAATAGGACTTCAACATGTGATCTGATCACATATATATAATGTACCGATACTTGGATCGACCGGTGTTTAACAAGGCCCTCCGGTCTTCATCCGATATATTTTCCATTTGGAGATGTTTGGGAAAGTTCACTTTATTAGCCTTGCCTTCAAAGTGAGTTTTCCTCAAGTTATACCGATCTTGTCAGAGAGCAGACTTGAAAACATGGGTGCAAGCTTGTCAGTTGCATCATCTTGGCTATCCAACTTGAACCTCATCTGTTGAAAATTATGGGAGTCTCATTATCGACAACCTAGAAAGTATGGGACAGAGCAAGACGATATTACTAGTTTCCATACATAACCATACTTACAGATAAATGGTCGAGGAAGGTGTTGAACAGGGTTTCGTCTTTGTCATTCCTGTACTGAATCCATGTTGGGAGGATACGTACACGACACCTAACGGCAACCGCTGCCTCTAATACTAACTTGGCCGACTCGGTAGCATCACATGGCCTTTTTAAACCTACCTCAAAACGGATCTCCATTCTTCCTCCTCTAGATTTAGTTAACATATCGAGCATTATCCCTGATGTTTGTTTCCTCTTGCGTCTAGGTGCTAGTCCAACAACAAACATAGGAAGTGTTAGTGTACATCAAACTGTGAGACTACATATAAAGAAGCATGCAAGCAGTAACTTGACTCCAGAACTACCTTCTTGTTGTTGAAGCTCACAAGGTTCATCGATATTGCCAACTTGTCTTGTGTCAAGAGTGCTTGGGAAGTAGTGTCGGTGGCAAGGGAGCTTGGGAACGTGCTGCTAGCTCGATTGACCTTGCAGTATGTCGTGCAGTTGGTAGTCTTGTGGTAGGTGTTGCAAGAACTAGGGCTGTCTCTGCTTGTTTGGTGGCAGCTATTTGTTTCTGCTTGGCTTTTTGCAGTTCGTGTAGCATGGGATGCCGTGTTTGTAGAATTTTCCGCTGGACTTTCACCTTCTATTGCACCATCGATACCAGCAGAATCTGCAGGATTCATCCGCTTCTCATTCCTGCCATTCTCTGTTTCTTCCTCTTTCTTTGTGCCATGTTAAGTCAAGCCGACAAGAAAACTAATAAAATTTAGTTCTTGAGAACAAATTGATGCGTGATCTGATTTAATAAAACTTTGATGTTAGACAACCACATGATAGGAGGATGTAATATGTATGAAAAACAAGACGGAAGAGATAACCGTAACTATGATGTGTAAACTAAGAAGAAGACATTTCACCAAATTAGAAGCAATGCAATGGAAGGTAGACACCATATGAAAGATGCTACAAATATCGCTCTGCCAAGTTAACGGTGTCTCAAAGATAAATGGCGTTTAAACAAATGTGAAGCGATACAAGAAATAAATCATATGCAAGATGCAAACAACATCACACTACCATGTTAGAGGTCTCTCGTCATTAGTGCCATTGCATATTCACAGCATTGCATATTCACAGCTTATGATGTGTAAACTAAGGAGAAGGCATTTCAACAAATTAGAAGCAATGAAAGCTAGACACCATATGAAAGATGCAAATAATATCACTCTACCAAGTTAAAACTGTCTCGTCATAAGTGCCATTTCAACAAATTAGTAGTACAAGCTAGAAAAGAATGTGAGATGTAACCTATATCACACTCAAAGTCAAATGTGTCTTATGATAAGTGATTGTTGCAGGTTACACAACAGTAGTAATTTGATGTAAGAACATGGTGTGATAGATAGATATTGTATGTTCTAGAAACAGAACACGTGTCTTATTCAAGTATAATGTGTAAAGTAAGTAGATGGAATTCAACAAAATTAGAAGCAATACAAGCTAGACATCACACATAACATGCAACCACATATAACATTGCCAAGTTAGAGGGAGCACCAAGATGCTGCACTAGGGAGACGTGCTCATCATAAACACAGCTTTGTTGAGTGTCTATGCATGTGTTGTCTTGGAAATCATCTTGGGGTGTGGAGGAGTAGAAACTGTAGAGGCCCTCCGCTTGGAAGGAGCACCTTTATCCGCTGCCTTGCTAACTTCCTTCCGCTTTATTGATTTTGAATTGTCAAGTAAAACCGACAAGAAAAAGCAATAAAATTCTCTCTTCAGAACTCATTCATGCATGATACTGACAATCACTACTTTGATGTAAGGCAAACACATGATACCAGGATGGAATATGTACGAAAAACAGAACGACATGGCATGTTCACAACTGTTTGTGTAAACTAAGAAGAAACCATTCCAGCAAATAAGAAGCAATCCAAGCTAGACACCACATGAAAGATGCAACCAATATGACTGCCAAGTTAAAAGCGTCCCATCATAAATGGAATTTCAACAAATCAGAAGCAGCGCATGCTATAAATCATATGAAAGATGCAACTAATATCACACTGCATATACTAAAGGTGTCTCGTCATATTGATTGATGCGGATACAAAAAACAATAGTTTTATGTAAGGACATGCTTAATAGACAGATGTACTATGTACTAAATACGGAAGGCATGTCACATTAACAGTATAATGTCACATTTACGGGAGTATAAGCTAAGCGAGACTAGCACATGCAGTTTAACCAGATTGGAAGAATTACAATCTAGACACCATATGCAACATGCAACCACATATCACGCTGCCAAGTTAGAGCAAGCACTGCAATGCTAGTGTAGGGAAATGCTGTAATCAACTCTGAGCTACGCTCACTATCTTCATCTAGCATTTCGCTTCTTGAGAATCATGTCGGAGGCCGACGCTGCATTCTTTAAATGAGGAGTAGTCCCCTTGCCTGCCTGCCTCGTCATAAGTGATTGATGAGGGATCCACAAGAACATTAGTTTGATGTAAGAACATGGTTAATACACGATGTACTAGTATGTACCAAAAATGAAAGGCATGTCATATTCAAAGGTATAATGTGTAAGCTAAGCGGATGCAATTTAACCAAATTGGAAGCAATACAAGCTAGACATCCGCTGGAGTGGTGAACATGATCATCTAGGACCCGAGAGCCTGGTGGGAGGCGGGCTGCTTCGCCACCATCGCGGCTTTTTAGTTGGCTTCCGGTGATGCCTGTCTTTGTTGGGCTTGTCATCTGGCTCGGCCGAGGCCCTCGACTAGCTATTTGTCTTCCGGTGCTCACGGGATGGTGGTTCATGTAAAAATATCTTTCCTTATCTTAATAAAGACCGACTTGACTTTCAATACAAGCTAGACACCAACATGCAACCACATATGACACCGAAGTTAAAGCAAGCACACAGGATGGTGGTTCATTGCGGCGAGGTCATCAACTCGAGCTACGCCACCGTCTCCATCTGCGACATCGCACCCTTTATAGTGTTGTAACGTGTCTTGCCTACCCATATACCAAACTGGGCGACTTCTCTCTTTTCTTTGCTGCTTCTCTTTCGGCAGGAGAGTCTGAAATACCCTTGCATAAAAACACAATAGTGAGAGTATGGGTGAAGTGTGTGCAGAACTAGTGCACTATAAAAGTAGCAGATAGCAGGTGGCTTAAAAATAAATGACAGGAGACATATGATAGCTCTACAACATTGCATGGCAAACAAAATTAGATTCTACTCCGTATGATTTTGTAATATATGAGCACAGGAAATGCAGGTACTCCTCCAGCACACCACCACATGTGGTCATATCTAAGATAATAGTCGACTGAAAATAAATAGGTAAGTCGATTTTTTTAATGAACCGTCCGATCTATAAGGAATGGGCAGATGGCCTTCGTCTACCTCCCGCCAGTCACTGTTGACGATCTTTCACGAACCGCCAGCGACCACCGGCCCAGACCCGTGCCTCCGCCGCCCCGCCCTCCCATCGACCTCACACCACCGCCGTGCTTGGCAGTGCCCCCAAGCCATCCCTTTAATCCCGGCCGACCTCCAGATCGGGCGCCAGTAGCTCTAGGCCGCAGACACCCCTAAGATAAACACCAAGGCGCTGCTTCCCCGGCGTAATAGTCGTACTAGCGCCTGTTACGCCGGGAATGCTTCGTTAATTGGGAATCAACTGCCAGAAATTGAAATTCAGGGGCGACGGACCTCTAGCTAAGGTGAAATAGTATATGAGGAGAAACCTTGTGCATCGCGAGTTACTAGGAACATCTAGTATCAAGAAGAAGCGGTCAACTAGTGTCTTCGTGGGATGAATACCGTGCAAGCGAGACGTAAGATTTGCACGAATAAGGGAAGAGGAGTACCTTCTTGGTTGCGGTGTGGTCACCTCCACATGTCGCGCCGATCTTCTTGTTTTACCGGGAAACCGATGTTCGGAGGTGCAGGCTTGGACGAACCCATGGCCAAATTGTTGATCTGTGTTGCCGTGGCTGTATGTCGTGCGGAGGGGAAGCAGATCCGAGGCGGCGAAGGACGGCGTGGCAGGAACAACTCGGTGCGGTGGAGGGTGGCGAAGTTGGGCGGCAGCGGTGAGGCAGGACATCGTGGTTGAACTGGCTCGGGTACGGATGGCTCGGCCTCGGCTTCAACTACTAGCCGTGGAGGGCGTTGCGGTTGAGGTTGCGGTGGACGACGACATCGGGGTATCGGCTCCGGCGTGATGGAGGAGGGCGGCGGTTGATGGGTGGGATGGGGTGGCGGACGGAGGACGCCGGGTTTCAGCGGCTGGTGGAGAGGTAGTTTTGGCGCCCATGGAGTACTGAATGGGGAATCGGACGGGTGGGGGAACCATGTTTGATGCAGGGACGCGCTTGTTTTTGGCTTTTTGAATGAAGATGGGACACGCTTGTTTGAAATTTGGGGAAAGTACAAACTTTGCCCCCTCTTAAATTTCGGACCTCTCATGGTCGGGGTAGGATGGTAATCCTGTGTGTCCCAAATAGTGGGCGGAGCGATTTGACGCACGCATGTGTGCTTAGGCGGCCATTGTGTATGAATGTTTTTCGAGGCGGTTGCGTGGCGCCTAGATGAAGCTACAAACCTACCCGGTTTAGACCTTTGGACGTCGGGCGGTAGGTTTCACAGGTCGGAGTTATTAGAAAAGTAATTTCCTTGTACTACCAAACATTGGTCTCACGCGGTTTCAAGTAGTAGAGGCTCTTTTGGCGCTTCGTTCAAATTTTGAAACACAAGCATTCACGCTTAGAGTACTCTTGAACTATGAGGATTGACCTAAATAGACAACGTTATATTTGACCTTGTATGTTTGAAAACCTCATTAAATTATCCGCTTCCTTTTGAATTTTGACACTTGAAAATCCTATAACTACGATTATTTTGGAATGGAGGAGCTAAATTTGAATCTATTTTGTACACGACTACATATGCTATTATGTACAAAATCAGAGCAAAGATTGGTACCCCATAGTTTAGGTATGGTTTACAAATGCCATGATATCAAATTCAAATAATTGAATGGACTTCATGTTGAATTCGATTTTTTAAACCACCTTAGGTTGAATTCAAATGTATACTAGTTCATAGGTAGCTATTTATAAATGTCCATTGTGTAACTTTCAGATGTATAATGTGCTTTACACACACAACATGAACTATACTCACGTTTATATTCGATTGCTAAAGCGATGCATTGTCCGGAGTTCAAAATACTAACTATGTGGATCAATTGTGTCAAATAATAACATAGACATGCTCAAATTCGATAGAATCTAGATGTGATGGATCAATGACCGCTCCTTACGCTAATTGCAAATATCATGATCCCATCCTAATATTTGGATACAATTTATATCTTTAATCAATGTGTAGAGCAGTCTTTTACGTGTAGTTTCACTCTCCATCGGTGGTCTCTCACACATGCTCACACACTCTCTCCCGAGGTGTCTTTCTACACACATTCTCTAGATATAACCCTCCCTCCCTCTCGTAACCATTTACAACTGTTTTCACTAACCTTTATCACAAGCACTCTTCCTCTCGCAAACATACACACGCACAATCCTCATCGACCCTTTCTATATACATGGACCTGCCTCGTGTCTCATGTACGCACATTATCTTTACGCTTTGTCTCTCACGCATTATCTCACACCTCTCTTCCTAATCGATTTAGTATGATTCTAGCAGAGCATTCTGTAGGATGCCCCTTAAAGTTAGGTTGGATGAATAGTAATATCGTAGATAGAGGGTTACCTTAGTCCGAGAACCTAGGGTTACAAATCCTAGCCGGCTTTGTCAGTGGACACAGAGTCCTTCACAATTCTGCTATCTTTGTCTTGTACGACTAGTCATCCATGGGTCTTCCTAGATGTGTCATGGGCCGACCAATGTGGCGCAGGACGGAACCAAACAAAGGGCCTCACCTCGACCCACCGGACCTCACACGGTGACACACCCTCTGCCCCCACGTCTCATTATCTTCTCCCACCCACACATACCAAAACAAACACCACACACACAGAAAAATTCTCCTGGTGCCTCTGTTCCCTCCCCCCTTGCATATACATACTCAAGGGAATGGAATCTCTTGTCGTGGTGTCATATTCGTCTCTCTCTCACTCTCTCTCTCTCCCTAGACCACCCTCATTTCTCGTGCTATCTCCCCCCCACCCCCCCCCCGGTCGGCCCCTCTATCCATGCCTCTCTCGAATACATAATACACACACATACCTCTCTAGGCCCCGCCAAATGCATCAACTACACATTCACACATGTTACATCACGTACCCCATTGATCTAAAAAGCCCTCTCTTCACGTTTATTTCACATACAACATTCCTTTTGAATAAAGTGTGGCCAAAAAATTATTTTAGAGTTTCTACATATATACAACATTACAAAGTTATATGGAGGAGTACGAACGCTAATTTGCATTGCATTGTGCCCACAATGATATTTATTCCGCACTGTGAATTTGTATATTTTTATACTATATACAAAGTTAGTCATAATAAAGAGAAACGAAGAGCATCTCTCTCTCCATCGCATACCCCCCCTGTACGCCCCTTTCACGTATGCACACAAAACTATCTCCATGTCCTCTAAAAGTAAGCCCCCAGAAAATTCACGCGTGTTTCATCTTTCTCTCGCGATATATGCAATGACGATCATTGTATTTGAAGTGAAAGCACGATACATACATTGGACTTCATAATCCACTCATTACGGTCACCGTTTACGTTTAGTGGTTATTATACAGTCACGGGCTCACCGTATAACTTTGTATTTGCTCATGACATGACTAGTTGACCAGTTGAACGCTCCACGTGGCACCTAATCTAGTGTTGAATCACATTATCTCACTAACATCGTGCCCACCTATCGACTTGTATCTACTCTACATCTACACTATTATAAAATACATAAAATACACTCTTATAAAAAACAGAGTTGGTGATGATGGTGTGCCTGCCATCCTGCAATATAGGCCGTCCGATTTATATCTGACGGATAGGAAAGAAACTATGGCAGTTTTGCAAAAAGGTACCCACACACCTCTCCACATTTGCAAATAAGGCCTTCCCTCGTTCATCCTTTTCTCTCACAAGATAAACAAGTCATACAAATGCATCTTGATGTTACGTGCAACGCATGGGCATCTTGCTAGTAAGAATGAAAACAAACGACAAAAAAATATTTTGACGGTGGTGCGAAGTCATGACCGCGGGCACAGCGGACAAGGTGGCCTTGTATTGGTATGCTGAGCCGTCTGTTTTAACACACATGAGCTGGTGTGGTGATTATACACACATGCACGCATGCACACGAACTCCATCCACGCAACACTCACACAAACACATGCACCCACGCACACACGCAACACTCACACGTACACACGCAGCCACGCAGGCACACAACACTCACACGCACACACACACACGCATGCATGCACACACCAGTACACCACACGACCAACTCACACTCTCACGCTCAAGTGCTCAACCTACACGTGCATGCGCACACATCAGGCCCCGCATGCATACATACACAACCAGGTGATTCCCGCGCACGGGTTGGAGCCTTGTCGCGCCTGCGTTAATTTGTGTTTATCTGACCTTTTCCCTATGCGAACTGACAGGTGGGACCCACAAGGAATGTGGTCAATTTAACTAGTCAACATGGCGCCACGCAGTATTTGGCCGGTCAACAGAGTGCAATCCGATGCTGAACTGTGAGCAAGTGATCGGATAATCACCGCAAAACGTATATACTGACCGTAATCAGCTTATTCTGAAGTTCGGTGACCGTATTACGCTTTTCTCTCTGTAGGCCCTCCAAAACTACATCTCTACACGTTCTCGCATGTTACATCTAACAACTATGCAATACAACACTACTACTACACTCTAACACAATAAATCATATGTGTTTTTAGTTTTACTAGATATCATATTGTTACTTATAATTATTCAGTTTGCATACATTAAAATTGCCTTTGAAATGTATGGCCAGTATCATCTACCGCACGGGAAAAATCCCGCCCTTTCCTGTTTAATCGGGTTTGTATCGATGGATCGTGCGAAACAACAAAACTATAGTACTATACAGTACAAGTGACAGTTCATTGGGCCGTCGTGTTGTCTACTCCTCCGTCGTAAGAGTGGGCGCCGCTTCATAAATCTTCTAGTCCCTTTCACGACATGTGGGACATCAAGCTACCGGGTCCACGTGCCATACCGAATACTGATGCAGAGCAGCCGGGTGAAGCACCCACCATGGCGCCGGCGTAGTAATGAGCAATGAGGCGCCAAATCACAAAGCTGCACCTTTCCCGCAGTTAAGTTGGAGGGATGAAGTAATAATGCTAAAAAAGAAGTTGGAGGGACGAAGCAACCATCATTTCACTCGTTGCTGAATCCGCTTCTCCTCATCTTCTTCAACTTAACCACGTGTTGCTTCGCCGTTGTTACGCCTCATGTGGGGCGTGGATCAGCTTGGTCGCTTCTCCTCATCTTCTTCAACTTAACCACGTGTTGCTTCTGCCGTTGTTCTGCCTCATGTGGGACGCGGATCAGCTTGGTAAAGCACTGACACGTGGGACCGCATGTTAGCAAACCGCCAGGACAACGTCCTCCGAAAATAAGAAACCTCCCCCGCCATCCGCGCGGCAAAATCACCTCCTTTTTACTAATATTTGATTCTATAATTTTTTAGATCAATATAATTGAGATTTGTATAGATAGCACATCAGAGCAAAACCAAGTGGTACGGTTAAGGGCATCCACAATGTGTAGCCAAATGTGAAAATAGCTTTTGGCATCGTGGGAACCATTGTGGACGGCGTTGCCAAAGCCAAAAAGATGGAACCGAAGCTCCCTGATTGATTGATTGAAGGAATAGAAAAATGCAACGTCTCTCCTCTTTCTCCCATGCTTGGACGCATGTAGGAGTAGTACAATATAGAGCACAGAGTCTACTCCCCTGTCCCTTCTATCACAAATCACAAAGCAGTGAGGCGTCAAATCACAAAGCACGGACGAAGCAACTATCATTTCACTCTTCACGACTCCGCTTCTCCATCGCCTTCTTCGAGAAACCATTCACCGCACTAGTACTCCTAGTAGTAGTACTAGTAAAGGACTTCTGGATGCAAATAAGGCGGTTGTCTCGCTTGCGGTGGCACTTGCAAACGACTTACCGTGGTCTCCTCAATGGTGTTCTCCGTCGAACGCGCTTCGCCAAACCACAAAAAAAAGTCGCCGACGCCACCGCAATGGGCAAGGAATTCAAATATAGTTACTACCTCCATTTTTTGTACACAAGGCCAGATATCAAAATTACAATTTGCAAAGGGCCACTAACACTAATCGAGGCAAAATTGATGGGGTTAGCAACCAAGGACATTAATATCCCCTGCATGCATGCGGAAGTGAGAAGGTTCGTTTGCATGGCGCTGCATTAATCAAGCGATGAGGAGTGAGATGGTTAGCTCTTTGGTCTTTCGAGAAAAAATACGCATTAATTGACACGTGAAACGAGGATTTGTATTGAAGGAAAACCCGCCTTTCTTTTTAACACTAGTACTCTAGTACGTACTACCTCCGCCCCGGTTTATAGGTCCTTTTAGAGTTTGTGCCAAATTTTGACTAAAGATTTAACTAACAAAATGTTAATGCATGTCAAGAAAAATTATCTCATTGGATTCAGATTTGAACATAGTTTTGAAAAATATAATGTTTGGTGACATGCGTGAACATTTTCTTAGTTTAATCTATGGTCAAAATTTGGCACTAAATACAATGGGGACCAATAAACCCGGACAGAGGTAGTACGATTTATCCTGTTTGGGTCTAGGCCTTTCATTGCCAAACTTCGCCACACATTTTTGCCAAGCTTGCCTAAAGTTTTCAAAATGAGAAGGAGGTACACTTGCAAGACGGCTGTTGCGATCGCACCGCACCCTCACACGGTCACTCCTGCACGCCATGTGTCGCACCGCACCTCACACTTCGCTCCCCTGCACGCCGCAAACCCAACCAAGGGAACGCACCCTCACTGACACGTGCTGTCGCATGTGAACAAACCAAACTCAGCCATCCTATCGCTGACACATAATTTTCGTTCATAGAGTATGTTTATCCAACCGAGTATCCATACGGCCCGTGCGGTGGTCTGTTGGGGAAGAAGAAGAGGTGAGGAAGAAGGAAAGAAGGGTTAGGAGACGAGGATATTCATCCAACCGCCTGAAATGGTAGACTCAAAGCGACTTGCATAACAAATAGTATGTTTTACACAGCAAAAGATCCATAATAATAAAACAACAACATAAAGAAAAACTATCATCGCTCGCGGAAAGAGACGGCCTCGTCGTCTTTGGCTATCGGCACGAACCAGCCGTCGCTGCCGCGTGTGTCTCCGCACCGTGGTTGTCCTCGGCCTCCGCCTACTGCTCAAGCGGAGCGTCGGGCGCTCTGCAGGCGAGAGCACAGCCCGTTCAAGTCGAGGACGTCCGGTTCCGCTGCGCAGGAGGGCCTCGATGGCAGCGGCATCCATGCGCTCAGCGCCGAGTCGAGCCTCCGCCGCCGGTTCAAGTCCAGACTTCCGGTTCCGCTGCGGGAGGGCGTCGATGAGAGCGGCATCCTCGCGCTCCGTGTCGAGTCGAGCCTCTGCCGCCCGGTTCAAGTCCAGGACTTCCGGTTCCGCCCGCAGGAGGGCGTCGATGAGAGCGGCATCCGTGCCCTCTGCGTCGAGTCGAGCCTCTGTCGCCCGGTTCATGCCCGGGCGTCCGGTTCCGCTGCAGGAGGGCCTCGATGGCAGCGGCATCCGCGCTCCGCCTCAAGTTGAGCCTCCGCCGCCCGGTTCACATCCACGACATCCGGTTCCGCTGCAGGAGAGCCTCGATGGCAGCGGCATGCGCGCGCCCGCGTGAGTTGAGCCTCGCCTCCGGTCCTCCTTTAGTATCGCCATGTTGAACCGCTGGTCCGCTTGCACCATGGGGACTCGGACGCCGCACGAAGTCGACGCCCATCGCCTCATACCCATCGGGGCCTTCGCGCCACGACCTCCGCAGATGAACATTGATCGGCTTCCTCCTCCTCGTAGCTTGGCTCCAGAGAACTCGGGATTGGCCCGCCGCAGCGAGCTTGGGAACGGGGTGCATGGCGCCCGACCGCCGCCGCGATTTCTGCGGCGCCCGGCGTCAAGATCTTGTAGTAAGTGATCTTGCGGTGCACCATGGCTTTCCGGCGAACTAGGGGCGCTTGATGCGGGCTAGGGATCGAAAGGTGGGGAATGGGCTGAGATTTGGTGTGGTTTTAGGGAAGAGGCTGGCGAGGCCGAGCAGCGAAGGTTCGGTGTGAATAGTGGTTCCGTGACGACCGGTCAATCGGTTTTGATCTGACATCGCTCTTGTCGCGTTCGCGTTGCAGCCCGCACACTGGACCTCCACGCCGCCACCGAATGGAACGCGCTTGTCTTGCGTTTTCGCCGCTTGTGGGACCGCAGTTGAGAGCAAACCGACATCCTCCCCCCCCCGCCGCCATTTATTATACCACTACTCCCTCCGTTTTATGCGGAGTAAATAAAACAGAGGGAGTATACTATGGATGAGGATCCTCGACGTGGCGAACCCATTGAGTAATCGACATGCGGGCCTAGCAAGCATGGGGTCCGCCAAGAAGTGACCGAAAGGGAGGGTAAGGCAGGGATACCTACGCCGAGGATCCACTTCCACTATACTCGACCAAATGTTAGAGTAATAATATATGACATGCAACTTACACAAATGTTAGAGTAATAATATATGACATGCAACTTACACAAAGCATACATCGGTCTAATGCATTTTTCGAGGCTAACTTTGACCAAATGTTAGAGTAATAATATATGACATGCAACTTACACAAAGCATATGGTCAATTTCAGATGTGAAAGGAGTTTCCAATGATATAATTTTCACATTATACATCTCATGTACTCCCTCCGCCTAGGTGTGTAAGTCATCTTACGAAAACCAAATAATCCCAAAACACGAGGCGCGGTGCATTAACTTCTACCTCGTTTCTTGTTTCTTGACATATGAACCAATAAGAGATGAGCGTGTGCATGCTTTTAATGACCGAGACTATCAAACATGACATGCAATGGTTAGTTCATTGCATGCAATACTATTAATTAGCAAATAAACATTAATGTCTCTCGCTTTCCCTCCTCCTTGGTCACGGTGCACAGCCTAAGATGACTTACTCACCTATGTGAAAGGAGTACTATTAATCTTGTCAATAGTCAAATTGGAAACCATCTCGAGTACAAATCTAGGAGTACGTCTTTAATCTAACAATATTGATTGGGCGTTGTTGAATGTTGATACCTTTTTTATCATAGTAGAGATACTTTGACTACACATAAAACTTATATGTCGGGTAGAAAGGATAGGAGGGAGTATATTGTACGCTCAAAACGAAATGAACATTGAATACCCTTTATATATGATTTATGGATGCTATGATCACGGTTCAAAATTTTGAATCCGCCTTAGGTATCACGCCCCTTCACTCATTCCCTCTCGATTTCATCTCGGGTCCGAGATCTATTGAAAGAGGACTAGGGTGGGTACATGCGAATGATACTCGGCGGAATGTTCAAATGAGGCATGCGGGAGGATGGACTCAACTGGAGGGCAACATGATGGATGGAGAAGAGGGTTGGAGAGGAATGAGAAATAAGCATACGCCACATGATTACACTTGAACGGCTCAAATAAACAATAAGTTGTCTCGCTTGGCCTACATAGTGAAATGCCTAATGTGCAACGCGGAGCACTGACGCTTGAATATGGCCGGGAAAACAGGGAAACCGACATGTGGGGCACACCCATCGGGACGACGTAGCGCAGACTAGTCCAATGGAGGAGCTGGCCCACGACCTCCTCGCCCCCGACAACCGTTCATGTGGGTCTTTGGGGCCAACAACGGGGCGCAGCTCCAGCACCGCCTCTGGACACGGCGACCGCGGTGAGCGACACGCTCATATCGTCGATAGACATGGTCGGTTTCAGTGTGCCGAGGGTGGCGTTTGTGCTGTGGCACGACCAACGGTATGTTTGGTTTGTGCCCAAGGTTGCCCCATCAAAGCATTGGGTAGCCAAAATTTTGGTTGAGGTATTGGTTGCCCATGATTTGGCCGACATTGGCAAGAAAAATGAACTAGAGTTGGCTAGAGTTCATTGGCATGCCAAAGAAATGGCAACCATCCAAACAAAGACCAATCTTTGGGTCATGACCAAAATTTTGGTAAGGTGCACTTTGGCCACAATCCAAACACACCCCAACACCCGGCTCGTCGCGGATGCACGGGGCGCCGTGACGCGTCCGCGGAGTGGTGTAGCGCGGCCAACTGCATCCTCTGGACCTGAGACCATGCCGGGTCGTCTTGCTTTTTCAATGACATGCGGGGATCGCATTTGAGCAAAGGGCATCTCCAACGTTGCCACGACCGCAGCTGACTACCCTGGCACACCAAAGCCCTCGTCCCTCGCGCCGTCGCGCGGTGCGTTCCCAGCCGGCGCCAGCTGCCCGCATTCATGCCGTCCGTTCGTATGTCGTCGTTAAGAGGCTCGGTGCCCGAGGAACCAACTCCGCGACTTAATGACGCACCGGACGCTTGGCCTCACCGAATGCGCTACTTAAAGCGGCAACGCCCAGCTAACCTCCACACCATAGCGCATCGTCCTCCTACCGACACCACATCCGCCATGACCGCAAGTGCGAACGCTCGCGGAGAGCTTGTCTTCGGGATGAAGCTCGAGGTCGCCGCCCTCGCCAAGTCGCCTCTCGACGCAATAGCGGCATAGCCGGATGCGGACGCGACCGCACAAGCGGTGGCCACGCTGGCGGCCGATGACGGGAGCACCGTCAGCCACGCGTCCTACTTGCCGCCGTCCAACGTCCGGCACCGCCGAGGTCGACTCCTCCGAGGATGAGTAGGGCATGGAGGCGGCAGGCATGGTGTGCCAACTGGCGGTCCGTATCCGTGTTCTACTCTTCCTCGCCGAGACCGCACCTTCACTTCACGGGTCTTGAACCCGCCCGCACATAGAGATCGCAGATGGAGGACGTCGGTCGCCGCCATAGAATAGGTTTAGGGTCGGGTTTCTTTTTTTTCTGTCTTATAAAAGTTCAAATGTAATGAAAATCTGCCGTGTTTGCATTAATCTCGGCCGGTGTATATGAACTTTCACAATAATATTCATATTGTAGGAGTACTAGTGCATGGAAGATCAAGATCTTGTGGGAGAAAAGGATGAACGAGGGAAAGCCTTATCTGCAAATGTGGAGAGGAGTGCGGTAAATTGTCATAGTTTCCTTCCTATCCGTTAGATATAGATCGGACGGCCTATATTGCAGGATGATAGGCACACCATCATCACCAACTCTGCTTTTTATTGAACCGAGACAAATCTAAAAACCCAACTAAGCCAACCTCCCAAAGATATCGCGGGAAAAAGACCCGGCCGCGCCGTTTTAGTCGGGATTACCGGATTACTAGTAGTAGTATCGATGGATCGCGTGAAGCAACATTTTTTTGAGGGGGCGAAGCACCTAGTTTAAAAGGAAAAAAGGCGGTACACTCAGCACTCCTGTCATGGTCGGATTGCACCCCACACATGTTCGGTCCTGCACACGGCTCACGCAAACGGAACGCGCTTCGGCTTGCCTCTTCACTGACACGTGGGACTGCACTTGGAGAAACCGACCATGCGCCAAACTCCCCGCCCACCGCAAAAAATCCCCCCCACACACAAAAATTCCCCCAAATTCGATTCAACCGCCCTTCGGCCAAATATTCCCAAACCCCCTCCCCGTCCCCTCCACTCCATTTGCTCCGCCAAAGCTGCCCTCCCCGCCGCGCCGATACGTCGGCGCCGCGGTTCGTCGAGGGGACGCACGGTGATCCTCTCGCTCCCATAGTATGCTATCATAGAATGCCGTCCTCTAGCCGCGCCGCCACCTCTGGCTACGTTCTTGTGGAGGCTCACGGCGGTCAGCACCGCCACCGCTGGCGATGTTCGTGTGGAGACACACAGCGGTCAGCTTCTCCCACGGTACGCGCTTTCTAGACTGAGGCCCCGTTCATGTCGGTGTAGCGCTGAATGTTAGCTGATAGACGCTGTTAATCTCAACTATTTGTCAAGTAGTTTATCGTCAATATGCTCGCTTAAGAAGCTTCCTTGCCTGTTCGCACTCAATCTGCTTAGCTGAGATGGCATGCCAAGGCCGATTAGTTGCTAAAATATCCTGCCATATATTTATTGTGACGATTGCCATGGTCTAGTAGCCAATCTGTTAGGTGAAATAGCTCTACACCGTTTTATACTCGATCTTTGTTGCTGCGATGGCCTTCGATAGTTTGATGGCTGTGTGCTCGGGCTCATTGATCGCTGAAACAGCCTGCCATAATTTAGCACTCAAATCTGTTTGCTGAATTAGCTTTACATATATTTTCACACTTAGATCTGCTTGTCCAAATATCTTGCCATAGCTTTAGACATCGACCTAGGTATTTTTTTTCTGGACTTCATAAAAAGCATATATGTTTTTCCTGTAATATCTAGTAGAAGAACTAATTTGTATGTCTAACATGATGGACAAGACTTGGATAACTTCTGTTCAAGATTCTCCGCTGCATATGTCGAGGGGTTGAAAACTTCATGAACTTTATCGAGCTGAGTACGGTGGTCCAAATCAGATGTGCTCTGCCTGTAGCAGTTGTATGAATTCAGTTACAAGACCCCACCAACTGTGCAAAATCATCTACACTTGTATGGGATGTCGGTCACATATACTAGGTGGGTTCATCATGGTGAAGCTGTGAACGCCAATGTTATTGACTATGTGGAAGCAGCAGATCACCATCTTGATCTCGCCTGATGCTCAGTGGAAGAGGAGGAGGAGGTGGTGGTGGCGGAGCCAGTGAGTTTGACCAACATTGAAACAATGCTACTAAATGCTCGTGCATTCCGTGAACTTTCACCGCAGAAGAAAAATGGTGGGCCCGCATGTTGGAACAATGCAACGTTGTTGTCACCCCAGAAATAAGCTGTCAGTATTCTCAGCTATGGTCACCTTTCTTCAGGTGAAGACATCTGAGCGGATGACCAACAAATCATTCGATGCGATGTTGGTTGCTTTCCGCAAATCTTTCCTAGATGCGCCTGAGCTGCCACACACCTACAAGAAAATGAAGAATTTCCTTCGCAGCTTGGAATTGGATATGATATGATCCATGTTTGTAAGAATAATTGTGTTCATTCCTAAGGATTATGCCAACTTAAGTGAATGCCCAAATGCAAATCATCAAGATGGAAAGATGGCGATGCTGTGAAGAGGGTTCCTCATAATGTTCTGAGACATTTTCCAATTACACCAAGATTGCAAAGGTTGTTTCATGATGCTGAAACAAGAGAGGATGTACTGTGGCATTCTAGGAACCAGAGTACAGAGATCGAATGTAATGAGCCATCCATCTCATGGTAGTGAGTGGAAAAGCTTCAATGATAAACACAAAGAGTTTGCTGCTGACCCGAGAAACATTAGACTTGGCTTAGCTTCAGATGGATTTAACCCATTTGGCCACCAGAGCGCCACATATAGCATGTGGCCAGTGCTTGTTATCCCTTACAACATGCCTCCAAATGTCTGCACCAAAGAATCAAACTACATGATGGCCTTGCTCATCCCAGGTCCAAAAAGTCCTGGAAAGGATTTTGATTTGTTCATGGAGCCTCTTGTGGAGGAACTTCAACAGCTATGGAAGGGTGTTCTCACTCGAGACCTATATAGCAGCCCACCAGCTGATTTCTTTCTGTGTGCTGTTGTAATTTGGTGCATCCATGATTATCCGGCTTTGGGCACTATGTCAGGGCGAAAGACACATGGTTACAATGCATGTGTTCGCTGTGATAGGAATCCGCTGTCATACGCAATACTTAGCAAGATCTGTTACATCGGACACCGCCGTTTCCTTGCCAAGGACAAGCCGCGTCCTAGAAAATACCGAAGACATGTGTTCAATGCAAAGCATGAAAACTGTGATGCGCCAAAGAGGCTCACCGCCGATGAGTTGCAAGTGGAATTAGAGAAGGTCGGGCATATTACACCAGGAAACCATCCTGGTAATGGTAGCGGGAAAAGGAAGCGTGGCACGTGAGATTATTGTCTACCCGCAGGTCCACTTTGTGGGACTTGGAGTATTGGAAAGATTTGGATCTACGGCATAATCTTGATGTGATGCACATCGAGAAAAATATATGTGACAACATTATCAGCACACTTCTTAACATTGAAGGCAAGACGAAAGATACCTTAAAATCTAGGATTGATTTGACACACCTGGTATCGTAAAGGATTTGCGGTGCAAGATGAAGGTAAACCACGGATATGGCACCAAATTGTACGCCTTGGACAAGGTAAAAAGAAAAGAATTCTACGAGGTCCTATCACGTGTGAGATTCCCTGAAAGGAGAGTCAGTGCAGATGGAAACAAGGTACAAGGGTTGAAAACTCATGACTGCCACGTCCTACTTCAAAGGGTTTTACCTGTTATCCTTAGAGGATTGGGCCGCCTACGACTTATACAGAGCGATTGCAGAGTTGGGACAATTCTTCAGGGAACTCTGTAGTAGAAATATCAGGATAGATGCTTTGGAGCGTCTTAGAGACAAGATACCAACTATCCTTTGCCACCTTGAGAAGATATATCCTCCAGCCTTCTTTGATGTGATGGTGCATTTGGCTGTTCATCTACCTGATGAGGCACTACTTAGAGGTCCAGTACAGTATGGCTGGATGTACCCTATTGAAAGGCGGCTAGGCACTTTCAAGGGCTATGTTAGGAACAGAGCTAGACCCGAGGGTTCCATTGCAGAGGCCTACATTGCTACAGAAGCGTTGACATTCTGCTCAAAATACATTGAAATAGCTGATCAGCTTAGCAAAGAGGTGGGTGAAGACAATCCCGGGCTCAATGTTTTCGATTATTCTGTTCGAGTTACAGGGAAGAGTCGACAAGAGGACAAACCTAAAGATTTGGACAAAATGGTTTGGTATGTGTTGAATAACTGTCCTGAGATACTACCTTATATCAAGTAAGTGCAAGATCGCAGCTTATACATCATAATCTACTAAACTTGCAGCACATTCTTATATATTTAGATGTTTGACGCGATCACTATGTTGTGCAGCATGTACAAAGAGGAGTTACTGCCGCAAAATCCAAGAAACATTGACAAACTGGTTATGGCAGGATTTGCGAAATGGTTCAAGAACCATGTAAGCTTTTGAACTGCACTGTGAGTTTTTTTAATATATTGAGTACATAAGATGATCAGCTTGTCTATTTTCTAACCATAGGTTAAGAAGATGCGGGAGGATGGGCAGGCAGTTGATGATGCCCTTTACTCACTAGCAATGGGTCCTGATACTCGGGTAAGACATTATGAATCTTGCGTTGTTGGAGACGAAGGCAGGAAGACACAAAACAGTGCCATCATGAGCACGGATACGTATGACAAAGAGACAACTGAAATGTATGCTAACATAATAGACATTGTTCCGCTTGCGAGATATCTCCGCCGAGGATCATCGGTGTGTGGTTCTTGTCTTTGTCGTTGGTATAACCTGTTTTCCGTGATCGCAAAACCTAGAGCTGATGATTATTTCAAATCCATCAATGTCAAGGCGGCGTATTGAGACCAACGAGCCTTTTATTTTGGCAAATCAAGCAACACATATATTTTTCTTGGAAGACACATTTGCACGTAGCGATGATGGAGAGTATTGCAAAGGTTTGAGCAGAGGAATTCGTTTAATGAAGTTGCACAACAAGATGATGCTTACATCGCCTCTGATGTACAAGATAACACAGATGTTCCTAATATCTTTGAGAACCATCACATCAATGACGCCGCGAAAAGATTGCCCGTCGTCTTGTGGACATACAAGAGTTGATCAAGAAGAAGCCAACGTTCGAGGACGTTGAGGACGAAGAAGAAGATGACACCGTGGGGAATTACGATTCAGACTGATACACATGGCGAAGATGTTGAAGCTGCTGCTGCGGATGATGATTACATTGCTTTTGTCGATTTGCTCGCCGAAGACATTTTTTATCTACTATGTGAAATTGTGTTTGCTATGACAACTGAAACCTGATGAACATGTTGTTTAGTATTTTGCTTTGTGAGAACATCACTTGTTATGTATGCTGATTTGTGTTTGGTGATTGTATGACAACTAAAACATGATGACATTGTTGTTTAGTTGTACTCATATTTGGCTGTGAAACTTGAATTTGATGACATAGTTTGCTGTTGGACTGCAATTTGCTCGACGTCTTCGAATGAGAACAAAGCTGACCCGACAGGGCCTCTGTTATCTATTTATTTATATGAGCAAAAGGGGATACCCCCTGATTTCCGTTAATAGAAATCATTAGATGTTCACAATACTACGCCCTGCCTGCTACACATGTTTCATTCATTACTAGTTTCAGCAAAGTGCTCATGTCGTAGCCATCGAATACATCACGAGTGCTACATACATCGCAAATAAAGAGACAATCATCCTCAGAGCACATCGATTTTGCCCATTATCTTCACAAGCTCTTTCATCTCCTCATTGCTGTCAAGGCCTTTCAGCAGCTGTTGCTTGGCCATGATCGAGGAACTGCATCTTTAACCTTCGCTCTGATCTTCCTCTTCGCTGCTCCTTCGCCATTTGTCCAACACCCCAACCTGCTGGTATTGGGATTCCTCGGCTAACCAAATAATCAGCGTAGTTGCATTCCCCACATCAAGAACTTCCCGTAAATACAAATCACACGAATCTTCCCTTTTCGCACGAATCAAATTGGAAGATCATCAACCAAACTATTAAAAAATCAGCAATCGAAAGCAGCAGGACAACACTTAAACATATTATTACCCCATGATTCGGCATTTGTAGAAGACTCGCCAGGGTTGCGGATTGTGGTTGAGACGCGACGGATGACTCTGCGTGATTTGCAGCAGTGGCACCACACCAACGGCAGCGGGTTGCGATGAGCAATCGGCTGCGGTGCGCGTGCCGGCGGGGTGTGATGAGACCCACATGCGATGGTACGGGTGGCGACTTGGCGCATATCTGGTTGTTGCTCGAAGAGCGGTGGACGAGCAGCCAGCGGACATGGTTATCTGCGCCGAGCTTCGATGCTAGGCGAGTAAGTAGAGAAGAGGAGAAGCGAACGTTGGATATGTCGGTTTCATTACTTGCGAGTAGCATAGCACCATATATAGTCATAGTCTAGGTTTGGATTCAACCAACTACAGGAGCACGCCTTTTCTTTTTCTAAAACTCGCAACGCCTCTTTACTGGTACACTAGCTTGTTCTGTACGCCTTCCCAAGTCTTTGATTTTCTTTCCCTTTTTTTGCGAGGAAGGAAGGAGGACAAAATTGAGAGTTCCTCGGACTCGAACCCAAGACCTCTCGGTTGAAAACCAGGGGTGCTAGTCACTTATGTGGCGAACATTCCCTCTGAGGAGGACGACAGACGAACACATTTTCCTTGTAGTTTTCTTCCTATATATAAAAAAGTATGCTACTTGGTGTACGCTTAGTAAAAAAACGATTGTGCCAACCTTGACCATTCGATTGACATTCAACATCTGTCGCGTTTCTTCAGTCTCTTCTTCCTCGAGCCACCAAAGCCAAACCAGCGCCCGGCAAGGACCGCTGCTCCCTTGCTCCGCCTCCACGCTGGCTGTGATCTTCCCCGGCTCTGTTCTTTCCCGTCCGAGGCCTCACCATCATCCTCCGTGCTCGCCGCGGCGCCGCCCTCCGGTGTTGTCAACATGGTCAACAACCGAGAGGAATAAGGAGATGATTGTACATGGTGAGGATGACAGTAGGGACCCAGCAGCGCACGCAGTAATTTTATTTTTTTGGGACGGAGAAGGGTATCAACTGGGTTGTGCGGGACCCATGGCCCGTCTAGCCCGGGCTTTTATTTCATATGTTTAGCACATGACCAGCCCAGTTTGTTTTTTTCCTTTCTGAAAAATGGCTAGCCAGCTATTTTGTTTTTTGTAGAATAACCAACATATATACCTACTTGCTTTTCTACGCCCTGCTAGGCCGGAAATCTTTCAAGACGAGGAGGGATGCATTTTGCCCAGAAAATGGGCTATAAGTAATAAGAAATGGGCTATAAGTAATAAGAAATGGGCTATAAGTAATAATAAATGGGCTGTAAAATGAAAAAAATACAGCAAATAGGCAATTAGTTCCCAAATACTGTTTTCTTTCGGATTTTGATATTTTAAATTTCATTGTTTTTGTGCGGGTAAAATTTCATTGAATTTAAATTAAGGTATATTTAGATTTAAAATTAATTTGAATCTGCTAGAAATTTCGGCTGTATGCTGTTTGGGACAGATTTGGAGGCTGACTTGTGGGTCTACTAGGTTGACGGTACTTTGGCTTTGTCAACTTAGTCCACAACGATTCTAGCAGCAAAGGGCCGTTGGATGTTAATCCAACGTCCGTCTTCTTCTTCAATATCTGATCTTCTTGCTCCAAATTACCAAACCAGCTCCGTGGACTGCTCGCTCCCTCCTCCCGTGGGCGGCTGTCTTTGCCGCACAGCCGCACCGCCCACCCTACTTCATTGCTGGCCGGCCATTCCTCTACTCACCACACCTCCTGTTATTTTTTGGTGACGGCAGCCGGACCAGTAAACCCTCGTACTCCCCACCACGTGGGCAACCATTGCCGAGTCTTCCCTGGCTCCGTGTCGTTCCCTTCCTAGGCCTCGCCGTCGTCCACCGCCATGGTGCTCTCGGCGCGGCCTGGTCAACGTGGTCAACGAACGACATCCATCAGCCGTGGACTGTACGCGCAAAATAATGATTCCTCCACCAGACAGCTGGGACACACCAGAAGGGCCTCTGTATTTTGCGAAAAAACTTTCGCCCCGCTGACAAGTCGGACCCACCATCTATATCTTCGCACGCAAGGAAGTGCCTCCTTATTATGCACACAAAAATGAATACCCACCCTGCTAGATGGGACCCACCATAGTGGGAGGATGACTTGTGGGCCAACTAAGTTGACGGGGTCGGAGGGCTTTGTCAACTTAGTCAATATGAATGATTCTAGCTCCAAAGGACCGTCACGATGTCCATCCAACGGCCATAGTGTTTCTTCAACCTCTGGTCTTCTTGCTCCACCGCCCAAAGCAAAGGTCGGTCGTGCTGCGTGCTCCTCGCCTCTGGTGGGGCTGTGATGCCGCGGAGGCCTCACCGCCCCTACTACTCCCACCGCTGGCCCAGGTATCCTCTACTCACCCACACCCCTGTTATTCTGGCGGCGACGGCAGCCTCACGCCGCAGCCTGAACCAAATGAACTCTCAGACTCCTCTTCGCTGGCTACCACTGCTGCGTTTTCCCGGCTCGCGTCGTCCCTTCCTAGGCCTCGCTGTCGTCCGCACCACCGCCTGGTGCTCTCGGCGGCGTGGTCAACATGGTCAACGACCGACTTCCATCGGAAGAGTATCAGACGTGGAGAGGCCGACACCGGGTCTAGGCGGCCGCAAGGAAGTGCCTCCTTATTACGCTGCAAAAATAATTATTCCTCCACCGACAAAGAGGGACCCACCGGACGGGCCACCTTATTTTGCTAAAAAACGCTTCCCCGACTATTGGGACCCACCGGACGGTCCAGCGATTTCGCAAAAAACGCTCCCACACTGTCACTCGGACCCACCGGAAGTGCCTCCTTATTACGCACAAAAAATGAATACTCCCTTGTTAGCTGGGACCCACCATGGTGGAGGCTGACTTAGGGCCTACTAAGTTGACCGGACGGGGCCTTTGTCAACTTTAGTCAATATGAATGATTCTAGCTCCAAAGGTGGCGACGATGTCCATCCAACGATCAGAGTGCTTCTTCAACCTTTGGTCTTCTTGCTCCACCGCCCAAAGTAGTGCCGGTCGTGTCGCATGCTGCTCCTGCCTCCCGTGGCCGGGTGTGCTACCGCTGAGGCCTCACCGCCTTCTACTATTCCCACCATCGCCAGGCCCAGCGCGACGGCAGCCTCACACCGCAGCCGAACCAAAGAACCCTCGTATTCTCTCCGCTGGCTTCCACTGCGCTGTCTTCCCCGGGTCCCCGTCGTCCCCTTCCTAGGCATGGCCGTCGTCCACCGCCCGGGTGCTCTCGGCGCAGCATGGTCAACGTGGTCAAGGAACGACTTCCATCGGACGTGGACTGTAGGTGGAGAGGCCGACAGCTGGGTCCACGGCCGCAGCAAGGAAGTGCCTCCTTATTACGCGGAAGATAATGATTCCTCCACCTGACAGCTGGGACCCACCAGACGGGCCACCGTATTTCACGAAAAAATGTTTCCCCCTGACTGCTGGGACCCACCAGCTACATCTTCGCATGCAAGGAAGTGCGTCCGGGCAAAAAAAACCAAAACGATTCGCCCCCCTGACTGCTGGGACCCACCAGCTACATCTTCGCACGCAAGGAAGTGCCTGACAGTCGGGACCCACCTGGTCGAAGCGTACGTAGCGTTGTCATTCTGGTCGCGAACATGTACGTACATACTGGTCGATGTAGAGGCGCGCATGTGTTGTAGATGTAGAGGCGCGCACGTGTCGTAGTAGAGGCGCGCACGTAGCATGTACACGTACGTACAGCGGCGAGGGTGCAATAAAGAAAATACGGCCACGTACGTACATACAGGCAGGGTCTCGAACGCCTACTCGCGATACGCACATGGCTGGGTCGGAACGGAGAAACATCGCCGCCGCCGTGTTCATGGGGAGCCAACCGCTGGGTCGGAACGGAATGCGTGGTCGTGTTCATCGGGAGGGCTTGGACGGAACAGCGATGGAAACGAGGCTCGCGCATCGCACAACGGAGGAACGGCCTTGTGTTCGACATGCCATGTTCAAACGGGTCCTGTTGACCGGAGGGCTCGGCGCATCGCAAAACGGAGGAAACGGACCTCCTACGGTCAAACGGGGTCCTGTTGATCGGGAGGGTGTGGCGATCGCAAAACGGAGGAAACGAACCTCCCACGGTCGAAACGGGGTCTTGTTGATCGGGAGGGTGTGGTGTACCGCAAAACGGATGAAACGTGACTTGTGTTGGAGCGCCACGGTCGAAACGGGGGGGGTGTGGCGTGGCGCAAAACGGACTCCACGGGATACTGTTCATCTCCACCGCCGACCTCCTCTAGCCTCCACGGGCTACCGCCGACCTCCTCCACCTCCACGGGCTCCTGCTCATCCAGCCTCCACCGCGCTACTCCACCGCCATGCTCAACCACCCTCCACACGGGCACCCTCCACCGCTCATGCTCATCCAGCCCTCCACACCACGGGTCCTGTTCAACAACCCTCCACGGCCACCCTCCACCGCTCATCGCTCATCCAGCCCTTCACACCACGGGTTCCTGTTCATCCAGAGGCAACGCCACCGCCATCGCTCATCCACCCCCCGCAACACTCACTAGCAGCAGAGCGGCGAATCGCCCATCGGGTTCGCCAACAGCCATCGATCGATCGCTCGGGTTCAAGAACGCGTAGCTCGCAGCGGCAATCGCCGGGTTCGATTAGAGCCCAACGCCGCTTCGGGTTCGATTAGCCAACGCCGCACACACGCCAGACGCACGAGAGAAACGCGAGCATCGCTTCGCCCGACCTCCCACCGTGAATCGGCAACTCCCCAAAATTTTCCTCCCTCGCTTCTACCACGGTTTTTCCGTCATGGACGGCCCAAAGAATGTCATGCAGCTGCGTCTCCGCCCGCCCAGGACGAAAAACCCATTTTCTGTCATGATTTTTTGTCATAGAAGTAGGAGCCCACCACATCTATGATGATACCGGGTTTTGTCACAATTATCATCATAGAAGTGTCATATGTATGACAGATTTTTTTTTCGGCCCAAAATGTCACGGATCTGTCTTTTTTTTGTAGTGCTAACAAAACTAACTCGATTACATGATAAATCTCATCCAACCCATCACCGTCCAGCAAGCCTACGATGGAATTACTCACGCACGTCGGTGAGCATCATGAAATTGGTGATGGAGGATGGTTGATGATGACGACGGCGACGGATTCCCCTCTCTGGAGACCCAAACAGACTCCAGATCAGCCCTCCTGAGAGAGTTTATGGCTTGGCGGCGGCTCCATATCGTAAAACGCGATGAATCCTTCTCTCTGATTTTTTTCTCCCCGAACACAAATATATAGAGTTGGAGTTGAGGTCGGTTGAGCTCCAGGGGGCACGCCCTGGGGGGGGGGTGGGGGCGCCTCCCACCCTCGTGGACAGGGTGTGGGCCCCCTGGCCTTGATTCTTTTTTCCAGTATTTTTAATTATTTCCAAAAATAATCTCCATGAAGTTTCAGGTCATTCTAAGAACTTTTGTTTCTACACAAAGATAACACCATAGCAATTCTGCCGAAAACAACGTCAGTCCAGGTTAGTTCCATTCAAATCATGCAAGTTAGAGTCCAAAACAAGGGACAAAGTGTTTGGAAAATTAGATACGACAGAGACGTATCAACTCCCCAAGCTTAAACCTTTGCTTGTCGTCAAGCAATTCAGTTGATAAACTGAAAGTGATAAAGAAAAAATTGACAAACTCTGTTTGCTCTTGTTGTTGTAAATATGTAAAGCCAGCATTCAAGTTTTCAGCAATGATTATGAACTAATCATATTCACAATAAGACTTAGGTCTCATGTTTACTCATGTCAATGGCATAATCAACTAGCGAGCAATAATAATAAATCTCGGATGACAACACTTTCTCAAAACAATCATGATATGATATAACAAGATGGTATCTCACTAGCCCTTTCTGAGACCACAAAACATAAATGCAGAGCACCTTTAAAGATCAAGGATTGACTAGACATTGTAATTCATGGTAAAAGAGATCCAATCATAGTCATACCCAATATAAATTAACAGTAATGAATGCGAATGACAGCGGTGCTCTCCAGCTGGTGCTTTTTAATAAGAGGGTGATGACTCAACATAAAAGTAAATAGATAGACCCTTCGCAAAGGGAAGCAGGGATTTGTAGAGGTGCCAGAGCTCGGTTTTGAAATAGAGATAAATAATATTTTGAGCGGCATACTTTCATTGTCAACATAACAACCAAGAGATGGCGATATCTTCCATGCTGCACACATTATAGGCGGTTCCCAAACAGAATGGTAAAATTTATACTCCCCCTCCACCAACAAGCATCAATCCATGGCTTGCTCGAAACAACGAGTGCCTCCAACTAACAACAATCCTGGGGGAGTTTTGTTTGCAATTATTTTGATTTGATTTGCTTAAAGCCTGGGACTGGGCATCCCGGTGACCAGCCATGTTCTCGTGAGTGAGGAGCGGAGTCCACTCCTCTTGAGAATAACCCGCCTAACATGGAAGATACAGACAACCCTAGTTGATACATGAGCTATTCGAGCATACAAAATAGAATTTCATTTAAAGGTTTGGAGTTTGGCACATACAAATTTACTTGGAACGGAAGGTAGATACCGCATATAGGAAGGTATGGTGGACTCATATGGAATAACTTTGGGGTTTAAGGGATTGGATGCACAAGCAGTATTCCCGCTTAGTACAAGTGAAGGCTAGCAAAAGACTAGGAAGCGACCAACTAGAGAGCGACAACAGTCATGAACATGCATTAAAATTAATAAACATTGAGCGCAAGCATGAGTAGGATATAATCCACCATGAACATAAATATCGTGAAGGCTATGTTGATTTTGTTTCAACTACATGCGTGAACATGTGCCAAGTCAAGCTACTCGAATCATTCAAAGGAGGATACCACCCTATTATACCACATCACAACCATTTTAATAGCATGTTGGCACACAAGGTAAACCATTATAAACTCCTAGCTAATTAAGCATGGCATAAGCAACTATAATCTCTAATTGTCATTGCAAACATGTTTATTCATAATAGGCTAAATCAGGAATGATGAACTAATCATATTTACAAAAACAAGAGAGGTCGAGTTCATACCAGCTTCTCTCATCTCAATCAGTCCATCATATATTGTCATAATTGCCTTTCACTTGCACGGACGAACAATGTGAATAATAATAATAGTGCATGTGCATTGGACTAAGCTGGAATCTGCAAGCATTCAATAAACAGGAGAAGACAAGGAAATATGGGCTCTTGGTTAGATCAACAATAATGCATATACGAGCCACTTCAACATTTCATCATGGTCTTCTCCTATCGACCCCCAAAGGAAAGGGAAGAAATAAAACTATTTACACGGTAAAGTTCCCAACAAGAAAAAGAAGAACAGGAAATATTTTTGGGTTTTCTTTTAATTATTACTACTACAAGCAAGAAAGTAAACTAGATAAAAGCTACTACTATTTTTTTTGGTTTTTTTCTTAAGGTTTTTTCAAACACACAAGAAGAAAGCAAGAAAAAGAAAATAAACTAGCATGGATAATACAATGAAAGAGTATGAGCACTGACATCTAGCATAGGCATGTGAACATAAATGTAATGTCGGTGAGAAATACGTACTCCCGCAAGCTTAGGCTTTTGGCCTAAGTTGTTCTAATGCCACGGCTGGCCTGACGGATATCCAAAGTTATAGTTTGGGTCGTACTGAGATGCAACGACTATTGCATCGTCGGCTGCAGCTTGGAGGCGAGCTGCCCTCGTCCTCCTCTCATACTCATTTGCCTCCTCTCTGGTTATAAAATACCTCCCCTTTGCCTGAAAGTCAAAGAGAGTAGGAGCAGGGAGGGCAATATTGACAGCGTGACGCCTGTCAAAGATTAGACGGTACTGGAGAGGCGGTTCATTCCTCTCAACAAACCGATGGTAAACCATGGCATTAAAATCTAGATAAGAAGGAGGCAATTCCATATAATAATCGCGAATAGGTATATTAAGAAAATTAGCTACACGGGTTGCATAAATTCCACCAAAGAAATCTCCATTAAATCTATTATTATGCAACCTACGTGCAACAATGGCTCCCAAATTATAATGTTTATCTCCTAATACAACACTCCTAAGAACACTGAGATCAGGGACACACATGTGGCATGCTTCATCCTTACCATTTATGCACCTACCTATGATGAGAGAAAAATAATGTATAGCAGGAAAATGAATGCTCCCTATGGTGGCTTGTGTTATGTCTCTAGATTCCCCCACAGTTATACTAGCAAGAAAATCTCTAAATTCAGATTTGCGAGGTTCACTAGGACTACCCCATTGTGGAAGTTTGCAAGCAGTATTAAAATCCTCTAAGTCCATAGTATAAGAATTTTCATAAAGATCAAATAGGACAGTTTGAGAATTGCGTGATGAAGAAAATTCAAACCTCCTCACAAAGGAATCAGTGAGATAGTGGTACTGACGGCACTTATCTGCCTCGAAGCTCACAAGATCAGTGTTACGCACATATGCGTTAAATTCTTCCTTGATTCCTGCTCGATCCATGAAGTCCTCTGAAGGCCATTCACAAGCCCGCACTTGAGCGTCCCTTGGTGGTTCACCGTCGGCATCGCGCATTGCGAGCCTGGGTCCTTGCTTCCTGGAAGGGCCACCTTGGTACATTTTCCTAAACATATTTCTTCCTCTGAAAAATTTCTGAAAATTTAAGTAACTTCAAATAAAAGTGAACCAAACTCAACAAAACTGATAGCAACTACTCCCACAAGTGCCTAGAGACTATATCATGCATTAGAACTACATGGAACCATATAAATTTGACATGCAAGCTCAAGAACATGGACACCTAGGCAGCACAATTTGCAATGAATAAAGAACTAGAGCAAAAACTAATTGGACCATTGGAGGAGTCACATACCAAGGAACAATCCCCCAAAGCAGTTTTGTGAGAGGTGCCTTGAGCAAGGAGATCGAAAATCGCAGCAAAATGAGCTAGAACTCATGCTTGAGCTGGTTGGTGATTTTTTTGGGAGGAATAAGGAGTGTGTGGGTGCAGGAATAAGTGGAGGGGAGCCACCATGGGCCCATGAGGCAGGGGGCACGCCCTGTAGGGGTGGGCGCGCCCTGGACCCTCGTGGCCAGGTGCATGCTCCCCTGCTGTGTTCCCAGTGCCAGATATTCTCAAATATTCCAGAAAAAAATCATATTCCAATTTCGGGGCATTTGGAGAACTTTTATTTTCGGGGTATTATTTTATTGCACGAATAATTCAGAAAACTGACAGAAAATACTATTTTTGCTTTATTTCAACTAAATAATAGAAAGTAAAAGAAGGGTACAAAAAGTTGTGCTTTCTAACTTCATCCATCTCATGCTCATCAAAAAGAATCCACTAACAAGGTTGATCAAGTCTTGTTAACAAACTCATTTCGAATAACATGGACACGGAGAAATTTCGAATAACACTATGTTACCTCAACGGGGATATGCACATCCCCAATAATAAGAATATCATATTTCTTCTTGACAGTAGGAAGAGGAAATTCAAAACCTCCAAAAATAATCGATGGAATTTTTCCAATAGAATTGATACTATGGACTTGAGGTTGTTTCCTCGGAAAGTGTACCGTATGCTCATTACCATTAACATGAAAAGTGACATTGCCTTTGTTGCAATCAATAACAGCCCCTGCAGTATTCAAAAAGGGTATTCCAAGAATAATAGACATACTATTGTCCTCGGGAATATCAAGAATAACAAAGTCTGTTAAAATAGTAACATTTGCAACCACAACAGGCACATTCTCACAAATACCGACAGGTATAGCAGTTGATTTATCAGCCATTTGCAAGGATATTTCAGTAGGTGTCAACTTATTCAAATCAAGTCTACAATATAAAGAGAGAGGCATAACACTAACACCGGCTCCAAGATCACATAAGGCAGTTCTAACATAATTTCTTTTAATGGAGCATGGTATAGTGGGTACTCCTGGATCTCCTAACTTCTTAGGTATTCCACCCTTAAAAGTGTAATTAGCTAGCATGGTGGAAATTTCAGCTTCCGGTATCCTTCTTTTATTAGTAACAATTTGTTTCATATACTTAGCATAAGGATTCATTTTGAGCATATCAGTCAAACGCATACGCAAAACGATAGGTCTAATCATTTCAGGAAAGCGCTCAAAATCCTCATCATCCTTTTTCTTGGATGGTTTGAGAGGAAAAGGCATGGGTTTCTTAACCCATGGTTCTCTTTCTTTACTGTGCTTCCTAGCAACAAAGTCTCTCTTATCATAACGTTGATTCTTTGATTGTGGGTTATCAAGATCAACAACAGGTTCAATTTCTACACCATTGTTATTGCTAGGTTGAGGATCTACATGAACATCATCATTAACATTATCACTAGGTTCATGTTCATTACCAGATTGTGTTTCAGCATCAGAATAGAAATATCATTTGGATTCTCAGGTGTGTCTACAACAGGTTCACTAGAAGCATGCAAAGTCCTATCATTTTTCTTTTTCTTCTTTTTAGAAGGACTAGGTGCATCTACTTTAGTTCTCTGAGAATCTTGCTCAATTCTCTTAGGGTGGCCCTCAGGATACAAAGGTTCCTGAGTCACTTTACCCCCTCTAGTTGCAACTCTAACAGCAAAATCATTATTCTTCCTATTCAATTCATTGAGCAAATCATTATGAGCCTTAAGTACTTGTTCTACTTGAGTGGTAACCATAGAATCATGTTTACTAATGAGTTTAATTTCACCTTTAACTCTAGACATATAATCACCCAAGTGTTCAATCATATAAGCATTGTGTTTTAATTTTCTACCAACATAAGCATTGAAGTTTTCTTGTTTGACAATAAAATTATCAAACTGATCTATGCATTGGCTAGCAGACTTATAACAAGGAATATCACCTCCACCAAATCTATAGAGAGAATTGACCTTTAATACCTGTGTCGGGTTATCAAGACCATGTGTTTCTTCCATAAGTGATGGCTTAAAACCATGTATTTCTTCAATAGGAGGTAAATTCTTAACATCTTCAGCTTTAATACCTTTTTGTTTCATAGATTTCTTTGCCTCTTGCATATCTTCAGGACTGAGAAATAGAATACCCCTTTTCTTCGGAGTTGGCTTAGGAGTTGGTTCAGGAAGTGTCCAATTTTTTTCATTAGTCAACATATTATTGAATAGAATTTCAGCTTGATCGGTAGTTCTTTCCCTGAAAACACAACCAGCACAACTATCCAGGTTGTCTCTGGAAGCATCGATTAGTCCATTATGAAAGATATCAAGTATTTCATTTTTCTTAAGAGGATGATCCGGCAAAGCATTAAGTAATTGGAGAAGCCTCCCCCAAGCTTGTGGGAGACTCTCTTCTTCAATTTGCACAAAATTATATATTTCCCTTAAAGCAGCTTGTTTCTTATGAGCAGGGAAATATTTAGCAGAGAAGTAATAAATCATATCCTGGGGACTACGCACACAACCAGGATCAAGAGAATTAAACCATGTCTTAGCATCACCCTTTAATGAGAACGGAAATATTTTAAGGATAGAATAGTAGCGAGTTTTCTCATGATTAGTGAACAGGGTGGCTATATCATTTAATTTAGTAAGATGTGCCACAATAGTTTCAGATTCATAGCCATAGAAAGGATCAGATTCAACCAAAGTAATTATTTCAGGGTCGACAGAGAATTCATAATCCTTATCAGTAACAAAGATAGGTGAAGTAGCATAAGCAGAATCATATTTCATTCTAGCATTCATAGTTTTTTGTTTCAGCTTAGCTAATAATTTCTTAAGATCACTTCTATCATTGCAAGCAAGAAAGTCTCTAGCAGTTTCTTCATCCATAACATAGCCCTCGGGCACAACAGTCAATTCATATCTAGGGGGAGAATCTTCATCATCACTTTCATCAATATTATCAGTTTCAATAATTTCATTCTCTCTAGCCTTAGCAAGTTGTTCATCAAGAAATTCACCAAGTGGCACAGTAGTATCAAGCATAGAAGTAGTTTTATTATAAGTATCATGCATAGCAGAAGTGGCATTGTTAATAACACGCGACATATCAGAATTAATGGAAGAAGCGGGTTTAGGTGTCGCAAGCTTACTCAAAACAAAAGGTGAATCAAGTGCATAGCTAGATGGCAGTTCCTTACCTCCCCTCGTAGTTGAGGGATAAATTTTGGTTTTCGCATCTTTCAAGTTCTTCATAGTGACCAGCAAATATAAATCCCAAGTGACTCAAAGAATAGAGTTATGCTCCCCGGCAACGGCGCCAGAAAATAGTCTTGATAACCCACAAGTATAGGGGATCGCAACAGTTTTCGAGGGTAGAGTATTCAACCCAAATTTATTGATTCGACACAAGGGGAGCCAAAGAATATTCTCAAGTATTATCAGTTGAGTTGTAATTTCAACCACACCTGGATAACTTAATATCTGCAGCAAAGTATTTAGTAGCAAAGTAGTATGATAGTAACGGTAACGGTAGCAAAAGTAATATTTTTGGGTTTTGTAGTCATTGTAACAGTAGCAACGGTAAAGTAAATAAGAAAAGAGCAATATGTGAAAAGCTCGTAGGCATTGGATCGGTGATGGAGAATTATGCTGGATGCGGTTCATCATGTAACAGTCATAACATAGGGTGACACAGAACTAGCTCCAATTTATCAATGTAATGTAGGCATGTATTCCGAATATAGTCATACGTGCTTATGGAAAAGAACTTGCATGACATCTTTTGTCCTACCCTCCCGTGGCAGCGGGGTCCTATTGGAAACTAAGGATATTAAGGCCTCCTTTTAATAGAGTACCGAACCAAAGCATTAACACATAGTGAATACATTAACTCCTCAAACTATGGTCATCACCGGGAGTGGTCCCGATTATTGTCACTTCGGGGTTGCCGGATCATAACACATAGTAGGTGACTATAGACTTGCAAGATAGGATCAAGAACTCACTGTTGGGGAACGTAGTAATTTCAAAAAAATTCCTACGCACACGCAAGATCATGGTGATGCATAGCAACGAGATGGGAGAGTGTGTCCACGTACCCTCGTAGACCGAAAGAGGAAGCGTTATGACAACGCGGTTGATGTAGTCGTACGTCTTGACGATCCGACCGATCCAAGCACCGAACGTACGGCACCTCCGTGTTCTGCACACGTTCAGCTCAATGACGATCCTCGTACTCCGATCCAGCAGGGTGTTGGGGATGAGTTCCGTCAGCACGACGGCGTGGTGACGATGATGATGTTCTACCGACGCAGGGCTTTGCCTAAACTCCGCGACGATATGACCGAGGAGGAATATGGTGGAGGGGGGCACCGCACACGGCTAAGGAACGATCACGAAGATCAACTTGTGTGTCATGGGGTGCCCCCCTGCCCCCGTATATAAAGGAGCAATGGGGAGGGGGCAGTCGGCCAAGGGAGGGCGCGCCAGGGAGGAGTCCTACTCCCACCGGGAGTAGGACTCCCTCCTTTCCTAGTCCAACTAGGAGAAGGGAAGGAAGGGAAGGAGAAGGAGAAGGAAGGAGGGGGAGGAAAAGGAGGAAAGGGGGGCCGGCCCCCTAGTCCAATTCGGTTTGGGCTAGGGAGGGCCGCGCGCCCTGCCTCCTCTCTTCCACCACTTGGCCCATGAGGCCCATTGCTTCTTCCTCGTATTCCCGTAACTCCTCGGTACCCCCGAAAATACCCGAATCACTTGGAACCCTTCCGATGTCCGAATATAGTCGTCCAATATATCGATCTTTATGTCTCGACCATTTCGAGACTCCTCGTCATGTCCCCGATCTCATCCGGGACTCCGAACTCCTTCGGTACATCAAAACTCATAAACTCATAATATAACTGTCATCGAAACCTTAAGCATGCGGACCCTACGGGTTCGAGAACTATGTAGACATGACCGAGACACGTTTCCAGTCAATAACCAATAGAGGAACCTGGATGCTCATATTGGCTCCTACATATTCTAGGAAGATCTTTATCGGTCAAACCGCATAACAACATACGTTGTTCCCTTTGTCATTGGTATGTTACTTGCCCGAGATTCGATCGTCGGTATCTCAATACCTAGTTCAATCTCGTTACCGGCAAGTCTCTTTACTCGTTTCGTAATACATCATCCCGCAACTAAATCATTAGTTGCAATGCTTGCAAGGCTTAAGTGATGTGTATTACCGAGAGGGCCCAGAGACACCTCTCCGACAATCGGGGTGACAAATTCTAATATCGAAATACGCCAACTCAACATGTACCTTTGGAGACACCTGTAGAGCACCTTTATAATCACCCAGTTACGTTGTGATGTTTGGTAGCACACAAAGTGTTCCTCCGGTAAACGGGAGTTGCATAATCTCATAGTCACAGGAACATGTATAAGTCATGAGGAAAGCAATAGCAACATACTAAACGATCGTGTGCTAAGCTAACGGAATGGGTCATGTCAATCACATCATTCTCCGAATGATGTGATCCCGTTAATTAAATGACAACTCATGTCTATGGCTAGGAAACATAACCATCTTTGATCAACGAGCTAGTCTAGTAGAGGCATACTAGTGACACTCTGTTTGTCTATATATTCACACATGTATTATGTTTCCGGTTAATACAATTCTAGCATGAATAATAAACATTTATCATGAAATAAGGAAATAAATAATAACTTTATTATTGCCTCTAGGGCATATTTCCTTCAGTCTCCCACTTGCACTAGAGTTAATAATCTAGTTCATATCGCCATGTGATTTAACACCAATAATTCACATCACCATGTGATTAGCACCCATAGTTCACATCGTCATGTGACCAACACCCAAAAGGTTTACTAGAGTCAATAATCTAGTTCACATCGCTATGTGATTAACACCCAAAGAGTACTAAGGTGTGATCATCTTTTGCTTGTGAGATAATTTTAGTCAACGGGTATGTCATATTCAGATCCGTAAGTATTTTGCAAATATTCTATGTCTACAATGCTCTGCACGGAGCTACTCTAGCTAATTGCTCCCACTTTCTATATATCTAGACCAAGACTTAGAGTCATCTAGATCAGTGCCAAAACTTGTATCGACGTAACCCTATACAACGAACCTTTTGTCACGTCCATAATTGAGAAACATATCCTTATTCCACTAAGGATAATTTTGACCGCCGTCCAGTGATCTACTCCTAGATCACTATTGTACTCCCTTGCCAAAATCAGTGTAGGGTATACAATAGATCTAGTACACAGCATGGCATACTTTATAGAACCTATGGCTGAGGCATAGGGAATGACTTTCATTCTCTTTCTATCTTCTGCTGTGGTCGGGCTTTGAGTCTTACTCAATTTGACACCTTGTAACACAGGTAAGAACTCTTTCTTTGACTGTTCTATTTTGAACTACTTCAAAATCTTGTCAAGGTATGTACTCATTGAAAACTTATCAAGCGCCTTGATCTATCTCTATAGATCTTGATGCTCAATATGTAAGCAGCTTCACTGAGGTCTTTCTTTGAAAAACTCCTTTCAAACACTTCTTTATGCTTTGCAGAATAATTCTACATTATTTCTGATCAATAATATGTCATTCACATATAATTATCGGAAATGATGTAGTGCTCCCACTCACTTTCTTGTAAATACAGGCTTCACCGCAAGTCTGTATAAAACTATATGCTTTGATCAACTTATCAAAGCATATATTCCAACCACGAGATGCTTGCACCAGTCCATAGATGGATCGCTGGAGCTTGCATATTTTGTTAGCATCTTTATGATTGACAAAACCTTCTGGTTGCATCACATACAACTCTTTCTTTAATAAATCCATTAAGGAATGCAGTTTTGTTTATCCATTTGCCGATTTCATAAAATGCGCAATTGCTAACATGATTCGACAGACTTAAGCATAGATACGGTGAGAAACTCTCATCGTAGTCAACACCTTGAACTTGTCGAAAACCTTTTGCACAATTCTAGCTTTGTAGATAGTAACACTACTATCAGTGTCCGTCTTCCTCTTAAAGATCCATTTAATCTCAATGGCTCGCCGATCATTTGGGCAAGTCAATCAAAGTCCGTACTTTGTTCTCATACATGGATCACATCTCAGATTTCATGGCCTCAAACCATTTCGCTAATCTGGGCTCATCATCGCTTCCTCATAGTTCGTAAGTTTGTCATGGTCAAGTAACATGACCTCCAAAACAGGATTACCGTACCATTCTGGTGCGGATCTGACTCTGTTTTACCTACGAGGTTCGGTAGTAACTTGATCTGAAGTTACATGATCATCATCATTAGCTTCCTCACTAATTGGTGTAGTAGTCATAGGAACAGATTTCTGTGATGAACTACTTTCCAATAAGGGAGCAGGTACAGTTACCTCATCAAGTTCTACTTTCCTCCCACTCACTTCTTTCGAGAGAAACTCCTTCTCTAGAAAGGATCCATTATTAGCAACAAATGTTTTGCCTTTCGGATCTGTGATAGAAGGTGTACCCAACATTTTGGGTATCCTATGAAGACGCACTTTTCCGATTTGGGTTCAAGCTTATCATGTTGAAACTTTTTCACATAAGCATCGCAACCCAAACTTTAAGAAACGACAACTTTGGTTTCTTGCCAAACCATAGTTCATAAGGAGTCGTCTCAACGGATTTTGATGGTGCCCTTTTAACGTGAATGCAGCTGTCTCTAATGCATAACCCCAAAACGATAATGGTAAATCAGTAAGAGACATCATAGATCGCACCATATCCAATAAAGTGCGGTTACGACGTTCGGACACACCATAACATTGTGGTGTTCCAGGTGGCGTGAGCTGTGAAACTATTCCACATTGTTTTAATTGAAGACCAAACTCGTAACTCAAATATTCGTCTTCGCGATCAGATCGCAGAAATTTTATTTTCTTGTTACGATGATTTTTGCACTTCACTCTGAAATTCTTTGAACCTTTCAACTATTTCAGACTTATGTTTCATCAAGTAGATATACCCATATCTGCTCAAATCATCTGTGAAGGTCGAAAATAACGATACCCGCCATGAGCCTTAATACTCATTGGTCTGCATACATCAAGTATGTATTATTTCCAACAAGTTTGTTGCTCGCTCCATTGTTCAAGAACGGAGTTTTATTCATCTCGCCCAAAGGCACGGTTCGCAAGCATCAAATGATTCATAACCAAGTGATTCCAAAATCCATCTTTATGGAGTTTCTTCATGGGCTTTACATCGATATGACCCAAACGACAAGGCATAAATAAGTTGCACTATCATTATTAACTTTGCATCTTTTGGCATCAATATTATGAATATGTGTATCACTACGATCGAGATCCAACAAACTATTTTCATTGGGTGTATGACCATCGAAGGTCTTATTCATGTAAACAGAATAACAATTATTCTCTAACTTTAAATGAATAACCGTATCGCAATAAACATGATCAAATCATATTCATGCTTAACGCAAACGCCAAATAACATTTATTTAGGTTTAACACTAATCCCGAAAGTATAAAGAGTGTGCGATGATGATCATATCAATCTTGGGACTACTTCCAACACTCATCGTCACTTCCCCTTCAACTAGTCTCTGTTTATTCTGTAACTCCTGTTTCAAGTTACTAATCTTAGCAACCAAACAAGTATCAAATACTCAGGGGCTACTATAAACACTAGTAAGGCACACATCCATAACCTGTATATCAAATATACCCTTGTTCACTTTGCCATCCTACTTATCCACCAAATATTCAGGGCATCTCCGCTTGCAGTGACCATATCCTTTGCAGTGTAAGCACTCAGTTTCAGGTTTTGGTCCAGCTTTGGGCTTCTTCGCGGGAGTGACAACTTGCTTGTCATTCTACTTGAAGTTCCCTTTTGTTTCCCTTCGCCCTTTTCTTGAAACTAGTGGTCTTGTCAATCATCAACACTTGATGCTCTTTTCTTGATTTCTACCTTCGTCGATTTTAGCATCACGAAGAGCTCGGGAATCGTTTTTGTCATCCCTTGCATACTATAGTTCATCACGAAGTTCTAGTAACTTAGTGATGGTGACTAGAGAATTCTGTCAATCACTATCTTATCTGGAAGATTAACTCCCACTTGATTCAAGCGATTGAAGTACCTGCATAATCTGAGCACATGCTCACTAGTTGAGCGATTCTCCTCCATCTTTTAGCTATAGAACTTGTTGGAGATTTCCTATCTCTCAACTCGGTATTTGCTTAAAATATTAACTTCAACTCCTGGAACATCTCAGATGGTCCATGACGCTCAAAACGCCTTTGAAGTCCCGATTCTAAGCTGTTAAGCATGGTGCACTAAACTATCAAGTAGTCATCACATTGAGCTAGCCAAACGCTCATAACGCCAAGATCTGCTCCTGCAATAGGTCTGTCACCTAGCGTGCATCAAGGACATAATTCTTCTGTGCAGCAATGAGGACAATCCTCAGATCACGGATCCAATCCGCATCATTGCTACTAACATCTTTCGACACAGTTTTCTCTAGGAACATATCAAAATAAACATACGAAAGCAACAACACGAGCTTATTGATTTACAATATAATTTGCAAAATACTACCAGGACTAAGTTCATGATAAATTTAAGTTCAATTAATCATATTACTTAAGAACTCCCACTTAGATAGACATCTCTCTAATCATCTAAGTGATCACGTGATCCAAATCAACTAAACCATAACCGATCATCACGTGAAATGGAGTAGTTTTCAATGGTGAACATCACTATGTTGATCATATCTACTATATGATTCACGCCGACCTTCGGTCTCAAAGTGTTCCGAGGCCATATCTGCATATGCTAGGCTCGTCAAGTTTAACCTGAGTATTCTGCGTGTGCAAAACTGGCTTGCACCCGTTGTAGATGGACGTTGAGCTTATTACACCCGATCATCACGTGGTGTCTGGGCACGACGAACTTTGGCAACGGTGCATACTCAGGGAGAACACTTCTTGATAATTTAGTGAGAGATCATCTTAAAATGCTACCGTCAATCAAAGCAAGATAAGATGCATAAAGGATAAACATCACATGCAATCAATATAAGTGATATGATATGGCCACAATCATCTTGTGCTTGTGATCTCCATCTCCGAAGCACCGTCATGATCACCATCATCATCGGAGCGACACCTTGATCTCCATCGTAGCATCGTTGTCGTCTCGCCAACTATTGCTTCTACGACTATCGCTACCGCTTAGTGATAAAGTAAAGCAATTACATGGCGTTTGCATTTCATACAATAAAGCGACAACCATATGGCTCCTGCCAGTTGCCGATAACTTGATTACAAAACACGATCATCTCATACAATAAAATATAGCATCACGTCTTGACCACATCACATCACAACATGCCCTGCAAAAACAAGTTAGACGTCCTCTACTTTGTTGTTGCAAGTTTTACGTGGCTGCTACGGGCTGAGCAAGAACCGTTCTTACCTACGCATCAAAACCACAATGATAGTTCGTCAAGTTAGTGTTGTTTTAACCTTCGCAAGGACCGGGCGTAGCCATACTCGGTTCAACTAAAGTTGGAGAAACTGACACCCGCCAGCCACCTGTGTGCGAAGCACGTCGGTAGAACCAGTCTCGCGTAAGCGTACGCGTAATGTTGGTCCGGGCCGCTTCATCCAATAATATCGCCGAACCAAAGTATGACATGCTGGTAAGCAGTATGACTTGTATCGCCCACAACTCACTTGTGTTCTACTCGTGCATATAACATCAACGCATAAAACCTGGCTCGGATGCCACTGTTGGGGAACGTAGTAATTTCAAAAAAATTCCTACGCACACGCAAGATCATGGTGATGCATAGCAACGAGAGGGGAGAGTGTGTCCACGTACCCTCGTAGACCGAAAGCAAAAGTGTTATGACAACGCGGTTGATGTAGTCGTACGTCTTCATGATCCGACCGATCCAAGCACCGAACGTACGGCACCTCTGTGTTCTGCACACGTTCAGCTCGATGACGATCCCCGTACTCCGATCCAGCAGGGTGTCGGGATGAGTTCCACAAGACGACGGTGTGGTGACGATGATGATGTTCTATCGACGCAGGGCTTCGCCTAAACTCCGCGACGATATGACCGAGGTGGATTATGGTGGAGGGGGGCACCGCACACGGCTAAGGAACGATCATGAAGATCAACTTGTGTGTCATGGGGTGCCCCTGCCCCGTATATAAAGGAGCAAGGGGAGGGGCGGCCGCCAAGGGAGGGCGCTGCCAGGAGGAGTCCTACTCCCACCGGAGTAGGACTCCCTCCTTTCCTGGTCCAACTAGGAGAGGGGAAGGAAGGGAAGGAGAAGGAGAAGGAAGGAGGGGGAGGAAAAGGAGGAAAGGGGGGCCGGCCCCCTAGTCCAATTCGGTTTGGGCTAGGGAGGGTCGCGCGCCCTGCCTCCTCTCTTCCACCACTTGGCCCATGAGGCCCATTGCTTCTTCCTCGTATTCCCGTAACTCCTCGGTACCCCCGAAAATACCCGAATCACTCGAAACCCTTCCGATGTCCGAATATAGTCGTCCAATATATCGATCTTTACGTCTCGACCATTTCGAGACTCCTCGTCATGTCCCCGATCTCATCCGGGACTCCGAACTCCTTAGGTACATCAAAACTCATAATATAACTGTCATCGAAACCTTAAGCGTGCGGACCCTACGGGTTCGAGAACTATGTAGACATGACCGAGACACGTTTCCGGTCAATAACCAATAGAGGAACCTGGATGCTCATATTGGCTCCTACATATTCTACGAAGATCTTTATCGGTCAAACCGCATAACAACATACGTTGTTCCCTTTGTCATTGGTATGTTACTTGCCCGAGATTCGATCGTCGGTATCTCAATACCTAGTTCAATCTCGTTACCGGCAAGTCTCTTTACTCGTTCCGTAATACATCATCCCGCAACTAACTCATTAGTTGCAATGCTTGCAAGGCTTAAGTGATGTGTATTACCGAGAGGGCCCAGAGATACCTCTCCGACAATCGGAGTGACAAATCCTAATCTGGAAATACGCCAACTCAACATGTACCTTCGGAGACACCTGTAGAGCACCTTTATAATCACCCAGTTCGCTGTGACGCTTGGTAGCACACAAAGTGTTCCTCCGGTAAACGGGAGTTGCATAATCTCATAGTCATAGGAACATGTATAAGTCATGAAGAAAGCAATAGCAACATACTAAACGATCATGTGCTAAGCTAACGGAATGGGTCATGTCAATCACATCATTCTCCTAATGATGTGATCCCGTTAATCAAATGACAACTCATGTCTATGGCTAGGAAACATAACCATCTTTGATCAACGAGCTAGTCTAGTAGAGGCATACTAGTGACACTCTGTTTGTCTATATATTCACACATGTATTATGTTTCCGGTTAATACAATTCTAGCATGAATAATAAACATTTATGATGAAATAAGGAAATAAATAATAAATTTATTATTGCCTCTAGGGCATATTTCCTTCACTCACATATATTCATGAAAACATAATAGGTTCAGATCTGAAATCATGGCACTCGGGCCCTAGTGACAAGCATTAAGCATAGCAAAGTCATAGCAACATCAATCTCAGAACATACTGGATACTAGGGATCAAACCCTAACAAAACTAACTCGATTATATGATAAATCTCATCCAACCCATCACCGTCCAACAAGCCTACGATGGAATTATTCACGCACGGCGGTGAGAATCATGAAATTGGTGATGGAGGATGGTTGATGATGACGGCAGCGACGGATTCCCCTCTCTGGAGCCCGAACGGACTCCAGATCAGCCCTCCTGAGAGAGTTTAGGGCTTGGGGGCGGCTCCGTATCGTAAAACGCGATGAATCCTTCTCTCTGATTTTTCTCCTAAACACGAATATATAGAGTTGGAGTTGAGGTCGGTGGAGCTCCAGGGGGCCCATGAGGCAGGGGGCGCGCCCTGGGGGGGGGGGGGGGGCAGACGCGCCTCCCACCCTCGTGGACAGGGTGTGGGCCCCCTGGCCTTGATTCTTTCGCCAATATTTTTAATTATTTCCAAAAATGATCACCGTGAAGTTTCAGGTCATTCCGAGAACTTTTGTTTCTGCACAAAGATAACACCATAGCAATTCTGCTGAAAACAGCGTCAGTCCGGGTTAGTTCCATTCAAATCATGCAAGTTAGAGTCCAAAACAAGGGCAAATGTGTTTGGAAAAGTAGATAAGACGGAGACGTATCAGACACCATGCCAAGTTTCATGATTTCAGGCGTGTTTTGGAATTACAGGAATTAAAAAACCAAGTTTCTCAATTTTTTCGGCCGAGCCACGACGCCTAGATGTTTGAATTTCATTCCCATTTCGTGCATGGGACCTAGAAATTCACCCAAGGACACACATGTGATTTTTCAACCAACTTTGGTGCACTGGAGCATGTGCTTGTAGTTCAAATTTGAATTATGCACATTAAATGCCCAGAAACTCAATTAATGTATAAAAAAGGCCAAACGAACCCTGAAAAATTCCAAAATTAAACACAACACTGTATTGTTCTATGTTAACACTAGAAATTTTTTGAAAGCAATAAGAGGCAACAGATATCGTTTTGTCCCCAAAGGTGGCACGTTCGCTACCGAAACCATCACGCTTGTTGTGAGAAGCTCTGATTTGTGAGAAGCTTATACCCAAACCTGCCCCAAATGGGACAAAAAATTTACCATGGCATGTTGATGCCGCTCCATGATAACATGCCAAGTTTCATGAATTTCAGTCGAGTTTTGGATTTACTAGAATTTAAAAACCAGGTATCTCAACGTTTTGCCGGCAGTCAACAGTGCCCTGGTGTTTGAAATTCATTCCCATTTCTTGCATGGGACCTAAGCATGCACCCAAGGACACATATTTGATTTTCAACCAATTTATATGCACTGGAGCATGTATTTCAAATTTGAGTTATGCACATAAAATGCCTAGAAAACCTAATTAATATATAAAAATGTCCAAACGAACCCCGAAAAATTCCAAAACTTAACACAACACTCTTGTTGTTATATGTTGGCCCTAGAAATTTTTTGAAAGCACTAAGAGGCTACAGATATCGTTTCGGCCCAAAAGGTGGCACGTTCCATACCGAAACCATCTCGCTTGTTGTGAGAAGCTCTGGTTTGTGAGGAGCTTATACCCAAACCTGCCCCAAATGGGACAAATTTTTTACCATGGCATGTTGATGCCGCTCCATGATACCATGCCAAGTTTCATGAATTTCAGACGAGTTTTGGATCTACTAGAATTTAAAAACCAGGTATCTCAATGTTTTGCCGACAATCAATAGTGCCTTGGTGTTTGAAATTCATTCCCATTTCTTGCATGGGACCTAAGCATGCACCCCAAGGACACAGATTTGATTTTTCAACCAATTTATATGCACCGGAGCATGTGCATATAGTTTAATTTTGAATTGTGCACCTGAAATGGCTAGAAAACCAGTTTAATGTATAAAATGTACGAACGAACCCTGAATAATTCCAATTCTTTTACGAAACACATATAGTTGCATGTTCACTTCAGATAAAAGGTCTAGCAATTCAAGCACCGTCCATTGCCGTTGTGACCCCATTATGTAATTCAAATCAAGATGAAAAATCAAGTAGATCCCACACAACTTATTATCACCAACCGTGTGAGATGTAGTACAAAATATCCTGGAGCACCGTCGGTGTATAGTATGCCTATGGCTTACGTGAGAAGGTGCGTCCACTACAGTCCACAGCCAGCGTGTCAAGCACACTAGCTCGCTCCCCAAATACTCCCGCCTCTGCATCCCTCGCAATCTTGAAAATATTACTACCTCATAATCTCAAAAATATCTACCGCCTGGAAGGTTTTAATGTTTGATAGCACACGATTAGTATGTGCGGACCGTGTGCGATGTCTGTTACTCCCGCTCTGCTTCAGTCCCTTGATTCCAATTTTTAGTAGCCCCGGCATTTTACTCCCGCCTCTGCATCCCTCGCAATCTCAAAAATATCTGCTCGCCTTTGATCCAAATTTTCAGTAGTCCCGCCTTGTTACTCCCGCCTAGTAAAATTTTCAGTTGCCGCAGTATTTCCTCAAACCCCACCTTGCCCCACCACCGCCCGCCCACCCTCCACATACACCATTGCTAGGTCGCCGCCAACACTGGCACCTCCATCCTCAACCTCTGCCTGTGTTGCGGCGAGCTCAAGGAACCAATGGCCAAAAAGAGGTTTATCGTGGCCTTTTCGCCCGACACCGGCGAGGTGGCTGCCGAGGTGTCCCCATCGTCCTCCGCAGGCTCGATCCACCGTCGCCGGTCCCCCGATCCGCCCACCGTCGTGCCTATGCCGGTTCGAGGACTTCCCCATCCTCCCTCGGACCCGGCAGTCGACGAGGTCCTACCTCGGGGTCCGGCAGCGACGGTGGGGGATGTGGGTCACCAAGATTACAGATCGGGAGACCCACACCCGCCGGTGGCTCAGTAGCTTCCACACGGTCGAGCTCGCGGCCATGGAGTACGATCGCTGGCAGGTCCGCTACCACGGCGTGGCGGCTAGTCTCAATTTTCCCTTCGGCACACGTCCGGTCGACCTCGTTCCGCCGGAGCCAGGGGTGGTGAGCTCGGCTATGGTGCGGGAGGACCGCAAGGCGTGGGAGCGCCTCGAGGTCGAGGCCGCCGATGGGGTCTACATGCAAGAGCTCTTCGGCAGCATCCGGAGCTCGTGGAGGAGGAGCGGGCGATCTTTGCCGGCACAGAGGGTGGCGAGGTTATCGCGCTCTCCTCCCATGACGAGTTCGAAGGCGGCGGCACGGAGGGCGGTGAGGTTATCACACTCACCTCCGATGACGAGGTCGAAGGCGGCGGCGATGGTGGCACGGAGGGTGTTGAGGTGGGCCCCGAGGATGAGGAGATCGACGTCGACGAGTGGAGGAGTGCCTTCTCCAACGACCCCGACGACGGCACCTGCCCGGACCCGAATCGAGGCACACTGTACATGACGAGGAAGGATTGACTCGACCTCTACTTCGACCGAAAGTAGTTTAGCTTAGTTTAAATTTATGTTATATGTTCTGTTATGCAAAACTATCTATGTTTATTTTTGAATGCATCCTACTTTCGGTTGAATCTGCTTTGAACTTGATCAAATTGAAGCTTACAATGTTAAGTTTAGGGGATCGACTAGAAAAGGACAAAATTGCTGGTATATATATATATATATATATATATATATATATATATATATATATATATATATATATATATATATATATATATATATATATATCCACTAAGGATTTTAGTCCTTTAACTTTAAAAGGATCGGCTAGAGATGGCCTTATGACTTGTTTATTTCAGTTCTTCACAATGTGATACTCTATATGTGCAACTATTTGCCGTGCAGTTCAATTTCGTCAATAACAGTTTCAACAATACCACTATGAATTACGATATTTGGTTGCTGTTAGGGATATTGCAGTTAACATGCCTTTTCGTTTTTTTAACCTGCGCAATCGTATAGCACCAAACATGCAAATATCTCAAACGGTTATATAGGGACAACCGTATGCATCAAGGCTCCCTATCCCCGACGGTTTCTGGGTCGTGTGGGAAGGACCCCCCTATCGCTGTCACTCACTAGGCGACGGTTCCAAATGCCGTCGCGGAAAGGGGTTAAACCGTTTGTATAGCATCGACACATACCAGTGTGGGCGAACATGATGAAGCTCTTCAGCTTCAGCCCAAACTGATGATCCACCTTGACACCTCCAACCTTGCCACTGTCAACATTACTGCCTCCGTGCTTTCGCACCCAGTCGGAGTAAGCTTGTTCTGCTACCTGCCTAGTCTTGAACCCTCTATGGCTACTGTTGCTATACGATGCCACTTGTGCCCTAGCTTCTTCCCATGAACTGTAAACCCCTGGAGCCTTACCGATGAACACAGCATGCCACTTGCCCTAGCAATGCACAAGAGCAAGAGTTGAAGCAGCAAATCAATGTAGCACACAAGTAGCAAGCAAAGTAGCACACAAACAACAATGGAGCAGAAGAGAAGTAAAGCATTGCTACCTCTTGAGCACTGCGTTGGTTTTCCCTTGAAGAGGAAAGGGTGATGCAGCTAAGTAGCGTAAGTATTTCCCTCGGTTTTTGGGAACCAAGGTATCAATCCAGTAGGAGGCTACGCGCGAGTCCCTCGTACCTACACAAAACAAATAAATCCTCGCAACCAATGCGATAAGGGGTTGTCAATCCCTACACGGTCAATTACGAGAGTGAGATCTGATAGATATGATAGGATAATATTTTTGGTATTTTTATGATAAAGATGCAAAGTAAAATAAAAGCAAAGTAAAAATCAAAGGAAATGACTAAGTGTTGGAAGATTAATATGATGAAGACCGACCCGGGGGCCATAGGTTTCACTAGTGGCTTATCTCAAGACCATAAGTATTTTACGGTGGGTGAACGAATTACTGTTGAGCAATTGACAGAATTGAGCATAGTTATGAGAATATCTAGGTATGATCATGTACATAGGCATCACGTCCGAGACAAGTAGACCGACTCCTGCCTGCATCTACTACTATTACTCCACACATCGACCGCTATCCAGCATGCATCTAGAGTATTAAGTTCATAAGGACAGAGTAACGCCTTAAGCAAGATGACATGATGAGGGATAAATTCATGAAATATGATAAAACCCCATCTTGTTATGCTCGATGGCAACAATACAATACGTGCCTTGCTGCCCCTACTGTCACTGGGAAAGGACACCGCAAGATTGAACCCAAAGCTAAGCACTTCTCCCATTGCAAGAACGATCAATCTAGTAGGCCAAACCAAACTGATACTTCGAAGAGACTTGCAAAGATAACCAATCATACATAAAAGAATTCAGAGAAGATTCAAATATTGTTCATAGATAAACTTGATCATAAACCCACAATTCATCGGTCTCAAAAAACACACCGCAAAAGAAGATTACATCGAATAGATCTCCACGAGAGAGGGGGAGAACTTTGTATTGAGATCCAAAAAGAGAGAAGAAGCCATCTAGCTAATAACTATGGACCCGGAGGTTTGAGGTAAACTACTCACACTTCATCGGAGAGGCTATGGTGTTGATGTAGAAGCCCTCCGTGATCGATTCCCCTTCCGGCGGAGCTCCGAAACAGGCCCCAAGATGGGATCTCGTGGGTACAGAAGGTTGCGGCGGTGGTATTAGGTTTTTGGCTCCATATCTGATCGTTTGGGGGTACGTAGGTATATATAGGAGCTAGGAGTACATCGGTGGAGCAACAGGGGGCCCACAAGGGTGGAGGGCGCGCCCTGGGGGGGTAGGCGCGCCCCCTACCTCATGGCTTCCTCGAAGCTTCCTTGACTTAGGGTCCAAGTCTCCTGGATCATGTTCGTTCCAAAAATCACGTTCCTGAAGGTTTCATTCCGTTTGGACTCCGTTTGATATTCCGTTTTTGCGAAACTCTGAAATAGGCAAAAAAAATAGCAATTCTGGGCCGGGCCTCCGGTTAATAGGTTAGTCCCAAAAATAATATAAAAGTGAATAATAAAGCCCAATAATTTCCAAAATAGAAGATAATATAGCATCGAGCAATAAAAACTTATAGATACCTTGGAGAAGTATCAAGCATGCATGATCATACGGCATAGCAAGTTCTACCTAGCACTACCTTGGTGTTAACCTACCACCACATCCAAAAGAGGGTGTCGTCCTACCACCGCAAGTTCACCGTCAGCTTGAGGGGTTAGTATATACAACCTCACCAAAATATACAGACCATCAAACAGTTTTTCAGCCCTAGCTACACAAAATGCACGTCGTCATCGTCATCGTCAATAACTCGTTGCCACCGCCATCGCCGTCGGGGATCATGCAGGATCATAGGCAGCACTACTCTAATGGTAGTGCTTCCCAGCCAGCTCCTGAGCCACAGCACCATGTGAGCATCTGCCATGGCAACAAACCCAATACCCTGGGCCTTGTTGTCAAGCAGGTGGCTGAGAGCTGCCATGAGAGTCTCATCGCTGAAGCCACCCAGGGTCATGACAGCGCCATACAGGTCAGGGTGGGCGTCGAGGGGCTTGCACTCCCTGATGGCTGTTGCCACCTCCTTCGCCGCCTCAGTCATGCTGCAAAAGACATTGATCTCCTCCTCCATCAGGCCTCCTCTCTTCCTCTTCCTATCATGTACGGGGTCAAATGGCTTGTCGAAGGGCTTCAAGAAGGGCTTGTCAGGGCCATCAAAGACCTCGACGTCTGGGGTCCCATGGAAGTATGGCATGGGAGAACCAAGAGGCTCCCCCGAGCCCATGGCATGCTTCCTAGTTGCCAGCCCGAAGGAGAAGATGTGTTGCATCTAGCTGTAGTTCTATATGGTGTGTTGAGGAACTCAGCATCCCTTGGGTGGTCCTAAGAATGAAACACAAGTGTTGTTACTTGCCATTAGGGGTAGGCAATGGTGGACAATATGAAAAGGAAGAGGGTTGTGAGCTAACCGCGACATGGGCGGCGTAGTGCTCTGCCTCCAGAACTATGGAGAAAGTGTTCTCATCCCATGAGGCGCCACTAAGGTCTCTCAGCTTGGACACTTGGATCCATTGACCTCTCCACTTCCTCAGGTGGTTGTACACCTGGGTGGTAGACACCTCCTACCCACAGAACTCGAACACCTACTTCGCAACGGTGTTCAAGTGCACCTCCTTGAAGCCCTTGTCAGTCCTAACTCTACTAGAGATGAGCTCACACATCTTGTTCAGCACGAACGTGGACATGAACGGCTGCCACTTCATGTTGTTCGACCTACCATCCTTCTTTGCCTTTGCTATTGCTACCTTGAGTGCAGCGGCAGCAGCAGCAGGAGTTGGCTCAACGAGCACTACTAGCACATAGAGGGAATCAAACGCGAACACCTGAATCGGGTGCTATCTCGGACATAGGCTGCGAGTCCTCGACAAACGATGGAGCAAACTGGCTGTCGGAGAGGACAAGGCCTGACTAAGATCTTGCATCTGCGTGGTCATGTCCTACAATCGTAGCACGCATTAACAATAAGCATAGCACACAACATACAGGACAATCCATTAAAGCAGGAGCATACATGTACATGGTTCATCACTTTCATAGCAAGCACATGTTTCATCACTATCATACTAAGCATATGGTTCATCGCTATAACCCTAAGCAGACCGGACAATCTATGAGCACGAACATACATCTACAACAAACAACATGCTACAAATGGACCACCAATAGCTACAAATCATAGATCTAAGCACGAATCAACACAAGCACAAGGTTCAACTTCAAACTCAACTATTAATCTAGCCTACCACATGCTTGGACATCTAGCCCTACCACAAATTGCAACCACATCATAGCAATCAACCATATGAGCTCACAGATCAGACCACACTAATCTACCATGCATCTAGATCAAACCCTAACTGCAGCTCAGATCTAGCTAGAAGGAACAGAGAGAAATGGGGATTGAACTCACAGAGGCCATGGCTACAGCTCGAGGACGAGGGGGGACGATCGTAGAAGATCAATGCCAGCCGGTGAAGGAGCACTGACGCCATGGACCGTCGGCCCATGAAGATGCGCCGCTTACCTGCTCGTCGGTGCCGATGCATGTCGGCGGGGAAGCTCGAACAGAGGGAGAATGGTGGCGGGAGTTGGGGCGGTGAGGGAGGGGGCTAAATAGGGGTGGACTCGGCGGGAGGTGAGCCGAAATCCTCCCGCCGATATTTCGGCGACGCCGGCGAGCTCGCGCCATCTCCCTGGTCGCACGAGGACAGAAGCGCGTTGCCCTCCCCTGCCTCGCCTGAGCCAGGCTTGCGAGCTACTGCAGATTTGGGTATTTCCCCTGGGCCTGGCCTGGATGTGCTTTAAGTTCTGTGCCATGCGGGCCGCACAATATACGCAGGCAACCAAACAGGCCAAGTTCTTCCCGCGTGGGCCAGGCTGGGCCATATGCAGGCAACCAAGCACGCCCATGGTGTACCTGCAGATGAAGATGTCGCTAGCCATCATGTGCATGTTCTAGCACGTGAAGGCCCACCCCGTCAAGTACCGCATGATGACCATCATTTCCATGGTGCACAACCTCAACCAGAAGTTGCAGATTGGCTATTGACCATTCCAATTTTCTCTAGCATACTGTGTCGATCGTGTTACTTAAGCTAACCCCAGTTCCACAATTTTGTTAGCAGGATTGCACTGATTTTCCTGAAGAGTTGTGAAGAAATTATCTTCCACCAATCTCCTTTGATGGTATGGCTTTGATAATCTTCTGTGTCATTCAACACATCTTCTATTTGTGATTACTGATGTTTTTTTATTTTTTTAGAGAAGAAGGATCACCCCCGGCCTCTGCATCTGAGCGATGCATGCAGCCATTTTATTAATTATTCACAAAATACCTTACAAAGAAATACAACAGTAAGTCTGAAGCCATCGTCTGGGCGACAACTGTCGCTACTCCTATCCAGCTGATGAAGGGATGCTGATAGTCCGGACCTAATACCACAGACCTCGCAGCCAAGCCTAACATCTAAGACCTGAGGCCCTGAGGGAGTCCTGGATTAGGGGGTCCCCTGTCGTCCGGGCTATGCGACATGGGCCGGACTGGTAGGCCATGAAGATACAAGATAGAAGGCCTTCCCCTGTGTCCGGATGGGACTCTCCTTTGCTTGGATAGCAAGCTTGGCGTTCGAAGTTTCCTTTCTTTGTAAACCGACTCTGTACAATCCTAGGCCCCTCAGGTGTCTATATAAACCGAAGGGTTTAGTCCGTAGAGATCAAGACAAATCATACAGGCTAGACATCTAGGGTTTAGCCATTACAATCTCGAGGTAGATAAACTCTTGTAACCCCTATACTCATCAAAGTCAATCAAGTAGGAAGTAGGGTATTACCTCCATTAAGAGGGCCCGAACCAGGGTAAACATTCTTTCCCCTGTCTCCTCTTACCTTCGATCCTCATACGCACAGTTCGGGACCCCTACCCGAGATCTGCCGGTTTTGACACCGACATTGGTGCTTTCATTTAGAGTTCCATTGTGCTATCGATAGAGCGTTCGATGGCTCGATTGATCATCTACAAAGATGTTGTTTCGGGGGAGACTTTCCTCCCCGGCCAAATTTCCGTATTTGGCGGCTCCACGTTGCGTGCCAACTCGATTGGCCACCTTGAACAGATCGACAGCTACGCCCCTGGTCACCAGATCAGTTTCGGGAACCTAAACTATGTTGCTGATAACCGAGCAGACTTGATCTTCGAAGGGTTCGTGGCCCTGACCATCGCTCTGGCCTTAGATCCAGAGCAAACCATCAGGTCCGAAGATGGGAGTGCATAGCCCACCGGACTCTGTTGCAGACCACATTACCGAGGATCCGGAGGCGATTGTGTCCACGACAAACTCGGAATCAATCCAGGTTCCCCCTATTATTGAAAGGCTGGACTCGCCCCCGGACTCCAGATCCGAACTCTCAAAGTACGCGCCAAGTAGGCAGGGCCAGGAGGCTTTCACCCTGGCTAGCCCCGCAGACTCTCGTTTCCACATCCAAACCTCTCTCTTAAACGAGGCCTTGGACTTAATGCTATCCCTTGCTATTACAGAGGAATAACTTCCGAACTACGCCCAGCCCAGACTAGGGGCTGAGAGCGGGGAATTTTGCGTCCCACCCACCACCAACTTCATAGCCACTCTCGAAGACTTAACCGACATGCTGGATTACGCCTCCGAAGACATCGACGGCATGGACGACGATGTCAGAAATGAACAAGGCCAAGACCCTCCATTTACCAGACAATGGACGGCCACCTCCACATATGATGTGTATATGGTGGACACACCCAAAGAAGATGGCGGAGACGGTAGGAAGGATCCGATTGAGGACAAGCCTGCTGAGGCACCTCCAAAGCGTCGACGTCAGCGATGCCGCTCAAAATCGCATCGCGAAAAAGACAGCAATACCGACACCGGAGATAATAACACTCCGGAGAACGCCGAAGACCTCGAAGCCCCGGTCGAGCCAACACCCGAACAGGATGATTGAGAGGATGGGCATGTTAACCCTGACGATCCAGTCAGGAATGAGGACTCGGAGGATAGTAACTATCTACCAATATCCAAGGATGATGTGAGCCTCAACGATGAAGACTTTAGCATGCCCGAGGAACTCCTTGATCAAGAGCGCTTTAAGTGCCAGCTAATCGCAACAGCGAGGAGCCTAAAAAAGAAATAGCAGCAACTTCAAGCCGAACAGGATACGCTCAATGACAGATGGACTAAAGTCCTGGCAGCCGAAGAATACGGCCTCGAACGCCCAACAAAGAGCTACCCGAAGCGCAAGCTACTACCACAACTTGACGATGAGGCCCTTGAGCCAATACCGCCAAAGTATAAACCTGCTGACGAGCCTGACCGACCACCGCGCGGAAAGGAGAGAGCGGCTACTCATGCCGAAAACCAACCCGCACCACCTCGCCATAAAGGCAAGGAGACAGTGGCTCCAGGATACACCTACGACTTACGACATGACCTGGACAATAGAGCAGGCCAAGTCAGATCAATCTATGGATCAAGGGGGAGTGCCCCAACGCGAGATGATGGCCATCAGGGCCCGCGCGATAGGCATAACCGCACCCAGGCCGAAAACCACAGATGGGCATCATCCGAACTGCGTCGCGACGTCGCCCAATACAGAGGCGCCGCACACCCCTTATGTTTCACCGATGAGGTAATGGAGCACCAGTTCCCAGAAGGGTTTAAACCCATGAACATTGAATCATATGATGGGACAACAGATCCCGCAATATGGATTGAGGATTTTCTTCTCCACATCCACATGCCAAGCGGTGAAGATCTTGATACGTCTCCAACGTATCTATAATTTTTATTGCTCCATGCTATATTATCTACTGTTTTGGACATTATTAGGATTTATTGTCCACTTTTATATTATTTTTGGGACTAACCTATTAACCGGAGGCCCAGCCCAGAATTGCTGTTTTTTGCCTATTTCAGAGTTTTGAAGAAACGGAATATATCAAACATAGTCCAAACGGAATGAAACCTTCGGGAGCGTGATTTTCTCGCCGAACATGATCCAGGAGACTTGGACCCTACATCAAGAAACAAGGGAGGAGGCCACGAGGTAGGGGCGCGCCTACCCCCCAGGCGCGCCCTCCACCCTCGTGGGCCCCCTGTTGCTCCACCAACGTACTCCTTCCTCCTATATATACCTATGTACCCCCAAAAGATCAGATACGAAGCCAAAAACCTAATTCCACCGCCACAACCTTCTGCCCACGAGATCCCATCTTGGGGCCTATTCCGAGCTCCGAGGGGGCACCCATCACGGAGGGCTTCTACATCATCACCATAGCCTCTCCGATGAAGTGTGAGTAGTTTACTTCAGACCTTCGGGTCCATAGTTAGTAGCTAGATGGCTTCTTCTCTCTTTTTAGATCTCAATACAATGTTCTCCCCCTCTCTCATGGAGATCTATTCGATGTAATCTTATTTTTGCGGTGTGTTTGTTGAGACTGATGAATTGTGGGTTTATGATCAAGATTATCTATGAACAATATTTGAATCTTCTCTGAATTCTTTTATTTATGATTGGTTATCTTTGCAAGTCTCTTCGAATTATCAGTTTGTTTTGGCCTACTAGATTGGTCTTTCTTGCAATGGAAGAAGTGCTTAGCTTTGGTTTCAATCTTGCGGTGTCCTTTCCCAGTGACAGTAGGGGAAGCAAGGCACGTATTGTATTGTTGCCATCGAGGATAACAAGATGGGGATTTTATCATATTGCACGAATTTATCCCTCTACATCATGTCATCTTGCTTAATGTGTTAATCTATTTTCATGAACTTAATACTCTAGAAGCATGCTGGATAGCGGTCGATGAGTGGAGTCATAGTAGTAGATGCAGGCAGGAGTCGGTCTACTTGTCTCGGACGTGATGCCTATATAGATGATCATACCTACATACTCTCATAACTATGCTCAATTGCTCAACAGTAATTCGTTCACCCACCGTAAAATACTTATGCTCTTGAGAGAAGCCACTAGTGAAATCTATGGCCCCCGGGTCTATCTTCATCATATTAGTCTTCCTACAGTTAGTTATTTCCTTTACTTTTTACTTTGCTTTTATTTTACTTTGCATCTTTATCACAAAAATACCAAAATATTATCCTATCATATCTATCAGATCTCACTCTCGTAAGTGACCGTGAAGGGATTGACAAACCCTTATCGCGTTGGTTGCGAGGAGTTATTTGCTTTGTGCAGGTACGAGGGACTCGCACGTAGCCTCCTACTGGATTGATACATTGGTTCTCAAAAACTGAGGGAAATACTTACGCTACTGTGTTGCATCACCTTTCCTCTTCAAGGAAATCCAACGTAGTGCTCAAGAGGTAGCAAGAAGAATTTCTGGCGCCGTTGCCGGGTAGTCTACGCAAAAGTCAACATACCAAGTACCCATCACAATCCCTTATCTCCCGCATTACTTTATTTGCCATTTGCCTCTTGTTTTCCTGTCCCCCACTTCACCCTTGCCGTTTTATTCGCCCTCTCTTTTTCGTTCACCACTCTTTCACTTGCTTTTTTTGCTCGTGTGTTGGATTGCTTGCTTGTCGTTATGGCTAGTCTTATTTCTTCTCCATTATCTCCCGAGAATTAAGTTCTAAATTTTAAGCAAAGGGAGGGAGAAAATCTAAAAGATGCTTGGTATAGAATTTGCAATGCTCAAAATAGATCAACCAGGATGCAATCTACTTCAGTTCTTCTCCGCAATTTTTATGTAGGTGCTAATCCTTGGTATAGATATATCCTTGATACCATTATCGGAGGGAATTTCTTGGGTAGCCATACTTTTGACTCTTATAATGCTATGATAGATTTATTTGGCTCACCACTTCTTTTGGTTAATGGAACTATGTTAACTTTGGAGCATGTAATGCAAAGACTTGAAATTATTGAAAATAATATTGCTACCATAGAGTTAATTGAAAATCTAGATAAAAAGATCCACAACCAAATTACCCAATATGGATCTAAGGTAGGAGTCACTTTGAAAAATATTAAGGAGAAGGAACCCATAGTTAATGAAAAAATAAATCAAGATTCCACTAGAATCGATAAACTTGAGGGTATCATTACCAATTTGGGAACCGCTTTTTCTTCCGTAAAGAATAATCCTAGTCCATCTACTAAAATTTCCAAGCTTATGTATGTTCCTAAAAATAAGGGTGAATCCTCTAGTAAGGAAACTGCGGATCTTAAATCTATAAGTGTTCATCCCAATATTTTTGCTATCATTAAGGAACCATATCCCCAAGCGGGTGCACAAGCGCGCACTCAAGGACGTTTACGCCATAGAGCCAGTTGCCCCGAAATTCAACCCATGGTCGGCTTGCCTGATCACCTTTGATTAAAGAGACCATCCTACCAGTATCCGTCATGGAGGTTCGGCAGCATTGGCCCTTGCTCCAATTATTGATGGATTCCATCTCACGCGAGTCCTTATGGACGGCGGTAGCGGTCTTAACCTGCTCTATCAGGACACTGTCTGCAAAATGGGCATTGATCCGTCAAGGATCAAGCCCACTAAAACCACCTTTAAAGGAGTGATACCCGGCGTAGAGGCCTGCTGCACAGGGTCCATAACACGGGAAGTAGTCTTCGACTCACCAGATAACTTCTGAAGCGAAGACTTGATTTTCGACATCGTCACTTTCTGCAGCGGCTATCACACACTGCTTGGACGAACCACGTTTGCCCGCTTCAATGCAGTCTCGCACTATGCTTATCTAAAGCTCAAGATGCCCGGACCATGCTACGTCATAACAGTCAATGGGAACATGGAGCGCTCCTCTGTACTGAGGAGCATATCACGGCCCTTGCAGCCGAATTATAGGGTGGCCTCATTAAACCGAATAATACATCGGCAGTCAAGCCCCCGGACACTGTCAAACGAGTCCGGTCTACCCTGCAGACCAACAGTCCGGCTCATCCAGAGCTAGATTAGCAATCCAGCCTCCGTCTAAACCCGAAATTCATAGCGGCATATGCACCGCGCCTACATAACTATGCACTGAAAATACCATGGGCAAGGACAGAGGCACACCAAAAGCAAGGTCCACAATACGACTCGACCCTATGCGGACCCTCGTTTCCTTTTCTTTTTCTTCTTAATTTTTATTTTCAGGTTCTTTACGACCCACATAACTTTTCGATGATACCAAGGGCCCCTTTTCCAGGCTCCCTATGTATACCCGATCATGAGATCCTCTCAAAGGATCATACACCAAGGTGAAAAGCAACGCAGACGTGCGGCAGAGTGTCCAAAGGATCTTCAAGATCATCCTTTTCTTTTTAGGACCTGTACACAACTTTCCCTTGTGTTCGGCATGTAAAAAAGCCTCGACACTTATCGCATCCTCTGTAAAAATACGTTTTGACGTATCAATCAGACTGTAATGGAAACAGTTTCGCCCAATTCCATGCGGTATTGGCTCATTTCCTAATCTGTATCCCCTCTTTACGTCAGATTAACGCATATACCTCGGCGCGATTCAAGTCGCTAGTGGTTCTATCTGGCCACGTATATTTTTTGAAAAAGAAAAGAAGTCCGAACACTTCTATAGTATACTTCGGCATCCCAAATATGGCATTATATGCATCGGCTCCAAATCATGTCTTTGGTCAATAGTTGGGTTGCTCGGCTCCTATGATTACCACCTTACGTTCCGCTTGTTCGGCTAAGGTAGTAAAGGGAGAACTACTGTGATTGTGTTTCTGGTTCGTCCGGTCAAGCACCTCAGTAGAGAAAGCCGAAAACTGACTATCATGATAAGAAGAGAGCTGGTCAGCGATTCGGCGACTTACTAAATCTCTAGTGATTTTCCCATATTATACGAAGGACTAGCTTTGGTTTGGTCACGCGCCCAAGGCATCCTAGTTCGGACAGCCACATGCGCACCAGGAGCTAATCCTTAGCCCCACCATCAAATTCGTCACCTCCTTTACGGACCAAGACGTTGGGTAAAGAGTGACTACATGTTATTCTGAACACCCCCGTAGCATCTACGTGGGGGCTGAAGCCAACGACTGGCAAACTTTCAGCATAATAACATACGGCCGCACAGGAGGAAAATAGTTCAGATAAAAGCATAACATACATTACAAAAGCCCTGGTTTATAATACATCGTCTGGGAAGTTAGGATACATTTACTCGAACATAATGTCCTTTGAGCACTGGCCCTCTATCAAGCAGCCACCCTCCAGGACGTCTTTGAAGTAGCGCTCCGGCTTGCGGTGGTCCTTGCCTCCGGGCGGACCCTCAACCGCTACGACGGCAGCCTTCATCTTTGCCCACTGCATATTGACACGGGCAAAGGCCATCCGCGCACCTTCTATGCACGCCGAGCGCTTGACAGCGTCAACTCGGGGCAAGGCGTCGCCGAGCCACTTGACCAGGTCGAATTAGCTGCTCGGAATGGGTCTGGCTGGCCATAACCGGACTATGATGTCCTTCATGCCAAACTGGACATCCTATGCAGCTCCGCTAGCTGCATCATCTAGCTGTTCAGCAGCGCTGGCCGCTCCGGCGCCAAGTACTACGACTAGAAGAGCTTCTCCGTCCGTTCTCTTCTTGGGACCGGAAATACTGGGCGGCATCGACAGCACTCCTCGGGAGATCCGCAAAGGCGTCTGGAGCACTCCATAGTCGATTTAGCAAAGCGTATCTTCGACCGCCAAATATACTCTGTAAAATAAAAGGCTTACCAGCCGCTATCTGTTCAGCTTGCTTGATCTCCTCGCGAGCCGTCCGGGACTCGGTCCACGCCTCCTTTGCCTCTTGAAGAGCCTTGGCCAGTTCGGCCACTTGGGCCTTATTACTCTCCTCCAAGGACTCACACTTGTTGGCGGCATCCTGGAACGATTGCTCCACTTCAGTCACCCTCTCCTCATATTGACGGCGGGCGTCTTGTTCGGCCTTTAAATCACAGCCGCTTTGTCTGTGGCTGCTTTGCTCGCCCTCGCCTCCTCCTCGGCAATAGCAAGGGCATTCTTGAGGGCCTCGACCTCGGTAGCATTACTTATAATCATAACACATAGCAGCACATGAGCTTAAACTCCGTGTTTGCATCACAATTCAGGCTTGCAAGGGGTCTTTTAAAAGCATACCTTGGGCATCATCAAACCATTTTTTAATATGGCCGATCTCATCATCAACCAGCTTCAGTTTCTGCTGGAGTTCGGAAACTTCAGCGTCCTTGGCTGCAGCCGCTAACAGTGAAGCATGTTTATCACAAAGTGTTATCTCCGGCGAATATTTGATCCTCTGTCCGGCCCCTTTTTCCAAAAGAGTCGAACAGAGTCTCAGGGGCTACTATCTATATACATGCATATTTTTCCAATACGAAAAGCGGCTAAGAACGTTGTATCATATACCTCAAAACCTTTAACAGGCTAGTGAAAGCTTTGTTCAGTCCACTTTTTGCAGACAGAACCTTCTCAGCCACCATACCCATCAAGGCACGTGCTCCTCCATGACGGAAGCACGTTGAAGTGCTTCCCTCAATATGTCCGGTGCCTCCGGATTTATGGAGGTCATCGGTGGAGTCGGAGCTCCCCCCTCCTTTAAAGGGGGCCCCTCGCCCGCTTCCGGAGCCTTGTGCGTTTCTGGAGTCGTATTCGGCTGGGGGCCGGACTGGTCCAGGCCCCTGTCATCAGTTTCCATGGGGGTTTTGTCCCCCATGTTTTCGGCAGCCGAGGCATTACCCTTTGGCGCCATTTCAGCAGCCTTCCGCACCCCTCCCTGGCCCGGAGAGGTCCTTTGGGACGACACTTCAGTGTCATCCGTGGCATGTGGCGGAGAGGTTCGCGGAGGCGTCTCGCTCTCCATCATCTCCGACGCCAAAGAGTTCTCGAAGACGATGACTGTTGGGAAAGATCACGGGCCAGACTGAAATATGCAAATGATATTTTATCCTACAATTTGCAAAAGGCCGGACATGTGCACGGTGTCTTCGAATACTAACGATTCAGCTAGGGGCTTCGCCCGGGGGCGCCACTGAGGGATGGCCTCGGCATGCGAATCCGAGCCATCCAAGAGCGATATCTTCCCCTTTTGGATGCCTCCGCCTCTGGATCGGCGGAGGTCGCCCTCTTCTTCTTCTCCTTGAGAGGAGAGTTGCTCTCTTCCTCCTCCTCTTTGTCCTCATCTCCCTCGTGGGAGGAGAGAGCTTTGGTATCTCCGGACACCACGTCCGAAGCACCTTTACAGCGAAGGCCACTTCTGGCCTCCTTGCCCTTCTTCTCCGGCGCCTGGTACGCTGCTGGGACCAGCATCTTCATTAGCAGGGGAATGGTTGGGTCTTCGGGTAACGGAGTCGGACATCGAATCGGCTCCACCTTCTTTGTCCAGCCCTGAGGAAAGAATGGAGAGCTCAGCATACTGATACGTCTCCAACGTATCTATAATTTTTGATTGCTCCATGCTATATTATCTTCTGTTTTGGACATTATTGGGCTTTATTATTCGCTTTTATATTATTTTTGGGACTAACCTATTAACCGGAGGCTCAGCCCAGAATTGTTGTTTTTTTGCCTATTTCCGAGTTTCGCAGAAAAAGAATATCAAACGGAGTCCAAACGGAATGAAACCTTCGGGAATGTGTTTTCGGAACGAACATGATCCAGGAGACTAGGACCCTAAGTCAAGGAAGCTTCCAGGAAGCCACGAGGTAGGGAGCCCTGCCTACCCCCCCCCCTCCCAAGCGCGCCCTCCACCCTCTTGGGCCCCACGTTGCTCCACCGACGTACTACTTCCCCCTATATATACCTACGTACCCCCAAACGATCAGATACGGAGCCAAAAACCTAATTCCACCGCCGGAACCTTCTATACCCACAAGATCCCATCTTGGGGCCTGTTCCGGAGCTTCGTCGGAAGGGGCATCAATCACGGAGGGCTTCTACATCAACACCATAGCCTCTCCGATGAAGTGTGAGTAGTTTACCTCAGACCTTCGGGTCCATAGTTATTAGCTAGATGGCTTCTTCTCTCTTTTTGGATCTCAATACAATGTTCTCCCCCTCTCTTGTGGAGATCTATTTGATGTAATCTTCTTTTGCGGTGTGTTTGTTGAGACCGATGAATTGTGGGTTTATGATCAAGTTTATCTATGAACAATATTTGTATCTTCTGAATTCTTTTATGTATGATTGGTTATCTTTGCAAGTCTCTTCGAATTATCAGTTTGGTTTGGCCTACTAGATTGATTTTTCCGTCAATGGGAGAAGTGCTTAGCTTTGGGTTCAATCTTGCGGTGTTCTTTCCCAGTGACAGTAGGGGCAGCAAGGCACGTATTGTATTATTGCCATCGAGGATAACAAGATGGTTTTTTTTATCATATTGCATGAATTTATCCCTCTACATCATGTCATCTTGCTTACGGCGTTACTCTGTTCTTATGAACTTAATACTCTAGATGAATGCTGGATAGCGGTCGAGGTGTGGAGTAATAGTAGTAGATGCAGGCAGGAGTCGGTCTACTTGTCTCGGATGTGATGCCTATATACATGATCATACCTAGATATTCTCATAACTATGCTCAATTCTGTCAATTGCTCAACAGTAATTTGTTCACCCACCGTAAAATACTTATGCTCTTGAGAGAAGCCACTAGTGAAACCTATGGCCCCCGGGTCTATCGTCCATCATATTAATCTTCCAACACTTAGCTATTTCCGTTGCTTTTTATTTTACTTTCCATCTTTATCATAAAAATAACAAAAATATTATCTTATCATTTCTATCAGATCTCACTCTCGTAAGTGACTGCGTAGGGATTGACAACCCCTTATCGCGTTGGTTGCGAGGATTTATTTGTTTGTGTAGGTGCGAGGGACTCGCGCGTAGCCTCCTACTGGATTGATACCTTGGTTCTCAAAAACTGAGAGAAATACTTACGCTACTTTGCTACATCACCCTTTCCTCTTCAATGGAAAACCAACGCAGTGCTCAAGAGGTAGCAAGAAGGATTTCTAGCGCCGTTGCCGGGGAGGTCTATGCAAAAGTCAACATACCAAGTACCCAGCACAAACCCTTATCTCCTGCATTACATTATTTGCCATTTGCCTCTCGTTTTCCTCTCCCCCACTTCACCCTTGCCGTTTTATTCGCCCTCTCTTTTTCGTTTGCCTCTTTTTTCCCGTCTCTTGTTTGTTCGTGTGTTGGATTGCTTGTTTGTCACGATGGCTCAAGATAATACCAAATTATGTTACTTTACCAATACCAACAATAATGATTTCCTTAGCACTCAGATTGCTCCTCTTACCGATACTGAATCTTGTGAAATCAATGCTGCTTTGTTGAATCTTGTCATGAAAGAGCAATTCGCCGGCATTCCTAGTGAAGATGCCGCTACTCATCTAAATAGCTTCGTTGATTTGTGTGATATGCAAAATAAGAAAGATGTTGACAATGATATTGTTAAATTGAAGCTATTTCCCTTTTCGCTTAGAGATCGTGCTAAAGCTTGGTTTTCGTCTTTGCCTAAAAATAGTATTGATTCTTGGAATAAGTGCAAAGATGCTTTTATCTCTAAGTATTTTCCTCCCGCCAAGATTATCTCTCTTAGAAACGATATTATGAACTTTAAGCAAATTTATCATGAACATGTTGCACAAGCTTGGGAGAGAATGAAATTAATGATACGTAATTGCCCTACACATGGTTTGAATTTGTGGATGATTATACAATTTTTTTATGCCGGATTGAATTTTGCTTCTAGAAATCTTTTAGATTCTGCCGCGGGAGGCACTTTTATGGAAATCACTTTAGGCGAAGCTACTAAACTCCTAGATAATATTATGGTTAATTATTCTCAATGGCACACTGAAAGATCTACTAATAAAAAAGTGCGTGCGATAGAAGAAATTAATATTTTGAGTGGAAAGATGGATGAACTTATGAAATTATTTGCTAGTAAAAATGTTTCTTCTGATCCTAATGATATGCCCTTGTCTAATTTGATTGAGAATAATAATGAATCTTTGGATGTGAATTTCGTTGGTAGGAATAATTTTGGTAACAACGCGTATAGAGAAAACTTTAATCCTAGGCCTTATCCTAGCAATTCCTCTAATAATTATGGTAATTCCTACAATTCTTATGGAAATTTTAATAAGATGCCCTCTGAATTTGAGACTAGTGTTAAAGAGTTTAGGATTTCGCAAAAGAATTTCAATGCTTTACTTGAAGAGAAATTGCTTAAAGTTGATGAATTGGCTAGGAACGTTGGTAGAATTTCTCTTGATGTTGATTCTTAAAACTTAGATCTATTCCTCCTAAGCATGATATCAATGAGTCTCTCAAAGCCATGCAAATTTCCATTGACGAGTGCAAAGAAAGAACCGCTAGGATGCATGCTAAGAAATATATTTTTATGAAAGCGTGTTCTTCAAATTTCTACGAAAATAAAGATGAAGATCTAAAACTAATTGATGTGTCCCCTATTAAATCTTTGTTTTGCAATATGAATCTTGATAATGATGGGACTGAATATGGTCCACCTTTACCTAGAAGGCGTTCCAAAAATTCGGAGTTTTTAGATCTTGATGCTAAAATTGATAAAAGTGGGATTGAAGAAATCAAAACATTAGATGTTAATAAACCCACTATTTTGGATTTCAAGGAATTTAATTATGATAATTGCTCTTTGATAGATTGTATTTCCTTGTTGCAATCTGTGCTAAATTCTCCTCATGCTTATAGTCAAAATAAAGCTTTTATCAAACATATCGTTTATGCTTTGATGCAATCTTATGAAGAAAAGCTTGAGTTGGAAGTTTCTATCCCTAGAAAATTTTATGATGAGTGGGAACCTACTATTAAAATTGAGATTAAAGATCATGAATGCTATGCTTTGTGTGATTTGGGTGCTAGTGTTTCCATGATTCCAAAGACTTTATGTGATTTGCTAGGTTTCCGTGATTTTGATGATTGCTCTTTAAACTTGCACCTTGCGGATTCCACTATTAAGAAACCTATGGGAAGAATTAATGATGTTCTTATTGTTGCAAATAGGAACTATGTGCCCGTAGATTTTATTGTTCTTGATATAGATTGCAATCCTTCATGTCCTATTATTCTTGGTAGACCTTTCCTTAGAACGATTGGTGCAATTATTGATATGAAGGAAGGGAATATTAGATTCCAAATTCCATTAAAGAAAGGCATGGAACACTTCCCTAGGAAGAAAATAAAATTACCATATGAATCTATCATGAGAGACACTTATGGATTGCCTACCAAAGATGGCAATACCTAGATCTACCCTTGCTTTTATGCCTAGCTCACTACAAAAAAAAGACACATCCGTGACATTTGGGCCGAATGAAAAAAAAATATTTCATACATATGACACTTCTATGAAGATAATTGTGACAAAACCCGGTTTCATCATAGATGTGGTGGGCTCCTACTTCTATGACAAAAAATCATGACAGAAAATGGGCTTTTCGTCCTGGGCGCGCCGGAGACGCAGCTGCATGACATTCTTTGGGCCGTCCATGACGGAAAAACCATGGTAGAAGCGAGGGGGAGGAAAATTTCGGGGAGTTCCCAGTTACGGTGGGAGGTCGGGGGCCGAGCGATGCACGTTTCTCTCATACACGTACGCGCATGTGTGCGAGGTTTTGGCTCTAACTGAACCCGAGCGAGGCGTTGGGCTCTAACTGAACCCGAGCGATTGCACTGCAGGCTATGCGTTACTGAACCCGAGCGATTGATCGATGGCTGTTGACTAAACCCGATCGAGCGATTCCTTCGCTACTGCTGCTAACTAAAGCCGATCGATGCTGCCTCTGGGATGAACAAGGAGCGTTGTGGGGGGGTTGATGAACATTGAGCGGTGGCGTTGCCTCCGGATGAACAGAACCCGTGGTGTGGTGGAGGGCTGGATGAACAGAGACGGTGGAGGGTGCCCGTGGAGGGTGGTTGAACAGACCCGTGGCGTGGAGGGCTGGATGAACAGAGATGGTGGAGGGTGGTTGAACAAGAGCGGTGGAGTAGCGCCGGTGGAGGCTGGATGAACAGGAGCCCGTGGAGGATGGAGGAGGTCGACGGTGGAGATGAACAGATCCGTGGAGCCTCGCTTTTGCGGCACGCCACACCCTCCCGGCGAACAAGAACCCGCTTCGACCGTAGTGCTCCAACACAACTCCGTTTCATCCGTTTTGCGGTACGCCACACCCCTCCCGATCAACAGGACCCCCGTTTCGACCGTAGGAGGTCCTTCCCTCTGTTTTGCAGTACGCCACACCCCTCCCGATCGACAGGACCCCCGTTTCGACCGTAGGAGGTCCGTTTCCTCCGTTTTGCGGTATGCCACACTCCTCCCGATCAACAGGACCCCGTTCCGAACGTAGGAGGTTTGTTTCCTCCGTTGTGCGGTACGCCAGGCCTCGTTTCCATCGCCTGTTCCGTCCAAGCCCGCCCGATGAACACGACCACACATTCCGTTCCGACCCAGCTAGTCGGCTCCCACGCGTTCCGTTGCCTCCCGATGAACACGACGCATTCCGTTGCCTCCCCATGAACATGACGATGACGTTGTTTCTCTGTTCCGACCCAGCCATGTACCCGAGCCCTGGCCGTACATATGCGCGAGTAGGCGTTCGAGACCCTGCCCGTATGTACGTACGTGACCATATTTTCTTTCTTGCACCCTGGCTGTTGTACGTACGTGTACATGCTACGTGTGCGCCTCTACTACGACACGTACGCGCCTCTACTACGACACGTGCACGCCTCTACATCGACCAGTATATATGTACGTACACGTTCGCGACCAGAGTGACAACGCTACGTACGCTTCCTTGCGTGCGAAGATGTAGCTGGTGCATCCCAGCAGTCAGGGGGGCGAATCGTTTTTTTTTGCCCGGACGCACTTCCTTGCGTGCGAAGATGTAGCTGGTGGGTCCCAGCAGTCAGCGGGGCGAATTGTTTTGTTTTTTTTGCCCGGACGCACTTCCTTGCGTGCGAAGGTGTAGCTGGTGGGTCCCAGCAGTCAGGGGGAAACGTTTTTTCGCGAAATACGGTGGCCCATACGGTGGGTCCCCGCTGTCAGGTGGAGGAATAATTATTTTGCGCGTAATAAAGAGGCACTTCCTTGCTACGGCCGTGGACCCAGCTGTCAGCGTCTCCATGCACAATACTCTTCCGATGGAAGTCGGTCGTTGACCACATTGACCATGCTGCGCCGAGAGCACCACGGCGGTGGACGACAGCGAGGCCTAGGAAGGGGACGACACGGAGGCAGGGAAGACTCGGCAGTTGTTTCCCACGCGGAGGGGAGTACGACTGTACGAGGGTTTACTGGTTCGTCTGCCATCGCCGGAGAGTAACAGCAGGTGTGGGTGAGTAGAGGGATGGCTAGGCCAGCGATGGGAGTATGGTGGGGCGGTGAGGCTCACAAGGCAAAGATAGCCGGCATGGGAGGAGGGAGCAGCAGTCTCGCCGGCGCTTGTTTGAGCGGCTGGAGCAGGAAGAGCAGAGATTGAAGAAGCACGACGGCCGTTGGTTGGACATCGAACAGTCACTGCTTGTTCATCAACCTTTTTTTAGGAAAGCCTCAAATCTGTGGAAAACAGCATACAGCCCATCTGCCATTATTTCTAATAATTTACAGCCCATTTACTAATTCTTAAGGTTTTTTTGGGAGTCCATATTCTTTTTGTTAGCATTACAACCCATATTGTGGCCACAGTTAAAAAATTATACAAAATTTTGCATATTTCGGTGCGGTCCGAACTGTTTTTAATCCTGAAATTTCGACTCACATTCAAATTGATTTTAAAAATAAATGTATATCAATATAAAATCCAACAAATTCTCCACGCATAAAAATTAATGTAATTTAAAATCTTGAAATAAAAAAAGATATTTGAAACTAATTGCCGATTTCATGTGTTTTAAAAATGTACAGCCCATTTCTCATTACTGATGGGCCATTTTCTCGGCCAGCCGAATGAAAGCGCTCCTCGTCTTGAAAGATTTGCAGCCCAACAGGCCTGACAAAGCGACTTACTTGGCAAATCACAAAAAAACTGGGTTGTGGCCGTGGACCCAGCTGTCAGCCTCTCCACGTATAGTACTCTTCCGATGGAAGTCGTTCCTTGACCACGTTGACCACGCCGCGCGTAGAGCACCACGGCGGTGGACGACAGCGAGGCCTAGGAAGGGGACGACGCGGAGCCGGGGAAGACGCGGCAGTGGAAGCCCGCGCGGAGAGGAGTACGAGGGTTCACTGGTTCGGCTGCGGTGTGAGGCTGCCGTCGCCACAGGGCCTGGCCAGTGGTGGTAATAGTAGAGGGCGGTAAGGCCTCTGTGGCAGCATCGCCGGCCACGGGAGGCAGGAGCATGCGGCACGACCGACGCTGCTTTGGGCGGCTGGAGCAAGAAGACCAGAGGTTGAAGAAACACTACGGCCGCTGGATGGACATCGTACGGTCACTGGAGCTAGAATCGTTCATATTGACTAAGTTGACAAAGCCCTTCATCCCCGTCAACTTAGTAGGCCCACGAGTCAGCCTCCCACCAAGGTGGGTCCGAGCTAGCCGGGGGAGTATTCATTTTTTGTGCGTAATAAGGAGGCACTTCCGGTGGGTCCAAGCTGACAGTGGGGGGAATGTTTTTTTCACGAAATACGGTGCCCCGTCCGGTGGGTCCCAGCAGTTAGGGGGAAATGATTTTTTTCGCAAAATACTGGTGGCCCGTCCGGTGGGTCCCCGCTGTCAGGTGGAGGAATAATGATTTTCCGTGTAATAAGGAGGCACTTCCTTATGGCTGCCGTGGACCCAGCTGTCAGCCTCTCCATGTACAGTACTCTTCCGATGGAAGTCGGTCGTTGATCACATTGACCATGCCGCACCGAGAGCACCACGGCGGTGGACGACGGCGAGGCCTAGGAAGGGGATGACGCGGAGCCGTGCAAGACGCGGCAGTGGATGCCCACGCGGAGAGGAGTACGAGCATTCACTGGTTCGGCTGCGGTGTGAGGCTGCCGTCGCCGCAGAATAACAGGGGGTGTGGGTGAGTGGAGGGATGGCCTGGCTAGTGGTGGGAGTAGTATGGGGGCGGTGAGGCCTCCGCGGTAGCACAGCTGGCCACGGGAGGAAGGAGCAGGCGTCACGACCGGCGCTGCTTTGGGCGGCTGGAGCAAGAAGACCAGAGGTTGAAGAAGCACTATGGCCGTTGGATGGACATCATACGGTCACTGGAGTATTGACTAAGTTGACAAAGCCCTCTGTCCCCGTCAACTTAGTAGGCCCACAAGTCAGCCCAACAATATGGTGGGTCCTAGCTAGCAGGGGGGTATTCATTTTTTTGGGCGTAATAAGGAGGCACTTCCTTGCGTGCGAAGATATAGCTGGTGGGTCCGACCTGTCAGCGGGGGGAACGTTTTTCTCGCGAAATATAGAGGCCCTTCCTGTGGGTCCTAGCTGTCAGGAATCATTATTTTGCGCCTAATAAAAAGGCATTTCCTTGCGTGCGGCCGTGGACCCAGCTGTCAGCCTCTCCATGTACAGTCCACTTCCGATGGATGTCGTTCATTGACCACGTTGACCAGGCCGCGCCGGGAGCACCAGGAAGGCCTAGGAAGGGAACGACACGGAGCCAGGGAATACTCGGCAGTTGTTTCCCACGCGGAGGAGTACGAGGGTTTACTGGTTCTTCTGCCGTCGCCGGAGAATAACAGAATGTGTGGGTGAGTAGAGGGATGGCTAGGCCAGCGATGGGAGTATGGTGGGGCCGTGAGGCTTGCACGGCAGCATAGCCGGCCGCGGGAGGAGGGAGCAGGCAGTCCCGCCAGCACTTGTTTGAGCGGCTGGAGCATGAAGAGCAGAGATTGAAGAAGCACGACAGCCGTTGGATGGACATCCAACAGTCACTGCTCTCGTGTGTTTACTAAGTTGACAGGCGTGCTATGCAAAGGCCAACCTTTTTTATGAAAGCATACGCGTCAACCTGTAGTAGGCGCACAAGTCAGCCTCAAATCTGTGGAAAACAACATACATCCCATCTACCATTATTTCTAATAATGTACAGCCCATTTGCTAATTCTTAAGAATTTTTTTGGAGCCCATCTTCTTTTTGTTAGCATTACACCCCATATTGTGGCCACGGTAAAAAAAAATATACGAAATTTTGCATATTTCGATGCGATCAACTATTTTTAATCCAGAAATATCGATTCACATTCAAACTATTTTGAAAAATAATTAATATAAATATAAAATCCAAATAATTGTCCACGCATAAAATCAATGGAATTGAAGATCTTGTAATGAAAAAAATTGAAACTAATTCCCGGTTTAATGTGTTTTAAAAATGTACAACCCATTTCTGGGCAAACTGAATGAAACTCTCCTCGCCTTGAAAGATTTGTAGCCCAAGAGGCCGATAAAGCAAGTAGGCCTTGTTTGGGTATTTCTTTAAAAAAATAGAACTGGGCTAGCCATTTTCAGCAAGAAAAAACACAACTGGGTCATGATGTGGTAAACATAAATAAAACCGTGGCTAGACGGGCCACAGCCCCCGCACAGCCCCATTGTTACCCTGATCCGTCGCTAAAACTAGTATAAATAACAATTGCTTGTTCCTAAAAAAAACTGTGTGACTTGATGGGTCCCTGGTGTCAGCCGCTCGTAGTGTAATTCTCTCACTTATTGACTACGTTGATAATGGCGTGAGCCCCAGATGTCCAACCATTAGGAGGAACCATATTTTTGGGCTTATACTATAGAGGCACTTGCTTGCGTACTGCCATGACACTGGTGGGTCCCTACTGTCATCCTCTCCACGTACATTCATCTCCTTGTTCCTCTCGGTTGTTGACGACGTTGCCAACGCAAGAGGGCGGCGCACCGCGCACGGTGAGCGAACCAAGGCCGCAAGGCGGAGGACAACGGCGAGGCGTCGGACGGAACGAACAGGAGCCGTTGAACATGCGCCGGTCCAGTCACAGGCGGAGGGGAGTACGAGGGTTGACTGGTTCGGGCGCGGGTGTGTGTTGGGGCTAACGTCGCCGGAGAATAACAAGACGTGTGGGGGAATAGAGGGAGGGACTGGCCAACGTTGGAGGGTACGTACGGTAGGGTGGCGGAGGCGCAGCCAGCCATGGGAGGCGGGAGCAGGCAGAGCCAACGGGGTGGTTTGGTTTGGGCGGCTGGAGGAAGAAGAAGACAAGAGATAGAAGATACATGACATATGTTGTATGTCAATCCAACGACTGGTAGGCAGAATTGTTTGTTGACTGGCTAGTAAGTTGACACCACCTTGGATAGGCTATTTCCTCGCGGATCCCAAATGTCAGAATCCAAATCTGTCACGGTCATGCAGCCTTTCCTATGAAAATTTACAGCCCATTTGATGTGCTAGTTCGAAATAAGTTTGTGGGTGCTGGTGGGGGCTAATCACTTGGCTTCTATAATGCACAGTGAGCTCAAGCAGCCTGTGAGAGTGATGTTATTTCCCTTGGTGGGGATTTGTTACAATATTTCACTCTAAATTAAACGAATGGCAAGCCATTTGCCTTGTTTCAAAGAAAATATGACAGTCACAGCCGAGTTGAAAAGGGCAGGAACATCTAACTCCAGCTTACAAACTGTACAAAAGCACAAGGGTTAATTGTTCATCAGGTTTACAAAAAAAACCCAAATTGAAAAGGGCAACAACATCTAACTCCAGCACTGTTTTCGGTAGTCACAGTCAAATGGATCAGTCAGGTCCATAGAATGAGCATCCTGGGTCGTAAATTTTTTTGGATTATGACCACAATATGTTGTAAATAGAAGCTCGGCACGTTCAGAAGCTCTTTTGCCCACCTGAAACTCCTTTTTTTGCTCTTCGACATACCCATCCGTCAAAACCGTGCTGCTGATAAACTTAAGCCTGATGGACAATAGTAACCTCGCATTCAGCAGGAAGAATGTGACAAATCTTGTGTTTGCACGGTTGGCTACATATCGTTCTAGCGTTATTGTCTTCAATCGAATCTCATGAGAAGTGAGAAAATCCCGATGCTTACGAATCCACCGATTGGTTATAACTTCCTTACCCCATCCTGTTGCCTAAATAGACATGAAGATTGAAAACAGTTAAGGTCTAAAAGAAGAGTGTCGAAAGAGCAACAGCTGGACGGTTAATTCTAGTACACTATATGCGGGCTTCCAATGTGCGTGAAATTATCACCTTTATATACAACTTCTCCAGACATGGAAAGCATTGCAGCAAGCCAATAATCTTGTTCAGATCAAAACTATTCATTTGGATATATAAGATCTTGATGAATCCAGCACCATTGATAGGCCATCCATGGAGAAACTCTTCATTGAGCATAGAACATAATATTAGTACAAAATGTGTACTCCAAGATGATATATAAATTATGCGCAGAAATTTAAAATGCAGCTTATGGTTACAAGTGTAGATGATAATATAAAGTACCTGAAGAACTGTGGAGCCAAACACCATATTGAAATGAGCACAGAGATCATGTATTACACCCAAGGTCTCCAGTTTAGGCGCAGAGAGGACGGTTATTTGCAACGGTGAATAACTAGAATCAAGGATCAACCTTTGAAGTGAAGGGCATCTTGATGATGAGCTGCCTTCCTTCAAAAGAAATTCCAATTTTACAAGGTTAGGCGACTTTATTTGGAGACAACCGATTCTAACTGTGAAAACAGCACTAAGCACTCCAAATAGCAGGCAACTGGAGTGGATGATGCTGTGCAATGAGGCCTCCGATATACTGAACCCGCACAAGTGAAAGTTTCTTGAGAAATGGGATTCGAAGGTTTAGTACCAGGTTGTCTGGTAGGTAGCACAGCGCAAAGGTGGTGGTGTGGAGAGAGGAGGAAAACCGCGAGATGGACATCGGTGCTGAGGGCATAAGTTCATGGCGTTCGGTATGTGGTATGTGATTTCCAGGGGAATAGTAGAATTCAAGCAGCTGTAGTTTTGTGAATTCAGGGGATTTCAGCCAGGCGTCCACCGTGCAGGGCATGGTATGCTTGCTCAGGTAGCATGACGGGATGCAGAGGCTTTAAACGGAGCCCTGGTGGGAGCAGATGATGGCTCTGGGGATTTCAAAATCATTGAAGAGAGATAGCTGACGACAGTCGAGATTAAGGGGCACGGCGCGCCATCGAGGGCACCACCGAATTGAGAGGACTTGGGTGCGGCAGCAATTCTTAGTGGGGAGAAGAAAGATGATCTCCCCAAGGATGGCATCCGGGAGATCGCTGATGCGGTCCACCCGAGATTCTACGGGTTCCTGGGATCCGGTGGGGGCGGGGTCGCCGCTTCTCCCAGCTGCTGCCGGGTGCGGGATCTACACAGCGCCGCCAAGGGAGCCTCATCTTCTTGGCGCTGGGGTCAGCCGACTCCATTTTCCTCGAGGCGTCGCGTCGCTCCACGGATTTGAGCAGAGTAATGAATGACGAGCCTAGTTTTAGTGCGAAGCGAAGAAGAAGGGAGCTGGGGTTTTCAGAGGAGGAGGAAGAAGGGAGCTGGGGTTTTCAGAGGAGTGAGGTGAGGAATTTGGGGTACGAGTGGAGCGAGCTGGCGGAGGTGGGTGGGAGCGAGGAGGAAGAAGAGCACCTGTGTTTTTTGGGGGGGTGTGTGGGTGTCGGTAGCGCCTCATTCAGTAAATATATGGGCTTTTGAATTGATTTTACTATTTACTAGTGTGGATGGGCTGTTTTGTCTTGGGCCCAGAGAAATAATTACTACTAGTACAAAGGAGACACTCTACAGCTACCTGTAAAAACAATTACTATTAGTACAAGGAGACACTCTACCGCTTCTGCTCCTCCTAGGCCATTGAAACGTCTCCCTCATCTGAATGCCGTTATACTTTTGTTCACCGACATGCGGGCCATGTAGCCTTGGCCCAAATGCCATCCACCAAATTAGAAGGCAGTATGCAAAGGAGTGTCATCCCGGTCGAAGGCCGGCAAGAACGAGCCGTCAGATCACAAAACCCCACCTCCCGGAGTCTAAGTTTGATGACGAAGCAACCATCATTTAACTCTTCGCTGAATCCCCTTCTCCCTCACCGTCTTCAAGAAAGGCAACACTCGCATCTGCCATTGTTCTTCTCTCCGAACGAAGGGAAGGTAAGCAGATCTATGATGTTGGTAAATTTTCGTTCAGAGAAAAAAAGAACTTTTGCAAAGCAGTAACCGATCCTCACTCTCTTTTTGTTTCATTGTCATTGCGATTGTGTTTTCCTTTCAGTGGTCTCCTAGTATTCGTCAGTTTCATGCTGGACCAAGGAGAACCAGGCAAAGATCTGCCGATATAGGAGCAGACGCCGGAGGCTGATCCCCACGAGACAGAGAGCTCCAACAAGATGGAGGCAACCACCGAGCCGACCCCAGATATGATCATGGCCACTACTGAGATGGTCAACGCCCCGTTTGAGGTTATAGCCCCCGTGGCACTGCAGGAGCAGTTTTCCCCCTTCGAGGATGTGTCCCCCCCTGCTGAGCTGCCCAAGGTGATTTCCTGCTTTGCCGATCTCGATTGTGGTTTTTCATCTAAGTATGTGGTGATTTTTTTAGAAAACGAAGTATGTGGTGATGATTAATAATGCAAAATTTTATTAGGTTCGATGCCATGCTATACATAGTGGTTTAAATAACTTGTGGTTTTTATACTGAAAAGTAATTCAGAATTTGTTTCTATTTTAATTAGAGCCCTAATGCAGACAAGGATTGTGTGGTTGTACATGTCACTCGCTATGAGGCGGACGACCTGAATATATGCACTGGGAAAACATAGTTCTTAGGCTGTTGGATCCTGGAAGACATTTGCGGTTATACCAATGAAGAGTTGTATTCCAGCCTCGCTGTTGTCAGTCGTGTTGTCTAGGGTGTACTGAAGCACAAGAAGTTCAAAGCTACTCCTTCGTTTGTGAGGCATACTGTTCTTGTCAAGCTTACGCAGGAAGATGACATGGCATGCCTCCATAAAAAAGTTTATCAATGGCAAGGCCACAAGGTTGTCTTCATTAAGGTTCACAGGATTGAGCTGCTGCGGGACGTCCTCGATGATGTTCATGGCAAGGTCCGTCTTGTGTCCAGCCCAAATAGATCGAGGCATGAAATAGTTGCCCCAACTAGTGTTTAATAGTAGTTTGATTGTGTCTAATTATCCTAACCTTGCTCATTATCGACCCCTCCGGGCTAGTACTGCTTGAACTGTATGGTAATTGCTGCTACTTTTGTGTGCTCGTGAATCATGTGAGAACCATCGTAATTGTTGCCAAACAGATGCGCCCTCACTAGTTTTTTCATGAATATGGCATGGTAAGACATAAGTTGTCACGGTTTATCATACGAGCAGTGTGTGTTTTGATGAAATAGAGCACTGCTCGAGAACCGTATACCGACGTATACATAAGTACTTGTAAACACTGTTGGTGCTACCCCACTTGTAAGCAGTTGTGCAAAACACGACACATTGGCTCAGCTCGCTCCAACACTAGGCTATCGACCATCTAACAATCAACAATCTGCTGTCTGACATATAAGCAAATATGTATCTTGTTACAGTGGTTCATGTAGTTAATTGAGGCCACAATGTAATAAATTCCAAATGTTCACACGCTAGTCCAGCGCTCATGCGGAACACTCACATTAAACTTGTCTTCATAAAAAACTTGAAAAGCATAAGTTAAGCAGTTTTACATCTCAATGATTCATAGAACATAACAAACATATACTAGTTCACAACAAAAGACAAAGTTGTGAGAAGGTTTACAAATCAGGAAAAAAACAAGCAAAAGGCTTCTGTGAGCAAAGGGCCTCCCGACAGGCTTAAATTTCCTGGAGTTCACTCTGGTTTTTTCTTGTTGCCACCATTCAGGGTTAGGTTCTCTCATTCCAGAATAACCAGTTATAATTGTGGTCTCAAATAGAATGCTGAATCTGAACCATGCAAAGGTAATCGACCAGGTGAAATTCTTGTACATTCCACTAAATTTAAGCACCGCTATTTGCAGAAATAAGCAGACCACAATGCTTCTTGTCCGCGCACATGTCCAAAAAACCACTGTGCAGCCGTGCCAGCTAGTCCTCGGTCCATGGATGAACTGGTAGAAAGTGCATTCCGGACTTGGATGCAATTGTTTTCGCTCGTCCCTGCACTGCAATCAGGAAGTAAAACATACGAATCAGCTTCTTTTAGATTGCGTTGGTCATTCTACCTTAGTTACTACCAATGTAGGGATACCTTGAAGACGGGAGGTTAGACGACGGCAACGAGGGATAGCCATCTCATTTTGCGCAGTTGTACTAAAACTGAGGTGTGTGCTTTTGATTGCGCGGATAGAAACGATACGGAGACAGACATCCCGAAACGATATGGAGACAAACATCCCTGTTTGCGCAAATACGAAATACGATTATTTAAACAGTGACAAATATTACTACTTTCCCCTGTTTCCTCTTAGAACCAAGTCCTAGATTCATGCTACAGCTTTCCCACTTTCTTCCCTGTTTGAACCAACGCTTTGAGTCGACTGTATGAACTAGCTTTACTTCTAATAATAGTAGAAGTCTAGGTGGCTTTGGAACAGCGGACGGAAGTAGAAAAGGATCCACAAGAAGGGAGCTGGGGCAGTAGAGCAAGGCAGTTTTCGAAGGAATATATACCTGAGGGTCGTCGGCATGTGGCAAAGATGGTGTCGGGAGGCCGCATGTAACGCCCCGGATTCGATGCGCCAGGTTTCCGCCAGTTATTTGCCGTCCTTGCCATGTCATTTGCTTGCGTGTTGCATTTTGCCATGTCATCATGTGCATCTCATTTCGCATTCGTGTTCGTCTCATGCATCCGAGCATTTTCCCCGTTGTCCGTTTTGCAATCCGGCACTCCTATGTCCCACCCCCCCCCCGCCCCCTTTTGCCTCTTTTCATGAGCGGATGTTAAACTTTCTCGGAATGGCCTGAGGTTTGCCAAGCGGCCTTGGTATAGCACCGGTAGACCGCCTGTCAAGTTTCGTGCCATTTGGAGGTCGTTTGATACTCCAACGGTTAACCGGGTAACCGCAAAGCCCCCTCTTTTGTGTGCAGCCCAACACCCCTTCCAAAGTGGCCCAAAACCCATCCAAACCCCCTTCATCCTCTCGGTCGTTCGATCACGATCTCTTTATTCTTTTGCATCTAATTCCCCTCTAGCATTTGGTTCTTCTAATTCTTCCCGGTGATTCATACTCTTTCATCAGTCATTTTCGAATTCTTACGGTGGTTCTTTCAGATTCTTTTCCTTTGTTATCATATTAATTCATTTGTTTCTTTTCAATCCTACCGGTGGTTCATGAAGACTTTCTCAAATTTTCATGCTATATCCTCCCTTAATCTTTTCCAACGTGAATAAGTTGCATGCCAAATCCGGTTTTCATCAATTTAATTTGGTGAGGATAGCATAACGTAATTCGTATTCTTCTTTCATCAAGTGATTAATCCCTTCCTTCGGAGTTTGTTCTTGATGAATAATCTCTTGGTTCCAAGTTGTTCATCTTTTCTTTTCCGGAGTTCCAAGTCTTATCGCTTGTCTCTTCGCGAAGCTCCATCTGAATCATCGCAAGGCTTTAATCTTATTTCCTTTCATCCTTCAATCGTATCTTGCCATATTTTTGTTACCGGACTTCTTCACGGTGGTTCGTCATGATTTAATTCATTCTTCTAGTGTTCATCAAGATTCTTGTTGGAGGAGTTCAAGTATTCTTCTTCTTGCTTCGCGAGGTGCAATTAATTCTCCGTTTTCTTTTAAAAATGGAGTTTTGCATTTCTTCATTCCTCTCAGCTATGCAATCTTTTCCGCTTGTGGTTGATTATCACCTCATAATTTTGAGATGTTTGCCATAAGTCCACAACAAGCAATTCTTTTGTTGTTGAAAATTTCCAACAACTCCGTTCAATCCTTTCTTCTAAGGATGCTCTTTATGTCATTCTTGGCAGAAGTTGTCATCTTCTTCTCCGTTCCTTTTCCTTCAACTATTTCAATTCTTCCGGAGGCGTTGTGTTGTTCCTCTCGTCAAGTGTAATGGCATCTTGTTAAGTTCATGCTCTATTATTTCCTTGTTAACCCGGAGTGCTGTCTAAATTCCTTCGTTATTATTCCTTTTCCATTTGTTCTAACCGGAGTGGTTTCAGATTCTATCTTATTCATTGAGTTTTTGATTCCCGTCGTGTAATCGCTGCTCCTCTTCCTACTCGAGTGTTCTCGACTTTGTTCATCCTCTCTCTTTTGTTTTTATTTCACCTCTTCCTTTTTTTCCCTTCCGTCTCGGTCCTAAGATCTCGGGACGAGATCTCTTGTTAGTGGAGGAGTGTTGTAACGCCCCGGATTTGATGCGCCAGGTGTCCGCCAGTTATTTGCCGTCCTTGCCATGTCATTTGCTTGCGTGTTGCATTTTGCCATGTCATCATGTGCATCTCATTTCGCATTCGTGTTCGTCTCATGCATCCGAGCATTTTCCCCGTTGTCCGTTTTGCAATCCGGCTCTCCTATGTCCCCCGGCGCCCCCTTTTGCCTCTTTTCATGAGCGGGTGTTAAACTTTCTCGGAATGGCCTGAGGTTTGCCAAGCGGCCTTGGTATAGCACCGGTAGACCGCCTCTCAAGTTTCGTGCCATTTGGAGGTTGTTTGATACTCCAACGATTAACCGGGTAACCGCAAAGCCCTCTTTTGTGTGCAGCCCAACACCCCTTCCAAAGTGGCCCAAAACCCATCCAAACCCCCTCCATCCTCTCGGTCGTTCGATCACGATCGTGTGGCCGAAAACCGTTGTCAATTTGGAGCCTCCTAGCCCCTCCTACCTATAAATCTAGACCTCCCCTGAAAATCCCGGGTCTTCTTCCACCCTAACCCTAGAAAACTCCACCCGCCGCCGCTGGACAAAAATCCGGGCAACGGACGTGTCCGCCCGCTCCGCCGGATCAACCCGCCGTCGCCACGTGTCCCGGGCCGGTCCCCGGTTCGCCTCCGACCATGGGGCCGCGAGGTCTGTGCGGGGGCCCTCCCTGCCCGGTCTCCGCCGCCTCCGGGCGCGTCCCGTGCCCCGCCTGCGCCGCCCGCCGTCCGCTCCACCGGCGCCGCCCCTCGCCCGGCCGGTGCCTGTCGCTGCCAGGCGCCTGAGGTCTCCTCCGCCACGGCGCTTCCGCCCACCACACCGGCCACCTCACCCGCCAGGCCCATGACTGGCCCTGTTCGCCGCCGCCACGGAGACCGCGACCAGCACCGCCCGTCTGCATGCCGCCTCCTCCTCGCCGGAGCTCGCTGGCCTCCTCTGCATGCCTCTCGCCGCCCCTCGTCACCTTCGGCGACCTCGCCGCCGCCGGCGGCAACCCCGTCCCAGATCCGGTCGGGTGGGATGAGATCCACCCGGTCCCAAACCAAACGGCGCTCCCCGTCCCGGATCTCCTCGTCCCGGGTCGACTCCGTCCATTTTTCTGCAGGGTATATTTTCTCCAAGTCCTGATGATTCCACATTCTGGTGCATAATTTGAGATGCCATAACTCCATGCATACTTCTCCGTTCTGTGCGTATAATATGTCAAAATGTTCGTTGCGAGGTGCTCTACATTTCATTCCATTGCATCATGTTCATTTGGGTTCATCTTGATGCCCTAATCATCGTTGCAAAAGTGCTATGTGAGGTTAACCTGCTGAAACTGTTATAACTTGGTAATTTGTCATTTTTGTTGCATTTGATGTGTGCATCTTATGAGCTTGAGCCCTAAATGTGTTTTGAAATATGTCATGCCATCTTTATAGGGGTGCTATCCATGTATTTTTGTGATTCCTGTATAGAGTGCATCACGCTTGTTAAATAGGGTACTTGCTGTTACTGTTTTGCTAGGCTGAATCTGTTATTTCGTGATGCTATGTTAACCTGCTTCTACAAGTCATTCTATGCATAATCTGGAGATGTTCACTAACGAATTTTTGTTATACATGTCATGCTCTATCCATTCATGCCTCTTTTTGCATTTATAGCCGGCTGTAATTTGTTGTAATCTTGCTCCAAAGTTGCTAAATAAGATTGTTGTCAGCCTGTTTACATTAAGTTCAGTTTTGCCATGTGTTTTGCTAGTGATCCGTGCACCCTATGTCTATACTATTGCCATTCTTAGCTTCATATTTATGCCATATTGCTGTTGGTTACCTTGCCATGCCATGTATTGCTCTGTATTGAGTGGTTCAAGCTCACCAACATGCCTACTTATTGCTGTTCCTGCCATGTATGAATCTGTCATATAACTTGCCATGTTTACATGGGTGCCATCATATTTTCTGTACCCTTTTGGCTCATGGTTAGTAAAGGACTTTTGTTCTATGCATTTAGTAGTATCATTACATGCCTTTTTTTGCCATGTTAAGTTCCTGTAACATGTTGTTTGATAGCTCTAAACATTGCAACCTGATGTTATTCCTGCTAAATCTGAAACTTATTATTTGCAATCTTGCCATGTCCTTTTGAGCATGTTGTAGTAGTTTCTGGAGATAGCTCAGTGTTCATGTTTTGTCATGCTTTACCTGTACATCACGTCCATGCCTTTTGTTATCATGTTAAGGTGCTATAGCTTGTTGTTTACGTGCTTGCAATATGCCTAGTTGCTGTTTTGGACAGCTTGTCCTTTAAACTTGTATGGAGTGTATGTGTTGAACCGTTGCTCCGTTTTGAGTGTGCTCTATATGAAACTTGCATGATTTTGCATGTAGTTTCATATTATCATGTTGCATCCTTGTTTTGAGAGTGTTTGCTTGACGTTTGGATGCATTTAGCATCAATGCCATGTTCAACTTGTTTTGCTCATATCTTCTAGGCCGTAGCTCCGAATTAAATGAACTTTATATGTAACTTGACTAGAATTTCATGTAGATCATCTTGGTGCATCTTAACTTGCTGTTTAACAACTTGAACTTAAGGTTTATTCAGATCTGGAACAATTTCGAAATTTGCATATGAGGACTTACCGGAATTGTTCTATGTTGTTTCCGTCCTCATTTAAACTTGCTTTGATGTGTTGCTCTTGTATGCATCATCTCTTGCCATGAGTAGCTTCATGTAGCCTTGTCATGCATCATACTTGGTTGTGCATCATTCCTTGTTCACATGTGGAGTGTTTACCATGTTGTGTGCTTCTCTCGATAGTTCCTGCTTGCTTGCGATCGTGAGGATTCGCTCGCTCACGCTTGGTTCGCCTTCGTGGCTTCATCTTCTTCATGGACTCGTTCTTCTTCCTAGCGGGATTTCAGGCAAGATGACCGCTACCCTGGATCTCACTACTACCATTGCTATGCTAGTTGCTTCGTTCTATCGCTATGCTGCGTTACCTACCACTTGCTGCTCAAGCCTCCCAAATTGCATGAACCTCTAACCTTTGTTACCCTTCCTAGCAAACCATTGTTTGGCTATGTTACCGCTTTGCTCAGCCCCTCTTATAGCGTTGTTAGTTGCAGGTGAAGATGAAGATTGCTCCATGTTGGATTATGTTCATGTTGGGATATCACAATATCTCTTATATTATTAATGCATATATATACTTGGTAACGGGTGGAAGGCTCGGCCTTATGCCTGGTGTTTTGTTCCACTCTTGCCGCCCTAGTTTCCGTCATATCGGTATTATGTTCCCGGATTTTGCGTCCCTAACGCGGTTGGGTGATTTATGGGACCCCCTTGACAGTTTGCTTTGAATAAGACTCCTCTAGCAAGGCCCAACATTGGTTTTACCATTTGCCTCACCTATGCCCTTTTATTTCCCTTGGGTTTCCGGAGCCCGAGGGTCATCTTTATTTTAGCCCCCCCGGGCCGTTCTCCTTCGAGTGCTGGTCCAAACCGAAGCGATGTCCGCGCCTCGGGCAATCAGGGTCTATGCCAACCCGACGTCTGCTCATCCGGTGTGCCCCGAGAACGAGATATGTGCAGCTCCTATCGGGTTTGTCGGCACATCCGGGCGGCTTTGCTGGTCTTGTTTTATTATCGTCGAAATTTCTTGTAGCCGGATTCCGAGACTGATTGGGTCTTCCGGGAGAAGGAATATCCTTCGTTGATCGCGAGAGCTTATCATGGGCTGTTGGGACACCCTGCGCAGGGTTTGAACTTTCAAAGCCGTGTCCGCGGTTATGTGGCAGATGGGAATTTGTTAATATCCGGTTGTAGTAAACTTGAAGTAAACTCTTCTAAAATACACCAACCGTGTGCGTAACCGTGAGTGTCTCTTTTCGGGGTTGATCGAGAGGAGAACACGGTTTCTGGGTTATGTCTGTCGTAAGTAGGAGCTCAGGATCACTTCTTGATCATTACTAGTTGACGACTGTTCCTTTGTTTCTCTTCTCGCTCTCTTTTGCGTATGTTAGCCACCATACATGCTTAGTCGATGCTGCAACCTCACCACTTTACCCCTTCCTTTCCCATTAAGCTTTGCTAGTCTTGATACCCATGGTAATGGGATTGCTGAGTCCTCGTGGCTCACAGATTACTACAACAACAGTTGCAGGTACAGGTTATGCGATGATCATGACGTGAGAGCGATGTTTGCTTGTCTTGGAGTTCTTCTTCTGCTTCTTCTTCGATCAGGGGATAGGTTCCAGGTCGGCAGCCTGGGCTAGCAGGGTGGATGTCGTTTGAGTTTCTGTTTATGTTTCATCTGTAGTCGGATGTTGATCTCTTGTATGATGTTGTTGTATTATTGGGGCGTTTGTGCCTTATGTATGTATCCCCACTATTATGTAATGTTGATGTAATGATATCCACGTTGCAACAGCGTCTTCAAGATGCGCTTCTATCCTTGGTGGGACCTTCGAGTTCCTTTAGGATAGGGTCGCATCTTGGGCGTGACAAGTTGGTATCAGAGCCTCGACCGACCCTAGGAGCCCCCTTGATTGATCGTGTAGTTTGGCCGTTGTTGAGTCTAGAAGAAAACTGTTTTCTGAGTCTAGTTATATCGGAGAGTAGGAATTCTTTTTACTCCTCAGCCCCTTCGTCGCTCTAGTGAGGAATCTTGACGTAGGTGTTTTGAATTACTCCTCTTCCCGTTCAAATTTTTCTTTAGGATCACGCGGTTAGTTTCATGAGTTGTCCATCCTCTTTTATCCGGTGCATTTCTTGTCAAGTTGGCTCGAGCCTCTTCGCCTTTGCCAAGTTCAATCCTCATTTGTTTTTTTTTCCCACCCGCCCTCCCTTCTTCTTTTCCGAACCGGAGTCCGTGGTCGAGTATGCTTCCTACTCGTGCGAAGTCTTTGCTTTCTTTCCTCAATGATTTCAACCAGTGTTTTCTCTTCAAGATAGTCGTTGGTTCCCCCTTCCAAGTTGTCTTTGTTTTTCCCGCCCACCCACCTTTTTCTTCCCGGAGTCTGACTCTCTCTCGACCAACTATCTCATTCGTGCAGAACCTATTCAGTCTTTCGTAAATTATCTCAACCGGTGAATTCTCGTTTTGTACGACATTCTTCATCTCTTTTCTTCTCCGTGGACTCAATTCAAGTTTTTCGGGTTAATCATATTCTTTTCCTTCAAGTGTTCTCTTTGCTCGCTCGCCTCTCGCCAGTTTATCATTCCGGAGTTCGGAAGACATATCAGGAGATTCGTCTGTGTTCTAATTAATTCGAGGTTGTCACCTCATTCAAATATTTCAATTGTTCTGGTGCATCATCTATCTATTCAACATCCTTTTTCAACAGTGTTATCTCTTCAGTGGGCCCTAACCCACAGGTCCTTTCCCAGGATCTTACCTGACTCTTCTAATTCCCCCAGAGTTATTCTCAATTCTTTTCAAGTTGTGACGTAAGAATGGATTCCATCACCACATGCCTTCTCCAAGATCGCTTAATTCTTTTCATCTTTGGGTCAACCCTTCCTCTTTTCATTCTCCGGAGTATCTCAATAATTTTTGCGGTGTTTCGTTGTCATTTGAAGACCAAGAAGAGTTTTCTCTAAATCTTGCCCTTTCTCTCGAGTTTCGTGGTTCTAGCTTCATGTTATCCTCTCGAATTATTCCATTTGTCAGATATTCCTTTTTCCTACCCATCTGGAGTATGTCAGGAGTTGTTTTCCCATTTTCTTTTCACCGGAGGTCATCATTCCAGAAGAATTCTTTGTCCTCACATTTCAGCTACAGCTATCCAATTATCCCGGTGCTTTGTTCAAGTGTTCTTTATTCAGCTCATGATCTCTTTGTTCTTTTGCATCTAATTCCCCTCTAGCATTTGGTTCTTCTAATTCTTCCCGGTGATTCATACTCTTTCATCAGTCATTTTCGAATTCTTACGGTGGTTCTTTCAGATTCTTTTCCTTTGTTATCATATTAATTCATTTGTTTCTTTTCAATCCTACCGGTGGTTCATGAAGACTTTCTCAAATTTTCGTGCTATATCCTCCCTTAATCTTTTCCAACGCGAATAAGTTGCATGCCAAATCCGGTTTTCATCAATTTAATTTGGTGAGGATAGCATAACGTAATTCGTATTCTTCTTTCATCAAGTGATTAATCCCTTCCTTCGGAGTTTGTTCTTGATGAATAATCTCTTGGTTCCAAGTTGTTCATCTTTTCTTTTCCGGAGTTCCAAGTCTTCTCGCTTGTCTCGTCGCGAAGCTCCATCGAATCATCGCAAGGCTTTAATCTTATTTCCTTTCATCCTTCAATCGTATCTTGCCATATTTTTGTTACCGGAGTTCTTCACGGTGGTTTGTCATGATTTAATTCATTCTTCTAGTGTTCATCAAGATTCTTGTTGGAGGAGTTCAAGTATTCTTCTTCTTGCTTCGCGAGGTGCAATTAATTCTCCGTTTTCTTTTAAAAATGGAGTTTTGCATTTCTTCATTCCTCTCAGCTATGCAATCTTTTCCGCTTGTGGTTGATTATCACCTCATAATTTTGAGATGTTTTCCGTAAGTCCACAACAAGCAATTCTTTTGTTGTTGAAAATTTCCAACAACTCCGTTCAATCCTTTCTTCTAAGGATGCTCTTTATGTCATTCTTGGCAGAAGTTGTCATCTTCTTCTCCGTTCCTTTTCGTTCAACTATTTCAATTCTTCCGGAGGCGTTGTGTTGTTCCTCTCGTCAAGTGTAATGGCATCTTGTTAAGTTCATGCTCTATTCTTTCCTTGTTAACCCGGAGTGCTGTCTAAATTCCTTCGTTATTATTCCTTTTCCATTTGTTCTAACCGGAGTGGTTTCAGATTCTATCTTATTCATTGAGTTTTTGATTCCCATCGTAATTGTCGTTCCTCTTTCCTACTCGAGTGTTCTCGACTTTGTTCATCCTCTCTCTTTTGTTTTTATTTCACCTCATCCTTTTTTCCCTTCCGTCTCGGTCCTAAGATCTCGGGACGAGATCTCTTGTTAGTGGAGGAGTGTTGTAACGCCCCGGATTTGATGCGCCAGGTGTCTGCCAGTTATTTGCCGTCCTTGCCATGTCATTTGCTTGCGTGTTGCATTTTACCATGTCATCATGTGCATCTCATTTCGCATTCGTGTTCGTCTCATGCATCCGAGCATTTTCCCCGTTGTCCGTTTTGCAATCCGGCACTCCTATGTCCCCCGGCGCCCCCTTTTGCCTCTTTTCATGAGCGGGTGTTAAACTTTCTCGGAATGGCCTGAGGTTTGCCAAGCGGCCTTGGTATAGCACCGGTAGACCGCCTGTCAAGTTTCGAGCCATTTGGAGGTCGTTTGATACTCCAACGGTTAACCGGGTAACCGCAAAGCCCCCTATTTTGTGTGCAGCCCAACACCCCTTCCAAAGTGGCCCAAAACCCATCCAAACCCCCTCCATCCTCTCGGTCGTTCGATCACGATCGTGTGGCCGAAAACCGTTGTCAATTTGGAGCCTCCTAGCCCCTCCTACCTATAAATCTAGACCTCCCCCGAAAATTCCGGGTCTTCTTCCACCCTAACCCTAGAAAACTCCACCCGCCGCCGCCGGACAAAAATCCGGGCAGCGGACGTGTCCGCCCGCTCCGCCGGATCAACCCACCATCGCCACGTGTCCCGGGCCGGTCCCCAGTTCGCCGCCGACCCCGCGGGCCCGCGAGGTCTGTCGCGGGTTCCTCCTGCCCGTCTCCGCCGCCTCCGGGCGCGTCCCGTGCCCCGCTGCGCCACCCGCTGTCCGCTTCTGCTGGCGCCGCCCTCGCCTCGGGCGGCGCCCGTCTGCCCGCGGCGCCCCGAGGTCTCTCTCACAAGCGCTTCGCCTCCACCACGCCGCCACCTCTCCCGCCACGCTTCGCGACTGGTCCTGCTTCGCCGCCGCCATCGAGATCGCGACCGCGCCGCCCGTCCATGACCGCCGCCTCCCCTCGCGGGCTTCGCCCGGCCTCCTCTGTCGTGCCTCCCCGCCGCCCCCTCGTCACCTCCGGTGACCTCGCCGCCGCCGGCGGCAGCCCCGTCCCAGATCCGGCCGGGTGGGATGAGATCCACCCGGTCCCGAACCAAACGGCGCTCCCCGTCCCGGATCTCCTCGTCCCGGGTCGACTCCGTCCATTTTTCTGCAGGGTATATTTTCTCCAAGTCCTGATGATTCCACATTCTGGTGCATACTTTGAGATACCATAACTCCATGCATACTGCTCCGTTCTGTGCGTATAATATGTCAAAATGTTCGTTGCTAGGTGCTATACATTTCATTCCATTGCATCATGTTCATTTGAGTTCATCTTGATGCCCTAATCATGATGCAAGAGTGCTATGTGATGTTAACCTGCTGAAACTGTTATAACTTGGTAATTTGTCATTTTTGTTGCATTTGATGTGTGCATCTTATGAGCTTGAGCCCTACATGTGTTTTTAGATATGTCATGCCATCCTTATAGGGGTGCTATCCATGTATTTTTGTGATTCCTGTAGACAGTGCATCAAGCTTGTTAAGTGGGGTACTTGTTGTTGCTGTTTTGCTAGGCTGAATCTGTTATTTCGTGATGCTATGTTAACCTGCTTCTACAAGTCATTCTATGCATAATCTGGAGATGTTCACTAACGACGTTTTGTTACACATGTCATTCTCTATCCATTCATGCCTCTTTTTGAATTTATAGCCGGCTGTAATATGTTGTAATCTTGCTCCAAAGTTGCTAACTAATATTGTTGTCAGCCTGTTAACATTAAGTTCAGTTTTGCCATGTGTTTTGCTAGTGATCCATGCACCCTATGTCTATACTATTGCCATTCTTAGCTTCATATTTATGCCATCTTGCTGTTGGTTACCTTGCCATGCCATGTATTGCTCTGTATTGAGTGGTTCAAGCTCACCAACATGCCTACTTATTGTTGTTCCTGCCATGTATGAATCTGTCATAACTTTCCATGTTTACATGGGTGCCATCATTTTTTCTGTGCCCTTTTGGCTCATGGTTAGTAAAGGACTTTTGTTATATGCATTTAGTAGTATCATTCCATGCCTTTGTTTGCCATGTTAAGTTCCTGTAACATGTTGTTTGATAGCTCTAAACATTGCAACCTGATGTTATTCCTGCTAAATCTGAAACTGTTATTATTTGCAATCTTGCCATGTCCTTTTGAGCATGTTCTAGTAGTTTCTGGAGATAGCTCAGTGTTCATGTTTTGTCATACTTTACCTGTACATCACGTCCATGCCTTTTGTTATCATGTTAAGGTTCTGTAGCTTGTTGTTTAGGTGCTTGCAATATGCCTAGTTGCTGTTTTGGACAGCTTGTCCTTTAAACTTGTATGGAGTGTATGTGTTGAACCGTTGCTCCGTTTTGAGTGTGCTCTATATGAAACTTGCGTGGTTTTGCATGTAGTTTCATATTATCATGTTGCATCCTTGTTTTGAGAGTGTTTGCTTGACGTTTGGATGCATTTAGCATCAATGCCATGTTCAACTTGTTTTGCTCATATCTTCTAGGCCGTAGCTCCGAATTAAATGAACTTTATATGTAACTTGACTAGAATTTCGTGTAGATCATCTTGGTGCATCTTAACTTGCTGTTTAAAAACTTGAACTTAAGGTTTATTCAGATCTGGAACAATTTCGAAATTTGCATATGAGGACTTACCGGAATTGTTCTATGTTGTTTCCGGCCTCATTTAAACTTGCTTTGATGTGTTGCTCTTGTATGCATCATCTCTTGCCATGAGTAGCTTCATGTAGCCTTGTCATGCATCATACTTGGTTGTGCATCATTCCTTGTTCACATGTGGAGTGTTTACCATGTTGTGTGCTTCTCTCGATAGTTCCCGCTTGCTATGCGATCGTGAGGATTCGCTCGCTCACGCTTGGTTCGCCTTCGTGGCTTCATCTTCTTCACGGACTCGTTCTTCTTCCTAGCGGGATTTCAGGCAAGATGACCGCTACCCTGGATCTCACTACTACCATTGCTATGCTAGTTGCTTCGTTCTATCGCTATGCTGCGTTACCTACCACTTGCTGCTCAAGCCTCCCAAATTGCATGAGCCTCTAACCTTTGTTACCCTTCCTAGCAAACCATTGTTTGGCTATGTTACCGCTTTGCTCAGCCCCTCTTATAGCGTTGTTAGTTGCAGGTGAAGATGAAGATTGCTCCATGTTGGATTATGTTCATGTTAGGATATCACAATATCTCTTATATTATTAATGCATCTATATACTTGGTAAAGGGTGGAAGGCTCGGCCTTATGCCTGGTGTTTTGTTCCACTCTTGCCGCCCTAGTTTCCGTCATATCGGTATTATGTTCCCGGATTTTGCGTCCCTAACGCGGTTGGGTGATTTATGGGAACCCCTTGACAGTTCGCTTTGAATAAGACTCCTCCAGCAAGGCCCAACATTGGTTTTACCATTTGCCTCACCTATGCCCTTTTATTTCCCTTGGGTTTCCGGAGCCCGAGGGTCATCTTTATTTTAGCCCCCCCGGGCCAGTTCTCCTTCGAGTGCTGGTCCAAACCGAGCGATGTCCGGCGCCCCCTGGGCAATCAGGGTCTATGCCAACCCGACGTCTGGCTCATCCGGTGTGCCCTGAGAACAAGATATGTGCAGCTCCTATCGGGGTTTGTCGGCACATCCGGGCGGCTTTGCTGGTGTTGTTTTATTACTGTCGAAATTTCTTGTAGCCGGGATTCCGAGACTGATTGGGTCTTCCCGGGGAGAAGGAATATCCTTCGTTGATCGCGATAGCTTATCATGGGCTAAGTTGGGACACCCCTGCAGGGTTTGAACTTTCGAAAGCCGTGCCATGCGTTATGTGGCGATGGGAATTTGTTAATATCCGGTTGTAGAAAACTTGAAGTAAACTCTTCTAAAATACACCAACCGTGTGCGTAACCGTGAGTGTCTCTTTTCGGGGTTGATCGAGAGGAGAACACGGTTTCTGGGTTATGTCTGTCGTAAGTAGGAGCTCAGGATCACTTCTTGATCATTACTAGTTGACGACCATTCCTTTGTTTCTCTTCTCGCTCTCTTTTGCGTATGTTAGCCACCATACGTGCTTAGTCGCTGCTGCAACCTCACCACTTTACCCCTTCCTTTCCCATTAAGCTTTGCTAGTCTTGATACCCATGGTAATGGGATTGCTGAGTCCTCATGGCTCACAGATTACTACAACAACAGTTGCAGGTACAGTTTATGCGATGATCATGACGTGAGAGCGATGTTTGCTTGTTTTGGAGTTCTTCTTCTGCTTCTTCTTCGATCAGGGGATAGGTTCCAGGTCGGCAGCCTGGTCTTGCAGGGTGGATGTCGTTTGAGTTTCTGTTTATGTTTCATCTATAGTCGGATGTTGATCTCTTGTATGATGTTGTTGTATTATTGGGGTGTTTGTGCCTTATGTATGTATCCCCACTATTATGTAATGTTGATGTAATGATATCCACCTTGCAACAGCGTCTTCAAGATGCGCTTCTATCCTTGGTGGGACTTTCGAGTTCCTTTAGGATAGGGTCGCATCTTGGGCGTGACACCGCATCTTGGCTACAATACCGCAGGGAGGAAGAAGGGGTCGGAGGCCCTCCCGAGCTGGCGCTCTCTCGGAGAGAATGGCACGGCCGCCGATTGGGACGCGCGGGCAGCCGTTGGTCTCCTCCCTCGCCGCAAACGACAACGTGAACGATGCACCTACACCCCTGCCCCGGTCGAGGTTGTCCGGCCGGATTTGTGACCAGCCGTGAGCTGAGAGAGTGTGTGGCCACCTATGTCTTGCTTAGATCTGGAGATCATGAGAGATTGAACGAGAGGAACCCTAGTAAAGCAAGCACTAAGGCTCCTGCTTTTATATATAGTGGAGTGATTTTGTTGTACCAGCTTCAAAAAAATGCGCTCCTACGTGTACCCGCGAGTGGGTGTGAGAGAACTAGTGCGTGCGTGCACCGCTTCTATTCATGAGAGTACAATATACTATGCCCAAAGAACGTTCGCCACAAGAGTAATAGTATAAGTGTGTTACGTGAGCGAAAATAAAATGTGCTACTGCCTTTTGTTTTTAGAAGTTCGAGGGTAGGGTGTGAAGAGCACATATGTGCGTGACGCCTACCGCAGATAGACGGTGGGTGCGACGTCTTGAGTCTGCGAGAGGACTCGGGAGGTCGTGACTTGTGAGGGTGCGTGTGCGTGAGAGAGAGGGGGGCACGTATCAATGCAATGCATGTGTCCGTAAATCATTATCCAACAAACGTACACCACAAGCCTTTTCCGACGAAAGCCAGAAGAACCGTTAGATCGGCATCCAACAAAGTCGGTTTGCCATGTCATTTAACAGTAACAGCCACTCCTCCTACAGCACAAATCTTCCACGTGAGTGTTAGCAACTGCCGATGCTCCCTCCGTTCAAATGCAGTGGATATAGCTTTATTGAAAATTCGAACCTCGCAAACTTTTACCGAAGTTTTCGTGTACCAAATTGCACATGTAGAATACCACAGTATATATCATTTCATTCATCTTCGAGAGGTAACTATAAAGATGGGTGAGGAGTCTACAAAGAAAGACCATCGTATCACCCGCAGCAATTTCAAGCATCCTTTAGTGTCGAGGAATATCATAGGAACTCTATATGATATGATTTTATAGGATTTTTTCCTTTAGAGCCAATTGGTTCATAGGAATAGATTCATATACTCCACATTTCAAAGGAAATAAACATCATATCATTTCTATAGCTTTAGAGCCACTTGGTTCATACGAATGGATTCCTATACTCCCTTAATTTCAAATCCCTCCTCATAGGAATTGAGATACATGCCATCTCTAGATTCAATGGAAAAGTTCCTATGATGTGAACCAAATGACATCTCTTTTCCAATCCCTACTTATAGGAATTGAGATGCTCCATGTCATCTCTTTCCCTACAACTTCCATGTATATATCTTCTATTCCTAAATAGATAATACAACCCACTAGTAGTTTTTTTCCAAAACATGCAACTATGGCACAAGAACTATATAGTGTGCCAATAACTTTGAAAGATGGTCGCTGGATGAAACTAACCCGACAGTGCAGAGATAGGCAAATCCGAGCACTACTGGCCATTGGATATCATCAACATTCCACCAGATCTGCCACATGTACAATTTACAAGACTCCATGGTTGAACTTAAGCATAATGCACAAACCTCAAAACACAAGCACTTCTCCTTTGTTCTAGAATCTTCTGTATCATAATTGATTATTTTTTTCTAAATGAATTTCCATTATTTGATTTTTACTTTATGATTTACAATGCACAACCCCATGAATCTTAACATTTTTATAAAACTAATTGATTTTGAATGAGATGAACTATAAGAACTAAACGAACATCTACATCATGCATATATGACTCAAAGCTTTACATGCTATACTGTGTATTTATTCATAATTTGGTTTCGAAATCTCATGTGTACCTTACTAGTTTTGAGTACAGTAGCAAATTTCACGCGGCCCCGGGTATATCAAAATGCAGGGCCCATGCATCATTGCCTTTCGGTCGAACCTACGTCCACGATTTTTTGTACGTACTATATCTCCACTGGTCCCCGAACCCAAAATGTTGCCTCGTTCCCGTAAAACCAAGCGGCCCACACATATTTAAGGCGTCGACTCGAACCCGTTTACTATGACGTGGCCCCGCACGCCGTAGTACTCCTACAAACCCTACCGCCGCACTCATCATCGGTTTTCTTCAAGAGGACGAGGGAGAAGCCGATTTGTAGTGGAGGCGCTTTCAAAAAAAGGATCTGTAGTCGAGACCCCTACCCTAGGGTGCCCTAGGTAGCTGCCGCACACATCATTGTTTTCTCTTTTCTTTATGCTCTTGCGCCCTAGAGTGAAATGATGGTTGCTTCATCCGTCCAGCACTCCAGCTTTATGCGGGAAAGGTGGGGCTTTGTGATTTGACCCCTCATCGCTCATTTTCTACTACCGCGGCGCTACGACCGGGGTGCCTCCAATTCCAACCGCTGCTCTGAACTGTAATTTGGTGCATCGCACGTGGAACAAGACGGTGGATGAGTCACATGTCGGCCAAAGGGGTCCTGTTAAGTGTGTCGCCATTTCGCGTGCGGACTGACCCTGCTTGAGTTGCTACGCCAACACGACAGGAGCAGCCTACCACTTGGTTTTGCTCCTTGGTGAATCCCGACTATATTGATCTAAAAAGATACGTGCTAAACTACCCTCTCCGTCTTGGTTTTTTATTTTTAGGCATCTCGGTTTATAGGGCCTACACGTAGTTCTAGGTCATCCATTTGACTAACTAAATATGAGTTACTATGTCACAAAAAGTATATCATTGGATTCTTAAGCGGATGTAGTTGTATTTAAAAGTCGAGGGCGGGGCTTTTCCTGCGCGGTAGGCGGCGGGGCAGTTCCGCCTAGTCGGTTCGACAGAGACGCGAAAAGATGAGGGAGTAGGCTGCTGCAAACATAGGGCTGTGTGATTTGACAGCAAGTTACTGCTGGACAGGTGAGGCCCCGTGATTTGACTTGCCATTATCATTTTAACTGCGGCGCTACGACCGGCGTGAGTCTCCCGATTCCTGACCACCTCCATACAGGTGCCTCTCCCAATGCTCCACCATGTAGTAGAGGCTGGCTCTTGCATGAGAGCCCACTTCTCCACTTTTTCCATGCCTCTCTTTCGTCCACATATGCAAAAATGCCATGTAAAGCGCACTATTGTACTTACTTTTACTTGCTCCTACAGGTGCTTAAGCTTGCCACATAGGCATAAAGTCTGATGTGGCAAGTTAATCAAGAAGAGAGAGACTAGTTTGGTGACCCAAGAAAGAAACGGTGCTAAGCGCGTGTACCTAGGTGAAAAGACAATTTTGAGTCTATAGCTAATTAAATGAAGCAAACTTAGCAACACCATTTCATTGGAAGAGGTCACTCCTTGGCAAATGCAATAAATACTAGTACTCCATGTGTCCCATAATATAAGAATGTTTTTGGCACTACACTACTGTCAAAAACGTTCTTATATTATGGGACGGAGGGAGTACGAAGAAAGAGATAGAGAGAAGTAAACAAAATAAATATACTTATAGCCAACCTTATAGCCAACCTTGTTGTAGTATGAGTGACTAAGTGATGACTATGTATGACATGCCAACATCAGATAGCCTAACGCACCGTGTTAAATCTCCAAGGGCGCGACCGCGCGAGCGACGCGACGGTCGTGGTAGGCGCGACCATGATACGGGCTGCTGGCAGCCCTTCACTACTAGGGAAAACCTTATACACAGAACTTTAGCAGCAGCGAGGGTAAAAAAAGCACCCTAGTGCTAACTAGCAGTAGCGCGCCTGGGCAAACCGCGCTGCAGATAAAGTTCTAGCAGTAGCGCGTGCTGCCCTAAACACGTTACTACTAAAATTCCCACAGCTTAGCCGATAGGCTACACATAGTAGTAGCGACCTATAACGAACCGCGCTACCGCTACTTTCTTTGTAGCAGCGCGTTTTATATTAAACTCGCTACTGTTAAAGGATATAAAATTAAATGGAAAGTAAATAGAAAGGTAATTGAAAATGAAAGAAATAGAATAAGGTGAAAGGAAAAAAATGTGAAGAAAACTAAATGAAAAAGGGGGAAAAGAGAAAGGAGTAGCAGAGCGTGTATCCCGAAAGCGTTGTAGCTAACGTGGCGATGGCGCTCTTCACGAACGCAGCCATCGCTACTACTCGACTTAACCACGGGGTTTGTCCTTCCCCACGGCCACTTCCCCCAAATCCAACTGTCCACACTCTTGCCGCCACCGTCGCCCGTCGGCCGCCGCGCGCTCTCCACACACTCTCTACGCCGCCCCGACCCCAGATTCAATGCCGCCCCCGCCCCCGACCTCAACGCCGCCCCCGACCCCGACCTCGACGCCGCCTGCCCCTCCCTCGTCACAGGCACCCGAGGTGAGAACGCCTGCTCTTCCCTCTCCCCTACCTCTGCCTAGGGTTTTTTTATATTTTAGTTGCATCAAATTAGTTAGGGTTCATGTAAGAGTGGAAACAAATCGGATGCGGATGCAGCAAATGAGTTAGGGTTCATGTAAGGGTGGAAACGAATCAAAATTTCTAAGATGAATCATAAAACGAGTAAAATTTGACCACTTATTTCACTATATAGTTGGATAATTGGAATATCCGCTACCACTTTCCACCCCTATAGGTTCATCAAATTAGATGGTAATTAGGGCAGTAGTTCCTAGGTACTAATTAGTTAGTAAGAACTAGGTACTAATTAGGTATTAGAATATTTTTATTTATAGTAAGTTTATTTTTAGTAAGAACTAGTTGAATTAATAGAACTAGTTAGTAAGAACTTGTTGCTATTTTTTAGTTAAAGCAAATTTTCCCGCATCGACGTGGACGATGCCTATCCCGCATCCTCATCGTCGAGTCAGCGGAGGACGACACCTGCTTGACCAGATGGGCCATGTCTGGGACTGGGCTCCGCCGGGGTGGTACTGGGAGGCGCTACCTACCGGGGGCGCAGGTTGGTGAGGAGCCAGCCTGTCGTTGACCCGAACCTTCTTTGGTGGCGGTCGCGTGGGCGAGTGACAGTCCAGAGGCTCGAGGACTCTGCGGAGGTGGTGCGTCACCGTGTCAGTGAGGAGGACGCGCACGTCCGTCGCTACTTGTTTGCGTTGGAGCACAAGTTCTCCAATACCTGGCAGGTTCTCAAGGGATCTCACTGGAGCTATGATCCCGTGATGGTTCCTTCTCTGTGGGTGTCCACCGCCTGCGCCGATACCCGTCGTGTGCTAGGGTTTTAGTTGTATTAGTGATGTTATATGTATGACACTATTCGTGATGTATTAGTGATAATATTCGACGATGTACGGACGCATGAGATAATTTACTTTTGCTTATTGAATGCATGCTAATTTGAGACCTATAAGATATTTTGAAATGTATATCTTGTGTTGCTCAATATCCAAGTGGCCGGTCATGTTTGCAGGTTACACCTCCGAGTGGCCTATGTTTTGCCGGAGTGTTGATTCATTTCCGTTCGGCAAATTTCACGCTACCGATATGTCCTATTTTAGCAAAGGTCATGCGGATTTTTCCGTGAATTTTGGCATGACTTGTGCCGAATATGTAGGAAATATCGAGTGCCCCGGATTTCTGTGTTGAGTATCCTTGTAGTTGTCTTCGATCGATTTTCAATTAATGTTTTAACTATGAACATAGGAAATGTCGGACGACGAAAAGGATTTCGGTATTTGCAAATACTGCGACGATGAGCGCGCTCGCGTTTAAATCTTCCTAGATGATGATAGGCGCTTCAGCATCAAGCTGGACGAGAACTTCGAAGTGGATACAGTAAGTCATAACGACAAGTCTTTTTTCGTAATTAAGCATGACATCAGCTTCATTTGCTTCAACTTATTTTTTTTATATTCTACTAGCGTATCCCCTGCCATGCAAGAGTTTTTGTATTGGATAAGATAGGTTTCAGTCATACTACGGAGGTAAAGGAAGTTTATTTGAAGACCGAGCATGGTTATATTTTCCATGCAAAATTATACAATTCAGACGACTACACCTATTTTGGATGCAAAACATGGCGAGCACTATGCAAGACTTATGCATTTGAGCCTGATATGGTTATCACCTTTGATATTCGTCCGGAAGATGATATTGAAGGTAATACCGACATCTGGGTCGATGTGCAGACGCCTCCAGTTATACCATTATGTATGTTTCTCAACCATATTTATGTCTTTGATATTGTTTATTCAAAATAGTTGACAACTAATTTGTATTGTCACTTATTTCAAAGCAAGCAAACATGTCCAGCGCTTGGTAGACAGGACCTACTTACGTCCCGAGGCTGAACTAAACTACGAGGAGCTAAGTCATTATGTTTCATGGCTTGAGGATCTTGATACTGTCAAGACAAATTTTCTTCTGGATTTAGAAATGTTAGTACTGAAAACGTCGACCAATAGTGTTCGTAATGAACTACGGTCACATCTATTTAGGAAGGATGGTAATATTTTTACTATTTGTCCTCGCATCTTTTCCATACATTATTTTTGAAGCTAAACTTCATTGCTAAGTATGTTACCATACGATGTTCTTCAATAGGGACTCCCGATGAATGTTGTGCCTTATGGGATCGAGACTAAAGGTACCATGAGTATTATCAGCTTACGGCCAAGATATCCTACAGATTACTTTAGTGCATCCAAGATTAGCGACGGATGCTTAATAGTGCAACACTGGGCCAAATATGTGATGGGGGAGCGCAGAGAAGTACTAGGGGGCAGCAAACAGAGGCGCTACCCATGATTAGGAGACAGGTCCATCTGCATGCTCCAACTTGATCAAGGAGGAGAGCTACACATGTTTTATGTTGTTTTACCTAAGTGAGAGCAGCAGGAGTGATTAGCTAGCTAGAAATGAGTTTCAGGATGATGATGTGCTACACTATTAAATGATGATAAAATAGCTAGTGTTGGTGGTAATGACTATGATGATTATTATTAGCTAGTGTTAGTGGTGATTAAATAAATACTGTTGGTGGTAATGACCATGATGATGATTAAATATCTTGTGCTGGCGGATTAGATTCAAGTGGAGGCAACATGTGGTGCACATCGAAAGTACTACTAGTCCAAACTAGATCAAGTTTGGATTAGTAGTATACTTTTGACATGCACCACATATTGCCTCCACTTGAACCTAATCCACCTTCATTTGACACTTTATTATGGACATAATGATGTAAACCTCATAACTGGTATTGTATCAATATTTGTGCGATGGCGAATAAATAAACTAAAATGAAAAAATAAAAAGAATACTAGTAGCGATGGAGAGAAAACACGCTGCCGAGTTACATTAGTAGTAGCGTGGGGTGAACAAGCGCTGCAGCTATTCGTCTCTAGCGGTAGCGTGCAAGGGCACGCTCTATCGCTAAGCGATAGCTGTGGCGCCTTCTTAGTAGCGCACCTACCCGCGCTACTAGTGAGCACAAAACCAGCGCTACTGCTAGGGTTTTCCCTAGTAGTGCTTGGATCTGAGATCAAACGGTCGCATGCTAAGTTGCTAAAAATTTGCAGAATAACCCTCCAGGATAGGATATTCACCCATAGGTCTAGAATCACGCCATGCAACCGTTCGATCTCAGATCCAAGGGCTCTCGGAAGCCCGTATCATGGGAGAAAGGAAAGCCACTACCCTGCCGTTCGCACGCTAGCAGTTCGCTCCTACTCATCCCCGCACGTCCTTCAATACTACGGCGGTTCGCTCCTAGTCGTCCCATCCATTCACATTACAACAGTTCCACTAATCCTAACCCTCCTCCCAAATCCATGGCATCCCAAATCTCCATGATCGGCGGTGAGTGCATGGTTAGAACCATCATCGGCGATGAGTTCGACGTCATCTACACCCGTTCTTCCGCGATGGTGAAAGGATGCCTTTCTCGCTTCAGACGCATGTTCGAAAACTCAAATGATGAGTGGGTCGCTGGGCTAGATGTTGAGTACACCACAGTCCTGGGACGAGAGAAGGATCTAAAGGACGAAGAGAGGAAGAAGCCTGCCGTGATCTAGGTTTGCGTACATAACGTTTGCTTGGTCTACCACATATGCCATGCTGACGTTGAGTGCCAGGATTTTAAGAACTTCCTCAAGGACAAAACAATGAAATTCGTTACTGTAGACTTTAAGAATGACAAAGAACTCCTGGGTCGGATAGGCCTCGTTGTAGGCAACCCCTTCGACCTCCAGAAGAATCGGCTGGTGCCCTCTCGTCAGCCTTCAATGCTGACCCTGGCAGGAGCCATGGTTCATCCTTCGTACCGTAAACTGGAGAAACCTCATTACACGTTACATCGTCATGCATGGCAGCGGAATGTACTAGATATAGACCACATCTACTATGCTGCAATGGATGGCTACCTTTGTTTCAATATCTACAAGGGTTGGATGAAGAGCAACAGCCAAGTGTGCGGTTCAAGCAAAGAAGTATCGGCCAAGAGGAAGAGGGACAAGGACGAAGTCGAGGACATGGACGAGGACTCCGAGTAAGGTGGCAGTGTCGTTGCTCATGGTGGTTCTAAACTTCTAATGCAGTGTCTACCGGATTAGTTCACTACTAGGGAAAAGCCTAGCAGCAGCGCTGAAGTTTGGGTGTATCGATGGCGGGTGCCCGCGCATCGATCTGACGCCACAGTTAACTTGTAGCGATGGCGGCGTGTTGACACACGCCATCGCTATACATGGTTAGCTGTGGCGTGCGTGCAAACAACGCTCTATCTAATTAGCTGTAGCGGGTCTTACACCCCGCGCTACTGCTATTACTTCCAAAAACAAAACAAAATCCCATGCATGCTGTCAATGGCAGCAATGGTAAGATCTAGCGATGATTGGCGTCGCCGGAGGCATGAACGGACAACGGATGACCAGATCCAGCAGTGGCTGTTGGAGAGGGCCCGTTTCTATGGCAGAGCCAGGCCGCGGCGTGGGGTTCCTCTTCCCGACCATGCCAGATAGCTCCGAGTCATCCATGGCGACGACCTGCATGGGCATGGACATGGGAGGGTGAGTCAAACCAGAGGGAGAGAGAGAAAAGGAAAACCGAGGGAGAGAGGAAGGTGATGTAGGGAGCAACGGAGCTAGTCACCGGTGGCGAGGTGCTCCGGTGTGGTGGCGCGGGCGAGCTCCTAGACAACGGTGGCGAGAGGCGGCAGCCTCTTTCGGCGCCATGGAGGAGGATGGGTGCATGGGCAAGAGGTCCATGTAAGAGCGTATGGAAAGTGAGAGGAGAGAGTGGTGGAAGAGAGGAGGGATTTGGGGGAGGAGATGGGGATTCGGCCGAGGATATGGCGACTTCACCTACCTCGTACTTAGTAGTAGCGAGGGGTATAAAACCGCGCTACTACTATCAACTTAGTAGTAGAGCGGGTTTATACCCCTCGCTACTACTATGGCATGTCTCGGGGGGCACGGTAGAGACCGCTTAGTAGTAGCGAGGGTTAAAAACCCGCGCTACGACTATCAACTTAGTAGTAGCGAGGGTTAAAAACCCGCGCTACTGCTAATTAGCAGTAGCGCTTCTTTTTGTGCCACGCTGCTGCTAAGGTTCTGTGTATAAGGTTTTCCCTAGTAGTGGTTGCATAGTTTAATTTCAAGTGTGCTTAGTTTAATTTGAGGGGTGTGTTGTGCTGAGCCCCCAACAGAACTATGTTATGTTTCTTCTCGTTACTTTAACTCTTCAGTATGTACATACTACTAGTATCTCTTTAATAGAATTTAGCACCCCAATTAAGCACGTACTAGCTTTTTTAATAGTACTATATGCATAATTTGGCGACGAGCGATCTCTATATGTACCACCTTTATTTTAATTTCAATTTTTGCTCCATGGTGCAATCCATCGATAGTACTACTGTACAAAAGTACGGAGTATACATTTTTCAAAAGGCTAGAGTATTGTTCATCACATATATAGCCAGTTAAATTCTCAACCTAGAACGACGTGCATGCCATGTAGTAAACCGATACGGAGGAAGTATAGTAAAAATGAGGTGATTTTATCGAGCGATCCGCGGGGGAGCATGGCCTGTCATGCGGCCCCATGTGTCATGATGTACCAAGGCGATGCGCGTGTCCCTCTTGAGGCAGAAGCAATACTACGTGGTTTGAGATGATGGCGAACCGAAGTGTGAAATAATGGTTGCTTCGTCCGTCTGGGAAGGTGCGGCATTGTGATTTGACGTCTCATTGCTCATTACTACTCTCGGGGCGATGCGAGTGGGGTCGTCCCCGCTGTTCTGCACTGTTATTTGGTGCTTGACACGTCGACCGGTTGCTATATGTCCCACATGTTGGCGGCAGAAGTACAAAATTCATGAAAGGGAGCGTCGACGGAGGAGTATACTACAGAATTCATGAAAGGGAGCGACTTAGTTTTGGAAAAATCTGTTTTTATGGAGTACGTACCCACTAAGGTTTATAGGGCTCATCTAAAAAACATTCGTTTTTCCGTTTGATAAGTCTCAATTCTACTATACTAGTAGTAGTACCATTGCTTGTTGGATTTCGAGGTCGTTAGATCACCCGACGCAAGCGAAGTCAAGAGGAAACTAACCAATGCATGTACAAGTTCATGAAAATTTAGTGGTCATTCATGCATTCGTTCTAATTAATGCCTCGGTAAACATAACTTCTTGAGAAAAACGAGCGTATTAATTACTTGTGCAAACTACGAAATTAATTCACCACTCACCGTCTACCTTGGTTGGAGAGATTTTGAAATTGAGCCATAAACAGGAAAGGAGGGAGTAGTAACTTTTGTCTCGATTACTATTTGTGGCCTTGTATAGATGCAAAATGTATTTTTTACAGTGGCCTTGTATAGGTAAATGGAGGGAGTACTAACCAAAGTAGTAATAGTAGGGACGAGGAGTAAATGGAGGAGTAGTAAAATTTTCTCCTCGTCTTATGAGCCACAGCGCATGGGCGAGGAAGCGAAGCGTAAAGCGTAAGAGATAGTAGTAGTAGTGCTACTACTACTAGTACTCGTAAGCAAGCTTCACCTCATCCTATGAGCCACCGCGCCCGTGGGCGGGGGAGACGGCATACTAAGCAAGCTTCTCCTCGCTCATGAGTTGACGGACACATCAAAAGCACTCCGGTGTATAGAGCCTTGCCTCTAAGGTAGGCCCCACATGGTTTGCCTCTTTTTAATTTAACATAACGCGTCAAGTCACAATTTGTTTGTTCACCCGTGGTAGATTTATCCTCCGTCCACCAAGTGGACAACCAGACACGTGCCAAATTACCACGTGAGCTGCCTTTTTCATACAGAAATGAGCTCCACCGTGTACCCGCGCGGGTGTGGTTGGGAAAGAGACGGGAGTACGTGCGCCGTGCGTGCACCTCTTCTCTTCGTGCACGTCCCCCACCTACGTGGGTGTGTGTGAGAGAGATACAAACCTAGACATAATGTACCGTCCATCCCCATGCCTCCGCCCAGTCCGACCACCAGTCACCACCACGCCCCACTCCTCCTCACCTTATCTCTCATCTTTCTCCCTCCATTTTTATATACAAGGGGCCACTATAAAAATTACAATTTGCAGATATACAAGGCCACTAACACTAATTGATGCAATATTAATGTTGTTTGCCTCGTGGTACTAGCAAAGGAGGACATTAATTATCCCTTGCATGCATGCGGGAGTTTGTAAAAAAAATGCATCTTGATGTTCCGTGCAATGCACGGGCATCTTGCTAGTCCATGAAAACAACACATGTCAAAATTCCACGGCGAACGAGGGATTTGAATCTGTTGGGAGGGGCTATTTGGATCTTGCCCGGGGTAGCCAAAATATTGGCGACCCTTTTGTCCACCGATGCCTTTGCCACCGATGAACGAGGAGTGGCTCGGGTGCTCATGCTGTCATGCATCCTCCAAATAGCGCATGTTGGAGACGAGCTCGCCTGAGCTTTGTTTTTGTCCCATAACGCCGCCCGAGCATGCCCATGAGACCGACCGGCGACCATAAATTACGCCATCCAACCATAGCCGCACACATTATGACAGCAACTCAACCAACCGGACGAAATTCACGCAAACACGTAGACAAACTAATATTTCATATAAACAACAACAGAAATCATATAAAATACCGGATTTTCATACAAACATGACGAATTTCATTACATTCAAATGAACTACGCGGTGCTAGTTCTAGACAGCACAGGTATATAATACCTGGCCTAAATGGTCGCCCGCTGATCGATTTGTGTTCCTCATGTCCGGCAGCACGATCACCGGACTGCCGGGAGCCCTGGAGGTATATGCTTCAGCACAAAGGACGGCTCGCTTCCCCACTGCCTAGAGGTCTCACGACTTCGAATACCCACCGACCACTAATTTATTACCATTTATGTCCTTCATTTACGCGTTGACGGGTGGGCCCTATGGTAATGTGCACTGCTGAATGTGGACCGTTTGACTGGTCAATTGATCGTGTTATCAACAAATTACGGAGCTGTATGGTGAGCCAGGGACCGTATGATCACCCTAAAATGTACTCCTATTTTATTAACACAGTACAGACTCAAACTACCATTTCTTTCTTTCATATCACGGGCTGACAGTGGGCCCCACGGTTACATCGCCCGATGGTGCAACACTAGTTGCGCCGCGGGAACGTTTGATCGGTCAATTGATTGTGTCATCAACAAAATACGGAGTTATGCGGGTGAGCCAAAGACCGTATAATCATGACATGTATTTGTTTAACATGGTATGCACGCAAGGGCTCATATATATGCAAGCACTCACCGCTATAAGCGCACACATAAACCCTACCCCTATGAGCACCTTCGAGAGAGTGGGCTAGCATATATGATCTTGAGATTTTACGAAGTCACCATAGGTGCCTCGTAGTCGAGTGGAACGTCTCCTCCCACTGAACGTACATTGCCGGAAAATACTGAAATTAACACAAGATAAATGCGAGCACCGGGACTTTAACCTTGGTGGGCTCGAGAAACCACTGTCCTCTAACCATCCAACCACATGTTGGTTAGCACGACAAAATGTATGTGGTGACCGTGATGAGCTTATTCTGAAGTCCAGTGACCATATCGTGCTTTCGCTTCAAATACAATGACCGTAAGTGTTGTCAACAAAATACGGAGCACGCATCAAATGCAAAGTCCGTCGGTGTCATCAACAAAATATGTACACGTATCGTGAGCTAGATACCGTTGTACTATTGTATATGCTTATTTTTTTAGTGGCCGATTGCGTGTGTGGTGTGGTGGGCACATCATTTCTAGTTGTGGTGGGTCAACATGAAGACTCATGGGTCGGTTCCATCCTGCGCCACATATAGGTTGGACCGAGACGTGTTATACGAAGACCCATGTGGAGGACTCGGCGTACAACACGAAGCTACCAGAGTCGCGGAGGACTCTATCCTCACTGGTGATAAGCCGACTATATATGATTTGTAACCCTAGGCCCTTAGTATGTTATACAAGCTTGGGGGCTAGTTCGTCGATAGTATACACACACGCACAATGCCCGATATTCACGTGTAATTTGTACACACCCTATCACTAATATACTGATGCAGGAGTAGGCTCTTTCTTCAACTGCAAGGGTCCGATCCGAACTAGGGTAAAACTTTGCCTCGTATTACCATCCAGCCTAACAACCAGGGATATCCTACCGAATGATATGATGAAATCATATCTGCCAACTACTAAGAGAGAGGTGTGTCGGGGGGGCAATGTGTGCGAGAGAGGCCTAAAAATAATGTGCGTGCGGGAGACACGTAGGCACATATATGTGCGTATAAAGGGCTAGTAGAGACCGTGCATGTGTATATATGCATGTGAGAGAAATAGTGTTTTCCAACTGAGATTAGTGAAGAGAGTGGTACATAGTAGTCAGAAAGAGAGAGAGAGAAACAGAGAGAGCATGTGCGTGAGACACCCCGACACCCTGAGAGAGATTGTGAGCATGTGTGAAAGAGAAATGCCGATGCATATAAAGTGTGTGCACTTATGCGTTAGATAGAGAGATATATAACGCGTATGTGAGAACGGGGCAAGGCATAGTGCATCTATGTGTAAAAGGCGGTTCTGCGCATTAAATTAAAATATATATGGCACTATTATTTTTGGATGAGATCATGAATTTTGCAAATTGTGTATGGACGAAAATCGGTCTATCAGACACCCATACTCTATTGAATTCTAGCATGTGCATGTGTTTATTTCATATTATCGATCCATAGAGTGAGAGTGGTTTGAAATACAGGCAATGGATGCGTTTGCAATTCATATATAAACATTAATTAGTGCACTCCATGTTGTTAGTGTGAAGCACTTTATACATTTGTCACTTGCATGGATACATTCCAAATTGCTAGCTACTTAAATAGAATACATGTCGAATTCAACATAAAGGGGTTTCAAGATTCAATTCATAGGAAGTGCATTCATCTATTTGAACCCGAGATAGTGGCATTTGTAAATCAGATGTAAAAGGGGGCATCAATCTTTGTTGTGAGTTTGAACATGCTATATATATTCATAGCATATCTACTTTTTTTTGCAACCAAGGAGATTATATCTGGAACCATGCATGAACTGAGGTAAGTTGCAAATTTTTTTTAATATATACTCCTGTACAATGTACGTTTACCCCCTCCATTCCAAAATAATCGTAGCTTTAGGATTTTCAAGAGTAAAGATTTGTGAAGTTTGACAAATCCAGAAAGTTCAATTCAAGAGAACCGAAAATGTTAATGCTTCTGCTCCCAAATATTGAACGAAGCGCCAAATAGGCCTATGGTCCCCGAAACCGCGCGAGATTAATGTTTTGGTGGTAGGAAATTACTGTCCTGACTCTGGCCCGTGTAGCCTATCGGCCCGATGTCCAAAGGTCTAAATCGGGGTAGGTCTGTAACTTCACCTAGACGCCAGTCTCAACCTGTAAGTGCATCTAGTGCCACCCCTAGTTGGTTTTGGAGTATTGATGACAAATGTGGTTGAGGGACTAATGCGTTTGTGAGAATTGCAGGATAACGCAGGTAGTGTCCTTCATTGATTCGGTTTACCTACCGGAGTCGACCCCTAAAAATGTATGAAGACATTGACGACAATGGTGGTATGTGAAGATATTCACATTGAAGACTATGACATGAGAAGACATTGAGTGAAGACTATGGAGCGCGAAGACTGTGTTGTTTCGTTGTTTCCTTTTCTTCTTTGTTGAGTCATAGGAACCACCGTCATCGTTAAGTGGGGTCCAAGTGATCATAGTCAGAATGACTGAAGTGATGCTCAACCCAAATCCTATGTCTTCGAGCGAAGACAATGAGAGCAAAACTTAGCCAGAGCTGGATGAGTCAGCTTTGCTTGTAGCCCAAGTAAAGTTGTCGTGTGTGTTTGAAATCTGACCGTTGGAACACGTGTCAGTTCCTTAGTGACCCAAGGTCATTTCGGACATAACAGGTCGGGTTGCCTAGTGGCTATAAATAGCCCACCCCCTACACCATAAATTGGTGGCTGCTCAGAGTTAGTGCATGGCTTTTGTCGCTTGAGAGCAACCCACCTCGAAGCCTTTGAGAGAGAAATCCTTGCGAGGACAAAGCCCAAACACCCAGAGCCAAAGAGTGTTTGGCATCATCAAGTCTTTACATGCATGTGACACGAAGACTTATTACACTTGAGGACTATGAATCCTCCAAATGATTAGGCGTCGCGCTCGAGCATCCAAGAGTCATTGTGGATTGCGGTGAACGCAGTCTGTGAAGGTTCGGAAGTCTACCTTGAAGACTTACCAGAGTGATTGGGCGAGGACTGTGTGTCCTTAGCTCAAGGGGAATAAGGTGAACACGCGGTCTTTTGAGTTGAATCTCAGCCTCCCTAACCAGATGTACAGTTGTCACAGCAACTGGAACTGGTCCAACAAATCATGTGTCTTCAACAAGTGACTGGTTCTATCTTCTCCCTTCCTTTACTTAGAGTTTGTCTTCGTGAAGTCATTGCTTATATGTCTTATCTGTTTGACTTCATTGATTGACTACTATCGTTGTTTGGCTTCATACTATCTTCCATCCTGATCCTTACTACCTTGCTGCTATTAGTCTTTGTACGTTCACATTATTGCATACTTGACTATGGCTTGCTTGTTGTAGTTTATCTTCCGCTGCATATTAATTAGGTCATTTCTATTGTTTGTCTTCGAAACATCCGTGTTTTGAAGACTTTCCTAAAAATCGCCTATTCACCCCCCCTCTAGTCGACAACTAGCAGTTTCAATTGGTATCAGAGCAAGGTACTCCCTTGTTGTGTGTGATTCGGTTTAACCACCTGGAGTTTTAGCTATGTCGACTGCAGGGATAATCAAAGTCTCCGCTGCTTGCCCCGTGTTCGATGGAACTGACTATCCCTACTGGAAGAATAAGATGCACATGCATCTTGAAGCCATTGATGTCGACCTACGGTATGTCGTCAAGAACGGCGTTCCTAAATCTGGTGAAGGTGTCACCCTGCTGATGTCAAGAAGTTCATTCAACCGACTCCACCGCAAAGAACATCATCTGTGGTCATCGCACCAAAGGACAGTATGGCCGTGTGAGTGCTCGAAACGCCGAAGCTAGTCTGGACTGGCTATCCAAGGTCAACGAAGCGCCTCAACCCGGAGAGATCAAAGGATCGGTGTTCTTCGCAACCTTTTCAACCGCTTCAAGAGAAACGACAATGAAAATGTCCAGCTCACGTTTGATCGCCTCACTGACATCACAAATGAGCTTCATGCTCTCGGCGCCACTGAGGTCACCAAGCACGAAATCGTCAAGACACTACTGAGATCACTTGACAGCTCTTTTGACACCCTTGCCCTCATGATACAAGAACGTCCTGACTTCAAGACACTCGATCCGTCTGATTTACTTGAGAGGCTCAACACACATGAGTTCCAGCTTTCTGAGAAAAGAGATATCTATGGTCCCAACTATGGCCGAACTCGCGGTTTGAAGGCAAAAGTTGTTTCCTCATCTAAAGAAGAATCTGACTGCGGTTCTTATGATCCTGAAGACATTGGAAAGGAACTTGCTATGCTTGTGAAGAAGTTCCAGAAGTTCACTAGGAAGAAAGGCTTCAGAAAGTCTTCACGATCCAGCTCAAGAAATGATGAAGCTTCCACTCATGACTACAAGAAGAGAACATGTCGCAAGTGCAAGAAAACTGGACACTATATCTCTGAGTGTCCACAGTGGGACAATGAGAAGAAGAAGAAGAAGAGCAAGGAATATGATTCTGATGACAAGAAGAAGAAGAAATCTTCAAAGTCTTCTTACAAGTCCTCATCAAAGTCTTCATCGCATAAGAAGAGCTCATCTGGCAAGGCTCGTGCTTTTGTTGGCAAGGAAATGGATTCAGAGGAGGAGTCTGCTACGAGGAGGTGGAGGTGGAGTCCAAGAGGAGTCCGACCAGGCGTTGCAAGTCCGGCTTTAGCCACAGCCTATGTTGCCAAGTCCATCTTCAACATCAAGATAATGACTTCTACACCAACGCTGAAGCTGATGACAAGGACGACCCTGCTCCCACCTCTCGCTTCATGGCACGCGTGCCAAGGTAAAATCACGTGATGCTTACTTTCAAACATCAAGTCAAGATGACTCGATTGTGAATCCAAACCCAGCTACAAAACACTTGCTAAAATTGCAACCGAACAACAAAGAGCTATGGAACATACTCAAAAACTGTTAGACAAAAGCGATGACCTGTTGGACGCGAAATGATACGCTCACAGTCCTTAGTTGAAGACATTAAAATCTTCATGCTAAGTACCAAGAACTTGAAAGTCGTCATGAAACGCCTCAACTACTCATGAAAAGCTCTCCTATGATTATCTTCAAAGGAAGCAAGAGCTTGAGAAATTGAGAGCGGTTCATGAAGATCTTAAAAGGAGAATGAGTCACTTCGCGCTCAATGATCAGTTCGCTCAGATGGATTTGAACCACCATGTCTAAAATGTCTTGAGCGTGATATCAATACCTCTGTTGTTGAATGTTCAACTGCTGCTACTGTTGCATTGTCTTCAACTACTAATGTGGTAACTAACCCCTCTGCGGAGGATACCACTGCTATTGCTTGATGAAAATGCTAGGTTGAAGACATTGCTTGAAACAGGATGTATAAAAGTCGAAAGGGCATCGACACTTTGTGATGTCCTCAAAAGCAGATTCTAAACCGAAACCCTAGGAAAGAGGGTGTTGGGTTCGAGAGGAAAATGAATGTTGATGGTTCCTCTTTGAAGCCCGAGCGGATCCCAAAACCACATGGGTTGCTGCAAAGGGACCTTCAAAGGATCCATCCACCTTATCTGGCTTTACCTGTGCTAACCCTATTATCATTGATGAATCCTTTGATGCAAACTATAAGCTGTTCAAGAATCGAATGGTGAAGTGTTTGCGGTATATTGGTACTAACTACAGGAATGGATCACCTATGAAGAAGATCTGGGTTCCCAAAAGCTGTCTTGAGAATCTTCTAGTGAATGTCATCATGACACCACCGGAAGAAGACAAACCCTGCACCTAAGGCGTCATATGGTCCAAAGGCTTCATACATGATGAGGACTCACCGAGTCACCCTAACGCCAATGTTTTGCAGGGAAACCTACTCAAATTTATGAATATGAGCGTGTGTCTTCAAACCGCTATGTTCATAGAACTAAGAACTTTTCTGGCTTATTCATATGAGTATCATTCATCTCCTGCAAGGCTATTTGCTAGGGCTCCAAAGCCGAAGTTCTCAGATGCTGCACTTAGACTCATTGCTTCTAAGCCACCCCTGAAGATGTGGGTGGTTAAGAAGAATTAACTCTCTTTTGCAGGAAAGGGTCTCTAGCCAAAAATCAAAGGCGTCTGATGCTATTGCTGGGGACCTAAAACATCTTGTAGGGCACAAGATCAAATGCCCAAATGGTCTCACTATGTATTTTGTTCCTGAATCGTTTGCCATTCATCCTATCAGTCCTAATCTTGATTTAAGCTTCAATAATCCACTTGCCCGTCAAATGTTTATGCTTCACAATGCTCTTGGTGAAGCCTATCCCCTAACTGCATCAGAGGGTATGACACCTCATGCTTCGAATGGATTATGGACGGTGGATGCACTAATCATATGATTGGTGATCAAGTCTTCTCATGGACTCAACCTTATGTCCATCGACAAGAGTCACATCACATTTGCCGACACCGGTAAAAGCAAGGTATTGGGTCTAGGTAGAGTTGCAATCTCAAAGGATCAACACATGGATAAAGTGATGCTTGTTGAATCCCTTGGTTTCAACTTGATGTCCGCTCAATGCTTTGTGACTTGAACATGATTGTGATATTCGGAAAATATCATTGCCTTGTACTAATGGAATCTGACAAGTCTCTAGTCTTTGAAGGGTATAGGAAAGATGATCTATATATGGTAGATTTCTCAGCAGGTCCACAGCTTGCCATATGTCTTCTTGCAAAAGCTTCAGAATGCTGGCTCTGGCATCGGAGGCTGGGGCATGCTGGCATGAGGAACTTACACACACTCGCCAAGAAGAAGCATGTCATAGGCATCGAAGGTGTCAAGTTCAAGAAGGATCATTTGTGTGGTGCCTGCGAAGCTGGAAAGATGACTAGGGCAAAGCACCCCTCGAAGACAATCATGACGACATCTCAACCCTTTGAGCTGTTACACATGGATTTGTTTGGCCCTACTCATTACTCTACCCTCACAACAACTGCTTGTCTCTATGGCTTCGTCATTGTTGATGACTACTCAAGATACACATGGGTGCACATAATTCTCTACAAGACTGAAGTGCAAGATGTCTTCAGACGCTTCGCCAATCGAGCAATGAACAATTATGGCGTCAAGATCAAGCATATCAGAAGTGATAACGGCACTGAATTCAAGAACACCGGACTTGATCTTTATCTGGATACCATGGGAATCACTCATGAGTTCTCAGCTCCATACACACCTCAGCAAAATGGCATCGTGGAGCGCAAGAACAGAACCCTCATTGAGATGGCTCGAACAATGCTCGACGAGTACAAGACACCAAGAAAGTTCTGGCCTGAAGCCATTGATACAGCTTGTCACGTCATCAACCGTGTTTATATCCATAAGCTTCTGAACAAAACATCCTATGAGCTCCTTACTGGCAAGAAGCCAAATGTCAGCTACTTCAGAGTATTTGGGGCTAAGTGTTGGATCAAGGATCCCCATCACAAGTCAAAATTTGAACCCAAAGCTCACGAAGGCTTCATGCTCGATTCGGAAAGGACTCGCACTCCTCAGAGTCTTCAACCTCTATCTCTACAAAATCGTCGAAATCGTGGACGTGCGATTTGATGAAACCAATGGTTCACAAAGAGAGTTCCTGCCAAGCACACTAGACGAAGCTCAGCCCAAATGAATCTATCAAGCTGATGGGAACTGGTGAAATCATGCCTTCAAGCACAGCTGAAGAGGAACTTATCATTTCTGCACCTAACCAACTCAAAGACAATGCTCACTGAAGACAATCCTCCCAATGATGACAATGATCGGCATGAGCAAAGTCTTCGTCCAGTTCATCCTCGAGTTGCAAATGAAGTACATATTGAGAAGATAATTGATAGCATCAATGCACTGGTCCGCTTACTCGCTCAAGAGCAACACACCTAGCAAATTTCTGTGGGCACTTTTCTTTTGTGTCAATATCGTAACCCAAGAAAGTTCTCAAGCCTTTATGGAACCGAATGGATACAAGCTATGCAAGAAGAACTTCAACAGTTCAAGCTGAATAATGTTTGGGAACTTGTCAAGCGTCCTGACCCTCGCAAGCATAACATTATTGGCACCAAATGGATATATCGAAACAAGCAAGATGAGCATGGTCAAGTCGTCAGCAACAAATCACGGCTTGTGGCTCAAGGATATACTCAAGTTGAAGGAATTGACTTCGATGAAACATTTGCTCCTGTAGCTAGGCTTGAAGCTATTCGCATACTACTAGCCTATGCTAACCACCACAACATCTTGCTCTATCAAATGGATGTGAAGAGTGCATTTCTCAACGGCAAGATTGAAGAAGAAGTATATGTCGCTCAACCACCGGCTTTGAAGATCCAAAACATCCCGATATGGTGTACAAGCTAAATAAAGCAATCAGATGGCCTCAAATAAGCTCCTCGCTACCGGGTATGATATGATCAAAGACTTCCTGAAGAGCAAAGGCTTCAAACCTGGATCCCTTGATCCCACACTCTTCACGAAGACATATGATGGTGAACTGTTTGTATGCCAAATATATGTGGATGACATTATCTTCGGTTGCACCAACCATAAGTATAGTGATGAATTTGGATACATGATTCAAGAACAATATCAGATGTCCATGATGGGAGAGCTCAAGTTCTTCCTTGGTCTTCAAATTAAATCGACAAAGGAATGGCATCTTTATATCTCAAGAAAAATACCTCCAAGATTGTCTCGAAGAAGTTTGGAATGCAAGAATGCAAAGGATACACGACGCCAATGCCAGCCAAACACCATCTGGGTCCCGACGACAATGGTAAAGAGTTCGATCAAAAGGTATACCGCTCCATGATTGGTTCCTTACTTTACCTATGTGCATCTAGGCCAGATATTATGCTTAGTGTTTGCATGTGTGCTCGATTCCAAGCGGCACCAAAGGAATCGCATCACTTAGCTGTGAAGCGAATTCTTCGATATTTGGCTCACACCCCAACACTCGGATTATGGTATCCAAAGGGCTCAAAATTTGATTTGGTTGGATTTTCGGATGCTGATTATGTTGGTGACAAGGTGGATCGCAAGTCTACTTCAGGCACATGTCACTTTCTGGGACGATCACTCGTCTGTTGGTCTTCAAAGAAGCAGAACTATGTATCACTCTCAACTGCTGAATCTGAATACATTGCTGCTGGATCTTGTTGTGATCAGCTTCTATGGATGAAGTAAACTCTCAAGGACTATGGCATCAATCTGACACAAGTACCTCTCTTCTGCGACAACGAAAGAGCCATCAAGATTGCCAACAATCCAGTCCAGCACTCGAAGACAAAACACATTGAAATTCATCATCATTTTCTCAGGGATCATGTCATGAAGAAAGATATTGACATCATTCACTTCAACACTGAAGAGCAACTGGCAGATATCTTCACAAAGCCCTTGGATGAGAAAAGGTTTTGCAAGTTACGGTGTGAGTTAAATATCTTGGAATCCTCAAATGTCCTGTGATCAAGCACACATCCTAACACTTATGCATGTTGATGACTTAGATGTGCAACACACGAAGTAACGTATGTCTTCAATCTAATGAAGACTTACATTCTAAGTGTGAATACATTAACGTGGAATTTGACTTCGGAGCGCCACGATAATTGTGCGCCGTGTCTGGGTCTAATACTTCCTATACCGTGGCCACGATAAAAAAGTATGACGGGAGGTGGGGGAGATAAAAACTTTTGGATATATTGATTCGGATTGAATTGCAAATACATCAAGGATAGAATCAATTCAATTCTGAATTGCAATAAGCAAGCGAGGTCTCTCAAATAGAGTCGAACTGAACTGCTAGACTACGTTGAGTGATGAACTCAATGATTCAAAAAAAACTAAGAGATGGACGAAACTACACAAGGAATCCTGGTCTCAAAGAAGAGGGAAATGGGCATATGGCGAAACCGGTAGACGCTACAGACTTGATTGTATTGAGCCTTGGTATGGAAACCTGCTAAGTGGTAACTTCCAAATTCAGAGAAACCCCGGAATTAAAAAGGGCAATCTGAGCCAAATTCGTGTTTGAGAAAACAAGGGTTCTCGAACTAGAATACAAAGGAAAAGGATAGGTGCGAGAGACTCAATGGAAGCTGTTCTAACGAATCGAGTTAATTACGTTGTGTTGTTAGTGGAATTCCTTCTAATTCTAAATTAGAGAAAGAGGGTTTTATACCTTATACATTTAATAAACACGTATAGATCTTGACATACCAAACGATTAATCACATAACTCATATTATATTATAATTATAATATAGGTTCTTTATCTTTTTAAAAATGAAATCAGAAATGATAATGATTATGAAATAAAAAACTCATAAAAACTCATATCATAATTTTTTTTCATTATTGTGAATCCACTCCAATCGAATATTGAATAATCAAATTCTTCAATTCAAATTCAAAGTTTTCGAGATCTTTAAAAAAGTGGATTAATCGGACGAAGACAAAGAGAGAGTCCCATTCTACATGTCAATACTGACAACAATGAAATTTCTAGTAAAAGGAAAATCCGTCGACTTTATAAGTTGTGAGGGTTCAAGCCCCTCTATCCCCAAATCCTCTTTTATTCCCTAACTATACTATATTATTATTATTTATCCTCTCTTTTTTTCTTTTTATCAATGGGTTTAAGATTCATTAGCTTTCTCATTCTACTCTTTCACAAAGGAATGCGAAGAGAACTCAATGGATCTTATCCTATTCATTGAATAGATTTCTTTTTTATTAGAGTATCGGCAAGAAATCTTGGTTATTCACTCTATTTTTAAGTTTTATTTAAGTAAACCATGCACAATGCATAGGACTACCCCCCATTTTCAAATTTAAAATTTGAAATACTTTAATTATTTTTTAGTCCTTTTAATTGACATAGATACTGAATACTCTACTAGGATGATGCATAAGAAAAGGTCGGGATAGCTCGGTTGGTAGAGCGGAGGACTGAAAATCCTCGTGTCACCGGTTCAAATCTGGTTCTGGCAGAGAGAAAAAAAGATCCACGAATAGGTATTGATCCAAATACCTCGAGATGGATTGTGATACATATTCATTAATAATATTTATTCATCTAAGTGGATAAATCTATAATATAAATATAGAGGCACTTCTTTTTCTTTTTAAAGAAGTTTTAAAATAGATCTTTTCTTTATGATAAAGAAGGGGTGAGATTCCCTTTATTTTTTGCGTTTCTTAATTTTGTATTCCGCTATTCATTTAATATTTTTTAGTCTTGCTTATCTTATTTTCCTAGTTGTGCTAAGTAATGTGCGCGTACAAAGTTCCCGGTAGAGAACTTCTTTGAGTCATCCTATTTTTCTGCTCATATGAAGGAAATTAATATGCGATTTTCAAAATAGGGAATCCAAATGAAACCCTTTTTTGCTCGATCTATCTGGAATGCTTTTGTATAATTAGGAATTAATTATAAATAGGTATTCCGTTTCATCTAGAAAAAGAACCTAAAATATTCCTTGACTTGAATAAAATCTGGAGTTGTGTTGTATAAGTGAGCATGAATTTCTTATCATTCAATGAGCATCTTGTATTTCATAAAAATTGGGGTTATATAATCCTTACGTAAGGGCCAGCCTATCCAACTTTCGTGCATTAGGATACGTTTAAGGCGCCGGATGATTATCATAAGAGATTCCCACCATATCATAAGATTCGCGTTCTTGAAAATCGGCACTTCTCCAAATCCGTAAGATGACGGAATTCTAGGATTATTCTTTTGGGCAAAGACTTTTATGCAGACTTCTTACGGATTATCTATACCATATTGTATTCTCGTAAGATGATACACGCTAGCTAAAGATCCACCGGTGCTACATCATAAGCACATTGGGAGCGTAAATAATTGTAACCATATACATATAAAATGACAACAATGGAATCCCAATCCCCGCTTTTATTTGTAAAGTCTCTATTCCTCGGTGATCAAAGCCCAAAGATCTATGAACCACCTCAAGTTTGACTAGCCAATTAGATAACCAACCCTGCTGCATTTTCTTCATCTCTCCCTCTTTGTATAAATATTTCACATTTCGGATGCAAGTTTGAAAGATTGCCCTGCTTTTTATTTTTCTACACAAAAGAGCCCCCCTTCCTAATTCACTAATTTGTAGGAAGGTACTGAACTTTTGGATTTGAAAAAAGTTTCAGAAGATATATCTAATGTAGATGGTGATTGATAGAGCAATTCTTGCTCATAAGTTCCTGTATGAGTACTGCGCCTAACATAAAGCTTGTGACCTATCTTCATGATTTTCTTCACTATGTTGATTTGGTTGTTGCTCGATATATATATATATATATATATATATATATATATATATATATATATATATATATATATATATATATATATATATATATTCTGTCCTCTCAAAGATTCACTTATAGCTATGTCTTCCAAGTTGAATCTTTTGAACTAAGTGAATGTGATCGGACCCCAATCATCTGATCTTTCTACCAGAGGTTGATATGTCTGTTGAAGCCATATACCCTGAGCCTACCAAAACACCACTAAGTCTTCAGAATGCAGATCACCATAGCTTCTCGCAACCCATGGAAGGCGTCCAAGCGGTATCTCGTGTCTATCCCCTGGCTGGGAACACACGTCTGCCTCATCGTGCGCGGACTGAAGCCACTAAGAGCACAATTGGCCAAAGGCCACGGAAGCGCTCTCGAGTCCTCAATGATCGAGAACTTCTTGTCGTGCTGCATCAAAAACACGATAAGCATCACTCCTGGCTCAAGCGACAAATGAAAAGCCTCTTGGTGGACGTCAATCGCATTCGCAACCTTGCCACCAAGAATGCTTTTGTCACTCACGAGACCTGTCCGCGATCATGGAAGAGTTTGACCCTGCTCAGTGCTGAAGCAGATCTTCAAGACGATGGCTTCACTGAACGCTTCAAGTTTGACTCCACTCCTCCATGGAATGCAGTCCTACGACGAACTCCATCACTTGAAGACTCTGACTATTCTTCCTCCACGGCAACTGTCAATGCCAGAGTGATCGATGATGAAGATGATGCTACTTCACCGCCCCCTACTTCTGCACGAATCGAAACTGCACCAAGCTCGTCTGCACCGCCAACCAACAACGACAAACCTGCTGCATCATCTACTTCTGAAGAGGACGAGTAGATGCTCTATGTCTTCAAACCTTTTTGGTCCTTACTGACAAAAGGGGGAGAAGCATATGAGTTTGATAGTCTTTAAGCGGGTTCATAAGGGCGGTTGCATAATATTTTGCCTAGTGTTTACAACTCTTGCTTTTGATACATTTGGTTCTTTGAGTTGTAACAATTAAACTCGATGGTCGTCTGCTACTTATTTGCTTTACTCAGTGCGATGATAAATTCCGCGTAATGCGGCGATAACTTCCGCACTTAGATCATTCTGAGACGTCCATTTTCATTATGCATGTCATTCTCTTAGCTATATCATTTCATGCATGATGAATTATCTTCATAAGTTGAAGAGGATCTCCACAAGTACAACCTGCCATGTGTATTTGCATTCCAAAAGCAAACTACTTATATGCACATCTTGAGGGGAGCCTTTGCCACTTATGAAGACAATTCTATCCTTTACAATTTCACATATCTTATCCCGTTGAAAACTTCAACTAGTTTGTCATCAATCACCAAAAGGGGAGATTGTAAGTGCATCTAGTGCCACCCCTAGTTGGTTTTGGAGTATTGACGACAAATGTGGTTGAGGACTAATGTGTTTGTGAGAATTGCAGGATAACGCAGTAGTGTCCCTCATTGATTCGGTTTACCTACGGAGTCGACCCCTAAAAATGTATGAAGACATTGACGACAATGGTGGTATGTGAAGATATTCACATTGAAGACTATGACATGAGAAGACATTGAGTGAAGACTATGGAGCGCGAAGGTTGTGTTGTTTCGTTGTTTCCTTTTCTTCTTTGTTGAGTCATAGGAACCACCGTCTTGTTAAGTGGGGTCCAAGTGATCATAGTCGTAATGACCAAGTGATGCTCAACCTGAATCCTATGTCTTCGACGAAGACAATGAGAAAAAACTTATCCAGAGCTGGATGAGTCAGCTTTGCTTGTAGCCCAAGTAAAGTTGCCGTGTGTGTTTGAAATCGACCGTTGGAACACGTGTCGGTTCCTTAGTGACCTGTGGTCATTTCGGACATAACAGGTCGGGTTACCTAGTGGCTATAAATAGCCCACCCCTACACCATAAATTGGTGGCTGCTCGAGTTAGTGCACGGCTTTTGTCGTTTGAGAGCAACCCACCTCGAAGCCTTTGAGAGAGAGAAACTTGCGAGGACAAATCCCAAACACCCAGAGCCAAAGAGTGTTTGGCATCATCAAGTCTTTCTCATCTGTGTGACCAAGACTTATTACACTTGTGGACTGTGAATCCTCCAGCCGGTTAGGCGTCGCGTTCTGAGCATCCAAGAGTCATTGTGGATTGCCGGTGAACGCAGTCTGTGAAGGTTCGGAAGTCTACCTTGAAGACTTACCAGAGTGATTGGGCGAGGACTGTGTGTCCTTAGCTCAAGGGGAATAAGGTGAATACGCGGTCTTCTGAGTTGAATCTCAGCCTCCCTAACCAGATGTACAGTTGTCACGGCAACTGGAACTGGTCCAACAAATCATGTGTCTTCAACAAGTGACTGGTTCTATCTTCTCCCTTCCTTTACTTAGAGTTTGTCTTCGTGAAGTCATTGCTTATATGTCTTATCTGTTTGACTTCATTGATTGACTACTATCGTTGTTTGGCTTCATACTATCTTCCATCCTGATCCTTACTACCTTGCTGCTATTAGTCTTTGTACGTTCACATTATTGCATACTTGACTATGGCTTGCTTGTTGTAGTTTATCTTCCGCTGCATATCAATTAGGTCATTTCTATTGTTTGTCTTCGAAACATCCGTGTTTTGAAGACTTTCCTAAAAATCGCCTATTCACCCCCCGTCTAGTCGATAACTAGCACTTTCACAACCGCCTCCGAGAAGCATTCATACGCCGTGGGCGCCTAAACACCCATGCGCTCGGCCGAAATCTATCCCGCACACATTTGGGACACCTGACATGACTGTCCTACCCCCAACCCGCAATATGTCCGAAATTTTAGATGGGGGCAAAGTTTGTAACTTTACCCAAATTTCAAACAAGAGCGTCTCAAACTGAAACATTGTTCCCCCTTAGTTCCTCGCCTCCCTCCATTTTCCCATTCATACTCCGTGGGCGCGAAAACGCCCTCTCCACCAGCCGCGAAACCCCAGCCTCCTCCGTCGGTCCGTCCTCCACCCCATAGCAGCCAATCCACCGCCGCCCTCCTCCATCACGCCGGAGCAGGTACCCCGACGTCGTTGTCCAACGCAACCGCAACCGCAATGCCCTCAAGGACTTAGCAGCTGAAGCCGAGGCAGAGCTGCCTCCACGATGCCGACGCCGACATGCGCTGTATTGTAACCACTCCGACCACGCCGTCACATGCCTCTCATCGCTGCGGCTCCACTGTCGCAACCGCCCACCGCGCGGAGCTGTTACCGCTATGCCGCTGCTCGTCAGCCTCGGATCTTCTTCCCGCCCGCCGATGACAGACGGCCACCGCACCACACTCAACAACTTGGCCATGGGTTCGTCCAAGGCTGCACCGTCTGCACAACTTCTCGGTTTCCGGCAACAACAAGAAGATCGTCGGAAAAAGAAGAAGGAGGACACAAGATCGCCAGCAGAAAGAGGTACTCCTCTTCCCTTATTCGTGCAAATCTTAAGTCTCCGCTCACACCGTATTCATCCCACGAAAGAAACTAGTTGAGCGCTTCTTACTACATCTTCTTCGTGATACTAAATGCACAAGGTTTCCTCCCTTTTACTATTTCACCTTTGCTAGAAGTCAGTAGCTCGCCTGGATTTCAATTCAGGGTCAGTTGAACCGCAAATAAAAGAAGCAGCACCCGCTTAGGCGCGCGGAGCACCTAGTCCGCCTGTTCCCCAGGGAAGCGGCGCATCGGTGTCTATCATAGGGGTGTGGGGTGCAGGAGCTGCTTCCGCCCGATCTAGAGGTCGGTAGGGCTTGAACGGATGGCCGGGGGGGCGGTGCGGTGAGGTCGAGGGGAGGGCGCAGGCAGGGGAGGAATACTGGGCCGGTGGTCGCTGGCGTTTCGAGGAATATCGTCAACACTGACTGGCTGGAGGTAGATGAAGGTGATCCGCCCGTTCTTTGTACATTGGACGGTGCAGAAAAAATGGACTGACCTATTTGCTTTCAGTCGACTGTTATTTTCATAGAATCTTGTAGTAATTTAGTGTGCTATGCATGTTGTAGAGCTATCATATGTCTCTCGTCATTTATTTCTCACTGACCTGCTATCTGCTACCTTTACACTGTACTAATTGTGCACACACTTCACCCATACTCACACTATTGTTTTTTTATGCATGGGTATTTCAAACTCTAACGCAGTGTTGATGAATGCGAAAAGAAAAGACAGTAAGTCGCCCAAAGGTAATTCAAGATAAGCACTAAGCGCTTTCAGCGCTCTAATGGGTGCGATGTCGGCGATTGGAGACGATAAACATAGCTCTGCATTTGATGATCTCAATTGCCACACACAACCATCCCAGGTGCTTGCTTTAACTTCGCGTTGTCAAATGTGGTTGCATGTTGCATATGGTGTCTAGCTTGTATTGCTTCCAATTTGGTTAAATTGCATCTGCTTACTTTACACATTATACCTTTGATAATGACATGCCTTACTCAATATGTCACGCCATACTGTTTTTCATACATATTCCATCCTCCTATCATGCGGCTGCCTTACATGAAAGTGGTGTTCGTCAGTATCATGCATCAATGAGTTCTGAAGAGCAAATTTTATTCCTTTTTCTTGTGGGTTTGACTTGACAAGGCAAAATCAAGAAAGAGGAAGGAAAAGAGTAAGGAAGGCGATGATGGTGGTCCTCTGCAGCAACGTAAACAGAGCATCAGACCGATTCTCCTTGTACTGATAGTGCATTACAAGGTCCAAGTCTCCGCTCCCCTACTCCACCATCCAAGGTGCTTGCTCTAACTTGGCGGTGTGATATCTGGTTGCATGTTGCATATGGTGTCTAGCTCGTATTGCTCCTAATTAGTGTAAACTACATCTGCTTAGCTTACACATGATACATGTGAATATGACACGCTTTCCTATTTTTGGTACATACTATATCTGTCTATCACACCATGTTCTTACATGAAACTTCTCTTCTTATGTATCCTGCATCAGTCACTTATGATGGGACACCTTTAAGTTGGTAGTGTGATATTGGTTTGCGTCTTGAATATGATTTCTAGCATGTATTGCTTCTAGTTTGATGAACGCCACCTATGACGAGACAGTTTTAACTTGGCAGAGTGATATCGATTGCACCTTCCATATGGTGTCTTGCAGTGTTTCTAATTTGTTGAAGTGCCTTCTGCTTAGTTACCACATCATAGGTGTGAATATGTCAAGCGCTCCATTTTTTCGTACATATTCTGTCCTCGTATCATGACTTTGCCTTTCATCAGAGTAGTGTTCGTCAGTATCATGCATGAATGAGTTCTGAAGAGCGAATGATATTCCTTTTTCTTGTCGGTATGACCTCACAATGCAAAATCAATAGAGCTGAAGGAAATTGGCAAGGCATTGGATGATGGAAGTCCTTCCGAGCAACTGAAACGGAGGTTCTCTACAGATTCTACTCTGCCATCCTCCCAACAAGATTCGTAAGACAACGCAAGGCTAGACAGTCAACGTAGCTGTGTAGATGATGAGCACATCTCCCCTACTCCACCATCACAGGTGCTTGCTCTAACTTGGCACTATTATATGTGGTTGCATGTTGCGTATGATGTCTAGCTCGTTTCTAACTTTGTTGAATTGCATCTGCTTACTTTACACATAATGCCTGTGAATATGACATGTGTTCCTGTTTCTACATCAGACTACTATTCTTGCATATCCCGCATCAGTCACTTATGATAAGGCAACTTTAAGTCGCCACTGTGATATTGGTTGTGTCTTGCATATGATTTCTAGCATGTACTGCTTCTAATTTGTTGAAACGCCATACAGTTTGAACTTGGCAGAGTGATATTGGTTGCATCTTTCATATGGTGTCTAGCTTGCAGTGCTTCTAATTTGTTGAATTGCCTTCTGCTTAGTTACCACATCATAGGTGTGAATATGTCACACCATCTTGTTTTTCATACATATTCCATCCTCGCATCATGTGTTTGCCTTTCATCTGAGTAGTGTTCGTCACTATCATGCATGAATGAGTTCTGAAGAGCGAATTTTATTCCTTTTTCTTATCGGTTTGACTTCACAATGCAAAATCATTACAGCTGAAGGAAATTAGTCCAGCAGTGGATGATGGTGGTCCTTCGGAGCAACTCAAACAGGGGGTCTCTACAGATTCTACTCGGCCATCCTCCCAACAAGATTCGCAAGACAACACAAGGCTGGACAGTCAACGTAGTTGTGTAGATGATGAGCACATCTCCCCTACTCCACCATCACATGTGCTTGCTCTAACTTGACAGTATTATATGTGGTTGCATGTTGCGTATGATGTCTAGCTTGTATTGCTTCTAACTTGAATTGCATCTGCTTACTTTACACATAATACCTGTGAATATGACACGTGTTCCTGTTTCTAGAACATACGTGTACATGATGAGCACATCTCCCCTACTCCACCATCATAGGTGCTTGCTCTTACTTGGAACTGTTATACGTGGTTGTGTTTTTCGTATGATGTCTAGTTTGTATTGCTTCTGATTATGTTGAATTGCATCTGCATAGCTTACAACTTATACCTGCAACGATCACTTACCCATAAGACACATTTAACTTGGGACTGTGATGTAGGTTGCATCTTGCATTGTCTTCTAGCTTGTACTGCTTCTAATTTCTTGAAATGGCACTTACGATGAGACACTTTTTACCTGAAAGAGTGATATTGGTTGCATGTTCATATGGTGCCTAGCTTCCATATCTTCTAATTTTGTATCACCTGCTCTTCAGAATCACCCGCTCTTCACAAACAACGTATCACCTGCTCCACCAACTTGTGACGCCCCCGATTCAATCGTACACTAATCATGCATGCAAACGTGTACGATCAAGATCAGGGACTCACGGGAAGATATCACAACACAACTCTAAAAATAAAATAAGTCATACAAGCATCATAATACAAGCCGGGGCCTCGAGGGCTCGAATACGTGCTCGATCATAGACAAGTCAAGGAAGCAACAATATCTGGGTACAGACATAAGTTAAACAAGTTGCCATAAGATGGCTAGCACAAACGGGATACAGATCGAAGAGGCGCAGCCTCCTGCTGGATCCTCCTAAACTATTCTCGGTCGCCGCCGGGCTGCACGTAGTAGTAGGCACCTCCAGTAGTAGTAGGAGTTGTCATCGACGGTGACGTCTGCTCCTAGGTTCCGACATCTGCTTGCGACAACCAGGTAGAAGGAAGGGGAAAAAGGGAGAAAAGCAACCGTGAGTACTCATCCAAAGTACTCGCAAGAAAGGAGCTACACTACATATGCATGGGTATATGTGTAAAGGGCCATATCGGTGGACTGAATCTGCAGAATGCCGGAATAAGAGGGGATAACTAATCACGTCAAGACTACGCTCGCAGCCTCCGTCCCGCAAATGTAGAAGAGAGTAGACTGAAGTCCTCCAAGTAGCACCGCATAGCATAATCCTACCCGGCGATCCTCCTCGTCAGCCTGTTAGAGAGCGATCACCGGGTTGTATCCGCACTTGGAAGGGTGTGTTTTATTAAGTATCCGGTTCTAGTTGTCATAAGGTCAAGGTACAACTCCAAGTCGTCCCATTATCAAGATCACGGCTATTCAATAGATAAACTTCCTGGGGTGCACCACATAACCCAACACGCTCGATCCCATTTGGCTAGACACACTTTTTTGGGTCATGCCCGGCCGCGGAAGATCAACACGTCGCAGACCCACCTAGGCCAGCAGAGAGGTCAGCACGCTGGTCTAAACCTAAGCGCACAGGGGTCTGGGCCCATCACCCTTAGCACACCTGCACGTTGCATACGCGGCCGGAAGCAGACCTAGCCTAACAGCGTTCCAATCAATCCGCCGCCCGCCGATCGCCGATGTCACGAAGGCTTCGGCTAATACCACGACGCCGAGTGCCCATATCTTTCCCACGAGTTGGTTAGTGCGATAGACCAAATGGCCAGACCCATATCAAATACCAAGATCTCGTTAAGCGTGTTAATGATGTAACCGCGGACACCGACCGAGGCCAGCCCACCTCTTACCTAGGCGGTCTCAACCTGCCCTCGACGCGCTCCGCCACAAAGATCCACACAGAGGGCCGTTGGGACAAAGGTCCTTTCAGCCCCAATCAAGTGAATCACTCATGGGTGCTCCACGAGCCGACCCGACTTTAGTCAAAGACATGTATCATGTATAAAGTATATAGTATATACCGTGATCACCTCCCGAGTGATCACGGCCCGATAGTATAGCAAGGCGGAGCGGATTTGACAAGAATGTAGGGCCACAGATGGAATACTAGCATCCTATACTAAGCATGTAGGATTGCAGGTAAAGGTAACAACAATAGTAGCAAGGACATGCTATGCATCAGGATAGGATTGACGAAAAGCAGTAACATGCTACGCTACTCTAATGCAAGCAGTATAGAGAAGAATAGGCGATATCTGGTGATCAAAGGGGGGGCTTGCCTAGTTGCTCTGGCAAGAAGCAAGGGTCGTCAACACCGTAGTCGAACTGGGGGTCGCCGGTGGTCTCGGGGTCAATCGGAAAGAAGTAACGGAGGGGGAACACAATAAATAACAGACCAATCAAAGCATCACAAAACATAACGAGGCAATACACGGTGCTAGGAATGCCCTAACGCGGTAGTAGGTGATACCGGCGAAGGGGGGAAATATCCGGGAAAGTATTCCCGGTGTTTCGCATTTCGGACAAATGAACCGGAGGGGGAAAGCTTTGAGTTCGATAGGTTAGGGGTGTGTGGAGGACAAACGGGCTGCGTATCCGGATTCGTCTCGTCGTTCTGAGCAACTTTCATGTATAAAGTATTTTCATCCGAGCTACAGTTTATTTTCTTTTAATTTTTAAAAAACTTAAATCATTTTTCAAATTTATTTAGTTAATTTAATTCAAAATTATCCAGAATAGTGCATGTTGACATCATCATGACGTCAGCATCACGTCAGCAGTCAACAGAGGTGTTGACTGGGTCAAACTAACATGTGGGTCCCAGCTGTCATTGAGTGTTAATTAACCTAACAGAATAATTAACTAACCTAAGTGATTAGGTTAATCTAATCAGGATTAATTAAGTTAATTAATTAATGAATATATTATTTATAATATACATTTTTTATTCCTTTTTAAAAAAAATCGTTCTGGTGGCTGGGCCCCCTGTTCAGTGGCCCAGGGGAGGCCTTAGCGCGCGCGGGCGTTGTGGGCGACGCCCGAACAAACGCAGCGGGTGCGGGTGTTTGACCCGGGCGCGAGGCAGGCCCGAGCGTCAGCCGCGAGGGCCACGGCGAGGCCAGCCAACAGCGGCGAGTAGTGGCCAAAACCGCATCGGAGCAGCGGCAAGCAGGGACGGAGGCGGGCGGCACAAGGCATGGCGTGCACGCGGGAGGGGAGGCGCGCAGGCGCTGGTGGTAGCGGGCACCGACAGGCGGCGCGAGCACGGGGCTCGACCACAGGGGCACGCGAGAGCGCGGACGGGCACGGGCACGGCGCGATGAGGGAGAGATGAGGAGAGGGAGGCGCTCACTGGGGCCGTAGGGTTCGAGGCAGTGGGGGTTGAGGAGGAGGGCGGAGACGAACGGGCGACGGGGAGGCAGTCCGGCGAGGTGGTCCTGTTCGGCGGCGACGGTCGATCCGGCGAGGTAGGGGTCCCGGGCTTGATCCCATTGTCGAAGCCGATGAAGAGGAGGTCGGAGTAGTAGATGGGCACGGTGGTGCGGCAAATGGAGACCGATGGCCATGGCGGTTCGCGACAGCGAGCGGCGGCCATGGAAGGCGCTTGGGCGCGGGGACGAGCACGCGTGCGAGGCGCTGGAGCCGAGCGAGAGTCGGAGAAGAGGACCAGGGGCACAGAGGCCCGAGGCGGTCGCAGGCAACCATGGGGATCGGGGCGAGGAGCTCCTCTCATGTGCGTGCGTTGCATGGTGGCGACGGGTGAGGGAGACGAGGGGAGAGGTGGGGATCGATCCCGATCCAGGGGAATCGGGGGAGGGAGTGGGGCGAGAGGGGGATTAGGGTTACGGGGGTGGGGATATGGAGAGAGTTGGGAGGGGCCGGCTGGGCCAAGTGGGTCGGCCGGCCAGCTGGGCCGGTGGGCCGTGATGAGGGGGATTCTCCCGTTTTCTCTTTATTCATTTCATGTTTTGTTCTTTTCCTTCTATTTATTGTTTGGCTTGTTTTCTTTCTTTTATTTTACTTTCTTTTCTGTTTAGTTTTTACTTATTATTTAAATGATCCCTAAATTAGTAATAACACAAAACCCATTGCAACCAAAAGGTTTTACCCCAAAATCATTTAGTTTAGTATTTTATTATTTATAATAGCACTTAAATATTTGTTTTTGCCACTGTCATATTTATTTTAGAGTAGTTAAACACTGTATAAAAGTTTTGTTTCTCCACCATTACTACTTATGCATTATTTGGCTCACTCCGAACATTTTAGTTTTAATATTTGAAAACTTTTATTGTTTGCTAGATTTTGAATTTGAAATCGAACTGATTTTCGAACTAGCGTGAGATTAGCAGTTGTAATCGTGTTGACATAGAATCATTAACATGGGATTATTGTAGCTAACTATCCGGGCGTCACAATTCTCCTCCACTACAAGAAATCTCGTCCCGAGATTTAAGAGGGGGACTAAGGGGGGAAGGTGTTGGTAGCGAAAAACCTAACGAGTCTTCTCGGTCTTGGCTGCCCTTTCAAAGAGGTTGATCCCTTTCGTTGATGTCTTCATTTCTCTGCTTCAAGTCACTAAGATCAAGTCGTCATCCTTTCTTCGGGATCTCCATCGTCATACGAACGCGACCAAGGGGAAAAACTTCGGAAGAACGCATCTACACAAATCTGGGCATCTGACGGTGAACTCAATGGGAAATACACAAGGTACCCCACGGGTTGTATTTCAATGAATTCGTTGAGTGCAATATACGATGGTACCAAAGTTTCAAACGGGTAGGCAATCATTTGATGACTAGACAGAGGGTGAAAGGGGTTCAGAGCAATGAGAATAAGTATTGCGTATGTTACCCGAATAGATCACTTGGCAGGTGGCCCGTGAGTTACATAAGTAGTCAAGTGCGAGGAATAACTTTGGTAATCGGGGGTGTACAGGAGAATCAGGTTTCGATCCTATGGAACTGTGGGTTATGGGCCCACCATGTGGGTTAAGTAGGAAGGGCGGTGACGTCTTGCACGATCGCATAAGAAGGACATGTTAGAGCATAGCCTGTCAGTTATGTTGGCAACAGTATCGGTACCAAGGGCGAGGGACAAAGAGAACCATTTTCCTGCTCGTTGAACGAGGCGGACCAATAGGCAAAGTTGTCGTCCGTTGGAGGTTACCGGAATGTCATCAACAGTAGTAACAGGGTCTTACTAACGACGTGGTACCACAAGGTTCTTACCTAAGCAGTGGATTATCACTGCTTAGTTAAGTCAGATTACCAGAAAGGTTAAACAAACAATAGAAAGCAAAATACGATTATCAGATTAATCAGAACAAAGTAAAGGAAAATGTGTTTAAACACATATTTTAGCGGTATATCCTTCCCAAGGATAAGTAAAGCATGATATCCATGACATGATATAAAGTTGAAAACCCTTTAGGTAAAGGGAGATAAACTTCATGACATTACCCATACAACAGTGTTTGGATAATTGATAAGGAAAATTTAGCATTGTGCTTCAAATGTTTTTATTGAAAATCGGAGTACCACACATGCTTCGAGATAGCATCGACATGGTCTTCAAGCAAAGGTCAGACTTTGGATATGCAAAGGATCCATCAGGAACAACTTATAGAATAAGTCTTGCAATTTCCTCGTGGAAGAATGGCTAACCATGCTGAAAAGGAATCTATAACAATAGGGCCTCCGGCCAGGTGTGCTAGGCACGACATCACCTTACCGGGTCACATAAAGACCAATGTTATAACTCTTGAAAATATGTTCCAATCATCATATCTGACCGAGATTCAGATCTGATTGGCGTCAGTATACCTCGGACTCGGGATGCCTGAGAAGAAAAGGTGCATCACAATTGACGAGATGACATTATAAGATTCTCGGGCAATGAACTATGGAAGCGAGTTCCAAAACAATATTTCATCGGTAAACCAATGAGAGGATGAGGAGGTGGCTGATGAACTCAGCGACAATTCATCAAGATTTCCTAAGGATGGATTTCCACAATTAAATATTGAACGAAAATGCACCTAGAAATATGGACCAAGTAGGACGTTCAAAGTTAGAATGGTGATTCGATTACCAATAGTCCAAGAATGAACGGCCGACCATTAACTTCAAAGCAATAGGGTTGCTAGAAGGGCAGAATCCAAACAACACCGTTCACTTGTTGGTACCCCAGTTGGAATCAACATGAGGACCAAGAAAGAATGGTGATGGTGGGAAGCATCACTGTATCACAACTTCTTAAGAGGTGGTGTAATTATCACAACATTGATGACATAAAAGATGGTAATGTTCCGAGTAAAGAAGAACAATTGCTGGATGGCAGGGAACTCAAGGTACAACACCAAACACGAACAAGCTGTGTTGGTGGGAAGGCAATAAAGTGGTCGATGATAATAAAATCCATCAAGGGCAAGGATGGTATTTCTCATCATGAATTCAATTGATATCCTAGAAGATCTCAGAATGCTGATGATGATCATGACACATTTGTTGAGAGATTTCATGAAGATGTAATCAACCGGTGATGACATCAAGTCACAGGAATGATGAAGCGAAAGGTTATTGGAAACAAGGGTACGACACAAACTCGAAATCAAGTTTGTTGTTCAAGAAGAAATGATATGACGAGGAAGATGGACGTAAGCTTAGCTCATCGTCAAAAATTTTGCTATGGGGAGAAGGGACAGGTAGCACAGTTAAAATTTAGTACGATACTGATATAGCCAATCAGGCTTGGGATGACTTGAAGGGTTAATAAACTTGTAAGCAACGAAAATCACTTAGAGTTATTAAATCGGAGTGTGGACTCGATTCACTATTCGGTGTTCTCGGTTGACGACAACCCCGAACCCAAGAAAATTGGAACCAGTGAGAAATAACAGTTGATGAAGAACCCATAAGAAGTTATGCAGTTCCATAATATTCTCGAGATACCATAGGGGAATACTCGAAGGTTGAGCAGAATCGAGGTTGGGCAGGCACATTGATCTGCATAAGACAAGCGATTTAACTTGTCCGAGAAATGGGACCAAAGAAAAACAATCATGGTCGGAACCACGGTTGCAAAGGACCAAGCATAGATAAGAGAAGAAGTTATCACAAGGGGATTATTATTACTACAAGAAGCTTCCATGATAAGTTCCACCTCGGGTCCATGGGCATGAACACAAAGTTCAAGGTCGACTCCCACTTCTCCAAAGCATAACCTCACATTCACTTCTCGTTTCAATAATGGCATTAGTGTTGAAAGCTTTACCTGGTGAAATATCAGATGAGTATGACCCGTGAAAACTTCCGAGTTCACACATATTAAGGAAGGCATAGGTTCAACCCATCGGGGCTTCTTAGAACATATACCATGAACTTCAGGAGTAAATAACACAAGCTCAAAAGTAGAGCATGGTTGACAAAAGTAGAGGATACAATTTACCAAAGGCATTATGTATCGGGTAAAGAACTCATAAGAATTTTGGTTGTGAAGGACATTGTTGGATAATAACCCGGCAATGGGTATGGCGGTCCAAGGGATGATGTGAGCATCGACACACAACCAGAGGAAGTAACAGTGCAAAGGCATTGGATTATAGAAACAACTGACTAATCCAGAGCTCAAATGCAAAGGAATTATGATTTCAAATCAAGGGATCAGAAGCAATGTTCTGATTAGGGATGGATAAGTTGAATAGCCTTAGGGGTACAATCAACGACAATTAGATTGGTTGAGAACCGTCTCATGTTTAAAATGCCGTCTGAGCCGGGAAGATAATCTAAAAGGATAAACTGATGATTGTGTGCATTCACACTCATGTTGAATAGATAGGATCAAAATGACGGTGCCTAAGGATACTAACGAATATTGCCGGACATATGGAAAGCATCCATCATGCAAGCAGACAAGTATTGCAGAGCAATAAGATACTATGGATTTTTGGAGGATCGAATAGTATTTCGAAGACCATTGTGAAACACATGAATAACTGGGGGATGAGTGGATACTCGATAAGTGCGAGAATTATCCGTAGGGGTATTCAGGTGACAAAGAACAGCAAGGCAGTAAGCTCAAACGATTATCAAAACAACGACGAGTATTTCAGGGTATCTTGTAATAACAAGACCAACTGGGGAATGATAGTATGAATGGCAAGTGTATGCAGTTTTCATAGGGGTTGACGGTGGAAGGAAATCGCAAATGCGATGGCACAAAGACTTGAGAGAACATTGTAGAGTAACTTCAGAATCTTCTAGTGCAGCAGGCGATCTGAATTGAGGGGATCTCTGGGAGAAAGTATTTTCGAGAACCTAAAGTTAGTTTGTTTTTGGAAAAATCATTTAACCCGAATAGAAGAGAGATCAGAGTCCCAGAGAATAGGTCGAGGAATAAAAGATCCTAATACCACCCAATGGCGATGTGGGCCCATGGGCTGCACAGCCATGTTAGTAAAACAGTTTTCATCGACTAGACTCAACTCCGGCCAAGGAGTGTGGAAAGGGGAGTCCTACAGGCAATCGGCTCTGATACCAACTTGTGACGCCCTCAATTCAATCATACACTAATCATGCACGCAAACGTGTACGATCAAGATCAGGGACTCACGGGCAGACATCACAACACAACTCTAAAAATAAAATAAGTCATACAAGCATCATAATACAAGCCAGGGGCCTCGAGGGCTCGAATACAGGTGCTTGATCATAGACAAGTCAGCGGAAGCAACAATATTTGGGTACAGACATAAGTTAAACAAGTTGCCATAAGATGGCTAGCACAAATAGGGATACAGATCGAAAGAGGCGCAGGCCTCCTGCCTGGGATCCTCTTCAACTACTCCTGGTCGTCGTCAGCGGTCTGCACGTAGTAGTAGGCACCTCCAGCATAGTAGGAGTCGTCGTCGACGGTGGCGTCTGGCTCCTGGGCTCCGACATCTGGTTGCAACAACCAGGTAGAAGGGAAGGGGGAAAAGGGGGAGAAAAGCAACCGTGAGTACTCATCCAAAGTACTTGCAAGAAAGGAGCTACACTACATATGCATGGGTATATGTGTAAAGGGCCATATCGGTGGACTGAACTACGTAATGCCGTAATAAGAGGGGATAACTAATCATGTCAAGACTACGCTCGCAGCCTCCGTCCCGCAAAGATGTAGAAGAGAGTAGATGAAGTCCTCCAAGTAGCACCGCATAGCATAATCCTACCCGCGATCCCTCCTCGTCAGCCTGTTAGAGAGCGATCACCGGGTTGTATCCGCACTTGGAAGGGTGTGTTTTATTAAGTATCCGGTTCTAGTTGTCATAAGGTCAAGGTACAACTCCAAGTCATCCTGTTACCGAAGATCACGGCTATTCGAATAGATAAACTTCCTTGCAGGGGTGCACCACATAACCCAACACGCTCGATCCCATTTGGCCAGACACACTTTTCTGGGTCATGCCCGGCCGCGGAAGATCAACATGTCGCAGACCCACCTAGGCCAACAGAGAGGTCAGCACGCTGGTCTAAACCTAAGCGCACAGGGGTCTGGGCCCATCGCCCTTAGCACACTTGCACGTTGCATACGCGGCCGGAAGAAGACCTAGCCTAACAGGCGTTCCAGTCCAATCCGGCGCGCGCCGCTCAGTCGTTGACGTCACGAAGGCTTCGGCTGATACCACGACGCCGAGTGCCCATATCTTTCCCACGTAGTTGGTTAGTGCGTATAGACCAAATGGCCAGACCCGTATCAAATACCAAGATCTCGTTAAGAGTGTTAATGATGTAACCGCGGACACCGACAAGGGCCAGGCCCACCTCTCACCTAGGCGGTCTCAACCTGCCCTGACGCTCCGCCACAAAGATCCACACAGAGGGCCGTTGGGACAAAGGTCCTTTCAGCCCCCAATCCGTGAATCACTCGCGGGTGCTCCACGAGCCGACCCGACTTTAGTCAGCACATGTATCATGTATAAAGTATATAGTATATACCCGTGATCACCTCCCGAGTGATCACGGCCCGATAGTATAGCAAGGCAGACGGACAAGAATGTAGGGCCACAGATGGAATACTAGCATCCTATACTAAGCATGTAGGATTGCTGGTAAAGGTAACAACAATAGTAGCAAGGACATGCTATGCATCAGGATAGGATTAACGGAAAGCAGTAACATGCTACGCTACTCTAATGCAAGCAGTATAGAGAAGAATAGGCGATATCTGGTGATCAAAGGGGGGGCTTGCCTAGTTGCTCTGGCAAGAAGCAAGGGTCGTCAACACCGTAGTCGAACTGGGGGTCGCCGGTGGTCTCGGGGTCTATCGGAAAGAAGTAACGGAGGGGGAACACAATAAATAACAGACCAATCAAAGCATCACAAAACATAACGAGGCAATACACGGTGCTAGGAATGCCCTAACGCGTAGTAGGTGATACCGGCGAAGAAATATCCGGAAAGTATTCCAAGGTTTCGCGTTCGGATGATGAACCGGAGGGGGAAAGTTGTGAGTTCGATAGGTTAGGGATGTGTGGAGGACAAACGGGCTGCGTATCCGGATTCGTCTCGTCGTTCTCAGCAACTTTCATGTAGAAAGTATTTTCATCCGAGCTACAGTTTATTTTCTTTTAATTTTTAAAAAACTTAAATCATTTTTCAAATTTATTTACTTAATTTAATTCAACATTATCCAGAATATTGCATGCTGACATCATCATGACGTCAGCATCACGTCAGCAGTTAACAGAGGTGTTGACTGGGTCAAACTGACATGTGGGTCCCAGCTGTCATTGAGTGTTAACTAACCTAACAGAATAATTAACTAACCTAAGTGATTAGGTTAATCTAATCAGGATTAATTAAGTTAATTAATTAATTAATATATTATTTATAATATACATTTTTTATTCCTTTTAAAAAATCGCTCGTGGCCGGGCCCCTGCTCAAAGGCCTGGGGAGGCCTTAGCGGGCGCGGCGCCAGGGCGACGCCCGAACAAACGCAGCGGGTGCGGGTGTTCGACCCGGGCGCGAGGCAGGCCCGAGCGTCGGCCGCGAGGGCCACGGGCGAGGCCAGCCAACAACAAGTAGCAAGGGCCAAACCGTGACGGAGCAGCGGCAAGCGGGACGGAGGCGGGCGGCACACGGCATGGCGTGCACGCAGGAGGGGAGGCGCGCAGGCGCTGGTGGTAGCGGGCACCGACAGGCGGCGCGAGCACGGGGCTCGACCACAGGGGCACGCGAGAGCACAGACGGGCGCGGGCACGGCGCGATGAGGGAGAGATGATAAGAGGAGGCGCCACCGGGGCCGAGGGGTTCGGCGATGGGGGGTTGAGGAGGAGGGCGGAGACGACCGGGCGACGGGGAGGCAGTCCGCCGAGGTGGTCCTGTTCGGCGGCGATGGTCGATCCGGCGAGGTAGGGGTCCCGGGCTTGATCCCATTGTCGAAGACGATGAAGAGGAGGTCGGAGTAGTAGATGGGCACGGTGGTGCGGTGAATGGAGGCCGATGGCCATGGCGGTTCGCGGCAGCGAGCAGCGGCCATGGAAGGCGCTTGGGCGCGGGGACGAGCACGCGTGCGAGGCGCTGGAGCCGAGCGAGAGTCGGAGAAGAGGACCAGGGGCACAGCGGCCCGAGGCGGTCGCAGGCAACTATGGGGATCAGGGCGAGGAGCTCCTCTCAGGTGCGTGCGTTGCATGGTGGCGGCGGGTGAGGGAGACGAGGGGAGAGGTGGGGATCGATCCCGATCCAGGGGAATCGGGGGAGTGAGTGGGGCGAGTGGGGGATTAGGGTTACGGGGGTGGTGATATGGAGAGAGTGGGGAGGAGCCGGCTGGGCCAAGTGGGTCGGCCGGCCAGCTGGGCCGGTGGGCCGTGATGAGGGGGATTCTCCCTTTTTATTTTTATTCATTTCCTGTTTTGTTCTTTTCCTTCTATTTATTGTTTGGCTTGTTTTCTTTCTTTTATTTTACTTTCTTTTCTGTTTGTTTTTACTTATTATTTAAATGATCCCTAAATTAGTAATAACACAAAACCCATTGCAACCAAAAGGTTTTACCCCAAAATCATTTAGTTTAGTATTTTATTAATTATAATAGCACTTAAATATTGGTTTTTTCCACTGTCATATTTATTTTAGAGTAGTTAAACACTGTATAAAAGTTTGGTTTCTCCACCATTACTACTTATGCATTATTTGGCTCACTCCGAACATTTTAGTTTTAATATTTCAAAACTTCTATTGTTTGCTAGATTTTGAATTTGAAATCGAACTGATTTTGGAACTAGCGCGAGATTAGCAACTGTAACCGTGGTGACATAGCATCATTAACGTGGGATTACTGTAGCTAACTATCCGGGCATCACACAGCTGCAGCATCCGCTTCAACTGTACCAGCATCTCAACCTGTTACTCGTTCATTTGCTCTGGAACTGGCCAGTTCCCAAGCTGCATTCACACCTAACACTACTTCTGAAACACTGCTGACACAACAGGACTTGGCAAGATCAGATGAACCTCATGAGCATCAACACCAAGACGGTACCTGACCGAGTCAAGTTGCAGTTGCATGCTCCTTTATATGTACTCTCACAGTTTGATGTACACTAACCCTTTCCATATTCGTTGTTGAACTAGCACCACAAGCAAGCGAAAATGTACATCGTGGATAATGCTTGATGATTAACAAAATCTAAAGGAGGAAGAATGGAGATCCATTTGAGGCAGGTTTAAAAGGCCACGGATGCTCTGAGTCGCCAAGTTAGTATCGAGGCAGCCGTTGCCGTTAGGTGTCATGCACGTATCCTCCCAACGTGGATCTAGTACAGGAATGAGAAAGAAAATACCTAGTTTAACACCTTCCTTGACCATTTATCCGTAAGTAATGTTATTCATCGCAATTAGTAATATTGTCTTGCCTGTCCCATACTTTCTAGCTTCCTCCTAGTAAGACTCGATTCTTTTTCAGCAGATGAGGTTCAAGTTGATCCGAAAGATGATGCAACTAAACAAGCATGCACTCATGTTTTTCACCGCTCATGACAATGATCGGTACCACCTTAGAAAATCTCACTTTGAAGGCAAGGCTAACAATGAAATCGCCCAAACATCTCCAAAGGGAATATATTACGATGAAGACCGGACAGCCCTTGTTAAACACCGGTTTGATCCAAAGTATCGTAGGCTATATGTATTTGATCGCACCACATATTGAACTTGTATTTATGTATGTGCCTTACAAGTGTATCTTCTTCTAGGCTAACTGTTTGAAGAGCAAAACCAACCTTTCTAAAGTGAAATTCCAATGCACAACAGATCTCGTAGCTATATTGCACACTACGAGGCTCTTGTAAATAGCTGATACTTCCTTCTATTTTTGTGCCATATTATCGTATCTATATTGACTTGTTCCAAATACGAGGAAAGCCCGTGCGGACCAAAAAGAACTGAACCGAATGCGGCAAATCTTCAAGGATTGCCACACCAGAAGATGAAGGGCATGAGCACACTAGTTCAAGACGCTGTTGTAAGTCCTTACTCCTCCCGCCTTGAACTGATTGGTACTGTGATGTGTTCATTTAACTACTTGGTTTGCAGCCGATGTCGATTACTCTATTCACTTTTATACACAGTTGTCTTAACGTATCATTTCACCTTACATGGTTTAAAAGAGATGAAGGATATTCTTTTGGTCTTGATATGTAATCTAGTTGTTATGTTCACGTGCATTACGATGATAAAATAGGTTGTTTGTTTTATATCTGTTTGCCCATGATATGAATGATGTCATACTATGTTCATCCTACTTTAAACCATGTCTCTTTATCCTTAGATGTCAACGAATGTGAGGAAATAGACAATACAAGAGGGCATGCTACATGGACATATGTTCCAAAAGTGATTTTATTATGTAGTTGGCACTACCATACATGCTAATGTATTACAGTAGTTCACCAAAATAAGTTATGTATAAACGTTTAACCTACTTTGATTGTTTTTGTCTCATTAGTAACTTATCCGGTACACTAATCTACAAGTTCAAACTTTCGTGAAGCTATGGAACAAATGATTGAACAGCCACAACCACCGAAGGTGACGAGGCTACTACAGCACAATGTCACCTCTTGCTGCAGATCGTCGCCAAGATCTCTCCACTAACAAAGAAAAAAGCACCTTCTGCGTAATTCGGGTTGGTTGTCAAGGTAACCTCGCCCAAATCGCCTATTGAACAAAATCTTCCTGCTAGACAGAGTGATATATCTGTGCTCGGACACAAGTCCAATCCCTAATGGACGTTGTTTCGAAACAAGAATAGTGGTTGAGAAATGTCGTCAAGATATGAATAGTTTTGAAACCGGACTATCGACATTAACCCGTTGTTCAAGAGCAATCGCGGAAAAAGGTGGAGATCGTGCTGCTCCATCACATTCTACACTGAAACATTAGCACTCGTGTCAAATGATCGTGCTTCTATACATCCGATGGTGCTTTTATCTCGAAGGATCTGTAAACTTTATGCCAATAGGCCTTTTGTTGTATGGTTGGAATTTATTTTGTTGTGATACAACATTTATGATGCTGCCCCAGGCTGCAGTAATTACGACGTTATTTTTGTATAGTGTAGGTTTATCTTAGTAATGTATTCGGCCGAAAGCTTCGTAGGAGCCCAACATGACAACATTCGTCGGGCCCATTCCAATTGGACTAAAAATGACTACGGGCCGAAATTGGCATGTAGCCCACTAAAAATATCTGGGCCTAAATCAGCATAAGCTTTCATATTTTTCTGGTAAGCCTGTGCCCATAGTGGGCCTTTAACAGGCCTAAACATAATTTGGGCCCTCGGTAAAAATAGGCCGTTTACAGGTGTAAATATCTCGAGCCCATAAAAAACATAGGCCTTTAATAGACCGAATGTGAGATTGGGCCCTGATTGTGCCAAATAACCCAGTGGACTTAGCAGGCCGAAATGGTGGCCCATTTACGACGCGGATCTTTGACAGGCCGAAATTCGGACGGGCCGTAAATGCACCGACCTAATACACGGGCCTTTAACAGGCTGGAACTTTGGTCGGGCTAGATTATCATCATTTTTATATGGGCCGTTAATGGGCCCGATATGACGTTCGGCCACATATGGCCCATGGTTTACGTCCGGTATTAACAGGCCGAAAGTGGCCCAAATCTATAGTGGGCCTCTAACAGGCCGAATGTCAGACATGGCCGAATATGACCAAAATCCTTCACGGTCGTTTATGGGCCGAAAGTTTTGATGGCCTGTAAATGGGCCCAAATGAAGCCGGACCTTTAACAGGCCGGAAATACACCGGGACATGATTCGGCCCACTTACTTAGCGGACTGTTAACGGGCCAGAAATTACCATGGGCCGCGTTGATGACAAGTTTAGGACAGGCTGTTGACGGGCCGATTTGACAGAGAATGTTGGGCCTTTAGCTGGGCCGGCCCATTATGGTCTGCAGAATCTTGTGGGCCTTTAGCTGGGCCGGCCCATTGTGGTCCGCAAAATCTTGTGGGCCTTTAGCTGGGCCGGCCCATTATGGTCTGCAAAATCTTGTGGGCCTTTAGCTGGGCCGGTCCCATTATGGTCCGCTAAATTTTGTGGGCCTTTAGCTAGGCCGGCCCATTATGGTCCGCTAAATCTTATGGGCCTTTGGTTGGGACGGCCCATTTAAACTTTGTGGGCCACTATTGGACCGGTCCACGTGTCAACATATCATAGGCCCATCTCGACCGTTGGATGAGTGACACCTGTGCCAACGCGGAGCTGACGCGTGGATCCGTCAGCCAATGAGAATTTTACACGTAGAAAATCGGCATTGGTCATGGTTGTTAACAGGTTATCGGATCCAAAATCCGACCCGATAGCTTAACGGCGTTCTGTTACAGTGGATGCCACGTGTCGGTCACCCTTGACGAAAGCACTTCTGTGACGCGCAATTTATCGTCATGGAAGTGGACACTTCCGTGATGATAATTTTGGTAATGTCATGGAACACTTCTACGACAGCACAGGTATGACTATCTTGATTCTGTCATAAATTTGTCATGGATGTACATGCATGACAAAAAACGTGACCTACTGTGACAAACACATATCATCACGAAAGTGTATTTTTTTTGTAGTGGCTAGGGGCGTTAAACGATAGCGCTTGTTGGGAGGCAACCCAATTTTATTTTTAGTTTTTTCTTTTTGCTTCTGTTTAGGAATAAATTTTTGTTCTAGCCTATGGTTAGATGTGTTTTTATGTTTTAATTAGTGTTTGTGCCAAGTTAAACCTATAGGATCTTCTTGGATGATAGTTATTTGATCTTGCAGAAAATTCCAGAAACTTTCTGTTCACAAAAATAATTGTTAAAAATCACCAGAACGTGATAAAATATTGATTCCTATTGCTTCTGATCAATAAACAAATTGTCTAGGTCGCCCTATTTTGGATGATTTTTTGGGTTCCATAAGTTTTCGTTAGTTACAGATTACTACAGACTGTTCTGTTTTTGACAGATTTTGTTTTTCGTGTGTTGTTTGCTTATTTTGATGAATCTATGGCTAGTAAAAGAGTTTATAAACCATAGAGAAGTTGGAATACAGTAGGTTCCACACCAATACAAATAAAGAGTGAGTTCACTACAGTACCTTGAAGTGGTCTTTTGTTTTCTTTCGCTAATGGAGCTCACGAGATTTTCTGTTAAGTTTTGTGTTGTGAAGTTTTCAAGTTTTAGGTGAAAGATTTGATGGATTACAGAACAAGGATTGGCAAGAGCCTAAGCTTGGGGGTGCCCATGGCACCTGCAAGATAATTTAAGGACACCAAAAATCCAAAGCTTGGGGATGCCCCGGAAGGCATCCCCTCTTTCGTCTACTTCCATCGGTAACTTTACTTGGAGCTATATTTTTATTCACCACATGATATGTGTTTTGCTTGGAGCGTCTTGTATGATTTGAGTCTTTGATTTTTAGTTTACCACACTCATCCTTTCTGTACACACCTTTTGAGAGAGACACACATGATTCGGAAATTATTAGAATACTCTATGTGCTTCACTTATATCTTTTGAGTTATATAGTTTTTGCTCTAGTACTTCACTTATATCTTTTAGAGCACGGTGGTGGATTTGTTTTATAGAAACTCTTGATCTCTCATGCTTCACTTAAATTATTTTAAGAGTCTTATATAGCATGGTAATTTTCTTAAATAATCCTAATATGCAAGGTATTAAAGAATAGTAAAAGCTTTTTTATGAGTGTGTTGAATACTAAGAGAAGTTTGATGCTTGATGATTGTTTTGAGACATGAAGGTAGTGATATTAAAGTTGTGCTAGTTGAGTAGTTGTGAATTTAAGAAATACTTGTGTTCAAGTTTGTGATTCCCGTAGCATGCACGTATGGTGAACCGTTATGTGATGAAGTCAGAGCATGATTTATTTATTGATTGTCTTCCTTATGAGTGGCGGTCAGGGACAAGCGATGGTCTTTTCCTACCAATCTATCCCCCTAGGAGCATGCGCGTAATACTTTGCTTTGATAACTTGTAGATTTTTGCAATAAGTATATGAGTTCTTTATGACTAATGTTGAGCCCATGGATTATACGCACTCTTCTTCCTTCCACCATTGCTAGCCTCTCTAAAACCGCGCAATTTTCGCCGGTATCATACACCCACCATATACATTCCTCAAAACAGCCACCATACCTACCTATCATGGCATTTCCATAGCCATTCCGAGATATATTGCCATGCAACTTACCACCATTCCGTTTACTATGACACGCTCCATCATTGTCATATTGCTTTGCATGATCATGTAGTTGACATTGTATTTGTGGGCCACCGTTCATAATTCTTTCATACATGTCACTCCTGATTCATTGCATATCCCGGTACACCGCCGGAGGCATTCACATAGAGTCATATTTTGTTCTAAGTATTGAGTTGTAATTGTTGAGGTGTAAGAAAATAAAAGTGTGATGATCGTCATTTTTAGAGCATTGTCCCAAGTGAGGAAAGGATGGTGGAGACTATGATTCCCCCATAAGTCGGGATGAGACTCCGGACTAAAAAAAGAGGCCATAAAAAAGGCCCAAACAAAAAAATGAGAGGAAAAGAGAGAAGGGACAATGTTACTGTCCTTTTACCACACTTGTGCTTCAAAGTAGCACCATGATCTTCATGAGTCTCCTATGATATCACTTTCATTTACTAGTGAGAAATTTTCATTATAGAACTTGGCTTGCATATTCCAATGATGGGCTTCCTCAAAATGCCCTAGGTCTTCGTGAGCAAGAGAGTTGGATGCACACCCACTTAGTTTCTTTTGTTGAGATTTCATATACTTATAGCTCTAGTGCATCCGTTGCATGGCAATCCCTACTCACTCACATTGATATCTATTGATGGGCATCTCCATAGCCCGTTGATACGCCTAGTTAATGTGAGACTATCTTCTCCTTTTTGTCTTCTCTGCAACCACCATTCTATTCCACATATAGTGCTATGTCCATGGCTCACGCTCATGTATTGCGTGAAGATTGAAAAAGTTTGAGAACGTCAAAAGTATGAAACAATTGCTTGGCTTGTCATCGGGGTTGTGCATGATTTAAATATTTTGTGTGGTTAAGATAGAGCATAGCCAGACTATATGATTTTTTAGGGATAACTTTCTTTGGCCATGTTATTTTGAGAAGACATAATTGCTTAGTTAGTATGCTTGAAGTATTATTATTTTTATGTCAATATTGAACTTTTATCTTGAATCTTTCGGATCTGAATATTCATACCACAATTAATAAGAATTACATTGAAATTATGCCAAGTAGCATTCCACATCAAAAATTCTGTTTTTATCATTTACCTACTCGAGGACGAGCATGAATTAAGCTTGGGGATGCTTGATACGTCTCCAGCGTATCTATAATCTTTTATTGCTCCATGCTATATTATCTTCTGTTTTGGACATTATTGGGCTTTATTATTCACTTTTATATTATTTTTGGACTAACCTATTAACCGGAGGCCCAGCCCAGAATTGCTGTTATTTTGCCTATTTCAGAGTTTCGCAGAAAAAGAATATCAAACGAGTCCAAACGGAATGAAACCTTCGAACGTGATTTTCGAACGAACATGATCCAGAGACTTGGACCCTAAGTCAAGGAAGCTTCAGAAGCCACGAGGTAGGGGCGCGCCTACCCCCCTAGGCGCGCCTCCACCTCGTGGGCCCCACGTTGCTCCACCGACGTACTCCTTCCTCCTATATATACCTCATTACCCCCAAGCGATCGAATCGGAGCCAAAACCTAATTCCACCGCTGCAACCTTCACCCACGAGATCCCATCTCGGGGCCTGTTCGAGCTCACCGGAAGGGGCATCGATCACGGAGGGCTTCTACATCAACACCATAGCCTCTCCGATGAAGTGTGAGTAGTTTACCTCAGACCTTCGGGTCCATAGTTATTAGCTAGATGGCTTCTTCTCTCTTTTTGGATCCCAATACAATGTTCTCCCCCTCTCTTGTGGAGATCTATTTGATGTAATCTTCTTTTGCGGTGTGTTTGCTGAGACCGATGAATTGTGGGTTTATGATCAAGTTTATCTATGCACAATATTTGAATCTTCTGAATTCTTTTATGTATGATTGGTTTATCTTTGCAAGTCTCTTCAAATTATCAGTTTGGTTTGGCCTACTAGATTGATCTTTCTTGCAATGGGAGAAGTGCTTAGCTTTGGGTTCAATCTTGCGGTGTCCTTTCCCAATGACAGTAGGGGCAGAAAGGCACGTATTGTATTGTTGCCATCGAGGATAACAAGATGGGGTTTTTATCATATTGCATGAATGTATCCCTCTACATCATGTCATCTTGCTTAAGGCGTTACTCTGTTCTTATGGACTTAATACTCTAGATGCATGCTGGATAGCGGTTGATGTGTGGAGTAATTGTAGTAGATGCAGGTAGGAGTCGGTCTACTTGTCTCGGACGTGATGCCTATATACATGATCATACCTAGATATTCTCATAACTATGCTCAATTCTGTCAATTGCTCAACAGTAATTTGTTCACCCACCGTAAAATACTTATGCTCTTGAGAGAAGCCACTAGAGAAACCTATGGCCCCCGGGTCTATCATCCATCATATTAATCTTCCAACACTTAGCTATTCCCGTTGCTTTTTATTTTACTTTGCATCTTTATCATAAAAATAACAAAAAATTATCTTATCATTTCTATCAGATTTCACTCTCGTAAGTGACCGTGTAGGGATTGACAACCCCTTATCGCGTTGGTTGCAAGGATTTATTTGTTTTTGTAGGTACGAGGGACTCGCGCGTAGCCTCCTACTGGATCGTTACCTTGGTTCTCAAAAACTGAGGGAAATACTTACGCTACTTTGCTGCATCACCCTTTCCTTTTCAAGGGAAAACCAACGCAGTGGTCAAGAGGTAGCACATACCCCATGGGGTTAACAAATCGAAGTTGTATTCGGAAATCATAAAACTTACTGGAGTGGCCGGATGAGAGCAGTCTAGGCTGATGTCTTCGGTCGTCTCCGGCCACGACTTCTGGGCCTTGAAAAGCAGCTTCGAGATCTCTTCATGCGTCATGCCAAAGAATCGCGGTAGGGTCCGAGGGCCGGCCGGATTGAACTCCCACGTATGGAGAGTCCGGCGCTGGCAGGGGAGAATCTGGCGAAAAAGCATAACCTGGATCACGTCGGTGAGACTGGTGTCCTTCTCTATCATACTCTTGATGCGCTTCTGCAGCGTCGTCACCTCGTCGGACGACGCCCAATCCAAGCCTTTGTTAATCCATGATGCAAGCCGCATTGGAGGCCCAGATTTGAACTCAGGAATGGCGGCCCATGTGGCGTCACGAGGTTCCGTGATGTAGAACCACTCCTGTTGCCATCCCTTCACGGTCTCCACAAAGGTCCCCTTGGGCCAGGTGACGTTGGGGAGCTTTCTCACCATGGCGCCGCCACATTCCGCATGTTGACCATCGACCACTTTCGGCTTTACATTGAAGACCTTGAGCCATAGGCCAAAGTGGGGAGTAATGCGGACGAACGCTTCACACACGACGATGAACGCCGAAATATTGAGGAAGGAATATGGGGCTAGATCATGGAAATCTAGCCCGTAATAGAACATGAGGCCGCGGACGAAAGGATGGAGGGGAAACCCTAGTCCGCGAAGAAAGTGGGGGATGAACACTACCCTCTCATTTGGCTCCGGAGTAGGGACGATCTACTTTTTGGCTGGAAGCCGATGCGTGATGTCCGCGGCCAAGTAGCCCGGTTCCCGGAGTTCCTTAACGCTCCTCCCCGTAACGGAGGAAGCCATCCACTTGCCCTGCACGCCGGATCCGGACATGGCTATAGTGTTTGGTGGGCCGGAAATGATTGAAACTTGGGCGCTGGAGCTCAAGGACGGAAGGGCTGAGGAAGAAGAAGGCGGGGTAAAAAGATGGGTCCTTATCCCCTTATAAAGGCAGTGAATATCAAGCGCCCCCTCACAAGCCTTAAAACTCGCCTATTCCTAAGGGGTCGTGCGGACGGCACGGTTGGATTACCCAAACCCGTATTGATGAGAATTCCGCAATAAGGGGACACGATCTTTGTTTTGACAAGACATGTCAATGGAGGCCGCTCCTCGAAACACGCAGTGGGAGACCACAAAACGGTTCAAGATAATAATAAGGCCAAACGTGACGTCTCGCCGAAAAAGCTATCAGTGGACATGCCTTATTTTGATTAAGTATTTCGCCTTATGGTTCCGGGTTGTAACTGTTATGCGGAGCCGGATATAGTTCTCTTGTTCAACAGCTTTGAAGTATTTGGAGGAGGAATCCGCCTTGCAATGCCGAAGACAATCTGCGCACCGGACATATCGTCATTGAAGCCTTGTTCAGGGGCTACTGAGGGAGTCCTGGATTAGGGGGTCCCCGGGCGTCCGGGCTATGCAACATGGGCCAGACTAGTAGGCCGTGAAGATGCAAGATAGAAGGCCTTCCCCCGTGTCCGGATGGGACTCTCCTTTGCGTGGATAGCAAGCTTGGTGTTCAAAGTTTCCTTTCTCTGTAAACCGACTCTGTACAACCCTAGGCCCCTCCGGTGGCTATATAAACCGGAGGGTTTAGTCTGTAGAGATCAAGACAAACAATACAGGCTAGACATCTAGGGTTTAGCCATTACGATCTCGAGGTAGATCAACTCTTGTAACCCCTATACTTATCAAAGTCAATCAAGCAGGAAGTAGGGTATTACCTCCATTAAGAGGGCCCGAACCTGGGTAAACATTGTGTCCCCTGTCTCCTATTACCTTCGATCCTCAGACACACAATTCGGGACCCCCTACCCGAGATCTGCCGGTTTTGACAATGACAGGCCCCAACCAAGCCACATGCCGGGTATGGGGCACACACCGGTCCGGTGCGCTCAAAGGCCGCCGCCACCAACTGCCACTACTCCATCTTCAGAGCTGTACTGAAGCATCATTGTTGCCCGGTCTAACTGCCGTCAACGCCACCACGGCGCCCAATGGCACCACCACCCTGCGCAAACTGCTGAGCACGTCACGGTCACCGCTGGTACACCTCAGCACCATGCCGCCAAGTACCACCAGCCGACACTGCTTGAAGTTTCTGGAAGATCTGTCGTGCGTAGCACCTGCCGACCAGGCATGACAAAGCGTAGCACCTGTCGGCCAGGCATGACTTGACATCTCCACTGAAGCTCTATGCAACACAAAGCCGCTCCACCTCCTGCCTCTGACCACTGGTCCTCAAAAGATGCTCCCAAGAGAGAAACGCCACCGTAGTGTCGCAATCATCCGATCTGAAAGACCAGATCCAAGGATTTTCCCCAGAGCAGTACGAGTGGGTCGACATAAGTCACACAATGATGCCTTCATCAAGGTAACAACGTAGAACGCCGCCATCGCCTGCCGTCGGCTCGGTTTTCACCGGCAACTATATCTCCCCGACTCACAGCCAGTAATGGATCACAGATCCGGAGATCCGAACACCCAGCCTCAGGCCGACCAACTCTGACGGAAGAGATGAACAGCACCGCTTGTTGCATCGGTCAGAACAGATCTGACCGGAGGTGCCACCGACGAGACCACCAGGCCCTCCACGCCGCCGTCGTCGATCTGAAGGCGGTATGCACGACACCGCAGCCTAGATGGCCGCCGTCGCCGACCGCAGCCGCCACCGCCTCCGTCCGAAAAGGCCGGCCGCAGCGCCCGCAGCCCACGCGTCGTCCGTGGCTGGGCTACCCGTCCCGCCTAGCCGCCACTGTCCAAGGACGGGCTGGCCGCCCGCCACCTGTCGCAGCCGCAGAACCCAGATCGGCCGCGCCGCCACACTTCTAGGGGTCCCACCCCAACCCAGAGACGCGTGAGAGAGGAGATCCCCGCCACCACCGTCGACCCCCGGGTTTACTGATGTATTCTGGATGTATCTCTAGATGGTCAAAATAGTGTTTGCAGGTCATCTTTATTGGCAATTCTAACCTGCTAGCCACGTTATGGTGAAACAAATATCTTTTGATGGTACGGCTTCCACACATCTCCTTTGTCGTTCAACACATAATCTCCTAACCTGTGAAGAAATTAGCTTGCAGGAATCTGCTTTGGTGGTATGACTTCCATAATCTTATTTGTCGTCAACACATCATCTATGTGTAAATGTGTGATTACTGATGTATGTTGGATGTATCTCTAGATAATCAAAATATTATGTGTTTGCAGGTTCCTTTTTTATGTTAAAGTTCTTCTCAATGGTGGGCAATTCTATCCTGCTAGACAAATTATGGTAATCCAACTTATTTTCCATGTCTATGCATCTCTTTTTGTATTGTTCAATAGTTATAATTGTCATTATCTCAATTCAGGCGATGGCTCATACTACTCGATGGTCAAATCTGCCACATTGTCACGACTGGGTTAGCCAGAGATGTTTGTCGCTGTTTCCAAGCTCAATGAGGTCAACTTGGAGACTATTTAATTAAGTATCCTTTCTTTGGCTATTTAATCGATTGGGGCATGTTTTTCTTTGTTCATACATCATGTTCATATTGACTTGGAGTTTGCAAAGATAGTGTAGTGGTTCTGGTAACACATCTTCAAGCTCAAGTTACTGAACCTAATTGGTTTGGTGTGTAGTTCATCTTGATATCATATCATGGAACTAAATTTAGGGAAATTTGTTGCCCTGAAATGATATTTTAATTCTTGGGCACATTATATCAATATAAACGTGAAATTACCTACTCCCGAGTGCATAAGTTATGCCACTATTATGGGACTGTAGCATATGATTTATGGGTCTACATTGATATGTTAGTAGTTGCTCATTACTTTTCTGAACTCTGCTTAGTTCTACATCTGTAATTTTTAGTGATCTATTTCTTCTTTGCCTTTCTTCTTTAGCAAACAGAGTTATTTATATTTACAGTATGTGGATGAGGTCATACATTACGACCTTTATCCAATATTAGAATCTTGCAAAAGTCTGACGTGGTTTGAGAACATTGAGATGCATTTTAGTCGTCTTGCTATGTTCGAAGAGGTACCATGCTTAGATCAATTTTTTTGGTTTATCAATTCCATCCTTTAGTTATGTTTTTGCTATTTTGTCATTCCTTTTTCTGATTTGAGTAATTTAGTTGTGATGTGATTCTCGGGTGGTGTTGCCATAGGAGGGTGGGATTGTGATGTTAGTTACTCAATTCAGCATCAAGAGAAAAATTGATTGTAACATGCTGGTTTCAAAGCATGTTCCGACAAAAAAATTGTTGCTCTTCAAGAATTGATGAATTATAAATTTATAATGCATGAGTGTGCAATTTAGTAGGTTAGTGAAGTAAAGAATTTAGAGCAACAATTTATGTGTTTGTTAGCAAACCGATGAATTCAGAGCAACCATTTATGTGTGCTCCATCTTTGTGAATTGCTCTTTTGTCACACATAACGCATTTCTTATGCTTCTTCAGCTTTAAGATTATAACAATGAAGGCTCCATCATTGCTTTGTTTGGTCAACACCTGAAAGATCGTGGATGTCGCCTAGAGGGGGGGTGACTAGGCGCTTTTAAAATAATTACGGTTTAGGCTTGAATAAATGCGGAATAAACCTAGCGGTTAATTTGTCAAGCACAAAACCTACAACAACTAGGCTCACCTATGTGCACCAACAACTTATGCTAAGCAAGATAAACAATTAAGTGATAGCAAGATATATCACAAGAAACAATATGGCTATCACAAAGTAAAGTGCATAAGTAAAGGGCTCGGGTAAGAGATAACCGAGGTACGCGGAGACGACGATGTATCCCGAAGTTCACACCCTTGCGGATGCTAATCTCCGTTTGGAGCGGTGTGGAGGCACAATGCTCCCCAAGAAGCCACTAGGGCCACCGTAATATCCTCACGCCCTCGCACAATGCAAGATGCCGTGATTCCACTAAGGGACCCTTGAGGGCGGTCACCGAACCCGTACAAATGGAAACCCTTGGGGGGTGGTCACCGAACCCGTACACTTTGGCAACCCTTGGGCGCGGTCACCGGTACCCGTCAAATTGCTCGGGGCGATCTCCACAACCTAATTGGAGACCCCGACGCTTGCCCGGAGCTTTACACCACAATGATTGAGCTCCAAGCACCACCAACCGTCTAGGGCGCCAAAGTACCCAAGAGGAACAAGCTCAAGGGCACCAAGGACCCAAGAGTAATAAGCTTCTCAACTCGTAACTTCCACGTATCACGTGGAGAACTCAAACCGATGCACCAAATGCAATGGCGAGGGCACACGGAGTGCCCAAGTCCTTCTCTCCCAAATCCCACCAAAGCAACTAATGCTAGGGAGGAAAATGTGAGGAAGAACGAAAGAAGAACACGAAGAACTCCAAGATCTAGATCCAAGGGGTTCCCCTCACTTAGAGGAGAAAGTGATTGGTGGAAACGTGGATCTAGATCTCCTCTCTCTTTTCCCTCAAGAACTAGAAAGAATCATTGGAGGGATTGAGAGTTAGCAAGCTCGAAGAAGGTCAACAATGGGGGAAGAACACGAGCTCAAAGGATAAGGTTGAATGGGGAAGAAGACCCCCTTTTATAGGAGCTCCCGAATCCAACCGTTATGCTCACAGCCCACACAGAGCGGTACTACCGCTCCAAGGAGCGGTACTACCGCTAGGGCGGTAGTACCCCTTCGAAACACAACAGCGAGGAGGCAAAAAGGCCAGAAGAACCGTCGGAGCGGTAGTACCGCTCATCCTCACGGTAGTACCGCTCGACCTCACGGTACTACCGCAAATGGCAGCGGTACTACTGCTTGCGAGCGGTACTAAAAAAATACTTCTGTGCCTACTTCCGCTGAGCAAAACACGAGATTTTGGTCCAGAGCGGTACTACCGCTTAGGAGCCGCGGTAGTACTGCTCTGGAGCGGTACTACCGCTTAGGAGCCGTGGTAGTACTGCTCTGGAGCGGTAGTAAAAAATTACATCCGCTCTAGTCGCGGTAGTACCGCTGCAGCCTGTAACATCCCAAATTTTGGAATGTTAATATAATTAATTGAATTATTTGTTTGTTTGCTTGAGTGAATTAAACTTGAGTGAAATTTGAACCTTTTCAAAAACTTTTGAAAGAGAGGGAATAAAATGACTTTCCCCTTCTCCGGTAAATTCAAATTCATCCTATTAAAATCAATGAGAGAAGATGACATGACTTCTTCAACTATGAAGAATTTGAACGGAGTTTTGCAATTTAATTCTTTCAAATATTTGCACTTGTTTCTCTATTTTTCTTCCCAGAAATACCCGAAAATAAATTCTTGCAAGCAAGAAAGAGCGGAGGAAAATGACCCTCCAAAATCAGGGGCATTTTTGAAAATATTTGAGCCAAGAAAAACCAAAGTTTTTATTTAAAAAACTTATTTGCAAAAAGAAATAAAGCCTTTAGGATTTTCTGAAAAATATTTTTTTTAAGTTTTTATTTTGGCCGTGGAATAATGCTCATCATCTACATTTTATTTTTCTGATAATTTTAGTATATAAAACTCTTTATTCGAATTGATTTGATTTCCTTTTTATTGTTTTAGTTTCCTAATTTTAAAAATAGGAATGGAATCGTTTTATTAGGAAAAACCTGGCCCATTAAGCACTTTCCTATTCTAGCCCAACAAGAGATCATCTCCTTCCTCTATTTCCTCTCACGTTACTGAAGCTTTCCATATCCATGGAGACAGGAATCTCCACCTTCCCGATCTCCCTCGTCTTTCCATCCCAGCGCCTCCCGAGACCGCCTATAAAACCCCTCCTCTCCTCGCTCCATTTTTCCCATCACCATGCCCTCTCCCTGCCCGTAGCCTTCTCGCCACCGTCCTCCTTTTCCTGCCTAGAACGCTCACCAGAGCTCTCCTGAACCTCCCATCGCCCAGCGCCACCTCCCCAGCGCCGACCCCTCCTCCGCCACCCCACCTCGCCGGCGACCTCGCCCCTCGCCGAGCAGCCTCCACATCGCCGTCTCCTTCCTGCCATCTCTGCCTCACGTCAGGTAACTCCGTTTTTTTTCAGATTTATTCCTGTAATAGATTTAGTTCCGTTCTTGTTTAGCTTATAACTTTTGATCTAGAAGTCCAATGATGCTGATTCTTTTTGCGTTAGATCACAATTTTCTTGTAGTTTCCAAAAATATATAATTTGTCTATGTTTGGATTTATAAAATTGAGTTACATCAGATTTGAATTAAAGCTTGTTTTGCTTATTCCAGGAGTTTCATAATAGATTTTTATTTAATTCTTTTTGCTCCTAGTTGCTTAATGAAATATTTTCTGTTTAGTTAACATAAAACCATGATTAGGTGATGTTAAGAAATTTTTGTTATATAAAACTATTTTTGTTGTTATTTGAAGTAGGAAAACTTTGAGTTGTTTTTTTTTAAGTTTTCCTTTGGGTTTTGCTTTGTTGGTTTTGGTGTGTTACTTTGTTATGTTATGTTATGCTATGTGCTTATTATAGTTATTGTTTGCCTCGGTAGAATTTCCGGAGTGCGAAGATTGCTACTCTGAAACCCTAGTTTTTGAAGATCGTCAACATCACCGAGCAAGTTCACTTTGACCATGCTTTCTTACCTATGTTTTATTGCATTTAGTGGCACCTTTGCAACCACCCTCAAGAGTGTTATTGAAATTCTTGTAGTTGAGTAGTATGCATGAGGTAGGAACCCATCACCCTGTTACCAAGCCCGGGACGTTATTTTATTCTAATGCTACGCTGTAGTAGACGGGGTTTGGTATGAGTGTTCGAGAGTGGTGTGAAGAAGGAGGACTCTACGTCAATGACGACAACTCCATGATGGAATCTGCAAGGACTGCATCTTCAAGACCTCAAGACTTCAAGACTCGAGACAAGAATTCAATACACACTACTGGGTGAAGGACGGTTGACGGGCACCCTGGAGAAACCAGTGGTTGGCCGGGATGCATGGAGAAGCGCCATGACATCTTGCGGAAAGCTTCACCCAGACTCAAAGAGACGGAAGAATACTTCATGCCGGAAGCTTACCTGTGCAACCGCAAGTCATTATGGGCTCTGGCTTGGTTGACCTTAGTTGTGACTCTGGCTGGGGCGGTACTAGCAGATGTAGAACTATGGTAGGATGGGTTGAGTACGGACGGTGGTCGAGGAACTCTTTGGAAGACCATGTTTGGTCATCTTGTTCTCAAACACCACAAGTGCGAGAACGTAACGAGAGGGATCGAATCTTGCGGGTAAAGTGTACAAACCTCTGCAGAGGGTTATAACCTAATCGATTAGCCGTGTCCCCGGTTACGGACAATTTGAGCATCTGGACTTGGATCTATCTCGGAACTCTCAACACCGGACTGATAACTTAATTGTGGGCAACTTATGATGATTTGGGCTATGAGACATCGGTTGGCGGAACCATGTCATGATAGAAGGCTCCATAGTACAGACTTCATTTTTTCCTTTGATGTAGGTAAAATAAAACCAGCTTTTACGCAAACAAAACTCAGATCTGAGCCACAAAGCCATACCGCATATAGTATAGTTTATCATCTGTTTTCTCTTATTGTGATCTTGCGGTACATTCAATGTACTGACCTACACGGCTGCAACGTATCATGTTGCAGATATTTCCTCGACAGTAAGAATTACGATCAGGGTTACGGTCTACACTCAACCCGCCGATGGCGTTGATGGGACTCCACACCCGCTTGATTGTTTCATTGAGTATCATGAGGTATATATCAGTTTTACGTTATTTATGCATGTGATTGCACTTTGATATATACATTGATGTACTTGTGTGTGCCAAAGATACTTGATCCGTGGATGGCACAAGAATACGAGGCTTGACCGTCTCGAGGTCGGGTCGCCATGAATATGGTATCGAGCACATGTTGGCTGTAGAACGTGACCCTAGAAAATGACTTAGTAATATGAAGACCTCAATAGGAATGACCTTTGTTTTGTACTACTCTCGTAACACCCGATTCCTCTTCTTGAACCCTCCTTATTTCAAACTATAGATGGAGAGCTACACTCGAACAAAAGAGAACACTACGAGAAGGTTCTTGGAGGCCCCTTCCTTGTGGAGCTAGTCGCTGCTGAAGTTACCGATACCGAGATCAAGGCAACTAAGAGGACGCCCAGATCGTGGGGAGTCAAGACCCAAGTTTTTGGTCGTAAAGAAGCCCCTAAGACTGCAGACATCAGCTTCGAACTATAAATGGTGATCGTGATATGGGCATCAACACTGCCGTCCATGATGCTATTGCACGCTTATGCTATCGCCATCGTGTTGCACTAAACCCACACTTCTTTGGAAGGATGGGATGGCGAAGTCCGATGGAGCAACTATTGCCTTGACGGAAGCGCAAAAGATGAAGTTCTCCCCACTATTAGTGTACAATCAGGATCTGGAACAATACGTCAAGAATCTTCAGATGGACCTCCTGGAAGCCCTGTTTGACAATGAAGCACTACGAGAAGAAGTCAAGACTCGGTGAAAGGTAAACCAGCTGGAGGAGGAGAACCTCGAGATCTCGAGTATCGCCGAGAATGTAAGAACAGCAGGACCATGTCTCATGCAAAGGATGTTGAAATCCAGAAGCTCAAGGAACAACTTCAGGACATACAGGGTCGTCACAAGAAACTCCGCGTCGACAGGGAAAATCTAGCAGAAGAACTGGAAGAGATCAAGTCCACACAGAAAACCCAAGAAATTAGTAGTATTCCACCATGAGAGAAATAAAGATGAACGCCACTCGATTTAAGTATCGACCATGCCAAATTATGTGGGTGGCGATCTTGTAGTATTGATTGAATAAATGAATGCTTGGTTGCTATTATTTTTTTGTGTGTTTATTGAATGGTTGGATAGATGCAATATTCGTAGGTTTGTATTTATTTCAACCATGAGAGACGTAAGTTACGGAAGAATGGTAGCAGGCCTTCATATGGGAACAGATCGAGAATTGGAAACTCCGAGCATTGAAGACCAAGAAATGAGGACTTAGAAACGAAACCCTAGAAGAACGACCCATTACAAACGATAATTTTGTTGATGAGTGGGTAATTGCTTTCTCTTTCTATCTCAACCAAACCCGGAATCTTGAACCCATGGACAATCAGACACCAAACTTTTACGAGACAATTGCAATTTCCCCATGGAGATACATTCCTTGTTACGAGCACCCTCCTATCCTACACATGCAGATGACAACCCTTTATGAGTCTTTCCTTAAGGGCTCAAACGATCATGACCACGACCAGTGATCATGATTACCCAAGATCTTGAAGGACATGATGAAGCATATTCACCTTGAAGGAGATGCAGTCTACAAAGGCTACCCTTTCATGCAAAAGGGAGTGGAACTTTGGTATGTGGAGGTACACCTCCACCATTTGAAAAGAGTTTGTCCAAAGATGATGGGGCAGACTTTTCATTTCACGGTGCCACAAGCAACTTTCTTCGATGCTGTTCGTGAAGCAGCCATGGAAGCCATACGCCAGATCGGAGAAATACTTGAAGCAAGACTCCGTTATACTCAGGAATACCTAAGCGAAGTGCATGCAGAAATGATGGAGGTGAAGCTCAAGGCCACCACGATGAAACAGAAGATTGAAGATTTCAAGGCGCATGTCGCACAATTCCAGTGGGACTGAAGAATCCTCAAGGAGGAAAAATGAATAAAGTTGGAAGTAATGTCTGACCATCAAATCATGTGGGTGGCAGCATTTGTAACAAAGTACTTTTTGGAATTTGGATTTACGAAAATGATTAAGGATGTAATGAAAGATTGCTATGAAAATAATGAGATGTTATGGATAAACTTGTGCATTTATTTTGGTCATAGTACTCTGTAAAACCACAGGATCAATGAAGAAAGAAATGTGTTATCCATGACGGTCCATAGAAGGAAGCTGGACAAAATAAGTTGAAATTTTGCTTTTGATATGATGGTATGAAGAAACAGAGTACTACTGGATTTAAAGGAGGTGTAACAAGAGGGTTACTCCAAGGATGAGTTAAAGCTGCACTAGTGTTGAAGTGGGCCATAACCCACAGGCCCAGGATTTTGAGAAGGAACAGATGTAACCTTGATAAAGGAATAAATTGGAAGAATCAGTAATCCAATCATCATACGTTCCGTAGGAGGTTACGCAAAAACCTGAGAGTGGTGAAGTAACGATAGATGTTTTGTTTGGCTTGCAGAAACCATGGATTTACTCGAAACCAGTTCGAGAACAAGAGAAATTCTGCAATGCTTGTGAGTATGCCCAAGTGTTAGAATACGTGATTCGATATTTACATATGTGGTAATGATTCAAGTACGGGATGGATTGGCCCCCATACCGGAGACTTCTATCATGAACTATCATATGTTGATGGAAAATCAGAGAGCCTTGAAAAACTTAGAAGAGTGTCGACGCGATAAGCCATAAAACCATAAAATGGTAGGACGATGGAACCCCATTACAGGCAACCGTTGCCAAACGTAGGTTATACGGTGAGGTTCAACCCAGACCCGTTTTCTGCAGGAGAAAACCATAAATTGTAGACCACCATGAGTGTTTCGATAGTTGTTTAGAATGGACACAGACCCATCAGCTAAGAAGATCCGGTCTCGGACGAACTTCAACTTTGACGAACCGACCCAAGCTTTTGAGGAAAACTCTATGCTTCGATGTAAGAGCTTTAATGAAGGAGCTATTGTAAGATATGTGAAGAGACATACATTGTCAGCCCTCCAGAGGAAATATCTGAGTTTATTGGAACCATGACCTTGTTTTTAAGTGTGGTAGCACCCCGACCTTTCGACCAAGACATTTGCTAGAAGACCCCAACCCTAACCTTTTCTTGCTAGCCTCTTGAATCTCGAGGACGAGATTCATTTTAAGTGTAGTAGGTTTGTAACATCCCAAATTTTGGAATGTTAATATAATTAATTGAATTATTTGTTTGTTTGCTTGAGTGAATTAAACTTGAGTGAAATTTGAACCTTTTCAAAAACTTTTGAAAGAGAGGAATAAAATGACTTTCCCTTCTCCGTAAATTCAAATTCATCCTATTAAAATCAATGAGAGAAGATGACATGACTTCTTCAACTATGAAGAATTTGAACGGAGTTTTGCAATTTAATTCTTTCAAATATTTGCACTTGTTTCTCTATTTTTCTTCCCGAGAAATACCCGAAAATAAATTCTTGCAAGCAAGAAAGAGCGGAGGAAAATGACCCTCCAAAATCAGGGCATTTTGAAAATATTTGAGCCAAGAAAAACCAAAGTTTTTATTTAAAATTATTTGCAAAAAGAAATAAAGCCTTTAGGGATTTTCTGAAAAACATTTTTTAAGTTTTTATTTTGGCCGTGGAATAATGCTCATCATCTACATTTTATTTTTCTGATAATTTTAGTATATAAAACTCTTTATTCGAATTGATTTGATTTCCTTTTATTGTTTTAGTTTCCTAATTTTAAAAATAGGAATGGAATCGTTTTATTAGGAAAAACCTGGCCCATTAAGCACTTTCCTATTCTAGCCCAATAAGAGATCATCTCCTTCCTCTATTTCCTCTCACGTTACTGAAGCTTTCCATATCCATGGAGACAGGAATCTCCACCTTCCCGATCTCCCTCGTCTTTCCATCCCAGCGCCTCCCGAGACCGCCTATAAAACCCCTCCTCTCCTCGCTCCATTTTTCCCATCACCATGCCCTCTCCTGCCCGTAGCCTTCTCGCCACCGTCCTCCTTTTCCTGCCTAGAACGCCACCAGAGCTCTCCTGGAACCTCCCATCGCCCAGCGCCACCTCCCAAACGCCGACCCCTCCTCCGCCACCCCACCTCTGCCGGGCGACCTCGCCCCGCCGAGCAGCCCTCCACATCGCCGTCTCCTTCCTGCCATCTCTGCCTCACGTACAGGTAACTCCGTTTTCGTTTTCAGATTTATTCCTGTAACAGATTTAGTTCCGTTCTTGTTTAGCTTATAACTTTTGATCTAGAAGTCCAATGATGCTGATTCTTTTTGCGTTAGATCACAATTTTCTTGTAGTTTCAAAAATATATAATTTGTCTATGTTTGGATTTATAAAATTGAGTTACATCAGATTTGAATTAAAGCTTGTTTTGCTTATTCAGGAGTTTCATAATAGATTTTTATTTAATTCTTTTTGCTCCTAGTTGCTTAATGAAATATTTTCTGTTTAGTTAACATAAAACCATGATTAGGTGATGTTAAGAAATTTTTGTTATATAAAACTATTTTTGTTGTTATTTGAAGTAGGAAAACTTTGAGTTGTTTTTTTTAAGTTTTCCTTTGGGTTTTGCTTTGTTGGTTTTGGTGTGTTACTTTGTTATGTTATGTTATGCTATGTGCTTATTATAGTTATTGTTTGCCTCGGTAGAATTTCCGAGTGCGAAGATTGCTACTACTGAAACCCTAGTTTTTGAAGATCGTCAACATCACCGAGCAAGTTCACTTTGACCATGCTTTCTTACCTATGTTTTATTGCATTTAGTGGCACCTTTGCAACCACCCCTCAGTAGTGTTATTGAAATTCTTGTAGTTGAGTAGTATGCATGAGGTAGGAACCCATCACCCTGTTACCAAGCCCGGACGTTATTTTATTCTAATGCTACGCTGTAGTAGACGGGTTTGGTATGAGTGTTCGAGTGGTGTGAAGAAGGAGGACTCTCGTCAATGACGACAACTCCATGATGGAATCTGCAAGGACTGCATCTTCAAGACCTCAAGACTTCAAGACTCGAGACAAGAATTCAATACACACTCTTGGGTGAAGGACGGTTGACGGGCACCTGGAGAAACCAGTGGTTGGCGGGATGCATGGAGAAGCGCCATGACATCTTGCGGAAAGCTTCACCCAGACTCAAAGAGACGGAAGAATACTTCATGCCCGGAAGCTTACCTGCAACCGCAAGTCATTATGGGCTCGCTTGGTTGACCTTAGTTGTGACTCTGGCTGGGACGGTACTAGCAGATGTAGAACTATGGTAGGATGGGTTGAGTACCGGACAGTGGTCAGAGGAACTCTTTGGAAGACCATGTTTCGGTCATCTTGTTCTCAAACACCCTGAAGTGCGAGAACGTAACGAGAGGGATCGAATCTTGCGGGTAAAGTGTACAAACCTCTGCAGAGGGTTATAACCTAATCGATTAGCCGTGTCCCCGGTTACGGACAATTTGAGCATCTGGACTTGGATCTATCTCGGAACTCTCAACACCGGACTGATAACTTAATTGTGGGCAACTTATGATGATTTGGGCTATGAGACATCGGTTGGCGGAACCATGTCATGATAGAAGGCTCCATAGTACAGACTTCATTTTTTCCTTTGATGTAGGTAAAATAAAACCAGCTTTTACGCAAACAAAACTCAAGATCAGAGCCACAAAGCCATACCGCATATAGTATAGTTTATCATCTGTTTTCTCTTATTGTGATCTTGCCGGTACATTCAATGTACTGACCTACACGGCTGCAACGTATCATGTTGCAGATATTTCCTCGACGAGTAAGAATTACGATACAGGGTTACGGTCTACACTCAACCTGCCGATGGCGTTGATGGGACTCCACACCCGTTTGATTGTTTCCGCTGAGTATCATGAGGTATATATCAGTTTTACGTTATTTATGCATGTGATTGCACTTTGATATATACATTGATGTACTGTGTGTGCCAGCATACTGATCCAGGGATGGCACAGTAACACAGAGGCTTGACCGTCTGAGGTCGGGTCGCTACACAGCCTTTACCAAAACAACCACAACTTTTGCAAACGGACTCCGAATTCAAAGAAACCAAGTTTGTTGGAAAGCTAGCGACAAGGGCTAACACAATCTTGAAATAAATACCAATAAGAAGCAAATGAGAAAAGGCCCAAAGGAAAATGGTGAGAACCCTTCCTCGGAAAAGACCGGTAAAACCTCCAACACCGAAAACATCATAGAAGACGCATGTGAACTCCGTTTTCGATGAACTCAAGCTTGTCATCAAGATGACCATAAGCTCTAAGACTCAAAAAGAGAACCAAACAACAACCAAGAAACATGATGCAAGGATGCAAGGGTTTGAGCTCTCTACTAACGATACGATCAAGCTACCAACTTGAGAGCCCCCCTTGATAGTACGGCAAACGATCATATAACCCGGTCTCCCTACTACCACCACGAGACCGGTAAAATAGAAAACATATCAAGGGCAAACCTTTGCCTTGCACATGGCCCACTTGAGCTAGATGATGACGATCTTGACTCCCTCAAGACGGACCAACTTTCTTGATTGTGTTGGCTCGATGAAGACTAGATGATTGCTCCCCCATAGTCCACTATGGGTGAGCCACTCTTCGGCACATCTTCACAAGTCCATTGACACCATAATGGATGGAAAGAATCAAGCACTTGATCTCTTCGTGATGCTCCACTTGAGCTTGCACACGGCAATCTTGATGACGATCACCACTTGATGTCATCCTTTCCATGGGTTGTATGATATCTTCCTCTGGACGCAAGCCCATGGACACGTACCTAACCCCAAATAGAACTCTCACATAGACCATGGGTTAGTACACAAAGTGCAATGGACAAAGCTTACCATACCATGGGATCACTTGATCCACTCTTGACTTAGTATTGATCAACCTTGAATCTTTCCAACTCTCTTCATTTGGATGATGTCTTGAAGGTAAACATGAATGATCACACAATCTTCTTCTTCAAGACATGCTTGCAATAAGCTCAACACTCACATGACCAATCTTTGGATAATTCCTTAATAGGACCTTGGTCAACTCATAAACTCCTTGAAACCAACACATGGACTTCAAGAAAAGCCTATAGACAAATCCTTCAAATATAACTCAAGACAACCATTAGTCCATAGAGATTGTCATCAATTACCAAAACCAAACATGGGGGTACCGCATGTTCTTTCAATCTCCCCCATTTTTGTAATTGATGACAATCACTTTCAAGAGAGTTTATATAAGGAATTATGCTTCACTATGCAATGCAACAACCAATGGTGCATGCGTATGAGATGCAAATGCTAAGGAACAAAACCAAAGCAAGAGGAGATAACTCTCTAAAGTTCTCCACAAAACTCTCTGAAACTTCTCCCCCATTGGCATCGATTGCCAAAATGGGCGAAAAGCTAAGAAGACCAATATAAATTGTGGTCCTCCATAAATTGTGTATTTCTTCACAAGAGAGTGGAATGCAATACACATATCCAACGGTAAATACTTGGAGGAACACAAACTATATTGAGGCACAAAGATTGCTAAAGAATGATATGCCACAAGGACATAACAAAGAGAGACACAAGAAATCAAGAAATCAAAAGATACCAATTGAAGCAAGCAATCAAAGGATATCAATTGAAACAACTAGACCAAAGATCCTACGAGCCACATGAATAAAGGATATTATGATATGGGCAAAGGAGTGTTCTAAAGAAACTAGAGAAGCTCCCCGTGATTTGCGCACACATAAGAATATTTGTATTTGGATACAAAGTGCACAAAATAGGATCATAGCTCCCCCAAAATCAATAGAAACTTACAACAAGTGCAAGTGAGCATATAGGAAACAAAGCCTAGTACTTGCAACAAACACATAGTTGAGCAACAAGTAAAAGAGGCAACTTAAGAATGGGCTCAACCAAAATGATATGTGTGAGTCAAGGCAATTCACTTGAGAAGACTAATGTACAGATGAGCATTAAGCATCAATAAAGTCTTGAAAGAATGAGGCACACGGTGCAAGGCCTATCATTCCCACGCACAACTAGCAATTGGGTTCACAAGCTTACTAATAAGCATATAAATAACATATGCTTGTGACAACCCGTGGTGAAGATAGAAGATGAAAGCCTCATCAAGACGAGGGATACCAATTAAGATGGCAAAAGCCTCGTAAAGTTAAGCATGAGGAAAATAATCTTCACCACACAAGAGTGCAACAAGATGCAGCGATAGAGGACACGCACTCAAGGCAAAATCTTTCACAGAGCCACCAAAGAAATAACAAAAGAAAGACAAGGTGGATGTGAATGAAAGGATATCATCTAGAGATGTAATTTCTCTCAAGTGTATAAGGGTCTAGGTAGACGAAATCATGACGATATATATCTACAAAGAAGAATGTACACCCGAAATAGTTACAACACGAAGGAACAAGATATCCAAAAGGAAGTCATACATATACCAATAAGATATTTACTTGGAAGCATAGCACATGGCTAGATATGGTCTTATTGGATATAGATGAATTCCTACCACACAACTATCAAAGACATCACAACTAGCAACATGAGATCATCATTGAGATGCTTTGAGAAAGTAAGCAAGAATCACAAGATATGAAATGAATATCATGCCAAGATGCAACCTACACAAGGTTGAATGCAAGAGAGGAGAGCATGAATAGATACTTGTTACCGAGACATCATTGGAAGGATGTAGTAGATACTAATTGAAGGTAGATAGTAGTTCATTGATCATCCTAGCTTGACTCCAATGAGCACATGGTGATGACACCTTCCTTGTGAGTGAGCCGAGCATCCAATGCATCTCCAAATGTTCCTAGAAGAACAACACAAACTAAACGGTACCCAAACTCATCGGGACCAAATAGTTAGAAACACCAATACATAGGACAAACTCCACATAAATATGTGCATATAGATATGAAAATGAATTTCATGCACATCTCATCCAAATTGAGACTAGGTGGAGTTTCCCCTATATATTGAGTTAAAGAAAGAAAGCAAGCCAAATAAACTACATGAAGTAAACATGCATGCTCAAGACTTTCAAAACCCGAAACCAAAAGACAAAGAAATGCCAAGTGAAAAGGATACCAAATGGAGAAATCATCACTTGGAAGATATCATTAAAGATACATCAAGGAATGAGATATCCATTGATACATACTAAACTAAAGATGTCAAACTCCCAAAGAGAGGATGGTTCCAAACAAACCAAGCTCTCAACAAAGTTTCATGATGGCACAAAGTACCAAAAAGAAATGGCTTGCCTTCCACCGAAACACACTTGATAAGGATCACAAGAAGAGTGTTCTAAAGAAAATAGGATAGCTCCCCCACGAGTTGTGCATTATATAGGATTTGCATTTGAATACAAAATGCACAAGGTGGGATCACCACTTTCACTATATCTAAAAAACACTAGACAGGAACAAAAAATAAACAAGATCCACAAGTGGTAGGGAAGACAACGGGAGTTGACACAAACCTTGGCAAGAGAAAAGGCAAATAAAGACAAAAACCAAAGTAAAGATGATCAACAGATTCTACCACACATAAGTGACTACCAATTGTCAAAGACAAGAAGTATTTGAAAATAAATCCCGGTGGTAGATAACAAGGACATCCAACATCATCTTCACAACAAACACAAGCAAATTGCCACTTGTAGAGCTAACTTGTCACCTAGGAACAATATAATTTACAATATCAATTCTAGGAGACACTATCTCAAATGTACACATTTTCTAGGCTTGTAATATGCACATAGCATATTACTCCCCCATAATGTGATACCAATAAGAACTTAACAAGAGGCAATAAGAGGATCCAACACGAGATAATCAATGGAATTTTTAGAATTTGAATTTCTCATGAGAGATATATCACCTAGCGACTAGATAATCTTGTAATATCAATACTAAATGGTATTCCTCATGTACACACATTTATAGGATTGTGAGGTGCACAAAGCACGTCACTCCCCAAAATGGGATGTTCCATTAATCTCTCACACGAGCCAACTAGGATACACACAAGAAGCAAAAGGCTCAACATACGGCACACACGCACATGATGTGCAAACCAACACACACATACTTGATTGCTCAAGATAATCAAGTTGGAAGCACAACATATACAAACACATGCAAGGAACAAAACCAACACATGCATGGGGAAAGTAACTTTCAATGTAAAAATTTAAGTACAAGTTACATAAGGAGGCACATTGGATATAAGATAGAAACTTGATAATCCAATTGACTTGGCTTGAGACAATAAGAATGACGAAGTCCCCTTAATTCTTCATAATGTAGCCAAGTCTCCAATGCCCTCCAACAACACCTATTGATCAAGTTTGAGCTCGTTGGTCCCCAACCAAGTTGGGTCCTAAGAGGTTAGTCACAATAGGCTTGGCAACCCAAATGGTTCTTTTCTTGACACCACTTTGAGTACCAACAAACTTGGCAAACACATTACCGACCTTATCCTTCCCAAGAGAATAGATATCATCAATAGTAATTGGGTTGGATAAGTTACCACTAGTGCATGAAGAAGCGAGGTGGCCTTTCTCACGACATAAGTAGCAACGTCTACTCTTCACTTTCTTCTCACTTGATTTCTCAACAAGATAAGCATTAACTTGGGTCTTCTTGGGAAGAGGCCTTTCTTCAACTTGAGGTTGAGCATGAGATTGAACTTGTGCCCTCTTCCCTTGTTGCTTGACACTAATGGCCTTCTTCTTCAATGGGCAAGATCTAACATGATGCCCTTCTACTTTGCACTTGAAGCAAACAATCTTGGCCGAATTCTTGACTTGTTCTTGGCCCTTCCTTTTGTTCATCTTGGACTTCTTCTTCTTATTGGAGTTGAATCCAAGTCCACCTTTGTCATTGGGGATTTTGCACACTCAAGATATTGTTGAGTGTGGATTTCCCTTGATGACTCTTTTCCAAGTCTTTCTTCAAAGAAGTGACTTGGGCCTTGAGCTCTTTGATTTCCTCTACATGGTTAGTCTCAACACAAGTACTAGAGGAAGTATAAGCTTCATCGTTAGAGCAACAAGGCAAGGAAAGCAATTCATCACAAGATGTACCAACATTGTGAGTAGATGAATTACAAGGACTAGCACATGGCAATATACTATTTTGACTAGAAGTAGTGCTAGTATCCACATGAGGCTCACTAGATGTTACCTTAGCAATCATGGCCTCATGAGCTATCTTTAGCACATTATGGGATACTAGAAGATCGTCATGAGAGCTTGAGAGTTTTTCATGGCTTTCTTCCAATTTCCCATAATTGCTAGATAGCAACTCAAGTTGAGCTCGTAGCTCAACATTCTCCTTCAAAATGGATGCTTCACAAGTAATAGAGTTAGTAGAACAAGCATCATCATTAACTACAATAGGAGGGGCAAACTTAGCAAGCTCTTTTAAATAAGAAGCTTCAAGTTGAGCATGAGACTCAGTGAGTTTGATGAGCTCACCCTTGATGACCCTTGAGCCATTTTCGAGGTGCTCAAAGTCCTCAAGGAGTCTAGCATGAGCAACTTCAAGCTTAGCATTTTTAGTTTTGAAATCATTGGCCACCTCAAGAGTTCTATCATGAGATTCCCTCACTCTAGATAATTCTAGAGCAAAAGTCTCCTCAAGAGATTCGGAGGTGGTTTGTTCATGTTCAAGAGCTTGAGATAGCTCCGCGATCTCATTTGCGTAATCACGCCCATGAGCTTCCATTTTCTCAATGGTGACATCATGCTCCTCTAGATGAGATTCCAACTCCTCAATGTATTTCTTGCCATCAATGGCAATGGACATTATTTCCATGAAGTTGGAACGAGCAATTTTATTTTTATGAAGAGCTTTAAAAATCATTTCCCCTTACTTTTTCAGGAGGCAACATTATCATTCTCTTCATCATTATCCTCATCATCATTAGCATCAACATCATCATCAAGAGACATATTGGGGTACAAAGTAGGAGATACCTTTGACGCCTTAGCCATAAGGCAAAAAGCAATAGATGATGGTGTAGGATCCCTTGAGGCACCATTAAACACCACATCTTGTTCCATGGAGTGTTGGGTTTCCTCTACATTGTTAGCACAACAATTCGAGGAAATAGATGCATTTTTATCATGGCAACAAGACATAGCAAGCATATCATCATGAGATTTAGTCAAGCAATTTCTACATGATATGCAAGGACTATCAACACAAGCATGTGAAACGTTTGGAGTACTCGAAGTGTTAAAGCCCAAATAAGGAACATTGCAATAATATTGTGATGAAGGATCATCCACAATAAGCATACTATCATCATTGCAATGACCAACACTACTCACCATATCATTACCTTGTGGCAAACCACATGTAGGTGAAGTAGAAGAAGTTGAGAAGACTATACGACCGGAGGTGGAGGGAGAACAATCATCCCCACAAATCTTGGACACACCATATTTATCTTGAAGCTTCGTCCACAACTCATGAGCATCTCGAACGGCATGAGTTTAAATATAACTACATTGCTCAAAGCATCAAAAGCACATTAGAAGCTTGAGCATTGAGATAAGAGTTTTCTCATCCTCTAAAGATAATCTTTGGGGATCCTTTGGAGGAGAAAACCCATATCTACAATTCGCTCTAAATTTGGGTCCATGACCCTAAAGAGATTAAGCATGAATTACCCAAACATCAAAATTTGTGCCATCGAAACTAAGAGTGTCGAGAAACCTAATCCCTAGTCGACATCTTTACTCTCTAGGCGTTAAGCCTAACAAAGAGAGACGAGGCTCGATACCAATTGAAAGATCGTGGATGTCGCCTAGAGGGGGTGAATAGGCGCTTTTAAAATAATTACGGTTTAGGCTTGAACAAATGCGGAATAAACCTAGCGTTAATTTGTCAAGCACAAAACCTACAACAACTAGGCTCACCTATGTGCACCAACAACTTATGCTAAGCAAGATAAACAACTAAGTGATAGCAAGATATATGACAAGAAACAATATGGCTATCACAAAGTAAAGTGCATAAGTAAAGGGCTCGGTAAGAGATAACCGAGGTACGCGGAGACGACGATGTATCCCGAAGTTCACACCCTTGCGGATGCTAATCTCCGCTTGGAGCGGTGTGGAGGCACAATGCTCCCAAGAAGCCACTAGGGCCACTGTAATCTCCTCACGCCCTCGCACAATGCAAGATGTCGTGGTTCCACTAAGGGACCCTTGAGGCGGTCACCGAACCCGTATAAATGGCAACCCTTGGGGCGGTCATCGAACCCAGACACACCCTTGGGGCGGTCACCGTACCACAAATTGCTCAGGCGATCTCCACAACCTAATTGGAGACCCGACGCTTGCCGGAGCTTTACACCACAATGATTGAGCTCCAAGCACCACCAACCGCCTAGGGCGCCAAAGCACCCAAGAGGAACAAGCTCAAGGGCACCAAGCACCCAAGAGTAATAAGCTTCTCAACTCAGTAACTTCCACGTATCACGTGGAGAACTCAAACCGATGCACCAAATGCAATGGAAAGGGCACACGGAGTGCCCAAGTCCTTCTCTCCCAAATCCCACCAAAGCAACTAATGCTAGGGAGGAAAATGAGAGGAAGAACGAAAGAAGAACACGAAGAACTCCAAGATCTAGATCCAAGGGTTCCCTCACTTAGAGGAGAAAGTGATTGGTGGAAACGTGGATCTAGATCTCCTCTCTCTTTTCCCTCAAGAACTAGCAAGAATCATTGGAGGGACTGAGAGTTAGCAAGCTCGAAGAAGGTCAACAATGGGGGAAGAACACGAGCTCAAAGGATAAGGTTGAATGGGGAAGAAGACCCCCTTTTATAGGAGCTCCCGAATCCAACCGTTATGCTCACAGCCCGCACAGAGCGGTACTACCGCTAGGGTGGTAGTACCCCTTCGAAACACAACAGCGAGGAGGCAAAAAGGCTAGAAGAACTGTCGGAGCGGTAGTACCGCTCGTCCTCACGGTACTACCGCTCGAGCTCACGGTACTACCGCAAATGGTAGCGGTACTACTGCTTGCGAGCGGTACTAAAAAATACTTCTGTGCCTACTTCCGCTGAGCAAAACACGAGATTTTGGTCCGGAGGGGTACTACCGCTTAGGAGCCACTGTAGTACTGCTCTGGAGCGGTACTACCGCTCAGGAGCCGCGGTAGTACTGCTCTGGAGCGGTAGTAAAAAATTACATCCGCTCTAGTCGCGGTAGTACCGCAGCAGCCTTTACCAAAACAACCACAACTTTTGCAAACGGACTCCGAATTCAAAGAAACCAAGTTTGTTGGAAAGCTAGCGAAGCTAACACAATCTTGAAAGAAATACCAATAAGAAGCAAATGAGAAAAGGCCCAAAGGAAAATGGTGAGAACCCTTCCTCGGAAAAGACCGGTAAAACCTCCAACACCGAAAACATCATAGAAGACGCATGTGAACTCCGTTTTCGATGAACTCAAGCTTGTCATCAAGATGACCATAAGCTCTAAGACTCACAAAGAGAACCAAACAACAACCAAGAAACATGATGCAAGGATGCAAGGGTTTGAGCTCTCTACTAACGATACGATCAAGCTACCAACTTGAGAGCCCCCCTTGATAGTACGGCAAACGATCATATAACCCGGTCTCCCTACTACCACCATGAGACCGGTAAAATAGAAAACCTATCAAGGGCAAACCTTTTCCTTGCACATGGTCCACTTGAGCTAGATGATGACGATCTTGACTCTCTCAAGATGGACCACCTTTCTTGATTGCGTTGGCTCGATGAAGACTAGATGATTGCTCCCCCATAGTCCATTATGGGTGAGCCACTCTTCGGCACATCTTCACAAGTCCATTGACACCATAATGGATGGAAAGAATCAAGCACTTGATCTCTTCGTGATGCTCCACTTGAACTTGCACACGACAATCTTGATGATGATCACCACTTGATGTCATCCTTTCCATGGGTTGTATGATATCTTCCTCTGGACGCAAGCCCATGGACACGTACCTAACCCCACATAGAACTCTCACATAGACCATGGGTTAGTACACAAAGTGCAATGGACAAAGCTTACCATACCATGGGATCACTTGATCCACTCTTGACTTAGTCTTGATCAACCTTGAATCTTTCCAACTCTCTTCATTTGGATGATGTCTTGAAGGTAAACATGAATGATCACACAATCTTCTGCTTCAAGACATGCTTGCAATAAGCTCAACACTCACATGACCAATCTTTGGATAATTCCTTAATAGCACCTTGCTCTACTCATAAACTCCTTGAAACCAACACATGGCCTTCAAGAAAAGCCTATAGACAAATCCTTCAAATATAACTCAAGACAACCATTAGTCCATAGAGATTGTCATCAATTACCAGAACCAAACATGGGGCACCACATGTTCTTTCAGCACCTATATTTTTCCATCTTATGTTTTCAACTGCCTACTTTTGTAGGAAAAGGGGGGAAATTACTAGCTACAATGTGATTCAATCAGTGCCGGGACATTCAGCTACCAAGTACTTTGCATCGCCATTCTTTACAAACATCAATTACTGATGGGTGTATTCATCACCTTAAATATAAATGCGACTGCTGACTACTTCCATTTATCTCCCATGAATACATGCTTGGTCTCTAAAGGAGTCCTTTTGCTTGATATCTCCTCTGAGCTATGGTTGTTTTCATAGCTTTGCGTTTATACTCCTAAATAAACTCTCTATTCATGATGTATTGTACCCTGCCTTGGTTACTTAACAAGTGTTTCAAATTATTTATATTCTTTTGTCTAATATATCCATTTTTTGCTGCAATTTCCGCAGCAACGCGCCGGGTATCATCTAGTTTGAATAGTAGTTCACACCTATTTGTCTCTCCCACCAAGTAGTACATACAAAATGATTTTTTTGGAGAGTGGTATCTTCTGAACCATGAATCCGGTTGCTGGTATTTTTATATATCTGAATAGTTCGCATCAAGAACTTTAAAATAAGACCAATATTGAATTCATTTCAAGTAATTTTATTTCACCGATTCCAAAGAACATATTTCACTCAACTAAAAAAGATATTTCACAATTAATGTGAGATTGAAATATGAAATTGGAATGCAACTAGTATATATAATGTGATACTGAAATATGAAATTGAAATTTTCATACCGCATTCATTTCAATTTTCAGAACAATTTCAATACCACACCGATTACAATTAATTTGAGATTGAAATGTGAAATTGGAATGCAACTAATAGATATAATGTGACACTGAAATAGCAAATATGAATTTGAAACTTTTATACCGCATCCATTTCAATATCCAGACCAGTTTCAGTAACACATCCTTTTCAATTAATGTGAGATTGAAATATGAAATTGGAATGTAACTAGTATATATAATGTGAAATTTGAAATTGAAATTTCCAGACCGCATCCATTTCAGTTTCCAGACCAGTTTCAGTACAACATATATTTCAATTAATGTTTCCAGACATATTTCACTCTTTTGAAATAGGACAACGCTAACGCCCACACGTGCGGTGGGAACCAAACCCGCCCACATGCCCTATAGCACACAGACTACGTCATGTCACCGCATGCATGCATGTGGAAATATTTTTGGATTTTCTGTTTTTAAAATATTTTATCTCTTAAATGAGAAATCCGATTGAAGATCCGTTTTCACCATTAAATCCCTGCGACGAGATCTTCGAAACTAGATCTCATATCAATATATTTCGACGAAATTTTTTTTGGTTAAAAGTTGTCGTGTCTATTGCACATGAATTGCCATGATGTTTACACTGAAGTTGCCATGATATTTTCAGCTATTTTCTTCTACATTTAAAAGTAAATTTTGACATATTATGAAATGGAGAATTAATAAAGTAGACTTGCCATGCACCATAAATTAAAGTTGCCATGATATACATGCACTTAAAATTGCCATGGTTCATACAAAAATATATTTTCATGATCAAAGTACTGGAATTGCAATCATCGAAAAACTAAAATTGCCGTCATATACAAACTAAAATTGCCACATGGCAACTTTAGTTTAAGCACTATAGTAACTACAGTGTAAACATCATGGCAACTTTTGGTCAAAAAATATTTCATCGAAACATATCAACATGGGGTCTAGTTTTGAAGATCTCGTCGAGACGGATTTAATGGTGAAAAAGGATTTTTAATTCGCTTTTTTAATTAGGAGATAAAACATTTTTAAGCCGAAAACCGAAAAGATTTCTGCTGATGTCATCTGTTCATACGTGGCAAAATGAGTGGTGACGGAGGCGTATGAGTGATGTGCAAACGCCCACACGTGTGGGCGTTAGTTCTTCCGTTGAATTAAACTGTTACACATTTCTAAAATCAGTTCCACAAGTTGACATTTCAGTTTGATATTATTTTACACTTTGAGAACCTACATTTCACTTTTCACTGGTTTGTTTCATAAAAATCACATATATTTCAATTGCACATTTTTGAAATAACTTATTTCACTCTTTTAAAATAAATTATTACACAACTTTAAATAATTAGGTTCACAAGTTGACATTTCAGTTTTGTACTTGGGTTAAATAGGTTTTTAGTGAAATAGGTGTGAAACGTTCAAATTTAGACGTGTTTGAAATGTATCAGAGATTTGTCTTATTTTAAAGGTTTTGGCGCCAGGAGTTCAAATATGTAAAAAAAACAATAAAAAACGAATGTTTGATTCAAAATTTATAGGTCATTTAACATTTCACAAAGAAAACGCAAGTTTATAGTAGGAGAGAGAGAGAGCAAATAGCTATACATGCAACCGAAAACTCAAAACGGTGCCCGGGCTCATCTGCTCCCTCTCAGCAAAAAATTCAAAAACAATACTAGAAAAATTCAAAAAATTCCAATTTTTTTTATGGTGGTAGATAATTTGACGCGTGAGGTGCGTCCCAAAATTCAACTTATTTGGACATCTGAGTAGCTCTCGGCAAAAAACACAAATCGGGGTCAAAACAGTGCGTGAACAGTACACATTTTTACAGACCCTTATTTTGTCTTTTTTGCCGAGAGCTGCTCAGATGCTCAAATGAGTTGAATTTTGGGGCGCACCTCACGCGTCAAATTATCTACCACCACAAAAAAAATTGAAATTTTTTGAATTTTTCTAGTATTTTTTTTTGAATTTTTTTCTAAGCCCGGGTGCAGATTAGCCGCAGCATGCAACGTGCTATCTCAGCACTCTCTCCCGCCTTTATGTAAAAGGCTAACACAAATAAGCATGCAAGGACAACTGCTACAGAACAATTTGACACACCATCGCATTGTATTGTGGTGTATTGATATTTTTCAGTGTAGTACTCAATAAACAACAGAAAAAAGCTTCAGTAAAACAAGGATCATGATGCATTAGCGAACGGCCGACGCAGGCACGGAAGCTCCCGTGCACGGTAGATTTTCAGCTTTGTACATTACAGTTCCACCTGAAAGTGCAACACCAATGGCGTGACAGACCAAACGGGGTGCAAGCTTTATTATTTACCGAAAGGAACAACATTCTTCGAATCTACTCCAGTACGTATCCACAAAGTCCCTACGTACAATCTTCATAGTTTCTCATCACCCGCGTTGCACCCTTCGCCCAAAATCAGCTTCACCTTATCAAACATCTCCTGTATCTGCTTCCTGGAATGCAGTGGAGAAGGGTACATGCACGCGCAGTCCAGCTGCCCGTCCCTGACAGAGTCGAACACGCCGACCGACGGGCCGATGCCGTGCACGGTGGCGCAGCCGACGTACTCCTCCACGCCGGCCTTCCTCTGCAGGTCGGACATGTCGTCGTAGGTGGCCGGCTCCTCGAACACGGAGACGAGCGCCGTCCGGAGCGCCGACGCCGTCGTCAGCTGCGGGTTCTCGATGGCCCGGCACATGAGGAAGTTGAGGTCGGCGGTGTCGGTGAGGTGCTTCTTGCTGTTCTTGGCACTGATGTAGGAATCGTGGCACCTCTTGGCCAGCGCCCACAGCCCCTCCTCCCCGTGTATCTTGTGGGTGTTGGTGATGGCAGAGTAGAAGAACCCTGCAACGATTAGCAATGTCAAGCTGCTTTGGCATTGCTGTATGATAAATTCTTAAATTGCTTGCTTCAAGGACTGACCAACGTTGTGGTCGTCCAAAACTGGCTCAAGAAACTGGCGGCAGTTGATCAGGGTCGCCACAGAGTATGTCTCCTGCTGGCCACTGTCCAAATTCTTCGACTGCCGTGCAGCTAGCAGCGTGGCGGCAGCCATGGCCGAGCAAAGCTTCACCCCGTTCTCCTTGCACGACTAGATGACAATGCGCGAACTATCAGTAATCTACTAATCTGTATGTGCAGATCAAATGTAGGAGTAACATCTATCAGTGATATGAAGCGAACTCACATCGAGCAGGCGCGTCGTCTCCTCGCGGCCGAACCCGAGGCGCACCATCTGCGTCGACCTCGCCGTGCCGGTCTCCACGAAGGGCAGCGTGGACGTGCGGAGCCCGTTGATGGAGTAGCCCACCATGTCCACCCCACGCGCCCAGAACGGCTTCCACGCGTCCTTCTGCGGTATCCTGTCCTCCAGCCCCGCCTCCACCGCCGCCGCCTCCTCCTCCCCTGGGTCGCCCGCGCCGCCCAGATGCGCCAGGAGCTCCCTCAGCAGCGCCGCAGACGCCGCGCGGTCGCACGCGGCCGTGTGGATCCGGACGAACAGCGCCGCGCCGCCCGCCGGCGGGGGCAGCTCGTAGAGCGCGGCGAAGAGCACCGGGGCCCCGTCGGGCCCGGGATCGGACGCCCATGGGTTGCTGTTCAGCTCGCGCTCGAGGAGGGGGTCGAAGTCGAGCGCGGACGGCTGGGGCGCGAGGGCGAGCTGCGGAGCGGGGGAAGGGAAGGCGAGGGTGGGGCTGGAGGTGGAGGCCGCGCGGAGGCGGGCGCGGAGGACGGGGTGCGCGCTCTGGACTGAGCGGACGGCCGCCTCGGCCGCGGAACTGCCGCCGCGCGTGAGGCGGAGCGCGAGGAGCGTGGTGCCGGTGCCGCCCGGCACGGCGCGGCACCAGCTGTACTCCGTGCCGCACACCGCGCGGGCGCGCCACGCCGCCGCGCCGGGCTCGGCCGTGGCCGCGTGCTCCGTGCCGGGATCCATGCCGAGAGAGGTCGTGGTCGTGGCCGCTGCTGCTGCGAGTGGCAAGCTGGCGTGCGTGGTTGGTGACTGATCGGCTCCGGCGGTGTGCCGCCTTGTCAGCTCTTTCGTTTTGTAGCGCTCCGTATGGCGACGACGAGATTCCGTCTGCTAGTGTATAAAAATCCGTGGACAGAATGGGAGGTTTGGATTGCAGTACGAGATGGCAGCATGTCGACGACCGACGAGAGAGCAGTACAACACAGCGTGGCCGTCACACGGAGACGGGGAGGGACTCGATGGTGCGGTGCGGTGCATTCCAGAACCCAGAATTTCTCTTCTCCCAACATTAAAAAACAGAATTTCTCTTCTCTGGTCAGTACGATTATGCATTTTCTATGTGTGCTTTGCAGTTTGTTAAATAGAGAAAAGTCATGGCGACGTGGGTGGTGGGATGAATCATGCCGTCTTGCATTGCACGTTCCCTGCGTGTTGCCTACCTGCGTTGCGCTGCTGCAACAGCAGCTTGCCGGGCAAGGCCTGTGTTCCATCGGCGCACTCGACGGGCAATCTTCTCTTCCACTAAGGCGATGACAAGCGACAAGGAAAACCTGGAACACTCCCTAGAGGGAGTATACCAAGGAACTGAGTCGGTTAAGACATCGATTGTAGGCCACCACCAAACCCTAGCCACGTTACCCTTCCTTCCTCCTCTTTTTTTCCCGCGCCACCGCCGGGCTAAGCCCGTGTTGCAGACGGGGTGGCGGGGCTCCCTCTTGTGGTGACCTCCGGCTCTGTCGGGTGGCGGATTCGGGCGGCGCGTCGGCACGCCCTGGGTCCACATCAGTGGCGAATCTAGCAGGACATTGGAGGGTAGGCTTAAAACACAAATTTCCAAAGTCTAATTAGCAAATGCATTGCAACTGTTGCATGTAAACCACGAGAATATACTTGTCAAGTGGTATGTTTAGCTTAGGATTTTGGAGGGTATGCTTAAGCCTATTGTAGCCTCTCTAGTGGAATCACCACTGGTCCACATGGCTCTAGGGACCGGTGGTAGAGCACGACGTCGGTTCGTGCGGCACGAGCGGCGGCTTCCGGCGGCGGGCATCCTTGAGCTGCACCAAGGCTACGACAATGGCTGGATTAGGGGCATGACCCGGATGTGACAGTGCGGTGATACAGGTGTGTGGCGCCTCTCGTTGGCATGGTACTCGAGGTCCTAGCAGCCGCACCTTGGGGCAACACAAATCAGACCTGATCCGGTGTATGCTGATGTTGCTCCGGAGATGCGATCTATGGACGACACCTAGTGTCAAATGACATGGATCTGCAGCGGCGATGAAGGATTTTTTGTCCGGGTCAGCAGTCTCTGGTGATGAGACGTCAGTGGCCACGATCCCATCTGCAGGTACGCATGCGACAGTGTCGGCCTATTGCGTTCTTATATGACGATTCTCTGCTCGGACGCACATGTGACGGTGTGGTCATGCGCTGCTAGATGACTGCAGAGACATGACTTGGGATCTTGAATTTTCATATCCGACAATAACGACGAGTATAGAGTATATTTTGCTGACCGATTATGCTGCCACAAGCGAGATCTCGGAGCATGAGGACGGTGTAGGTGAATTGCCCAACTTAGGATTTGGAGGTGCCGGTGACCTTCCCCCTTCAGTCTCCGTTGCAATATGCGATGACGACGTGTTTCCATTTTTCTTTGATGGATTTTTGGAGTTATGGTTGTTGCAAAGGTGCACGGTACTACGTCTCTTTCTTGCGTTTGGAAGTGTGATGTTGACTGTCTATTTATTGTGTATTTATTAGGTTATTTCTCTGTGTTTTTTGGTTGGAGTCCTTCAGTTTCTTCATTCCTTTATTGCATCGGCCTTTGTTCTTGTGTATGCGACTGACCCGTGTTGTGCCAATACAAGGAACGCTGAAACAACCTTACGATGATCACTCCACTTGAAAACAATAGCAACAACATTGGCCAAACACACGAAGAAACAAAGCAATTACTAGATAGACGCTTGGAGTCAAGCGGTGTGGCAAAACGTGCATACATACACTTCTCAATCTCCAAACCTTACCCGAGCGACAGTGCAAGCAACAAACCGTCGATAACTCTTACCTCTTGTACCATCAGTCGGCCGATACACAAAAGAATCAAAAGTGACTCCGCATGACTCCTCGACAACTCTTGACTCAACATTCATCATCGTCAATTTTTGAAAGCAAATGAGAGATACATTATGCATTTGCAGCGATCTTTTTATTTGTTTTCAAAATAGATGGATTTTATTGACTTGAAATGAAGCATCATGATGGATACAAACACAATGAACACATACCTCGCATCTGCATAGCTAGGATCTACACAACCAACATCAAAGCGCAAACACAGATAAACATGTGGCAGATAGCACCAAAGCTATGCCTACATGAGGAAAAGAAAAAGAAAAAACCAAAGCGATCAACATAGCAATCGACAAACTACTTGAAGGATCATATCCGCACCAACCATCTCTTCACACTATAAGTACACGAGGTTCTCCAATAACAGGGCCTTCAGGAAGGAAATGCCTATCAAACGGCAACGTCACTGGATCCAACTATCAATGGCCAGATTTTAGGTTTAGACACTCAAAACAAGTTCGAGCATATCCAAGCAATGATTTCAACAAGATAACAATGCAAAAATATCTTCATTGTTAGGTATAACCAACTCGGCTCAGACCTAGTGCTTTCACCCTGTAGCTCAAGACCTGATACTCGCAAAATACCACCAAAATCGAAGTCAATTATGTGTTGTCGTTGGGCCGGAAATTTCACCAATCTTCTAACAACTCCTCTACACATTGCCGTCAAAGTTGTGTTATAGATCTCTCACCGCAAAACTTTTGTTAGTAACAAATGTGCACATACTATTTATCTCTCCTCACAAGTGTGTAGAGTTTAGTACTTTTCTCAAATTCTCCCACTGTTCAGCCACATCTCCGAGTAGAGTTCTTCTAAAGGCAATGTTATATAGCCTAGGAAATCTCTCTGCAAAATAAAAATCTTCAATCTATGCATTTTCCCACAACAACAAAGCCTTTAGTCCCAACCAAGTAGGGTAGGCTAGAGCTCAAACCGATAAAATCTTGCAACCAAATTATGGTCCTAGTACGTGGATAGCTAGCTTCCAAGTACCCATGCGCCCCTGTCCATGGATAGTTCTTTGGTGATACTCCAGTCTTTCAGATCTTCCCATAAAAAAGTTTTTATGGCATCTTCAATCTATCTTCTAACAACTTTTTGAAAAATGGGATTCATATTCATGACCATTTTCTTTTTCGGAAAGGAGGAATACCCTCGATCTCTGCATCAAACGATGCACACAACCATTTATTAAACAAACAAAGTATCAAGTATGAGTATCATCTTCGGTACAAAAACAAAATCAAATAAGTAAACAAATAGCCACAACTGGCAAAAATAGGACACAATGCCAAAACACATATCCTATTATTGGACCGCCATACAAATCGGTTGTATGTAGCCCATGCTACTGTCTGCCATAGGTTGCACCCAATGGTCATAAGCTCCCTCACTTCCGCACGGAACAACAACAACAACAACAACAACAACAACAACAACAACAACAACAACAACAACAACAACAACACCAACAAAGAAAAAGAACAAGCAACAACAACAACAACAGCAACAACAACAGAAGCAACAACAACAACAACAACAACAACAACAACAACAACAACAACAACAACAACAACAACACCAACAACAACAACAACAACAACAACAACAACAACAACAACAACAACAACAACAACAACAACAACAACAACAACAACAACAACAACAACAACAACAACAACAACAACAACAACAACAACAACAACAACAACAACAACACCAACAACAACAACAACAACAACAACAACAACAACAACAACAACAACAACAACAACAACAACAACAACAACAACAACAACAACAACAACAACAACAACAACAACAACAACAACAACAACAACAACAACAACAACAACAACAACAACAACAACAACAACAACAACAACAACAACAACAACAACAACAACAACAACAACAACAACAACAACAACAACAACAACAACAAGATCAGGAGTAGATAGGAAAGAGCAACTCGACCGCGTCTATCCTATATATTTAATAGAGTGATCCTCACTAACTTAGTTATCTCAACATGCAAGAATACCACATCATTATACAATTATGGATGAGATAAGTCTCACCTCGACATGCAAACCATGTATGAAAGAAGTCCCACTACCACATGCAACCATGCATGGGGAAAATATTTTTAATTCTATTATTCGACTTATATTCAATAAATGTTTTACAACTATATATACTAGTAGAATGCCCGTGCGTTGCTATGGGCGCAATGCATTTCAATAAAATAAAATTGATTGCACATATATACTTAAAACTTGCTGAATTTTTAGCTGCTTCCAACGACATCGTCGCCTTAGGACCTTGCCCATGGATTATTTTTAAACATGGACATAATTCATCCTCCATCTCTCTCATAATCTGCAAACATAAACATATGTAGTAATACATCTTTTGTACATCCTATGCAACATCTCTACTAAGAAAAACAATTATTTATATGCATTTCTTCTCTGTAAAACTCAGTGTGTTTTCGGTCCATCCTCCGAAGTAATCGGGTTTTATCTCTGATCTACAAAGGTGAACATATATACATATATTAAAATAAAATAAGTTCATATATAATATATATTCACGGTCTAGATGCAAGCAGGTGACCGTATTTAGGCAGAGTGAGAGACATCATGCGTTTTAGTAAAATCAGTTACATCCTGATCTTAATAACATGTAGGTTCACGTGGAAATTACCTGTTAGTAATTATTCTTCAGAAATGACATGTTAGAGTTTGTGATATTTTTCACTATGTACAAAAGCACGTGACATTTTTTTCATAGCAAACAACCGCTTTTCCCTAAAAAAGCAAACAGCTACCCCTTCTGTTCTTATGTTAAAAGAAGCAATTCACCCTCTCACTCTCTCATGGCACGACACAACACTCACATCTCATTCCCTAGGCTTACTCTGCCCAACACAGTTTGGTCTCACACACGCTCCTAGGCTTGTCTTGCATTGCTAATCAATCTTTCCTCCACACACACGAGCATGCGTAGGGGCGGAGCCAGGATTTGACCATAGGGGGGGGGGGCCGAAGAAGACAATGAACGCATAAAAGCTTTTTTTCTTCTGAAAATGACCATACATAAAGGAACACAAAATAATATGTGTTTTACAGTTAGAAAATTGTATTTTTGTTCATTAGTTTCAGGGGCGGAGCCAGGATTTGACTATAGGTGGGGCGAAGAAGACAATGAACACATACAAGTTTTTTTTGAAAATGACCATACATAAAGGAACACAAAATAATATGTATTTTACAGTTAGAAAATTGTATTTTTGTTCATTAGTTTGAATGTGGCTCTTACACCTAAAACACATAGAATAAAGTCGATAATCCTATATGGCGATTCTAGCTTGTTACCTAATTTACTAGTGCTAGAATATTTGATCGGTAGTTTGTGTATAAACTAATTTGACATTGAAGCCATCATACATACAAACTGGTAGATTTATAATCGTCCCAAAAAATACAAACAAGCATCTACGTAACAGTTGTGCATATCTAATAATAATAGTAACCTGTGATAGCCTAGACACACTAGTAGAAAAACCCCATCAGTCCCGGTTGGTAAGGGCCTTTTGTCCCGGTTCCTGAACCAGGACTAAAGGGTCGTTACTAATGCCCTGGCCCTTTAGTCCCGGTTCAGTCCAGAACCGGGACAGATGGGCCTCCACGTGGCCACTGCGGGCAGCCCAGGCAGGGGGGCCTTTGGTCCCGGTTGATGGTACTAACCGGGACCAATAGGCATCCACGCCTCAGCATTTCAGTAGCTTGGGTTTTTGTTTTTTTGGAAGGGGGGGGGGTTGGGGTTTTGGGGGTTAATTTAGGTGTTTCATATATTGTGTTAGTTAGCTAATTAATAGGAAGAAGTGTCCTCTCTTATCTCCGTGCTTGGTCGACGCTACGTACTATATACATAGAGAGGCCCTCGACACGCTAGCTAGTAAGAAAATGAAGGAAACCATTAAGTACAGAAGTTCGTCATGCATACCGAGAGAAGTGATCGATCGACCTCTCCTTCTCCGAGAGATTGGTCGAACAACAAGTTTTCGTATTATCTATCCGACGCTACTGGCTACATACATATACAATATTTAAGATCTCTTACAATCCCCTAGCATTTGAAATCAACTTCCACATGGTATTCTCCGGCTTTATTGATGACGTGGTCAAGAAAGAATCCCGCCAATTCCTCTTGAATTGCTTTCATGCGATCTTGTGGTAGGAGTTCATTCCGCATCTGCCACGTCTAATTTGAAGAAGGGGGTTAATACATATATATGAATGAAACTCAAAAGAAATGATGGTGTAATAAAATGAAATTGTGAACATTATTGCTTACGCACTTCATATTATCTTTTAGAGTAGCCCCGCTTATTTTTCAAAGTCGCGTTGTAGATGAACTCGCACGCGTAGTATCCACAGAAATTATTCCCTTCTTCCTGCCACAAGCACTTTACGAGAAATAGAGGTCAATCAAACTGATAATGAAGCATTATAAATGGCATTGATGAAAGTATAGCTATAGAATCAACGGGAGATGCGCGCAACTAGCTAGCTATATAGTAGTACTTACTTTCGGGCATGTATATCGCATCTCCTTCGGCAGTCCCGGAGCTTCTGCGGTGAACTATTTCTCCGTGCTCTTCTTCGCCGTCTTCCATCATAACCCCTATTTCCCCGTGCCTCGTCCAAACATTATAGTGTGGCATGAAACCCTTGTAAAGCAGGTGGGTGTGAAGGATTTTCCGGTCAGAGTAAGACTTCGTATTCCCACATATAGGCATGGACAACACATAAAACCATTCTGCTTGTTTGCCTCAGCCACTTCGAGAAAATCATGCACTCCCTTAATGTACTCGGAGGTGCGTCTTTCATCGTACATCCATTGCCGGTTCATTTGCGTGCAATATATATAATTAAGTGTGTCAAAAATCATTACAGAACATCATGAATAGATAATTAAGTAACCAAATTAATAAAAGTTCATTATCACATTAAAACCAAAGTACATACATAGTTCTCATCTAACAACATAAAGCTCTGCAGAGCATCTAAATTAATTAAACCATACATTGAAACTATGTAAAACATTTCAATACGAAAACAAATGCGATCATAATCGCAACCAAGGTAACAACTGATCCAACGTCATAATGATACCAAGCCTTGGTATGAATAGCATATTTTCTAATATTTCTAATCTTCAAGTGCATTGCATCCATCTTGATCTTGTGATCATCGACGACATCCGCAACATGCAACTCCAATATCATCTTCTCCTCCTCAATTTTTCTTATTTTTTCCTTCAAGAAATTGTTTTCTTCTTCAACTAAATTTAACCTCTCGACAATAGGGTCGGTTGGAATTTCCGGTTCAACAACCTCCTAGATAAATAAAATCTATGTCACGTTGGTCGGCATAATTTTCATAAACAATAAATGAACCAATAGTTATGAAAAGATAATATATTCCACATCCGAATCATAGACAGGGGCGAGGGCGGTGAAGGCGGATACCAAAACCATCGCACTATATAAGATGCAATAATAAAAGTAAGAAAATAATACAAGTATCTATCTAAACATACAAGTAAGAATATTTTTCCTTTCAGAAAGAAGATAAGAACAAGAGGCTCACCACGGTGGTGCCGGCGATGAGATCGGCGCGGGCGATCGACGGCGGTGAAGACGGAGACGGGACGTGATAGACCGCTAAACCTAGACAAATATTGAGGAAAATGGAGTTTGGAGGTCGAGCTTGGAGAGGAGAAAGTTAAGTAGTGTGGCTCGGGCATTCCATCGAACACCTCGAGTGGATAGGAGGTGAGCTAGAGCATCACAAAGCTCTCCAACGGCCGGGCAGAAAAACAGAGCAGTGAAGTGCTCTGCTCACGGGCGAGGGGTATATATAGGCAATTCATTGGTCCCGGTTCGTGGCATGAACCGGGACTAAAGGGCAGCCTTTGTTCCCGGTTCAAGCTACCAAACGGGACCAATGGAGGTGGGCCAGGAGCGAGGCCCAATGGTCCCGGTTTGTCCCACCAACTGGGACCAAAAGGTCTAGACGAACCGGGACCAATGGCCCACGTGGCCCGGCCGGCCCCCGGGGCTCACGAACCGGGTCCAATGCCCCCATGGGTCCCGGTTCTGGACTGAACCGGGACTAATGGGCTGACCGGGCCTGGACCATTGCCCCCTTTTCTACTAGTGACATGAGCCGGTGATATACCTTAGATCTGACGTGAGTCGTGCTATGTTGTCCTAAGGGTGAAATTTTAAACTAAGGGCGAAATTTTGAACTCGGATGATGAAATCGGTGCATACAGGACCTATTTTTGAGAATAAAACAAGAAATTGCCACACCTAATTAATTCCATCTAAAGCAAAAAAATTCTAGTCTTCTGGAGCCAGATGTGGATCAGTTCATCATCAACATTTCACAGTATAAAAATCAACAAAGGAATTAAGGAGACTCACCACATGATTATTCTGCCATCAGCGCTGGTGTTGATCCGTTTTACAGATGCCAACGTCGAACTTCCTAGGCGTCTAGGCGAAGCGAACGCGTGTGCCCAGTGAGTCGGCGGCTCGGAGCCGAAACGAACAATAGATGCCCTCGATCGTGGGTTCGTGGCCTCGTCTGATTCCAGAATTACCTGGCTGTTTGTTTTTCTCTAGCGTGGGCTGACCAACAAATACATATGGGCTTTAATCTACGAAGCACCGATACGGCGACACTGATACGGCGATACCGGTACGGCGATATGGGATACGACAATTTCTAAAAACAACAATACGGCTATACGACAAGCATATATAAACTATAACAAAATGACATGTAATTAAAATGAACATAATAAAATGTGTGAGATGGGATCAAAATACCGCCTATTGTTTGCCTGATTGTTTCCATGCCTCCTTTCTTTTCACTCTTGAATGATCATCTAGACCCTCAACTCCTCATGGTGTATGCAAAATAGAAAATACATCACATGATATTAGACTTGATAATATGAAATAGATAAGCATGAAAAGTGAAGAAGTTGTAAACAAGTTGGCTTGTGGCAGTAGCATACCAAATGATGAAATTAATATAAACTTCCTTGATCTCAGCCTCCAACAAGTTCCAGCAAGTTTCAGTTCTAAATTCTCAATGACCATAGCCAAATAATGCAAAAGTTCACTAAGTTGACATGATAAAAAGGAATCCACAGTCAAATAGTACATTACAACATAACAACAGGAACAGGAAGATACAAGGCCATGTGACCATAGACCCATAGTCAAACAGTACATTACAACATAACAACAGGAACTCAAGTGAGGGCATTCATGATCTCAGCCTCCAATTCAGGTTCATCAAGTGTCAGGTTAGCACCTTCAAGGATGCCAACACCAGTGAAGCTCTCAACCCCATCTCCACCCACATCCCACATCCGACTTGGCCCAGCATGATAAGCCTCAGATTGTCTTGAAAGCAAACGCAAGTTGTTATGTGAGAACACTAAATCCTCAGCACGTTCAGGAGTGAGCTTGTTTCTCTCGGAACTATGGATGAAGGAATATGAACTCCAATTCCTTTCACAACAAGACGAAGATGAAGGCTGACCAAGTAACTTAAATGCCAAACTTTTCAAGAACTTTGTGCTTCCTCCATGAGTGCCCCACCATTGCTTTGGTTCAAAATCATCTCTATCTTCAATTGAATCTACATTCTGGAAGTCATTCATCCTTAGAGCAAAATCCGCAAATTCTTTCTTGACGGTCTTGTGGTCATTTGGATATGGAAATAACTTCTGCAAACACTGGTTTCTCATTTGAAAAATCTCATTATCATCAAGGGGGGTAACACGGCCACGGACTTCCCCAACCCAATTTGGACTGTAGTACCTATTAACATGACAACATAAAATCAACAAACCTTTTAAAGTTGAGAACTTGAGATTGTCAAATGACAAACATATATAAAGAGCAAACCTCGGATTCAACGAGTGAGCCAAACAATGGAGGGGGGGTACTACTCTTCTTCCAACGTTTTAGAAGTTTTTTCTTGATAACAATATAAAGAGCACAATCTTCATTGAGCTCCTTCTTTTCATAACGATAAATAGGAACTATGCTTAAAAAATACAACAATAATTGACATTGTAATGCAAAGTTGCATACCTCCGGTGATGAACATTCTTGCAATGAGAGCATCAGCTTGTTGTCGAACCTCTGCATGAAAACTTTCTGAAATCCCAGATTGCTTTCCTGTTGCCTTCCTTTTCCTTGACGATGCCAATGAACCAGATTCCTCAAAGGGTGGTAGAGGAAGTGTGTTCCTAGTTTTACTATGTGAAATAAGTAGAGCAGCTGCCTTATCTTCCTTGCGAAGTTCCTCAAAGAGAGGTTGTGTTATCTTGGTACAAGAGTTTATGCCTACATTTAATATCTTAAGAAGATGCGCTCTTATTCTTGTATAGCTGCCTGGGAAATCATTCATACAGAAGTGGCAACGGAAACGTGTGTTGCCTCCTCGACCTGATGGGTCTCTTGCTAGTTTTGTAGCATGCTTCCAGAATGGGTATTTCGGATTGACAACACCATTCTCAACCTCTTCCCCTGCACCATCAACCTCAATGCTGTTGCTCGCAGTACCACCGACTGAAGATTGGCTTGCTGCCATGCTACTCCCCGCAGATGACATGGTGTATACTTGTATCTTCTTCCCTGGCAACAGGAGGGCAGCAACAACATCAACAAGTAATTTTACCCCACAAACATCAACAAGCAGCAAGCTAGCAACATCAACAAGCAATTTTATCCAACATTAGCTAGCAGGAACAGATCGAACTATTACTAGAGTATACATCTATGAGCTATGAGCCTATGACTATGAGAGTGCTATTGCTGCCTACATAAATGGATCAACGATACATAAAGCCAGCATAGACAAGCCCCAAACATACATCAATGGATCAACCATACATCAGTACAAGATCGGGGCTCGGGTGTTTACCTTGTGTCGCCGGCGGAGAAGAGCAGAAGAGAGGCAGAGATGCGATTCCAGGAAGTTGGGGCGACGACGGCGAGCCACTCCAGGCGGCGGCGGTGGTGGCGCCGGCGAGCAACTGATGGCTGTGGCGGGGGCGGCGGCGGCGCCCTCGATCCCTTCCTGGTGAGTGGTGACGACAGGGTGCGAGAGAGAGAGAGAGCTAGGTTTAGTCGACCCATCGTGGGCTATTGGGCTCGCTCGGGGCTGCCTCGGTGTGTCCCAGCCGTGTCTCGCGCGTTTCACAGCCGCATTGGCATTTTTTCTTTTCTTTTTAAATCAAAAAAGGGGATACTTTTGGGATACCGTATCTAAGCCATATCTGGTGTATTGGAGTATCGGTGGCGTACGGAACGGCGATACACAGATTTCTGCCGTATCGGTGCTTCGTAGGCTTTAACTAGGGAAGCTCCTAAGTCTGTTTCACGTACCGTAATCTACCTGCCGTAGAATTGGGGGGGCTGGCCCCGCCGTCCCCCTTGGCTCTGCCCAGCGTAGGGCACATCTCTCTCTCCGAATGACACCCACTTGATCTCTCTTCGTCTCTCTCTCCCTATCTCGACCTCCTAGATCTCTCTTGATCTAGGGGTCCTTCTTGCGCATGTGAGTGCGCGCACACACACAGCGGCGAGGCCAGCCTAAAGTATCTGTAGGGTCAATTGTATTTTTTGAATTTTTTCTTCAATATGAACAGTAATTGAACAGTGTTTTTAGACTTGTTTTCTAAAAAGCTATGGGGTCAACTGACCCATAGACTAACCGTAGCTTCGCCGCTGCACACACACACTCTCTTTTTCTCTCGAACACACCCTCTCTCTTTGTATGACACCTACTCGATGTCTCTCCATTTCTCTCAAGGTCTCTCACACACACCTCTCTCGAGCGCACATACACATACATGTACACATTGTATGACACCTACTCTCTCTCTCTCTCTCTCTCCGACACACACACACAATACACACTCTCCCCATGTCTATCCAAATATCTCTAGTTAGCAGCAGCCATCACTGCACCAGTGGAGGATCGGGAGTCTGCGGTTGCCATGGCTTTCGTGGGGAACGGGGGCGGCTTCGCAGGCGGGAGGGTAAGATGGTGTGGTGCGAGCGTGGGGAGGATTAGGTTTCAATAAAAAAAGCTATATATAATTAAAATATAGTAAATCGTATGTATTATAATTTTGGTTCACGTGTTATTATTTCAAATATTACTCAATATCCGAAACAATCGTGGGGTATCATCGAGTTTTATTCGTTACTAGCAAATATGCCCGTGCGTTGCAACGGGAGACAAAAAATTATGGCTAACCAACTAAGTATGACTCAATATCCTGATATATGAGCGTACTCTATTTTAACACAGTGGCTCATCATGTTGCCATTCTCATCCTAGCCGATGATGGTCGCGATGTCCACGTGATCACGATGTATTCGACGCGGTAAATCCCAAGGCTATGAGTTTGCTAGTGCATACCACACTTGTCATTATGTTGCGCAAGGGAACGTTTAAAACTTTAAAAACATATCCCATTGACCACGAACTACTCCCAACGCCAAGATATATAAAGACTTTCGAAAAACTAATCAAATCCTAGGCATAAAATACTTTTGAATTAGTGAACAGTTTTTCGAATCGACGAACATTTTTGTTTGAATTTTTTTATTTTCTCAAAATCATGAACATTAGTTTTTTTACAAAAAAATTAAATGTAGAAACCGGTTTTGAATTCATTAAAAGTTTTTGAACCAACAAACATTTTATGAATCAACGATTTTTTTAAAAAATTGGGGAACAAATTTAGAAAACAAATATTTATTTTTATTTTGTGAACATTTTTTTGCGGAATTTGTGAACATTTTCTAAATTGTCATGAACATATTTTTCAGATTACCGAATATGAACATGATTTATTTCCCAACCATTTTTTCCAAATTGTGATTTATTTATAATTTTACGAACAGTTTTACAAAACCACCAACATTTTTTGAATCTGCAAAATTTTTATGATTTTCTAATTCTTTTGAATTCACATATATTTTATGATTTCTCAAAATTGTTTTTTAAAATTTAAAGAAGAAAGAAAACAGAATGAGAAAAGAAAACACAATAAAATAAAATAAAATAAACAGGGCAGTGAAGCCCCGCACATGGGCTGGCCCATGAACGCATACATGCGTGAGTAAGAAAAGATATAAATTGTGGAGGATGGGAATTGAACCGTGGCCTGTTTTCTCACTTACGGGTGGCATTGGTGAGTAATTTTTACCAACTAATGACGGACGATCAAAAGCGATAGTCGCTTTATTAGTAGATAAAGATAAAGATAAAGATAAAGATGTTAAAGATGGGTATACATATCTCCTCACGGCCAGATTTATTATTTCGCAAACATCATGTCTACTCCTCGGCTCTAATATTCAAGGAAGGGATGCTCTGCGCGTTGTTGAACACGTTGCCAGGATCGACCGCCGTCTTAGCACGGACCAGCCGGTCGAAGTTCTCTCCGAAGTACGCCTCCCCCCACGACGACCTCGCACGAGCAACCGCCTCCGCGGACGACCCACCGGCAGCGCGCGTCCAGTTGTTCACGCCCAGGTCGAGGTCGAGGTAGTTCACGTACGCAGCGCGTGGATCCTTGGACACGAAGGGGGCCATGTACCTGTAGAACGACCTGAGCCATCCGATGTACTCCTCCGCGCGGGCTATCTGCGACCGGTCCCAGCTCACGCCGTACTGGATGCTGTACAGGTTCCCGGCGCGGTGAGGGAACGGCCTCTCGGAGCTCCCGACCCGCGCCATGGCGCCGCCGTAGGGGTCTAGCTGGATGGACCCGGTCGGCCCGGTCGATAGGTGCCGGACGATCTCGGCCATGTCGTGCCTCGAAATCGGTGCCTGCACGTAGTCGGACTTGCTCTTGGAGTACTGCTTTGGCTGGCGATGCCGGTTCGGCAGGTCCTCCACCGTGCTCAGACCGGCGAACTTGGCCGTCGACTCGACCCAGGTCATTTCTGAGAGGTCTCGCTCGGTCAAACCTAGCTCAGGAAAGCATTGGCTGAGAACCGACAACGCGTGGTCTTTTGACGCAAGCACTTGACCGGTGAAGGAGATGGAGACGTTGCCGTCCGTTGATCCGGTTGGAGCATACACGGAGAGATAAAACTCGTCCGGTAGATTGGGCCCGACATGCTGCCACCTGTGAAATAAGCCAGCAATGAGTTCGACCGGACCGGTCCGGCCGACGGTGAACGCGGTGACGTTGCGAGGAACCGGAACGAGCCGGAGCTTCCAAGCGTACGCCACGCCCCAGCTACCGCCTCCGCCGCCTCGGATCGCCCAGAACACGTCGTCGCCCATTGAGCTCCGGTCAAGGACTCTGCCGTCCGGAGTGATGAGCGCCGCGTCCAGCACGTTGTCCGCGGCGAGCGCAAACTTCCGGGACAGAAGTCCGAACCCGCCGCCGGAGAATTGGCCGCCTAGACCAGTGGTCGACTCCGACCCGGCCGGGAACGCCAGGGACTGGCTCGATTGCCCCACGGCGTAGTACAACTCGCCCACCGTCGCTCCCGACTCGGCCCAGGCCGTGGCCGAGCCCGGCTCGACCCGGACGCGGTTCAGGTTCGCGAGGTCGACCACCACGAACTGTACGTGGTTCTCCGTGGTGTAGGACAGCCCCTCGTAGCTGTGCCCGCCGCTGCGCACGCGGATCGCCAGCGAGCTGGCGCGCGCGCACAGGATGGCTTGCCTCAGTTCATCCCTCGACTCCGGGAGGACAACGGCGGCAGGCCCGGGGACGCTCGGGAGCGTGAACCGGAGGTTGAAGATGGAGGAGTTGAGTAGCTCGGCGTAGCTCGGAGACGTGGGCAGGGAGAAGTTGGTGACGCCGTTGGAGACGAGGCAGGCGGAGAAGTTGCCCGGCGTGGCCGCCGCCGCACCGGAGCATGGGCTCTGATGAAGTGACAAGAGGAGGCAAAGCAGCTGGAGGAGAGCTGCGACGGAAAGCATTGTCGTTCCGTGAGATCGAGAGATGCTCGTTGATGTGCGAATATATGCAGGCGGTCTGTCTCTGGATTGAAAATGGTTGCAGTCTTATACTAGATGGTTTCCATGGAAGTTTGGCAATTAATCCACCTTGTGCCGTACTTACGCACGTGAAACAGCTTCCTTGGTCAATTGAGACGATCGACGAGAGAGACGTATCGTGCCTCCTGATAAAAGATGCCTCTGAAAGTTAAGCAGCTGGGTACTTTCTGTTGAGATGTACTCCCTCCGTTTCAAAATAATTGTCTTTCTAGCCATCTCAAATTGACTATAACATACGGATGTATGTAGACATGTTTTAAGTGTAGATTCACTCATTTTGCTTCGTATATAGTCATTTGTTAAAATCTCTAGAAAGACAATTATTTAGGAACGGAGGGAGTAGATAACATATGTGTATTTCTTGTACAACAAGCCCTCCTTCTTCCATGTATAGTCGAGGACGTGGCTATCCTTTGTACTTATACTAGTGGCTGGGGCGCTACCTGGTGGCGCCTCTTGAGGCGTTGCCGTGCGCACTAACCAAGCTGCCGTAGTTATTAACGTGACAGTGTAGATAAGTGACAGTGGTTAAAAATATAACACCATCACCATCAATTATCAAGCAAGAACTCTGCTTCAATTAATTATAGTAACCGGCCTGTCTTAGAAACAATTTTCTGCAACAGCACATGCATATAACCAATTAAAAATGACAGAGGAGATGCAATGAAATGTAAGCTATATGAATTCCTCCATAGGAATGTAATGTTACTTATATGAATAGGAGAAGATCTAGAGCACAGCTGACAGGAAATATGATACGATCTCTCTCCTGGTGCCTTCCGAACCATCCTCAACTTCACAAGCAAGATATAAGATATTAAGCAATTTTACAAACACTTCATCTTTATAAATTCAATGAGTACTCTCTAGCATATACTTTGAAAAGAAGAGGTCTTGTTCATCATTTCACAAAACCTGCATATTAGTGTAGCAAGCAAAGGCATGCAAAATATTGGACATGTTTTGGTTCATGCACAGAAGCAGAGAAATAGCAAGATCGTAGAAAAACAGCGCAAGAGTAATCTTGACAACGCTGTCTCAGAGAAAGACCAGATGAGGTGAAGAAAAAAAATGATGTATCTGGAGCAATTGTTTTCCTCTAGTTACCATTTGATTTAGTATTTTGTCCAATCTCAAAATCTAAGATATGCCCATATCCAATTATTAATAAGTTAACTTGCAACTGTTGGCACAAAACATGAGCAGCTTGATAATAGAACTATAGAAGAGCCCTCAATTGTCCGCTTTTGATGAAGGAAAACAATTAGTTTTAAAATACATGGGAAAAGTTGATGTTAATAACTAATGTTTGTGCTGAAATAAAGTAGTCCACAATATGGAAAGCAAAAAAAAATGGCATGAAGGAACACTTGCCGCTTTCACACCTAGTAAAAGTAGTAATGATGTAGAAACCGATGGAATTCTTTTCTGCTTGCACTCAGTATTGATCTCATTTGATTCAGTTTCGAAAAACGATTAGCCGGAAGTGGCGTAAGTATCTGGTAATAAATTGAAAGATCAATAAATATGCACCAGTTGACCATATAACTTTCCAAAAGAAGAACAAGATGATTTGTTCCGTAGTGACTGTTGCAGAAGAATATAGCCAAACAAAAGAACTCATATCAGAAGTTAAATAGACACCCATGTCAGGTTCATAAACTGTGATGCTAGCTTTTGGTCATTTTCTTGTTTCACGAGCACAATTATTCGGTTGTTGTGTCATATTATTGAGAGGACAAGGAAAATCATGCTCGCCAATTCTTTTCATCCGAACAACCATAAATGTTGTTTGAAACCTGAAAGCACAAGGTAAAGAATTGACTGAAAGAAACTTGGAGAACAAAAACCTAATTAGAGGACATGCTACCTTATTTGCTGATTTACTCTCAGATGAGTTGGTTTCTTTATCAATACTGTAATTGTTGTTTTCACAAGATGCAACAGAAGCACCATTTACTCTTGAAAGAAGATTTTGATTTGATCCATTCATGTTGTTGAATATAGCTATCAGTTGTCGCAAAGGATGACTCTCATACAGTGTCAAAATTCATGTCACGCAGCTGACTGTCACCCCCTGGAAGAAGTGAATTCAGGTTAGTCATGAATCGTCGGAACCAAAATCAGACAACGCAAAACGGAAACAGAACCGCCACTTCAAGGTCAGCGGGAGCGGGGGTGTGGCGGCGGCCATGCCCGAGTCCCCGGCGTCCGCGAAGCGGAGGAGGAAAATATGAGCGAATATCGGGGATGCACACACCATAGATGACCTCCTTGCCTCCATGGTCCATTGCCTCGAGGCAATCCGCCTCATCGGCCGATCTGGTTGACGGGTGGAGCAAAAAGGAGCTCGGCGGCCATGGCGCGGGCACGATCAAGCAAACTTTTGGAAGAGGGGGACAGAGGCTCGACATTGAATAGATATATTATACCTGAAAGTGAACATGTATCAAAATGTTAGGGAAGAGGTCATCCTACAGAATTAGCTCCTGCTACAGAATTAGCTTGTGTGTGTTAAAATGTTAGGGAAGAGGTCACACAATTAGCTCATGTGTATCAAATCTTCGGTAAGTATGTCTTGTACTGTATAACAGTATAAGTCAACATGCTACAAAATATAAACAACAACTGTAACAGGATGCAAAATCAAAGGAGGTGTACAAGGAGGGAAATGTAGCAATGATATATCTCTAACTAACTTTGAACTTACCTATCAACGTAAGACATTTTCTTAATAACGGGCAGATTCTACAAGCAAACCATTTTTCGCAAGAAAGGGGGTAAAATCAAGCAGTTTACACAACTATAAATGATTTTCAGCCAAGAAGATGAAAGGAGGACAAAAATACCCATGACTACAAGATATAATTATTGAAGTTATTCTCTGCGACCATGATATAATCTATAGAAGTTAAAAGTATCTAGTTGACAGGAAACCTGTCTTTGATAAGACTGATGGTGAAGATGTAACCTTAGAAACTGCATTAGTGTCCAAAACAATTCAGATAGATCTGTACTCAATTTGTCATTATGCCTTTTACATGGTTAGTAGAATTCCTTGTGATATATAATGCGACTAATTACTCTCACAATAAAAACAGGAGATATCAAGTCCAAGGAAGCACATGAAGTCAAGTACAAGCGTGGAATCACTGCCTATTGTTCTTAATTAAAACCAAAGTTCTAAAAATATAGCACTGCAGAGGACCTTCAAGTTACATTTCTCATGAGCAGCTTCCAGCATTGACACCCCAATAAGAGCATTAATAATCTTTTCATCGCCAGCATTGACACCCTAATAAGAACAAATGCCACAGATATCCTGCAAAGTAAATTCCTATTATTGGTACTGAATTGCCAATGGCGTCATAACAAAAATATAAATTTCAACCAAAAGAATGCATGACGCATCAGATATTAAGCAGTAAATCAGCTCAAGAGAAAAGGGCATGGAATCCTGGCCTCAAGATTAAGTTTCGGTATAAATTGCAGGTACCACAAACTCAAGCTAATACAACGATATGTGAGAATCATGTGGAGATGATGAGAGACGAAATAAAAGGGAACTCACAGGAAGTGCAGATCAGGGTGAGAACCTGTAGGTCTAGCCGACAACGTCGGAATCAACAAAACCAGAGAGGAGGACGACCTCGTGTGAACGAAATTTCAACAACAAAAAACTCTGCAAGTCTGAAGTGTCACAATTATATTATTTGTTAGTTGTCTTAATCTGTACATTACATGACCAATGTATAATAATACCCCTACCTTTTTCTAAATGGCTCTTCTGATTTTTTGAGAGTGCAGACCAATGAGATTAGCTTAACTAAATTATCTCGCATTTCCATTAGAGACTACAGCAGTGGCAAGGAAGCATCATGGTGCAAGTTATGCAACTACCAACCTGTGTTTTATTGGAACAGAAGAAACTTAGCTTAAGTACATTATCTTACAACTTCCTTAGAGACTACAGAAGCAACAAAAAGCATCATGGTTTAGGCTTTGCAACTATCAAAATGTGATCTCACGCAAAAAAAGACAGTAATTGTTCAGCTTAGCATCATGTTTCAGCTTACACAACTACCAAAATGTCAGTCTAAGTCATTGTCTAATGGTTTCAGAAAAAGGATTACGAGAAAGGTCACCCATTAAAATGCGATTCAGATTCAGCCTACCACAAGGTCAAAGAAGTTAATCTTCATCCACGTTGGCATCATCCGTTGCGCCGCTTTTGCTCCTGCAGTACTGTTTTTATCTAGTTTCCTCCATTATGCTCCAGGCTTCATTTTTGCTTTTGAAGATTGCAGAAAGAGTTGAGTGCAATAGAATAAATCTGAATGTTTTTTATCACAATTGTGTCCTAATACAAAGCTACTACGCCACAGTGCGAAGGAATCCAAATTAACGTAATACCACATTCATAAGGATATGGAGCCAATAGAATTGCATTGTTGTTCACTATTTATTTATGCTCCCATTTTATAACAATTGTGTGTAAATACAATATCCATTCTCTACAGCCAAAGGAATTCCAAAATTCACACAACCCCTCGTTCATAAGGATATAAAGAGACAATAAAATTCCATTGTTGTTAGCAACTTCTATCTATTTATGCTCCCAGATTCTCACTAACAATCTACGGACTTTGCAGTTCACCTTCATTTGCATTGTCACATAGAGTTACTTATCCATGCAGCATCTAAACCCAAAGAATGTATCTTTGATGGACACAACTGAGCAAGAGTAACAGACTAACAGAACGGAGACAAGTAGACAACAACACCGACCTTACAATGCAGTTCTCGGGGCTCAACAAACTCGAACTCAATCTCATAGAGCGCCTTGAAACATCTTCAGCGTTGATCATGTGCACCTTTCCTTCCTTGCACTCATCATTTGCCATGCAAATAAGATCAAACTCATGTTACTATTATTATCCCAAGAAGAAGCCTAATATTATGCTCTCGGCACTCTGCCCATGATCAAAATAGCAAAGCCATTAGCTAAAGACGTTCACGATGAAGATCCTAAACCAGCAGTGCTAATCGCTAACGATGCCAATAATTAACTACCACTATTTTCTTCCCCCAAGAAACCCCCCAAAATTTAACATAAGCATCAAATTCGTCACCCAAATTACCCAAAATACATAAGAACAACATTTCAGACTTCAGACTACATGCTACAACACCCAGCGGCAATCAAATTTAAACACCCATAGTGCATATTAGGCACTGATCCTGATAAATATATCTTGCTAGCCTGCTATTGTAAAAAAACAAACATACATTTAAGTTATATATCCGCCCATGAATACATGTAAGGAACCACGACAACCAAAATTGAACCAAGCTTTTTCCTTTTCATTTTGAATCTCAATCAACACAAGGCTTTTCCTTTTTGAAACTCAATCAAAGCACGATAGATTGACAACATGAGGAACTGAGGAAGAGGAATTGAGGACTTACCATATTGGAGGCTTGGAGATGGACGAGATAAGCAGTGAGTTGACACGACCGCCAGCCGCTGCAGAAGATCGGAGTGCCGGAAGAGGCTCTAAATCGAGAATGAAGATGGGGAGGTCCACTGCTAGGAGGCCGCAGCCAGGACCTCGGAGGGGAGGATCGCCATGCTTGGACAGAGAGGCGGTAGTGGTAGCGAAGCGCTGGATGTCGACACCGCGACCTCGCAGGCTGGAGAACAGAGAAGCCCTTGGGGATCCATGCGGTATGGCCGTCGACGAGCACCTCGAGCGCGTCCTCCGGGTTGGGCGGCAGATCGACGCGCGCCCGCCGACGGGCTCCCACGGCGGCGGCGACGGCTCGAGTCGGCCGGGCGCCACGGCCGCTTAGCCTCCGGTGAGCTTCAAGGCGGCGCCGAGCTGGGAACACGGGAGGAGGTGAGGAGAGGTGGCAGCCTCTCCTCATTGGGCGAAGGCAGGGACACCCGCCTTCTTTGTCGGGGAGGAGCAGCGCCGCCCTTCCTATCAGATTAGCCCCAAAAGTGAAGACCCTGAGGAGAAGCAGGCCTTTCTCCCATGGGCAGCGCCAGAGGGGCGATGGGGCGGCGACGGCTGCTGCCGCAACCCTAGTTGAGAGGAGGAAAAACGAAAGAGACAGAGAGACAAAAGAGGAAGAAGCGTGTATGAGGAGGAAAGCCTACCAGCGAAACAAAAGCGAACGACGTGGCTATCACGAGCTATCGCGCTTGATGCACAGCTGAATGGTTTTAATATACGTGCATATTGCACCCGATCAATATATCGTGAGTTGCATAATTCTCTACATGGTATCAGCCTTAGTCCGACCCCTCCTCCCCTAGCGCGTCGCCGTCGCCTCCCAGCCACCACCGCTTCGCCTTCTCGCCCGCGTCGCCGAGCCCTCGCCGCCAGCAGTAGCCCCTCCTCGGCCACTGGCTCCTGCCGCCGCCCCACTCGCGATCCCTCCCAAGCTTCCGCTAGCCACCCGCCTCCTCGCCGCTAGCCGCACTCTCCCAAAACCCTAAACCCTCGCTACCCGCTGCCTTCCCTCTCCCATCTACCCGAAACCCTAAAAACCCGCCCCGGCCGCCTAACCCTAGCCATTTCGGGTTCCAACCTGGTCTCTGACTGGTCCGCCGCCTCCACCCCTCCTGTGGTGAAGCCGCCGAACCCCTTCGACTCCTCCTCCGGTGTAACATCCCAAATTTTCCTATTTGGAATGTTTTACAATTATAGATAAGCATCCTATGCATCCTGTTTGAATTTGAATGCCATTTGAAGTTTCAGAGTTATTTGAATTTGAATTCCAAACTTTGGCATGTGGGAAACAATTCAAAAACTAAGCCTGATAAATACTTGATCAAAAGTATGAGAGGAGCAAACATGACACTCCAAAAATATCAGAGGAAACAATGCCAAAAGAATTGGATTCAAATCTGAAATTTTATTTGAATTTGAAAAAAATGGATTTTCATAAAGTTTGGATTTTGCCTTTGGAAAAATGTTCAAATGAAAGGGAATATTCCCCGATCATTTTGGTATATATATACCCTATATAAAATATTTATAGTTTAGGTTTTATTTTGTTTTGTTTTAATTAAAAAATAAAAGAAAAACCTTTCAGGCGCCACCAAGCCACCTGTGCCCAGCCAGCCACCTCACCTCACCTCTCTCTTTGGCCAGCCAAGCCCGGCCCACTGTGGGCCAGCCCAGAGCGAGCCAGCCCACCGACCGCCTCTCTCTCCTCGCCTGATCTCCCTAGGATTCGCCACCCGACCGAACCCTCCCTCTCTCTCTCTCGACCCGTGGCCCCCACCCGTCGTCTTCCCCTCGCCCACGAACGAGCCTCGCTGAGATCCACCGGATCCCGAAGGATCCGGATCTCCGATCGCCTCGATGCCCTTCCGCCCTCGCTCACCCCTGGCTATAAAGCCGAGGCTCCGCACCCCATTCCCCCTAGCCTCGCCAACCCCTCTCCTTCTCCTCCCGAGCTCACTGAGCACCGAGCTCACCTCCGCCAAAACCCTCGCCATCGCCGCCTGGTGCACCCGACCTTCCCGACACCACCAACCCTCCCGAGCTCCCGCGTCTCCCGACGCCTCGCCAAGCTCGCCGACGTCCCAACGCCTGAGCACTCTCGCCCGCCCGCCGCCGTCACCGAGTCCGTGAGTCCCCGCATTCCTCTCCCCCGTCCGATCCCAATCGTGTGGCCACGATTAGAACCCCCGAAGGGGTATGTTTTATTTAGAAAACCGGCCGGCCCGAACGGTTTTTATTTAGTTTAGGTTTTATTTATTAGGCCGGTTCTGTTAGTTAAACCCTAGGCCCGTTTAGACTAAACTACGCCTAGTGCACAGTATAGGCCCATTGGGCTTTTTCTTTTTATTTGATTTTTCTGTTTTAGCCGAATAGTTTCAATTTTCAAAAATGTATATCTTTTATTCTGTTTAATATTTTTGAGTGATTCTTTTTTTGTTGGATTGCAAATTTTATGTAGTTTCTTAAAAACATATATTTAGCTATGTTAAAAATAATTAAAAATGCTTTAATATTGTTTTAGTCAGAATAGCAAATCTGCTATAGTTTTAGTTAGAAAAATTATTTTGCATGATTCTTTTGCCATCACTTTATTTTGATATTGCCAAACCCTAGAAATTAACTTTGGTATTTTAGGGTTAATAAATAATTAATTATAGGCAGAATCCTATTAATCCTAATTAATTGATTAGTTCCTGTTTTCCTAATTAATTAATTAGTAAATTAATTTATTTTTAACTTGTGATTAGTTATTCTAGGTTAGTTTCTGTCATTACATTAGATGAACTTTTATTTATAATTAATAAAAGTTTTAAATTAATTTTCTTAATAGAAATTGGATTAGGCCTAAAATGAGTTTTATAATAGCTTTTAATTAATTCTTTTTGCTCCTAGTTGCTTAGTTAATCCTTTTCTGTTAAGTTAACCTAAAACCATGATTAGGTTATATTAGGAATTTTGTTATATAAAAACTATTTTTGTTATTGTTTGGAATAGGGAAAAACTTTGAATTTGATTTCTTTGAGTTTTCCTTTTGATTTGGTTTTGATTGTTTTGTTGTGCTATGTTACTTTTGTTATCTTGTGTGATCCTCTTGCTTTGTGCTTATTATGTTATTGTTTGTCTCGGTAGAGTTCCCGGAGTGCGAAGCTTGCTACTACGACTCTTTAGCTTACGAGGATCATCAGCAAGGCAAGTTTTGATCATGTTATTTCTATACCTATGTTTTGTGCATTTGTAGTTGTCACCACCCCACCATTGCATGCAGTAGTGAAATCTTGAAGTCATTAAACTTGAGTAGTATCATGTGGTAGGATGAACCAATCCCCTTGTTACCATGACCCGGGACGTAGTAGTTATTTTGCTATGCTCGTAGACGGGATTTGGGATGAGTGAAATTCATAAGCAAGATGTGAGAGTCAATGATGATGACAACCCATGGACTACAATGATCAAGATGGACTTCGGAAAATCACTACTGGGTGGAGGATTTGGTTGACGGGCACCTGGAGCACCAGTGGTGGCGGGATGCATGGAGAAGCGCCATGACATCCTCATGGAAAGCTTCACCCAGCCACGAAGAGAAGGATGGATGCCCCATGACCGAAGCTTACTGCAGCCGCAAGCCATTATGGGCTCGCTGGGTTGACCCTTGTAGTGAAGTGGCTGGACGGTACTACGAGAAGTAGACGAACGGTAGGATTGGATGGGTACCGGCAAAGGCGGAAGAACTCTTTGGAAGACCTGTTTCATTCGTCCGCCTTCAAACACCATGAAGTGCGAAGACTTTAAAGGAGGGAATGATTCTTGCGGGAAAGTCGCAAACCTCTGCAGAGTGTTAAAACCTAATCGATTAGCCGTGTCCCGATTCACGGACATTTGAGCCTCTGGACCTTGGAAGTATTCGGATATCTCAACACTTAAAGCTAATGAATTAATTTGAGGGTTTATGACTTAATAATAATAATTTGGGAACGAGATATTGGTTGGCGGAACCATCTCAATAACTACCAACAATTTGTAGTAATTTGCAAATAAGTCCACTGTAGTAGGATAAAATTGGCTTTACGCAAAATGATGAAACTTAGAGCTCCACAGCCAAAATGCATATAGAGTTAGTAACTTTATTATTGTTATTCCTCTTGACTTGCCACTTATTCCAAAAGCTGACCTACATGGCTGCAACGTATTATGTTGCGTAGATATATTCGATCGGGGTGAGGCTACGCTCGCGCTTGGCGATTGCCCTTTGAGTCGGATGGACTCGCTTACCTTCGACGCTTCGCAGCATTTTAGTTTATTTCTCATGAGTTGGCCTTGAGCGAATTTATTCCCTTGTAATAAAGACTCTATATGAGAATCGATTAATAATATTCAGGTGTGATTGAACTTTGATTAGTTTATCGATGTCTTGTGAGTACCAAATGATCTTGGGATGGTATGCATACGTAGATTTGACCGATTTTGGGTCAGGTCGCTCAGAGATGGTATCGAGCACACGCCGACCGTAGGATCGTAACCCCTAGGATCGGAAAGCCATAGCGAGACCATTTACTTTGAACCTCCTTTCATTCTATAATTCTTCCCTGATCTATTCTGACTCTTCTCTCCTTTGCAACATTCTAGATGGCCGTCGAGTTCACCCCAGTTCTGCTACCGAAGTTCTGCCAGCCCGATGAGACGATGCCCTTTGGAAGGAAGCTGGTCCAGATGGTGAAGCTGCTGAAGATTGCTCTGCCCTCGATCACTGGGAAACCCACAAATGCACTTCCGACGGACACCCGCTACAGGATTGAGGTGCATATCCCAGGGAGGACCTTTGGAGGACGCACGGAGCCTATCAACTTTGAGTTTACCGAGTTCAACTGGATCATCGGAAGGGACGTGGCGATTTACCGAGCACTTGGACATCTCCGAGAGGAGTACAGGACTGAGCTCGATCATTCAGACCTCGCCATGGTTTCTCGCAGGGCAAGGAATGGAGATATCATCCGTACCATTGAGGACGATTCCACTCTCTCATACATCCAGGACTTGGAGTGTCTTCTCAGAAAACGGGAGATTCAGGCTCGCCGTAACTCGAAGGCACACCGGAAGCTTTTGTTCCGCGAACTGGAACTGGAGGAGAAGGCACGCAGACTTCCTTGGCCATGAGGAAGAAATCACGGACTTCATGGAGATAGTCGACGACCAAGATGAAGCTTGCCGCGATTGAGGAAAAGATGGACTTGGGAGAGGACCTTTACCCGAGTGGAGATGAAGCACCCTCGTGAGTAATGATCAGGATTTGAAGGAGTACCACCAAGGAAACCCCAAGAGGAGGCGCCACTGATGAAGACTTTTAGTCGACCACCATGTTATCTTTTACTTTTCGTCGATCAGTTAGGCCGATGTTTTTCCTTCGTTTAGTCATGAGCTTTTGTAATCGAGTTTGAACCATGTTTGAGTGGAATGAATAAATGTTTGGTGTGTTATGATTGTGCATTCATATGGGTAGTGTTATTTCTCATAGACCCTTGTTCTATTCTAAATTTCTCATCCACTCCAAAACCCCAGATGCCTCCGAGACGTGACACTGGTTTCCCGCCGGAGCTCACCCAGCTGCTCCAAAGCAGAGAATGCACTGATGCAGCTCTGATCCGTAATCGAACAACCCCGCCAACAATCCACCGCCACCACCACCACCCACTGTGGACAATTTGACTCGATTTCTGAGGTTGAATCCGCCAGTGTTCTCTAGTAGCACTGAGCCGATTGTGGCTGACGATCGCTCCGCAAGATTGGAAGAGAGCTAGTCACCGTTGGATGCACTGATGCTGAGAAGGTGCGCTTTGCCGCGCATCAACTGGATGGACCTGCAGCTTCTTGGTGGGAGAATTACACCGCCACTTTTCCCTTGGGTGGCATCACTTGGGATCAATTCCAGCGGGCTTTCGCCGCTCATGTCTCATCTGGAGCCATGAGTGCGAAGAAGTGTGAGTTCGAAACTTGCGCCAGGGAACCGTCTTGTGGCACAAGACGTGGAGGAATTCAGCAAGCTTGCTCGCTATGCCCCGATGATGTGGCCACCGATGCCGCCAAGCGGAGAAGTTCCTTGAGGGACTCAATGATGAACTGAGCATGCAGCTTATTGTGGCTACTTTCAACAACTACCGGAGCTGGTAGACAAGGCCACCATCCCGGAAGGCAAGCAGCAGCAGATAGAAAGCCGCAAGCGGAAGTACAGCCAGGGAAGCACAATTCAGAGCTCAGCAGAAGCCCGCTATGCACCGTACTCAGAGGGCACATCCATCACAACCATGGAGGTCATAACCATGGTGGAAATGGAAACAACCGCAGCCAGGACAACAAGTCAGGCCATGGCAATGGCAATGGCAATGGTAATGGCAATCAGCACCGTTCGCCCGGCTCAAAGGATCTGAGCCACATCACCGCTTCAAGTGCCGAAGACAGGGCACTACGCCACCGACGCCGGAGGCCAAGCGGAGGAACGGAATGGCAATGGAGGCTCAAATAAGAAGCCCAATCCTTTCCTCGTGCTCAAGTGAATCACATCGACGTGGAGAACGCCTATGATCAGCCGAACAATCGTGGTTGGTAAGTTTTATTGAATTCACGCTCAGTTTTGGTTCTGCTTGATTCGGTGCAACGATTCATTCATATCAAGGGTAGTTGTGGATAAGTACGGATTACGCACTAGAACCCTTAGAAGCCCCCTCCGCGTCGGCCCGCGCAGAGGAGAAATGATGGCAGGTTTAAGCTGTCCTGCAAACCTCAACATCGGAACCACAAATTTCCGTAGAACTCATAGTGTTGGAAACTCAGACCTTGGATGTAATCCTAGGCATGGATTGGTTGTCAAAGTATGAAGGAAACATTGACTGTGCCAGCAAGTCTATTCTGCTCACCACCCCGGAGCAGAAGAGGATCAAGTATGTAGCCAGGCACAGCCAGATGAAGAATCAGTGCATTCCCTCACGGGAGTTGTTCAGAGGAAGTGCCGAGGTGCAAGAATTTCCGATGTGTTCCGGAGGAATTACCAGAATGCCACCGACAGGGACATTGAGTTTCTGATTGAGTTATTGCCCGGCACAGCCCCAATATCCAAGAGACCTTATCGGATGCCACCGAATGAGTTGAAAGAAATCAAGGAGCAAATAAATGAGTTATTGGAGAAAGGATATATTCGTCCAAGCTCATCACCTTGGGGAGCCCCAGTTCTTTTGGTAGAGAAGAAGGATGGAAGCTTGAGGATGGTTGTGGATTATCGTGCATTGAACGAAGTAACCATCAAGAACAAGTACCCTCTGCCCATGATCAATGACTTGTTTGATCAGCTTGTTGGAGCCAAGGTATTCTCTAAGATCGATCTTCGATCAGGGTATCATCAGTTAAAAATTCGTGAAAAGGATATACCCAAAACAGCCTTCACTACCAGGTATGGTTTATACGAGTATACCGTCATGTCATTTGGATTGACTAATGCTCCTGCATACTTCATGAATTTGATGAACAAGGTGTTCATGGAGTATTTGGACAAGTTTGTCGTGGTGTTCATCGATGACATATTGATATTCTCCAAGAGCGAGGAAGAGCATAAGGAACATTTGCGTCTAGTTCTGGAGAAACTTCGAGAACATCAGCTGTATGCCAAATTCAGCAAATGTGAATTCTGGTTGAAGGAAGTTGGATTCCTCGGACATGTTATTTCAGGAGAAGGGATAGCAGTTGATCCCGCCAAGGTTGAATCGATCACCGATTGGCGATCACCCACCTCGACCAAGGAGATCCGCAGTTTTCTCGGACTCGCAGGATATTATCGGAGGTTCATTGAGAACTTCTCGAAGATTGCCAAGCCCATGACCGAGCTGTTGAAGAAGGAAGCCAAGTATGTTTGGACCGAGGAATGTGAAGCCAGTTTTCAGGAGTTGAAGAAACGGTTGGTCACAGCTCCAAGATTGATATTGCGGACATACATAAGGAATACCAGGTTTATTAGACGCTTCTCGTCAAGGACTCGGAGGAGTATTGATGCAGGAAGGTAAGGTTGTAGCTTATGCCTCCGCACAGCTACGGCCTCATGAGATGAATTATGCCACGCATGATTTGGAGTTAGCAACATGTAGTGCATGCACTCAAGACACAGAGACATTTCCTCATCGGAAACCGCTGTGATGTCTATACAGATCACAAGAGTTTGAAATATATCTTCACGCAGAAGGAATTGAACCTCGTGCAGAGGAGATGGCTAGAGTTGATAAAGGACTACGACATGAGGCTGCATTACCACCCCGTAAGGCCAATGTTGTAGCAGATGCTTTGAGCCGTAAGAGTTATGTGAACACTCTTACCGCAGGAGGATTACCCTGTGAGTTGGTCGATGACCTCGAGATCTCCGATCGGAGATAGTTCCAAAGGATTTGTCGCAACTCGAGGTTCAGTCCACCTTGACCAAAAGGATTCGTGAAGCCCGTAAGTCGGACAAGGAAATCGATGAGATTAAGCAAAAGATGGAGGAAGGAAAAGCTAAAGGATTCCGTAAGGATGAACACGGAACTATATGGTTTGAGGATCGATTTACGTGCCCAATGATCCCGAGCTCAGAAGCTAATTCTTCAGAGGCTCATGATTCCCAGACTCAATTCACCCCGCAACACCAAGATGTACCTGGATTTGAAGCAAAGTTTCGTGGATGGTATGAAGAAGGACATTGCCGAGCACGTAGTCGTATCGATGTTTGCCAACGTAAAGGCGTAACATCGAAGCCAGCAGGGTTACTTCAACCTTTGCCAATTCCCGATTGGAAATGGGAGAAACTTGGTATGGATTTCATCACAGGATTACCCAGACCCGCTCAGTTATGATTCTATCCGGGTAGTAGTTGATCGTTTGACTAAGGTAGCTCACTTCATTCCGTGAAGACTACCTATACCAGTGCCAAGTTGGCCAAGATATACATGACCAGGATCGTATGTCCGCATGGAGTTCCGAGGAAAATCGTGTCGATAGAGGAACGCAGTTTACCTCAAAGTTTTGGAAGCAATTGCATGAAACTTTGGGTACGAGGCTGGAATTCAAGACAGCCTTTCATCCGCAGATGGATGGATGACCGAGAGAGTCAATCAGATTCGGAGGACATGTTGAGAGCTTGTGTGCTAGACTATGGGTCTAGCTGGGATGATAACTTGCCTTACGCAGAGTTCTCGTACAACAACAGCTTATCAATCCAGTTTGAAGATGGCCCTTTCAAGCTCTATACGGAAGGAGGTGCGAACACCATTGTGTGGGATAGTGTTGGAGATCGATCACTTTTCGTTCCGATCTTATCAAGGATTCCAAGAGAAAGTCAAGCTGATTCGAGACCGACTCAAGATAGCACAATCGAGACAGTAAGAGTTATGCCGACAAGAAGCGCAAGGAAGTGACTTACGAAGTGGGAGACCGAGCATACCTTCGTGTGTCTCACTTCGTGGAATCAAGAGGTTTGGAGTCAAGGAAAGTTAGCACCCGATTCATTGGCCCTACAAAATCCTCGAACGTCGTGGAGAAGTTGCATACAAGTTGGAATTGCGGAAGGATTGTCCGGAGTTCATGATGTCTTTCACGCTTCTCGCTTGAAGAAGTGCCATGCCGACATGGCCGATGTTCCGTTGAGAGACACAAGTGCCCCTAGAGGCCATACAGCTTGACAAAGGTGATTTGACTTACAAGGAGAAACCCACAAAATTCTCGAGACTGCAAGCGAGTCACCCGCAGCAAAGTCATCAAGTTTTGCAAGGTGCTGTGGAGTCACCACACCGAGGAAGAAGCCACACAGAACGCGAAGAAGATCTTCGTCGAGACCATCCGCACCTATTCGCTAGCCAACCCGAATCTCGAGGGCGAGATTCATCTTAAGGTGGGTAGGTTTGTAACATCCCAAATTTTCCTATTTGGAATGTTTTACAATTATAGATAAGCATCCTATGCATCCTGTTTGAATTTGAATGCCATTTGAAGTTTCAGAGTTATTTGAATTTGAATTCCAAACTTTGGCATGTGGGAAACAATTCAAAAACTAAGCCTGATAAATACTTGATCAAAAGTATGAGAGGAGCAAACATGACACTCCAAAAATATCAGAGGAAACAATGCCAAAAGAATTGGATTCAAATCTGAAATTTTATTTGAATTTGAAAAAAATGGATTTTCATAAAGTTTGGATTTTGCCTTTGGAAAAATGTTCAAATGAAAGGGAATATTCCCCTGATCATTTTGGTATATATATACCCTATATAAAATATTTATAGTTTAGGTTTTATTTTTGTTTTTGTTTTAATTAAAAAATAAAAGAAAACCTTTCAGGCGCCACCAGCCACCCAGCCCAGCCAGCGCCACCTCACCTCACCCTCGCTTTGCCCACCAAGCCGGCCCACTGAGGCCAGCCAGCCGAGCGAGCCAGCCACCGACCGCCCTCTCTTCCTCGCCTGATCTCCCTAGGATTCGGCCACCCGACCAACCTCCCCTCTCTCTCTCTCCCCCGTGGCCCCACCCGTCGTCTTCCCCTCGCCCACGCAACGAGCCTCGCCGGAGATCCACCGGATCCCGAAGGATCCGGGATCTCCGATCGCCCCCGATGCCCTTCCGCCTCTCGCCACCCCTGGCTATAAAGCCGAGGCTCCGCACCCATTCCCCCTAGCCTCGCCAACCCCTCTCCTTCTCCCTCCCGAGCTCACCGGAGCACCGAGCTCACCTCCGCCGCCAAAACCCTCGCCGTCGCCGCCCTGGTGCACCCCGACCTTCCCCGACACCACCGAACCCTCCCGAGCTCCCCATGTCTCCCGACGCCTCATGGCTCGCCGACGCCCCAACGCCTCGGAGCACTCTCGCCGCCGCCGCCGCCGTCACCGGAGTCCGGTGAGTCCCCGGCATTCCCCTCCCCCGTCCGATCCCAATCGTGTGGCCACGATTAGAACCCCCGAAGGGGTATGTTTTATTTAGAAAACCGGCCGGCCCGAACGGTTTTTATTTAGTTTAGGTTTTATTTATTAGGCCGGTTCTGTTAGTTAAACCCTAGGCCCGTTTAGACTAAACTACGCCTAGTGCACAGTATAGGCCCATTGGGCTTTTTCTTTTTATTTGATTTTTCTGTTTTTTTAATAGTTTCAATTTTCAAAATGTATATCTTTTATTCTGTTTAATATTTTTGAGTGATTCTTTTTTTGTTGGATTGCAAATTTTATGTAGTTTCTGAAAAACATATATTTAGCTATGTTAAAAATAATTAAAAATGCTTTAATATTGTTTTAGTCAGAATAGCAAATCTGCTATAGTTTTAGTTAGAAAAATTATTTTTGCATGATTCTTTTTGCCATCACTTTATTTTGATATTGCCAAACCCTAGAAATTAACTTTGGTATTTTAGGGTTAATAAATAATTAATTCTAGGCAGAATCCTATTAATCCTAATTAATTGATTAGTTCCTGTTTTCCTAATTAATTAATTAGTAAATTAATTTATTTTTAACTTGTGATTAGTTATTCTAGGTTAGTTTCTGTCATTCCATTAGATGAACTTTTATTTATAATTAATAAAAGTTTTAAATTAATTTTCTTAATAGAAATTGGATTAGGCCTAAAATGAGTTTTATAATAGCTTTTAATTAATTCTTTTTGCTCCTAGTTGCTTAGTTAATCCTTTTCTGTTAAGTTAACCTAAAACCATGATTAGGTTATATTAGGAATTTTTGTTATATAAAACTATTTTTGTTATTGTTTGGAATAGGGAAAACTTTGAATTTGATTTCTTTGAGTTTTCCTTTTGATTTGGTTTTGATTGTTTTGTTGTGCTATGTTACTTTTGTTATCTTGTGTGATCCTCTTGCTTTGTGCTTATTATGTTATTGTTTGTCTCGGTAGAGTTCCTGAGTGCTAAGCTTGCTACTACGACTCTTTAGCTTACGAGGATCATCAAGAAGGCAAGTTTTGATCATGTTATTTCTATACCTATGTTTTGTGCATTTGTAGTTGTCACCACCCCACCATTGCATGCAGTAGTGAAATCTTGAAGTCATTAAACTTGAGTAGTATCATGTGGTAGGATGAACCAATCCCTTGTTACCATGACCCGGACGTAGTAGTTATTTTGCTATGCTCGTGAGACGGATTTGGGATGAGTGAAATTCATAAGCAAGATGTGAGAGTCAATGATGATGACAACCCATGGACTACAATGATCAAGATGGACTTGAAAATCACTACTGGGTGGAGGGCGGTTGACGGCACCTGGAGCACCCAAGTGGTGGCGGGATGCATGGAGAAGCGCCATGACATCCTGCGGAAAGCTTCACCCAGCCACGAAGAGAAGGATGGATGCCCCATGACCGAAGCTTACTGCAGCAGCCGCAAGCCATTATGGGCTCTCGCTGGGTTGACCCTTGTAGTGAAGTCGGCTGGGCGGTACTACGAGAAGTAGACGAACGGTAGGATTGGATGGGTACGGCGGTGGCGGAAGAACTCTTTGGAAGACCCTGTTTATTCGTCCGCCTTCAAACACCATGAAGTGCGAAGACTTTAAAGGAGGGAATGATTCTTGCGGGAAAGTCAAAACCTCTGCAGAGTGTTAAAACCTAATCGATTAGCCGTGTCCCCGGTTACGGACATTTGAGCCTCTGGACCTTGGAAGTATTCGGATATCTCAACACTTAAAGCTAATGAATTAATTTGAGGGTTTATGACTTAATAATAATTTTGGGAACGAGATATTGGTTGGCGGAACCATCTCAATAACTACCAACAATTTGTAGTAATTTGCAAATAAGTCCACTGTAGTAGGATAAAATTGGCTTTACGCAAAATGATGAAACTTAGAGCTCCACAGCCAAAATGCATATAGAGTTAGTAACTTTATTATTGTTATTCCTCTTGACTTGCCAGCTTATTCCAAAAGCTGACCTACATGGCTGCAACGTATTATGTTGCAGAGATATATTCCGATCAGGAGTGAGGCTACGCTCCGCGCTTGGCGATTGCCCTTTGGAGTCGGATGGACTCGCTTACCTTCGACGCTTCCGCAGCATTTTAGTTTATTTCTCATGAGTTGGCCTTGAGCCGAATTTATTCCCTTGTAATAAAGACTCTATATGAGAATCGATTAATAATATTCAGGTGTGATTGAACTTTGATTACTTTATCGATGTACTGTGAGTACCAGCATGATCTTGGGATGGTACAGACACAGAGATTTGACCGATTTTGGGTCAGGTCGCTACATCCGGCTCCTCCACCGCCACTCTTCCCGATCCCGCCTACATCCGTGATGTTCCCATCGAACGTCGCGTCCCGGTGATCCTCTCCCACAAAGAGGCAAATTTCTATGCTTGGAAGACATACTTCAATCTCCTCTTTCGTGAGTATAATCTGCAGGACCACATTGACGGCACCGCCAACCTCTTCGTCCTCAACCGCGACGCCGACTGGCTGGCGATCGACGCCACCATCATCCGATGGCTCTTCCTCACCATGTACAAAGACATCTTCCACACTGTCGTTCGCGACAGGGACGATGCATGCACGGTGTGGAACAAGATCGCCGGTCTCTTCACCGACAACAAGCTCCAACGGATCGTCTTCTTGCAGCAGGAGTTCTTCGGGTGTCATCAAAACGACTCCTCCGTCGACGACTACTGCATGCGTCTCAAGACCCTCTCCGACGAGCTCAATGACATCGGCTTCAAGGTGGGCGATGAGTTGCTCCTTCCACCTCACCGCCGGCCTCAATGAGGATCTCGCAACGCTGCCTCCAACCTCACCTCATGGCGAACCCTACCTACGAGCGGGCGGTGGCTTATCTTCGCCTCGAGGAACGCCGGTTGAAGCATCTTCGCCCGTGCCGCTCACACCGCCGCCGCCGCCCGGCTACTCACGCGGTGGCCCTCCGCCTCGGGTGCCCCCGGCTTCCAGCGCCGCTCAGCGCCTGCCACTGGCTACTCCAGCAGAACGCGCCTACGGTGCCTCAGACCAGCAGCGGCCTCCGTCCCTGCTGCTCCTGCGCTCTTCAACAACACTTGCCGCAGCAGCAGCAAAGAATAAAGAGCCGCGCCAGAGGCGCCGTGGCACGGCAAAGGCCAACAAGAAGAGCAAGCATAGCAAGGCTGGCCCGGCCCAGCGGCAGCCGCCGCCACCTTGGGTGGCCACAACCTCGGACGGGGTTGTGCACGCCAACACTATGCCCGTGCCCCCGCTCCGAGCCTCCTCGGGCCGGTCCTTCCGGCATCAGCCTTCTTCGCCGGTCGCAAAACCGTCCGGTCGCTCCTTCAACCTACTACGCCCTGCTCCGATTGGCTATGGCGGGCCACCGCTAGCAATGGCGTGACCGGCTACTCGGGCTACCGTCGCGCCGCCTCTTATGATCCAGCCCTGCTTGCTGCACTTCATCAACAGCCTCCGACCGGGCTTATTCCGCGGTGGTGATTGGTTCATGGACACCGGTGCATCTTCGCACATGGCCGCTTACCCGGGTAACCTCTCCTCCGTGTCTCCTATTCACACTTCTTCTCGTATCATTGTTGGTAATGGTGCTGGTCTTCCTATCACTCATATTGGTTCCACAAGTTTTCTCTCAAACTCTCGACCACTTTATCTCAATAACGTTCTTGTGTCTCCCGAGCTTATTCAGAATCTAGTTTGTGTTCGTAAACTTTCTCGTGATAACTCTGTAACTGTGGAATTTGACGAAGTTGGTTTTTCTGTTAAGGACGCCCTCACCCGAATGGTTCTTCACCGCTGTGACAGTCCCGGCGATACATACTCCGTCCAGCCTCCATCATCTTCACCTGCTGGACCAGTTGCACTTTCCGCCGGCGTTGATCTCTGGCACGCCCATCTCGGTCATCCTAGCTCCACCGCTCTTCATCATATTATTAGGGATTTTTCTTTTACATGTAATAAAACGGATGCGCACTCTTGTCACGCATGCCGTCTGGGCAAACATGTTCGCCTTCCCTTTAGTACTTCATCCACAGTTGCGTCGTTACCTTTCGAGTTAATCCATAGTGATGTTTGGACCTCTCCTGTTGCTAGTAACACTAGTTTTTCATATTATCTTGTTATCTTGGATGACTTTTCTCACTTTGTGTGGACCTTTCCATTACGTAAGAAGTCCGACGTTGCTGCCACTCTTACGGCCTTCTACTCTTACGTAGCCACACAATTCGGTCGTCCTGTTCTAGCTTTGCAAACTGACAACGGGAAAGAATTCGACAACACTACCATCCGCAATCTTCTTTCCACACATGGCACTATTTTTCGTCTTACCTGTCCATACACTTCACAGCAGAACGGTCGGGCAGAACGCATTCTTCGCACTCTTAACGATTGCGTCCGCACCCTCCTCTTCCACGCCTACATGCCACCCCGCTTCTGGCCTGACGCTCTCGCTACTGCCACCCTCCTCATTAACCTTTGTCCATGTCGCACCCGGTGGAACTTTACACCTCACCACCTTCTCTTCGGGTCTCCTCCTTCATACGACGGTCTTCGTATATTTGGTTGTCTCGGTTACCCTAGTATTGTCGCCACCACTCCTCATAAACTTGCTCCTCGTTCCCTTCCGTGTGTCTTCCTCGGTTACCCGGCTAACACCAAGGGCTATAGATGCTATGACCCGGTTTCCCACCGTGTCATCACATCCCAGCATGTTTATTTCAATGATTTGTCTTTTCCTTTTAAATAGGAACAGCAGGAGGCTTCTTCATCGGCGCCCGGTCCCTCTTTGGCCGACCCTGTCCACCCTGGTTTTACCAACTGGCGTAGGGCGCCCCCTGGACGCGCAGCGCTCCAGCTCCTGCCCGCTGCTTCACCAGCCTCCCCGGCCTCCGCCCCGGCCTCCGAGCCGGCCTCTGAGCCGGCCTCCGCGCCGGCCTCTCCGGCTGCTTCGTCGCCAAGCCCCGTGCCGGCCTCTCCGGCTGCTTCATCGCAGGGCCTCGCGCCGGCTTCTGAGCCGGTCTCCCCGGCCTCGCCGGCTTCACCGGCCACTGGGTCGGCTCGCTCACCGGACTCGCCATCTTCTGCCACGGCCTCTTCACAACCAGGCTCGGCGCCATCACCGGTAGCGGCTGCTGTGCCACCACCCGCTGGCCCTATCACGCGGTCGCGGCTGGGCGTCCATCGGCCAAGCACTCGCTACCCTCCGGACGTGTACACCTGCATGGCTTCGACTTCTTCCTCGTCGCCATCACCCTTGCCGACCTCCGCCCGTTCCGCGCTTCGCGACCCCATGTGGTTCGCCGCGATGAAGGAGGAGTTTGATGCATTGCAACGCAATCACACTTGGCAGCTCGTCCCCCGTCCTCCTCATGCCAATGTCATTACCGGAAAGTGGGTGTTCAAGCACAAGTTTCATCCGGATGGTACTCTCGGCCGACACAAGGCTCGTTGGGTCGTACGGGGTTTTCGTCAACGAGCAGGTGTTGACTTCACCAACACTTTCGCCCCGGTTGTCAAACCCGGCACGATTCGGACTGTTCTTCAGCTAGCGGTTTCTCGCTCATGGCCTGTGCACCAGATGGATGTTTCGAATGCTTTTCTTCATGGTCACCTTGAGGATCAGGTGTTCACAAGAGCCGATCGGATTTGTTGATGAGTCTTCTCCGGATCATGTGTGTTTGCTCTCTCGGTCTTTGTACGGACTCAAGCAAGCTCCTCGCGCTTGGTACCAGCGCATCGCAGCATTCCTTACTCAACTTGGCTTCCGCTCCACTCGCCCGATGCTTCACTGTTTGTCTACCACCGTGGTGATGCTACCGCCTACCTACTACTCTATGTTGACGACATCATCTTGACAGATGCTCGCCGCTCTTCTTCGACAGCTCACCGATCGCCTTCGTGCCGAGTTTGCCATTATGATTTAGGTCCTTCCGCACTATTTCCTCGGGATCGAGGTTATTCGTCGAGCAGATGGCTTCTTTCTTCATCAGCGGAAGTATGCTCATGAGCTTCGACCGTGCGGGATGCTTAACGCAAACCGCTGCCACACCTGTTGATACGAAGGCCAAGCTCTCCGCCACGATGGTTCTCCGCTTCAGATGCTCCGCTCTACAGGTCGATCGTTGGTGCTCTTCAAGACCTCACTCTTATCGTCCGGAGCTCCAAAGACGCTGTGCAGCAGGTTTGCCTCCATATGCATGCTCCACGTGATGCTCATCGATCGCGGTCAAGCGCATTCTGCGCTATACCCGTGGCACCTCGGATCTTGGGTTGTCACTTCAGCTTCATCATCTCTGGACATGACGGCTTATTCGACGCCGATTGGGCGGCTGCCCCGACACGCGCCGCCGACCTCGGTTATTGCGTCTACCTTGACCATCGCCATCTCCTGGTCGCCAGCGGCAGCCCGTTGTCTCCGCTCCAAAGGTCAAGCAGCAGTACCGTGCGTTGCTGCCAACGCCGCCGCCGAGTGTTCCCGGCTTCGTCGGTGCTTCATGAGCTCTTGTCTCCGGTTGACAATGCTACGATTGTTCATCGTGACAATGTTTCTGGTCTACCTCTCCGCCAACCCAGTTCATCATCGACGCACCAAGCACATTGAGATTGATATCCACTTTGTTCGAATAGGTAGCTCTTGGTCATGTACGCGTGCTACATGTCCCTACGCCCCAACAGTTTGTCGACATCATGACCAAGGGCTTGTCTCTCGCGTCTTTTGAGGAGTTCGATCCGCCTTTGCGTCGACCATGGTGCCGCTTCGATCGGGGGTGTTGAGATGTAGATAACATATGTGTATTTCTTGTACAACAAGCCCTCCTCCTTCCATGTATAGTCGAGGACGTGGCTACCCTTTGTACTTATATATACGTGCATATTGCACCCAATCAATATATCGTGAGTTGCATAGTTCTCTACACTTTCTGCCTTTATGCAGAAGAAACAAATCTCGAGTAGGCGACGACAAATGGTTTAGGAATCGAGATTGCCTAATCTTAGAGAGTTCGACATGAGATTATCTTTTCTGTAGATTAACATGAGATTTAGTACTTGGTTCAGTTTGGTTTATGAGTCGAGCATGAATGTTTAGTCTTTGATTTACACTTTTCCTAAATTTCAGTCATATGTTTTCCATTTGGCTTCTGGTTGAATTTTATGACTGTCTGATCTGACAAATATCAGTGTGTATCAGGCTCGTTTATTTGTTGGGATTCATTCGGGTGCGGGTCGCCCCACTTCGTCTGTACTTCGACCCAGATCGTTGCATAGCGGAGCATGCGAGGAGAGGTGGCGGAAGGCGCCTCGTCGGCGAGAGGCCATACAGGGTACAGCGAACTTTCCCCCTCCTTCCCTCTCATTAAGCTCCCTCGTACAACCTGCCACTATTTTTGTGTTTTCTTCTTCCTCAATTCTTCGTGTCACGCGTCACCTACATTCAAATTCACTCGTTTTCTTATTTTGAAGAGTTAGGGCATTTCCAACGCTGACCATTAAACTGGACACATCATCCAGCCTCAGATTTGGGGGACCAATCCGTAGACATTGATGCGGGAACTGGCCATCTAACCGTAGCCGCATACATCCGTCCCCGTTTATTTAAGCCCGCACGCTCAAAATAATCGCATATCTAATTTCAGTTTAGCTAAAAATGTACAAATGTTCAAATGCACCCGTAGTTATAATTTAACGAGAAAGCTATTCTCCAGTCGACTAACAGATCCGAACGACCCGCGAAAGCTATCCCCTCGCTCCTCCCCGAAATCATGCTGATTATAACCTGCCCGCCCGCACTCCCCTTTTTTCGCGCTGAATTAATTTAACTATCTAAAAATAGAGCAAGTTGGGCAAGAAATATTGCATGCGGGGGGCTCGAACTCAGCACCTGTAACATGTAGATAAGGATGACCTTAATCCACTAACCACTCCACACTGTGTATGTAGGTGTTAAGTTTGATAAAGCTAAACTATTTCATCATGATATTTAGTACTGCATCTCCTATAAAACATACATTTTCCCTTTTTGATTCCATGAGTTTTCTCTAGTTTATCTTTGTTGTTCCATTTTATGATGGAAATAGGTATCTCCGCCAACACCCGGATGACGGTGTGGATGATTTTGGTGATGTGATCAATGATTCTTCTAAAGAATATTGTCCGAGAGGTAGGAGATGTTGACGAAGAGAAGGTGGCAGGTCGTCTCTGAAAGCCGGTAATTTTGGGGCCGCAAACGTGATAATTTACGTACAAACACCGTGATAATTTTAGCCCGAGGCGAAAGAAGTTGTTGAAATATACCAACCGGTATTTTCTATGTGAATAGCCTGGTAATTTATGCACCGCGAGCCTGAGAACTTACATGCAAACATGATGATAACTTCTAAACCAGAAAAGGTTCATGAAATATACCCCGGTAATTCCTTTGTGAATATCATGATTTACGCACCGCAAACATGATAACTTTTCCCTCCGTGGGAGGGGGGGAGGAGTTTTGACGAGATATAACCTTGATAACTTCTCTGTTAATATGATGATAGTTTACGCATCACTTCCCTAATAACTTACGTACAAACATCGCGGTAAGTTTTGATCGGGGTGGGGGGTGCTGAAAACACACAAACCGGTAACCTTCAAGTAAATAGCATGATAATATACACACCACATATCCGATAACTTAATTACAAACTCTGTGATAACTTATGGCTCGGGAGGAGAAGTGTTTGAAAACATAACAGGTAAGTTATGTATAAAGAACATGGTAAGTATGCACAACAAAGTTGATAACTCACATACAAACACCGTGGTAACTTTTTTTACCCCAAAAAATCTTCATCAAACACCGAGATTGATAAATATCCCCCTAGTAACTTTTTATGTGAATAACATGGTAATTCAAACATCGCATACCAGAAAACTTATGTACCTCAGTACTTATAACTTTGCATGGGGGAAGGGGTTGATGAAATATCCCCTCGGTAACTTTTGTGTAATAGCATGGTAACTCACACACCGCAGACCTGATAACTTATGTGCCTCGGTCCCGATAACTTTAGCGAGGGGGTTGTTTAAAAACATCCCCTTGATAACCTTGGCGTAAATAGTTTGATACCCTACGCATCGTATACGTGATAACTCACGCACAGACACTGCGGTAACTTTAACCTGAGCTAATAAGAAGGTTGGAGAAACTAGGTTATAACCCAGTAATATCTGTGTAAACAACATGGTAACATATGTAGCACATGCGTGATTACTTACGTAGCCTAGTCATGGTAACTTTTGATCTGAGAAAAAAGTTGTCGGAACATATCAACATAGTATCTAGTCTCAAAGCTCTCGTTGTGACAGATTTTTTATGTGAAAACGATTTTTCAATCGGATTAATTGTTTGATTTACAAAACATTTTGAAGTTTTGAAATAGGGGGGGGGGATATAGGATCACATCATCTTTCCTGTCCTCTAATTCATTTGCACGTGCGGAGAAGGTTAAAGGACCATTTTTATGCCCCGGTAATTTCTATGTAAACAAGATGGCAACCTAGTTATCACAGATGTGATATCTTACTCAGCTTGGGCCTGGTAACTTTTGACCCCCAAAAAAAGTCGTCGAAACATATCAACATAGGATCTAGTTTCGAAGGTCTCATCGTCGCGAATCTTTTATGTGAAAACGGTTTTTCAATCGGAGCGACGGTTAGAGCTGTAAAACATTTTGAATTCCGAATTTAAATGAAATAATTGCTAACATCAGCTATTTCGTTTCACATGCATGCATGCATACTCTAATCATCAGAATAGAATTGCTTCCTTCCTTTACTCCTCATGCATTGCACGTTGAATACCGATGCCTGGGCATGTGAATAAGAATAGCAGTAGTCGTGTGGATCTGTTGCTGGTGACTAGTCGACTGGTCGTTAGCACAGTCCATAATTTAAATATTACAGTCCAACAAAATATTCAAATTATAATAATTCAAACTTGAATTTAACTAGCATATATGTACTAGTTGTCCTTTTTAATCGCTAACAAATGATCAATCAAATCTTCCATGAGTTGCTCGATATCGAATTTGTTGATGCATTTTAACAAACTCATCAAATGTGGCTAGGTTCTGCTATGGAAATTTGATAGGCTCACTCATATTCTCAAATTCAAGAGTTGCGGCAGCATCCTCACCCTCATCCTCTGTGATCATGTTATGCATGATTACACAATATGTCATCACCTCTCACAAGGTCCCTGAATCTCATTGTTTAGCAGGTCCACAAACTACCGAAATGTGTGCTCGTAGAACTCCAAATGCCCTCTTAACATCCTTTCTAACTGCTTCTTGTTTTTGGGCAAAGTGAGACTTTTTCTGACCAAGTGACTCAGAGATGGTCTTGACAAAGGTAACCCATGGTATATAGATATCATCAACCAGATTGTTGCCCATGTTGTACTCATGCCCATTGACAGTATAATTGCAAGGAGGAGCATTCCCTTCAGTCATCCTAGCACACAATGGTGATCGTTGATGCACATTGATGTCATTGTGAGACCCGGGCATGTGAAAAAATTATGCCAAATCCAGAGATTCTGTGATGCAACTACTTCAAGCATGATGGTGGGCTTCTTAACATCACCCTGATATTGCCCTTGTAGAGCTTTTAGGCAGTTCTTCAATCTCTAATACATGCAGTCAAGAGATCCGAGCAAACCTGGCCATCCTCATGCTTCAGAGATTGCCAAGATCATCTCGGGGTCCGCGATAGTTGGTTTTCTCAGGTACTGAGGTCCAAACAGCGAGACCATGGTAGTAGCAAATCTTATCATGGCGTCTCTGCATGTGCTCTCAGACATTAGTAGGTATTCATCGTACGAATCAGCGGTCGTGCCACATGCAAGCACCCGCAATGTGTTTATGCACTTCTGGTAACCCGAGAATTTAATCCTTCCTACGACATCCTTCTTCAAGATGAAATCGTTACCAAAGGACCAGAAGCCAAGATAGAGACGATCAAAGACATTTTTCGCATCCTAAAATGCCGGTGAAAATTGTCAGCGAATAGAGAATCGAGGAAAAATAGTTGTCCATCAAGGTCAAATGGCCATGTGCCCGGCAGCGGGCCCAGCGACGTTCGGGAGCGTGAACCGGAGGTTGAAGATGGAGGAGTTGAGCAGACCGCCAGCCCGGCGTAGCTCGGAAACGTGGGCTGTGAGAAGTTCGTGACGCCATTGGAGACGAGGCACACTAGTAGAAAAAGGGTCAAACGTGAAGCACATTAGTGCCGGTTTGCATTAGAGCCGGCACTAATGTGTATATTAGTGCCGGTTCGTGGCGGCGATCAATAGTACCGGTTCGTGGCGAACTCAGAGTACCGTTCGCATTACACTAACCGGTACTAAAGAGGCTGTGTCACCGCGGTCGGCTATGGCCCCACCATCACTATTTAGTGCCGGTTCGAACCACTAACCGGTATTAATGACGCTAGGCAGGCTGTTTTAGCCCAACCTCGCCTCCCCTAACAAGCCTTTTACCACCTTAAATATGTTATTACTCAAACTATCACAAGCACTTGGTCTTCATTGAACTCTATGTGTAGAATTTAGGGCGCAATATGAGTCTTCATCGGTTTATAAATCGTTGATGACTCATATTGACAATTCAGATTGTACACACAAAGATCGTTGATGATCAAAGTATTTTTATGTTATAAGATCATATTGACAATTTAGATCAGAAAGAAATATAAGATCATGATGTAAATGCTCTTATATTTTTGCATTCAAGATGCACCATTCAAAGCGACGCCATCAACTTTCAACCATTTCGCCTTCATTTGCTATTTTCATGCATTCAATGATTTGTTTTGAGAACTAAATGACCTGAAATTGAAAAGCACTACAAATGAACTCTGAAAAGTTGAAACTTGGCATGGTATCATCATTTCACCCACATAGCATGTGCAAGAAAGTAGAGAGGCTTACGGCTAAAATGGATGCACTTCGCTTACAAACCTAACAATCTCTTTCAAGTAGTCAAGTTTCGATTTAAATTAAACTCATCTGTTACAAAGGCATTTTATTTTTAAAACTTATTACAACTCCAGAATTTTTATGCGCTCAAGATGCACCATTCAAAGCGACGCCATCAACTTTCAACCATTTCTGCCTTCATTTGCTATTTTTCATGCATAGAAGAAAATAAATATAGCGAAAAGAAAAACTACTCAGAAATAAATAGAAGAAAAATAAAGCAGAAAAGAAAAAATTATATTTGTTATTTTTCAATCGCTCACAAAATGACCGTGAAATTGAAAATCACTACAAAATGAACTCAAAATGTTGAATTTTGGCAAACTAGATGAAAAACTACTCACAAATAAATATAACAGAAAAGAAAAAACTATACAAAAACTACGAAGAAATAAATAGAAGAAACAGAAAAGAAAAAATATAAAAAATTGGGGCGCTGCCTCAGGCCTGCTACGCCACAAAGGCAGTAAATTACAGCCCTAAAGGCCCAAAGAGACTCATAGGGCAGCACAGAAATTAGGCCCACAAGCCTGCTATATAGAGGAGTTCAAAGAGGCAGCCGCGAATGGGCTTATAAACCAAGACGGCTGCCCTTCGCCCGGCGAGGTGGGACTAAACTTTGCGAATCATGGGTGGCAGCAAGGTTTTTAGTACCGGTTGGTGGCTCCAACTGTATTAAAGACCACCTTTAGTACCGTTGGAGCCACCAACCGTACTAAAGGCCTGCTTTCCCGCCTCTTGGCCTGGTTAAGTTGGTTTTAGTATCGGTTGGTGGCTCCAACCGTACTAAAGGCCTCTCCTATATATACAACACTTGCGAAAATTCAGTTAGATTCTACTTTTTCATCTCAACCTTCGCTTCTTGCCGCTGTCGTTGCCGCCGCCGCCATCGTCTGTCGCGCGTCATCGTTGCCGCCCCGCCGCCGCCGTCGTCGTCGCCCCCGCCGCCGCTTCCGTCGTCGTTGCGCGCGCGCGCCGCTTCAACGCCACATACCGCTTTTCGCTGTTCCGCCGCTGTATACGCCTCTCGCTTTCCCCACCGCCGTCCGTCGTTGTCAAGACACGACGCCGCCGCCAGACGCTTCGCCAGACGTGGCGCGTGTAACGCCTCGATGCGGTTATATCTCCCACGGTCGAGGCACGACTTAGAGGCATAACCGCATTGAAAGCAATGTCGCAAGTGAGGTAATCTTCACACAACCCATGTAATACATAAGGGAAAGAGGTACATAGTTGGCTTACAGTCGCCACTTCACACAATACATAAATAAACATCCATCATTCAGTACACTCAAGGTCCGACTACGGAACCAAAATGAAAGAAGATACCCCAAATGCTACACAGATCCCCGATCGTCCCAACTGGCTCCACTACTGATCATCGGAAAAGACACATAGTAACGACCACGCTCTCGTCGAACTCCCATCGGAGCTCGGTTGCGCCACCTGCACCGCATCGCCGGCACTGCAACTGTTTTGGTAGAATCTGTGAGTCACGGGACTCAAAGAATCTCACACCCGCGAGATCAAGACTATTTAAGCTTATAGGAAGGACAGAGTAGTAAGGTGGAGCTGCAGCAGCGTTTACTAGCATATATGGTGGCTACATTCGCAAAAGAGAGTGAGAAGAGGAGCAAAGCACGGTCGTGAAGCTAGTAGCGATCAAGAAGTGATCCTGACTACTTACGTCAAACATAACTCCAACACCGTGTTCACTTCCCGGACTCCGCCGAGAAGAGACCATCACGGTTACACTCATGATTGATGTGTATTTTATTTGAGGTCAACTTCGGTTTTCTACAACCGACATTAACAAATTCCCATCTGCCTCATAACTGCGGGCACGACTTTCAAAGATATTACCCTCGCAGGGTGTCCCAACTTAGCCCATTATAAGCTCTCACGGTCAACGAAGGATATTCTTCTACCGGAAGACCCGATCAATCTCGGAATCCGGACTACAAGACATTTCGACAACAATAAAACAAGACCAGCAAAGCCACCCGAATGTGCCAACAAATCCCGATAGGAGCTGCACATATCTCGCTCTCGTGGCACACCGGATGGGCAAGACGTCGGGTTGGCATAGACCCTGGATTGCCCAGGGGCGCCGGACATCGCCAGTTGGGCCAAGACTCAAGGAGCACTGGTCCGGGGTTTAAAATAAGATGACCTCGGCTCGCGAAACCCGGGGAAAAGGCTTAGGTGGCAAATGGTAAAACCAAAGTTGGGCCTTGCTGGAGGAGTCTTATTCAAAGCGAACTGTCAAGGGGTCCCATAAATCACCCAACCGTAAGGAACGCAAAATCAAGGAACATAACACCGTATGACGGAAAGTAGGGTGGCAAGAGGAACAAAACACTGCATAAGGCCGAGCCTTCCACCCTTTACCAAGTATATAGATGCATTAAATATAGCAGATATATATTGTGATATCCCCAACAAGTAAACATGTTCCAATAAGGAACAACACCTCCATGTTCCAACAAGGAACAAACTTCAGTCACCGCAACTAGCAACGCTATAAGAGGGCTGAGCAAAGCGGTAACATAGCCAATCAACGGTTTGCTAGGAAAAGGATGGTTAGGGGCTGACATGGCAATGTGGGTGGCATGATATAGCAGGTGGTAGGCATCGAAGCATAGGCATAGCAAAAGAGCGAGCAACTAGCATAGCAAAGATAGAAGTAATTTCGAGGGTATGGTCATCTTGCCTGCAATGTTCTCAGAGTTGTCGAAAGCTTGATCCTCGTAAGCGTTCTCAACAGGTTCCTCGCTCACGCACTCGCCTCCGGCTCTACCCAAAGCAAGAACACAAACAAAGGAACCACAATAAATCACGGTGCAATGCACAAGCAACATGATGCAAAACATGACATGATATGCGAGATGTGATATGCAATGCGATGCGCGCTCGAAGGAAAATGATGAACCAGGCATCAACTTGGCAAATCAAGTATGCCGCTGAAAGATGAGATGATTTCGTTGAAATCGATATAAAGATCACCGAATCGGATGCACGGTTTGCAAATGACAAGCAAAACAAGAATGGCACAAATCTGCCATTAACAGCATGATGTCACTTAGCAAGCAACAAGAAATTAAGCTACTGCACCCAAACGTACCAACAAAGTATATGGCAGTGATCTACTCAAGATGCTTGACAAAAGATGAACACTGAGCTACGGCTAAATCACATCATAACAGGTCCAAACAAGCATGGCAAAAGTGCACAAAATATCAGTCGGACATGGCAAAAACAGCATCAGGTAGCAATGTTCAGAGCAACAAAACTACATGCTACAGGAACTTATAATAGCAAAACAAGGCATGGCATGAATCTACTCAAAGCATAGAACAAAAGTCCCTTACTGACCATAAGCCAAAAAGGATCAGAAAATATAGTAACAGCCATGTCAATATTGCAAGTTTCATAATGATTCGCAACATGGCATGTCAAAACTGATAACAAGTAGGCATGTTTAAGAGCTCGATGCACTCACTACAGAGCCTTATATGATAAACTAAGCATACATACATCAAGAAGACATGGCATAGAAGACATACATGGCAAGAACAATAACATAGCATACATGGATCAACCACAACAACCTAGGCAAAATTGAATAACATGTAAACAATCTGCCAGGAAACATTTGATAGCAAAAGTAGAGCTCGATTGACTCAAGCTATGGCACTCCATAATTGCAAAACGAGGCATGGATGGATAGAGCAAGACATGTAGAACAAAACATCCTTACTGAAGTATCTCAAAATATGCATGGATCTCTCGGTAGCATCAAGTTAACATGGCATCAAAATATCAGCAAAACAGAGCTGAAAACAGCAACATCAGGACACCTACTTTGCATGCTTGTGCTAGTCACCACATAGATCACAAAAATACATGGAATACACCCCTGGAAAGATGGCATGGCATATTGCAAAACACATGTAGGACTCCAATTCATAGGGTGCACACATCAAACATAGCAAAACTAACAAAAGTGCAAGTTCTGTTAAGAAACAGAAACTAACATCACATTGTTGGAAATATGCCCTAGAGGCAATAATAAAAGCATTATTATTATATTTCCTTGTTCATGATAATTGTCTTTTATTCATGCTATAACTGTGTTATCCGAAAATCGCAATACACGTGTGAATACATAGACTACAATATGTCCCTAGTAAGCCTCTAGTAGACTAGCTCGTTGGTCAACAGATAGTCATGGTTTCCGACTATGGACATTAGATGTCGTTGATTAACGGGATCACGCCATTAGGAGAATGACGTGATGGACAAGACCCAATCCTAAGCATAGCACAAAGATCGTAGTTCGCTTTTGCTAGAGCTTTTCCAATGTCAAGTATCTCTTCCTTAGACCATGAGATCGCAAATTCCGGATACCGTAGGAGTGCTTTGGTGTATCAAACGTCACAACGAATCGGGTGACTATAAAGGTGCACTACAGGTATCTCCGAAAGTGACCATTGGGTTGACACGGATCGAGATCGGATTTGTCACTCCGTACACGGAGAGGTATCACCGGGCCCACTCGGTAATGCATCATCATAATGAGCTCAAAGTGATCAAGTGTCCGTCACGGATCATGCATTGCGGTACGAGTAAAGTGACTTGCCGTAACGAGACTAAACGAGGTATTGGGATACCGACGATCGAAGTCTCGGGCAAGTAACATACCGTCGATAAAGGGAATAGCATACGGGTTGCTTGAACCCTTGACATCGTGGTTCATCCGATGACAACATCGAGGAGCATGTGGGAGCCAACATGGGTATCCAGATCCCGCTGTTGGTTATTGACTTGAGGTAGTCTCGGTCATGTTCAGATGTCTCCAACCCGTAGGGTCTACACACTTAAGGTTCGGTGACGCTTAGGGTTGTTAGGAAGACAAGTATGTGATTACCGAATGTTGTTCGAGTCCGGATGAGATCCCGGACGTCACGAGGAGTCCCGGAATGGTCCGGATGTAAAGATTTATATATGGAAAGTGGTTAAACGGACTCGGAAAGTTTCGGGGTATACTGTAATGTACTGGGCCACCGGGAGGGTTCCGAGGTCCACCGGAGGGGCCACCTCCTGGGGCCACATGGGCTAAGTGGGAGAGGAGCCAGCCCCTCGTGGCTGGGCGCACCTCCCCCTTAGGCCCATGCGGCTAGGGCATGGGAGGGAAACCCTAAAGGGGCGCCTCAGCTTGGGGGGCAAGCCACCCTCCCTCCTCCCTTGTCACCCGCCCCATCTAGGGTTTCCCTAGATGGCCGGCCCCTTGCCCTCTCCTCCTATAAATAGAGGGTGGGGGAGGATGCAACACCATTAAAGGCGCAGCCCCCTCCCCAACTCCTCTCTTTCTCCACACGAAGCTTGGCGAAGCCCTCGCCGGAGAACTGTCGCACTAACCGCACCACGCCGTCGGCTGCCATTGGAGTTGTCTTCCTCAACCTCTCCTTCATCCTTGCTGGATCAAGACGGAGGAGACGCCATCGTCCCGCACGTGTGTTTAACACGGAGGTGCTGTCCTTTCAGCACTTTGGTCATCGGTGATCGGAATCACGCTGGGAACGCCTTCATCATCACCACTCCCTCGAACGCTTCCGCACTCCATCTACAAGTGGTATGTAGATGCAAACTCTCTCGTGACTCGTTGCTTAGATGAACTCATAGATAGATCTTGGTGAAACCGTAGGAAAATTTTAATTTTCTGCAACGCTCCCCAACAAAGGGCATCATGAGCTAGGTCTATGCGTAGTTCTCTTTGCACGAGTAGAACACAATTTTGTTGTGGGCGTGGATCTTGTCAACTTACTTGCCGTTACTAGTCGCTTTCTTGCTTCCGCGGTATTGTGGGATGAAGCGCCCGACCAACCTTACACGCATTTCCACGTGAGACCGGTTCCACCGACTAACATGCACTAGTTGCATAAGGTGGCTGGCGGTGTCCGCTCTCCTACTTTAGTTGGAGCGGATTCGATGAACAGGGTCCTTATGAAGGGTAAATAGAAGTTGACAAGATCACGCCAGGTTATTCGAGGTAAGAAAACGTTCTTGCTAGAACCCAATTGCAGCCACGTAAAAGATGCAACAACAATTAGAGGACGCCTAACTTGTTTTTGCAGCAATTGTCATGTGACGGATATGGCCAAGTTGTGATGAATGATGATATATTGTGATGTATGAGATCATGTTCTTGTAATAGGAATCACGACTTGCATGTCGATGAGTATGACAACCGCAGGAGCCATAGGAGTTGTCTTTATTTTGTATGACCTGCGTGTCATTGAAGTGCGCCATGTAACTCACTTTACTTTATTGCTAAACGTGTTAGCCATAGAAGTAGAAGTAGTCGTTGGCGTGACAACTTCATGAAGACACGATGATGGAGATCATGATGATGGAGATCATGGTGTCATGCGGTGACAGAATGATCATGGAGCCCCAAGATGAAGATCAAGGAGCTATATGATATTGGCCATATCATGTCACTACTTTATAATTGCATGTGATGTTTATTATGATTATACATCTTGTTTACTTAGAACGACGGTAGTAAATAAGATGATCCTTAGAACAATTTCAAGAAGTGTTCTCCCTAATCGTGCACCGTTGCTACAGTTAAATCGCTTCTAAGCACCACGTGTTGATCGGGTGTGATGGATTCTTACGCTCACATACAACGGTGTAAGACAGATTTACACACGCAGAAACACTTAGGGTTAACTTGACGAGCCTAGCATGTACGGACATGGCCTCGAACACGGAGACCGAAGGTCGAACACGAGTCGATGGAAGATACGATCAACATGAGAATGTTCACCGACGCAGACTAGTCCGTCTCACGTGTTGATCGGACACGGCCTAGTCGACTCGGATCGTGTAACACTTAGATGACTAGAGGGATGTCTAATCTAAGTGGGAGTTCATTAATAATTTGATTAGATGAACTTTATTATCATGAACAATAGTCTAAAATCTTTTACATGATATGTCTTGTAGATCAAATGGCCAACGCCATGTCAACTTGAACTTCAACGCTTCCTAGAGAAAACCAAGCTGAAAGATGACGGCAGAACTATACGGACTGGGTCCGGACCACGAGGATCATCCTCATAGCTGCCAGAAACAATACGCCCTAGAAGGACCGCTAGGTGACGCCCCGTCCCTGAGAACCAAGACATTATGAATGCTTGGCAGTCTCGTCTTGATGATTACTCCCTCGCTCAAGGCGGCATGCTTTACAGCTTAGAACCGGGCTCCAAAAGCGCTTTGAGCATCACGGAGCATATGAGATGTTCAAGAGCTGAAACTGGTTTTTCAAGCTCACGCCGGGTCGAGATATGACATCTCCGACAAGTTCTATAGTTGTAAGATGGAGGAAAACAGTTCATCAAGGAGCACATTCTCAAGATGTCAGGTTTGCACAACCGTATGACCCAAATGAATATTAACCTCCCCGATGAGGCGGTCATTGACAGAATCCTCCGCCGCTCCCACCAAGCTACAAGAGCTTTGTGATGAACTACAACATGCAGGGATGGTAAAGACCATTCTTGAAGTGTTCTCTATGCTCAAGTCACCGAGGTTGAAATCAAGAAAGAACATCAAGTGTTGATGGTCAATAAGACCACTAAGTTCAAGAAGGGCAAGGGTAAGAAGAACTTCAAGAAGGACGGCAAGGAGATTGCCGCGCCGCAAGCAAGTTGCCGGAAGAAGTCAAAGAATGGACCCAAACCCGAGACCGAGTGCTTTTATTGCAAGGAGGGTCATTTGAAGCGGAACTGCCCCAAGTACTTAGCGGATAAGAAGGCCGCAACACCAAAGGTATATTTGATATACATGTAATTGATGTGTACCTTACCAAGAATCGTAGTAACTCCCGGGTATTTGATACCGTGCCGTTGCTCATATTTGTAACTCACAAGAGGAGCTGCGGAATAAGCGGAGATCGGCGAAGGACGAGGTGACGATCTGCGCCGGGAATGGTTCCAGTCGATGTGATCGCCGCCGCACGCTACCTCTTCATTTACCCACGGATTAGTTATGAACCTTAATAATTGTTATTTGGTGCCAAGTTTGAGCATGAATATTGTATCCGGATCTCGCTTAATGCGAGATGGCTACTCATTTAAACCGAGAATAATGGTTATTCTATTTATATGAGAGATATGTTTTATGGTCATGCTCAGATGGTCAATGGTTTATTCTTAATGAATCTCGGCGTAGTATTACACATGTTCATAGCGTGAATACCAAAAGATGTAAAGTTGATAACGATAGTCCCACATACTTGTGGCACTCGCCGCCTTGGTCACATTGGTGTCAAGCGCATGAAGAAGCTCCATGTTGATGGACTTTTGGAGTCTCTTGATTATGAATCATTTGACACATGCTAACCATGCCTCATGGGCAAGATGACCAAGACTCCATTCTCTCGAACAATGGAGCAAGCAACCAACTTGTTGGAAATCATACATACCGATGTAAAAGCGGTCCAATGAGCGTTGAGGCTCGTGGAGGATATCGTTATGTTCTCACTCTCACAGATGACTTGAGTAGATATGGGTATGTCTACTTGATGAAACACAAGTCCGAGACCTTTGAAAAGTTCAAGGAATTTCAGAATGAAGTAGAGAATCAACGTGACCGAAAGATAAAATTCTTACGATCGATCGTGGAGGAGAATATTTAAGTCATGAATTTGGTACACACTTAAGAAAATGTGGAATCGTTTCACAACTAACGCCACTGAACACCTCAACAGAACGGTGTGTCCGAACGTCGAATCGCACTCTATTGGATATGGTGCGATCTATGATGTCTCTTACCGATTTACCGCTATCATTTTGGGGATACGCCTAGAGACAGCTACATTCACTTTAAATAGGGCACCGCCTAAATCCGCTGAGACGACACCGTATGAATTATGGTTTGGGAAGAAACCTAAGTCTGTCGCTTTCTAAAAGTTTGGGGATGCGATGCTTATGTCAAGAAACTTCAACCTGAAAAGCTCGAACCCAAGTCGGAAAATGTGTCTTCATAGGATACCCTAAGGAAACCTTTGGGTATACCTTCTACCTTAGATCCAAGGCAAGATCTTTGTTGCCGAGAACGGAACCTTTCGAAAAAGAGTTTCTCTCGAAAGGAGTAAGTGGAGGAAAGTAGAACTCGATGAAGTACTACCTCTTGAACGGGATAGTGATGCAGCTCAGAAAATGTTCCCGTAATGCCTACACCAACCAAGAGGAAATTCATGATGATGATCAAGGTACTTCGGATCAAGTTGCTACCGAACTCAGAGGTCCACTAGGACACGCCCCGCACTGCAGTGGTACGGCAACCCTGTTCGAAATCATGTTGTTAGACAACAATGAACCTTCAACTATGAAGAAGCGATGGCGGCCCAGATTCCAACAAATGGCTAGAAGCCATGAAGTCCGAGATAGAATCCATGTATGAAAACAAAGTGTGGACTTTGACCGACTTGCCCGATGATCGGCGAGCGATAGAAAACAAATGGATCTTTAAGAAGAAGACGGACGCGATGGTAATGTCACCATCTATAAATCTCGACTTGTCGCTAAGGGTTATCGGCAAGTTCAAGGGATTGACTACGATGAGACTTTCTCTCCGTGGCGAAGCTTAAGTCCGTCCAATAATGTTAGCAATTGCCGCATACTATGATTATGAGATATGGCGATGGACGCCAAAACAGCGTTCCTTAACGGCTATCTTAAGGAAGAGCTGATATGATACAGCCGGAAGGTTTTGTCGATCCTAAGAATGTCGACAAAGTATGCAAGCTCCAGCGATCCATTTATGGGCTGGTGCAAGCATCTCGAGTTAGAACATTCGCTTTGATGAGATGATCAAAGCGTTTAGTTTATGCGACTTATGGAGAAGCCTGCGCTTACAAGAAAGTGAGTGGGAGCTCAGTAGCATTTCTCATATTATATGTAGATGACATACTTTTGATGGGAAATGATATAGAATTCTTGGACAGCATTAAGGCCTACTTGAATAAGTGTTTTCAATGAAGGACCTTGGAGAAGTTGCTTATATATTAGGCATCAAGATCTATAGAGATAGATCGAGACGCCTCATAGGTCTTTCACAAAGCACATACCTTGATAATATTTTGAAGAAGTTCAAATGGATCAGTCCAAGAAAGGGTTCTTGCCTGATTGCAAGGTGTGAGATTGAGCTCAGCTCAATGCCCACCACGGCAAAAGATAAAGAAGAGATGAGTGTCATCCCTATGCTTCAGCCATAGGATCTATTATGTATGCCATGCTGTGTACCAGACCTGATGTAAACCTTGCCGTAAGTTTGGTAGGAAGGTACCAAAGTAATCCCGCAAGGAACACCGGACAGCGGTCAAGAATATCCTAAAGTACCGAAAAGGACAAAGGACATGTTTCGTTTATGGAGGTGACGAAGAGCTCGTCAGAAAGGGTTACATCGACGCTAGCTTCGACACGATCTGATGACTCTAAGTCACAAACCGGATACGTGTATATGTTGAATGGTGGAGCAAGAAGCTGGTGCAGCTGCAAGCGAGCGCCGTGGCGGGATCTACATGTGAAGCGGAGTACATGGCAGCCTCGGAGGCAGCGATGAAGCAATTTGGGTGAAGGAGTTCATCACCGACCTAGGAGTCATACCCAATGCGTCGGGCCGATCAAACTCTTCCGTGACAACACCGAGCTATTGCACTTGCCAAGGAGCCTGTGTTTCACAAGAAGACCAGGCACATCAAGCGTCGCTCAACTCCATCCGTGAAAATGTTCAGATGGAGACATAGAAATTTGTAAAGTGCATACGGATCTGAATGTCGCAGATCCGCTGACTAAACCTCTTCCATGGCAAAACATGATCAACACCGTAACTCTATGGGTGTTCGATTCATCACAATGTAAACTAGATTATTGACTCTAGTGCAAGTGGGAGACTGTTGGAAATATGCCCTAGAGGCAATAATAAAAGCATTATTATTATATTTCCTTGTTCATGATAATTGTCTTTTATTCATGCTATAACTGTGTTATCCGGAAATCGCAATACACGTGTGAATACATAGACTACAATACGTCCCTAGTAAGCCTCTAGTAGACTAGCTCATTGGTCAACATATAGTCATGGTTTCGACTATGGACATTAGATGTCGTTGATAACGGGATCACGCCATTAGGAGAATGACGTGATGGACAAGACCCAATCCTAAGCATAGCACAAAGATCGTGTAGTTCGCTTTGCTAGAGCTTTTCCAATGTCAAGTATCTCTTCCTTAGACCATGAGATCGTGCAATTCCCGGATACCGTAGGAGTGCTTTGGTGTATCAAACGTCACAACGAATCGGGTGACTATAAAGGTGCACTACAGTATCTCCGAAAGTGACCATTGGGTTGACACGGATCGAGATCGGATTTGTCACTCCGTACACGGAGAGGTATCACCGGGCCCACTCGGTAATGCATCATCATAATGAGCTCAAAGTGATCAAGTGTCCGGTCACGGATCATGCATTGCGGTACGAGTAAAGTGACTTGCCGGTAACGAGACTAAACGAGGTATTGGGATACCGACGATCGAGTCTCGCAAGTAACATACCGTCTCGATAAAGGGAATAGCATACGGGTTGCTGAACCCTTGACATCGTGGTTCATCCGATGACAACATCGAGGAGCATGTGGAGCCAACATGGGTATCCAGATCCCGCTGTTGGTTATTGACTTGAGGTAGTCTCGGTCATGTTCAGATGTCTCCCGAACCCGTAGGGTCTACACACTTAAGGTTCGGTGACGCTAGGGTTGTTAGGAAGACAAGTATGTGATTACCGAATGTTGTTCGGAGTCCCGGATGAGATCCCGGACGTCACGAGGAGTCCCGGAATGGTCCGGATGTAAAGATTTATATATGGAAAGTGGTTAAACGGACTCGAAAGTTTGGGGTATACTGTAATGTACCGGGGCCACCGGAGGGTTCCGGAGGTCCACCGGAGGGGCCACCTCTCGGGGCCACATGGGCTAAGTGGAGAGGAGCCAGCCCCTGGTGGCTGGGCGCACTCTCCCTTAGGCCCATGCGGCTAGGGCATGGGGAGGGAAACCCTAAAGGGGCGCCCCAGCTTGGGGGCAAGCCACCCTCCCTCCTCCCTTGGGCCGCCCCCCATCTAGGGTTTCCCTAGATGGCCGGCCCCTTGCCCTCTCCTCCTATAAATAGAGGGGTGGGGGAGGCTGCGAACACCATTAAAGGCGCAGCCCCCCTCCCCAACTCCTCTCTTTCTCCACGCGAAGCTTGGCGGCCCTCTTGGGAGAACTGCCGCACTAACCGCACCACGCCGTCGTGCTGCCATTGGAGTTGTCTTCTCAACCTCTCCTTCATCCTTGCTGGATCAAGACGGAGGAGACGCCATCGTCCCGCACGTGTGTTGAACACGGAGGTGCTGTCCTTTCAGACTTTGGTCATCGGTGATCGGAATCACGTTAGAACGCCTTCATCATCACCACTCCCTCGAACGCTTCCGTACTCCATCTACAAGTGGTATGTAGATGCAAACTCTCTCTCGTGACTCGTTGCTTAGATGAACTCATAGATAGATCTTGGTGAAACCGTAGGAAAATTTTAATTTTCTGCAACGTTCCCCAACACACATAGCCCTCTTCCAACAGCATTTCGGGCATCAAGATGAGCACAAATGAAAATGATGCAATGAGATGAAATGATCTACTCTTCTAGGCGAACATTTTGATATATCATACGCGCAAAATGGAGCTACAGATGCAAAGATATGCTATGTTGAAAATGCCACGAAATAATCTCCGGATGAAAAACTTAGATGAAATCGAGAGGGGGAAGAAGTCAACCGGGATCCGGATCGGGATCCAGCCCGATCGAGGGCGACGGCGGCGGGAGGCTCCTCGCCGGAGAGGAGAAGCCAGGGCGAGGCCGGGCCGGAGGAGGAGAGGGCAGCCGGCGGCGGGCGGTGCCGGCGACGGCGGAGGGCGGCGGGCGCGCCGTGGCGGCGGCCGAGGGCCGGTGGCGCTGGCGGCCGGCCGGGCGACGCCACCGAGGGCCGGAGGCGGCGGAGCAGCGGAGGGGCGGCGGGCGCACCGGGCGCTGGAGGCGCTGGGTCGCCGGACGAAGCGGGCGCTGCGGGCGGGCGGGCGCTGGTTGGAGGGGTTTCGCTTATTCTGAGGCGGGCGCGCGCGGGGCGGCGGCGCTGACACGTGGCGCGCCCTGATTGGTGCGGACGCGGCGGCGGTTTCGTCCGGCGGCGGCGGACGTGTCCGTACGGGCGCGGGGAGGAATTTTAGGGTTTCGGGAGGAAGAAGACCCGGATTGGAATGGGGGGTTTGCTTAAATAGGCATAGAGGGAGCTAGGAGAGTCCAAATGAGGTGTAGTTTTCGCCCACACGATCGTGATCAAACGACGGAGAGCATGGAAGTGACTTAGATGGGTTATTGGACTATTTTGGAGGGGTGTTGGGCTGCAACTTAAAAGAGGCCTTTGCGAGAGTGCGGTTAACCGTTGGAGTACCAAACGAGCTCCAAATGACCCGAAACTTGACCGGTGGTCTACGGGTGGTATACCAAGGCCACTTGACAAACCTCGGTCCATTCCGAGAAAGTTTAGTACCCGCACACGGAAAAACGTAAAAGGGGCCGCCGGGGGATATAGGAGTGCCGGATTGCAAAACGGACAACGGGAAAAATGCTCGGAATCATGAGACGAACACGTATGCAAATGCGATGCACATGATGACATTATGTAAAATGCATGACATGGACAAAATGCAAAATGAAGAAAAACCCAACCACGGAGGGAATATCATATCACAATGCCGAAAATGGCAAGAGTTGGAGTTACAAATATGGAAAGTTACTTCCGGGGTGTTACAACACTCCACCACTACAAGAGGATCTCGTCCCGATATCTAGGACTGAAAGAACTCCGGATATTCGAACGGAGGTGATCCTCGCGCCCCCGTGTGGCTTCTCGGTCGAATGGTGTGACCACTTCACTTTCAGGAATTTGATTGACTTGTTGCGAGTCTTGCGCTCGGTTTCTTCAAGAATAGCAACGGGTGCTCATGATAAGAGAGATCTTCTTGAAGGTCAATTTCTTCGGTTGATAGTGCGTCAGAGTCTTGAAGCACTTGCGAAGCTGTGACACGTGAAACACGCCGTGCACATTTGCAAAGTTGGATGGAAGCTCGTTGATAGGCTAGATCGCCTCTTTGCCAATGATCTTGAAAGGACCCACGATCTAGGGAAAGCTTCCTTTGATACCGGGTTTACGAGTGCCTTTCATTGAGAGACGCGGAGGTAGACATGGTCTCCGATTTCAAAAGCCACATCACGGTGCTTTTCATCATAATAGCTTTCCGCGCGATTATGCGGCTTTGAGATTCTCACGAATGACTTTGCACATTTCTTCCGCTTCGTGATCAAGTCATTGCCAAGAAGTTACGCTCACCTGTCTCTGCACCAATTGAGAGGAGTACGGCACTTTCTCGCCATAGAGAATTTCGAATGGGGCCTTGCCCAACTCGCTTGGAAGCTGTTGTTGTAGGAGAACTCGGCATATGGAAGACAATCTTCCCACTTCATACCAAGGAAATGACACAAGCCCCGAGAATATCTTCAAGGATTTGATTAACTCGCTCAACTTGGCCACTTGTTTGAGGATGGAAAGCTGTGCTGAAACGAATGTTGGTGCCCATGGCCTTCTGAAAAGAATCCCAAAACTTGGAGGTGAAGATGCTGCCACGATCCAAGAGATCACTTGTGGAATGTCGCAAGGAGACAATCTCGAGGTGTATAGCTCAGCCAACTGAGCTGCTGTGATGGATTCTTTGATAGGAAGAAAATGAGCCACTTTAGTAAGCTTGTCAATGACGACGAAGATAGCATCATTTCCACGCTTGGACTTTGAAAATCCAGTCACGAAGTCCATTTCAATATGATCAAACTTCCATTCTGGAATAGCAAGAGGTTGGAGGAGACCAGCTGGTCTTTGGTGTTCTGCTTTCACTCTTCTGCAGACATCATACTCATTCACGAATTGAGCAATTTCTCGCTTCATTCGAGTCCACCAATACGATCGCTTGAGGTCTTGGTACATCTTCGCATTTCCGGATGAATGGATAGAAGCGAATTGTGAGCCTCGCTCATAATGACTTTTCTCAGATCACCCTTAGGAACCACAATCCGTCCTCAAGAAAAGAGTATCTTTGTCATCAATGTGGAAGCACTTATACTTGAATGCCCTTGTCGATACCACGCTTCACCTTTTTCACCATGGTATCCGAAGTTGAGCCTCACGAATCTGATCTTCCAAAGTAGGAGAGACTATGAGGTTGGCAAGAAAACCTTGAGGAACAACTTGAAGATTCAGCTTATGGAAAGCTTCACAAAGATCCGTTGGAAGGGCTTGAGGATTAAACTGTTGCAATAAGCCTTCCCGCTCAAAGCATCTGCAATCACATTGGCCTTGCCCGAGTATATTCAATACTTGGGTTGTACTCTTGAATCATTTCACCCATCGAGTCTGCTCGAGGTTGAGGTTGGGTTGAGTGAAGATATACTTGAGACTCTTGTGATCGGTGAAAATGTCCACTTTCCTTCCCAACAAGAGATGTCTCCATGTTATCAATGCATGGACAACTGCCGCCAACTCAAGATCGTGAGTTGGGTAGTTCTTTTCGTTGGGCTTCAGCTGACGAGAGGTATGAGCCACAACTCTCTTCTCTTGCATTAACACAGCACCGAGACCTTGAAGAGAAGCATCACAGAAAACTTCAAATGGCTTGGATTCATCATGAGGAGTCAAGACAGGAGTTGTGACGAGTTTCTCTTTGAGAGTATTGAAAGCAACATCACATTCAGGAGACCAGACATACTTCACATGCTTCGGAGGAGGTTGGAAAGAGGCTTTGCAATCTTGGAGAAGTTCTCAACGAATCTTCGCAATAGCTTGCAAGACCGAGAAAATCATGGAGTTGCTTGACATTCCGAGGAGGTTCCCAATTCACAATTGCGGACACCTTCTCGGGATTAACAGCGATGCCCTTGGCGGAGATGATATGACCAAGATAAAGCACTTCATCAAGCCAAAATTCACATTTGGAGAACTTAGCATAGAATTGATACTCTCTGAGCTTGTCTAGCACCAATCGCAAATGTTTGGCATGATCCTTCTTATTCTTGGAGAAGACCAAAATATCATCAAGATAGACCAAGACAAATTCATTGGTGTAGGGGTTGAATATGAAGTTCATCATCCGAGAGAATGTTGGAGGAGCATTGACAAGGACGAAAGACATGACAGTATATTCATAAGAACCAAAGCTTGTTCTGAATGCTGTCTTGGGAATATCTTGTTCACGAATGCGAATCTGATGATAACCCATACGAAGGTCAAGCTTGGAGAACACTTTAGCACCTTTGAGTTGCTCGAAAAGCTCATTGATGTTGGGAAGTGGATACTTGTTCTTGATTGTCTTCTTATTCAATGGACGGTAATCGACGCAAAGTCGGTCCGTGCCATCCTTCTTCTCGACAAAAGAACACCACAACCCCAAGGAGATGAACTCGTCCGATCAAACCCAGACGCTCTTGTTCATCGAGCTGCTTCTTCAATTCCTTCAGCTCATCAGGTCCAAGCTTGTATGGACGCTTGCAAACGGGTTCGATGCCGTGCTCAAGATCGATAACGAACTCAATCGGCCGATGAGGAGGCATACCCGGAAGCTCTTCCGAAAGACATCTTGGTACTCACAAACGATGGAATCGAGAGATAGCATCCAATTCGCCCTTCTCATTGAGAGAAAACAACCAATGGTTTCATCACGAGCGCATAGATGATCACATCATTGGAAGAGTGAGTCAATTGAATTTCCCCGCAGCACAATCAAGCTGAGCTTTGTGCCGAGAAAGCCACCCATCCCGAGAATTAGATCAATGTCCGAGTCACCAAGAACCATTGGTTTAGCCAGAAATCTATAATCGCCCATCTTGATAGAAACATCCGAGCCATCATTTTGTATTCATGAACAAACCCAGAGAGGAAACCGCTATCGGCTTAGGCAGATCGACAAGATGCAAATTTTTCATGGATGCAAAAGGTCTTGATATGAAAGAAATAGATGCACCAAAGATCAAATAAGACTTTTGCAGAATATCATTAATCGAAGATTACCCATTATCACATCGAAGATTCCTCCGCTTGAGCTGCATTCATCATATTCACCTTTGCCGACTTGGGATTATGCTTGACCACCGCATTGCTTGAAGATTTCACAGAGGAGGAGGCGAAGGCGCTTTGGTTGAAGCACTTGTTCGCATAGTGACCTTCACGACACTTGTTGCAAGTCACCTCGTAGAGCGGACGGTGATAAGGAGCACTTGACCTTGGAGCTTGAGAATTAGACTTGTTCGATTGCAGGGTTGGGTGGGTGGGAAGATCCACGGCCACCTGAGTTCTTCTCACGATAAGGCCGACGGAACGGAGGAGGAGGAAGGTAGAACTTCGCTGCTTAGCTGCCACTTGAGAGGAAGAAGAAGACTGAATCGCATCCCCGATTCTCTTCTTAGAAGCCTCACATTTGAGCTGGGCAGCTTCTTGCTTCAAAGCCATGTTGTAGAATTCATCATACTTTTCTCGCTCAAAAGCACAAGAGCTAATTGCAGATCTTCTCTCGCACCACCTCCGAATTGATAGATCATACTCTTTTCATCGTGGACGCCTTGCTTAGCAAAGCGAAGCGAAGTTTCGAACTGGATATTGTATTGATACACGACATGTTGCCTTGCTTGAGATTGCGGAACTCCTCACGCTTGCTCTCAACAACACTTTTCGAATGTGGTGAGCTCAAATCTCGGCGGAACTCATCCTGTAATGACACGACCTCCTCTGGAATCTTTGTATTGCTGGTACCACTCAAAGCAGCTTGGTCCTTGAGTTGAAACGATGCAAACTTGACAAAGTCCTCGTGTCCGACATTGCTACAATCAAAATGCTTGCAAATGTCCACAAGCCAATCGTCGCCTCGTAGCCTCGGCTACGTAAACCGAAAGACTTCGCTGATTAGCGAGGAACCGATCGAGAGTAGCAAAGTGCGGCTGGTTATTGCCTTGACCTTGATTTCCTTGACTGCCTTGCCCTTGAGTACGCTTCTTGCAAGAGCTGCAAAATCATCGAGCATTGGCATTGGTGGCTGCCATGATAGCTTGCCGGGCCTCCGGAGGCGGAGGTGGAGGTGGAGGGTTCGATCGATTCCCATCATCACGATCCGGATTCGACGCTGGCGGAGCCATCTCAAGAGGGTGACATCCGTTAGTCCTTTGATAGACAAATAGTCAAGTTGAAATCAACGGATAGAAATTGCAACATATAGTCTTGACAATAAACATTCGGACAAGAATGAACGAATGAATTCCAAAGTTAACATCACACGTCCATACGGTGAGAAGCCACTTGATTAAGGGTTGATGAAAAAAATAACAAGGTAAGACTGGATCAAATAAGTGGTAAGGATTACCCAATCACGAACCAAATATCTGCGGGAAGAAATGCTAGGAGCTACTTGAATCCCACCTATAAACTCCCGAAACTTTCTGGTTATGCAATCTGGTGTTGGGGATACAGGGACACAAAATATATCACCCAAACTAACAATACCTAGATCCAAATGTATCCATCCGTCAACACATAACCAAGAAACCTTCGAAATCGTGGTACCTCGACCTTCAAAAACATCCGTTATACAAGTCATGGCAATACTCCCGAGCTCGCCCCAAAGATCGGGTTATCGGGTTATCTCACCAACAACTGCACAAAAGAGATTTCGATGTCGGTAAAACTCGTATTCCGAGAATCGCAACGATAAAATTGTGACGACAACACCTCGGAGCTCAAGTCCCCGGACACCGCCACAACCCCTAAATGTCGAGGCACCAAGAACAATGTTCTCGCCACAAAACCATCGAACGATCCCAAGATACCCGCGTGATCCTAAATTTTTTAGTGAAATTTGAGAAGAGAAGAGTCAAAACTCTACGTCAGAGACCTCACAGAGCGACGAAGGACCGGGAGTAAAAGAATCCTACTCTCGATATATATAATCCTAAGACTCAAAACATTTTCCATTCTAGACTCAACAACGCCAGCAAACAATCAAGTAGGGGGGCTCCTAAGTCGGGGAAGGCTCTGATTACCAACTTGTAACGCCCTCGATGTGGCTATATATCCCACGTGTCGAGGCACGACTTAGAGGCATAACCGCATTGAAAGCAATGTCGCAAGTGAGGTAATCTTCACACAACCCATGTAATACATAAGGGAAAGAGGTACATAGTTGGCTTACAGTTGCCACTTCACACAATACATAAATAAACATCCATCATTCAGAGTACACTCAAGGTCCGACTACGGAACCAAAATGAAAGAAGATACCCCAAATGCTACACAGATCCCCGATCGTCCCAACTGGCTCCACTATGATCATCGTGAAAAGACACATAGTAACGACCACGCCTCGTCGAACTCCCACTTGAGCTCGGTTGCGCCACCTGCACCGCATCATCGGCACTGCAACTGTTTTGGTAGAATCTGTGAGTCACAGGGACTCAGCAATCTCACACCCGCGAGATCAAGACTATTTAAGCTTATAGGAAGGACAGAGTAGTAAGGTGGAGCTGCAGCAAGCGACTAGCATATATGGTGGCTACATTCGCAAAAGAGAGCGAGAAGAGGAGCAAAGCACGGTCGTGAAGCTAGTAGCGATCAAGAAGTGATCCTGACTACTTACGTCAAACATAACTCCAACACCGTGTTCACTTCCCGGACTCCGCCGAGAAGAGACCATCACGGTTACACACGCGGTTGATGTGTATTTTATTTGAGGTCAACTTCGGTTTTCTACAACCGACATTAACAAATTCCCATCTGCCTCATAACATGGGCACGGCTTTGAAAGATATTACCTCGCAGGGTGTCCCAACTTAGCCCATTATAAGCTCTCACGGTCAACGAAGGATATTCCTCCTACCGAAGACCCGATCAATCTCGAATCCCGGACTACAAGACATTTCGACAACAATAAAACAAGACCAGCAAAGCCACCCGAATGTGCCGACAAATCCCGATAGGAGCTGCACATATCTCGCTCGTGGCACACCGGATGGGCAAGACGTCGGGTTGGCATAGACCCTAGATTGCCCAGGGGCGCCGGACATCGCCAGGTTGGGCCAAGACTCAAGGAGCACCGTCCGGGGTTTAAAATAAGATGACCCTCGGGCTCGCGAAAACCCGGGGAAAAAGGCTTAGGTGGCAAATGGTAAAACCAAAGTTGGGCCTTCTTTGGAGTCTTATTCAAAGCGAACTGTCAAGGGGTCCCATAAATCACCCAACCGTAAGGAACGCGAAATCAAGGAACATAACACCGGTATGACGGAAAGTAGGGTGGCAAGAGTGGAACAAAACACTGCATAAGGCCGAGCCTTCCACCCTTTACCAAGTATATAGATGCATTAAATATAGCAGATATATATTGTGATATCCCCAATAAGTAAACATGTTCCAATAAGGAACAACACCTCCATGTTCCAACAAGGAACAAACTTCACTTCACCGCAACTAGCAACGCTATAAGAGGGCTGAGCAAAGCGGTAACATAGCCAATCAACGGTTTGCTAGGAAAAGGATGGTTAGGGGCTGACATGGCAATATGGGTGGCATGATATAGCAGGTGGTAGGCATCGAAGCATAGGCATAGCAAAAGAGCGAGCAACTAGCATAGCAAAGATAGAAGTGATTTTGAGGGTATGGTCATCTTGCTCGCAATGTTCTCGAGTTGTCGAAAGCTTGATCCTCGTAAGCGTTCTCAACAGGTTCCTCGCTCACGTACTCGCCTCCGGCTCTACCCAAAGCAAGAACACAAACAAAGGAACCACAATAAATCACGGTGCAATGCACAAGCAACATGATGCAAAACATGACATGATATGCGAGATGTGATATGCAATGCGATGCGCTCCGGAAGGAAAATGATGAACCAGGCATCAACTTGGCAAACCAAGTATGCCGCTGAAAGATGAGATGATTTCGTTGAAATCGATATAAAGCTCACCGAATCGGATGCACGGTTTGCAAATGACAAGCAAAACAAGAATGGCACAAATCTGCCATTAACAAATGATGCCACTTAGCAAGCAACAAGAAATTAAGCTACTGCACCCAAACATACCAACAAAGTATATGGCAGTGATCTACTCAAGATGCTTGACAAAAGATGAACACTGAGCTACGGCTAAATCACATCATAACAGGTCCAAACAAGCATGGCAAAAGTGCACAAAATATCAGGCTGGACATGGCAAAAACAGCATCAGGTAGCAATGTTCAGAGCAACAAAACTACATGCTACAGGAACTTATAATAGCAAAACAAGGCATGGCATGAATCTACTCAAAGCATAGAACAAAAGTCCCTTACTGACCATAAGCCAAAAAGGATCAGAAAATATAGTAACAGCCATGTCAATATCGCAAGTTTCATTAACAGATTCAGCAACATGGCATGTCAAAAACTGATAACAAGTAGGCATGTTTAAGAGCTCGATGCACTCACTAAAGAGCGTTATATGATAAACTAAGCATATATACATCAAGAAGACATGGCATAGAAGACATACATGGCAAGAACAATAACATAGCATACATGGATCAACCACAACAACCTAGGCAAAATTGAATAACATGTAAACAATCTGCCAGGAAACATTTGATAGCAAAAGTAGAGCTCGATTGACTCAAGCTATGGCACTCCATAATTTCAAACAAAGGCATGGATGGATAGAGCAAGACATGTAGAACAAAACATCCTTACTGAAGTATCTCAAAATATGCATGGATCTCTCGGTAGCATCAAGTTAACATGGCATCAAAATATCAAGAAAAGCAGAGCTGAAAACAGCAACATCAGGACACCTACTTTGCATGCTTGTGCTAGTCACCACATAGATCACAAAAATACATGGCATACACCCCTGGAAAGATGGCATGGCATATTGCAAAACACATGTAGGACTCAAATTCATAGGGTGCACACATCAATCATAGCAAAAATAACAAAAGTGCAAGTTCTGTTAAGAAACAGAAACTAACATCACATAGCCCTCTTCCAACAGCATTTCGGGCATCAAGATGAGCTCAAATGAAAATGATGCAATGAGATGAAATGATCTACTCTTCGAGGCGAACATTTTGTTATATCATACGCGCAAAATGGAGCTACAGATGCAAAGATATGCTACTTTGAAATTGCCACGAAATAATCTCCGGATGAAAAACTTAGACGAAATCGAGAGGGGGAAGAAGTCAACCGGGATCCGGATCGGGATCCGGCCCGATCGCGGGCGACGGCGGCGGGAGGCTCCTCGCCGGAGAGGAGAAGCCGGGCGAGGCCGGGCCGGAGGAGGAGAGGGCAGCCGGCGGCGGGCGGGCGGTGCCGGCGACGGCGGGCACGGCGGCGGCGGCGGGCGGCGGCGCGGCCTGGCCGGCGGCGCGGCGAGGCCGCGATGGCGGGCGGGCGTGGGCGGCGGCGCTGGGCCGCCGGCGACGCCACCGGAGGGCCGGGAGGCGGCGGAGCAGCGGAGGGCGGCGGCGCACCGCTGGAGGCGCTGGGTCGCCGGACGCGGGCGCGGGCATGGGCGCGCTGGTCGGGCGGGTTTCCCTGGGCCAAGCGGCCGGGCGGGCGCTGCGGCGGCGCTGACACGTGGCGCGCCCTGATTGGTGCGGACACGGCGGCGGTTTCGTCCGGCGGGCGGGCGTGAAACCAGACGCAAGTCCAGTACGGGCGAGAGAATTTTAGGGTTTCGGAGGAAGAAGACCGGATTGGAATGGGGGTTTGCTTAAATAGGCATAGAGGGAGCTAGGAGAGTCCAAATGAGGTGTAGTTTTGCCCACACGATCGTGATCGAACGACGGAGAGCATGGAAGTGACTTAGATGGGTTATTGGACTATTTTGGAGGGTGTTGGGCTGCAACTTAAAAGAGGCCTTTGCGAGAGTCTGGTTAACTGCTGAGTACCAAACGAGCTCCAAATGACCAAACTTGACCGGTGGTCTACGGGTGGTATACCAAGGCCACTTGACAAACCTCGGTCCATTCCGAGAAAGTTTAGTACCCGCACACGGAAAAACGTAAAAGGGGCCGCCGGGGGAGATAGGAGTGCCGGATTGCAAAACGGACAACGGGAAAAATGCTCGGAATCATGAGACGAACACGTATGCAAGACAATATGGACATTTGGGTCCTTGTTGATACTCCTCCAGTTCTACCGCTATGTGAGTTTCTCAAACATAGTTAATTATTAATAGAACTTATATTGTTCATTTCAAAATAGTTGACAGCTTATTTCCATTGACTTATTTTGAAGTATCAAAGAATGTGCAGAATATGGTAGATAGAAGTTACTACACCGATGGCTCTGAGTTAACTTACAAGGAGAAAACTCATCTGGTTGGATTTTGTAATGATATTGAGAATTACAATATCTACAATCGAACTCTTCAACATTATGGTCAATACGTGCCACTAGTGCACGTGTTGAACTACGGTAACTACCATGGAGATACCCTGGTAAGTTTTTTTTACTATTACGACATCCGTGCATCTTTTTGTGTACTTCTAAAACTAGTACATCATTGCTAATTACGAAGTTATTACTATGTTTTTCAACAGCTTATCCCAGAGAATTGTGTGCCTCATTTGATGTATCAGAATGGCGGCAGCGTTCATGTTTTGAACATATATCCAGGTCATCCTACGATTCTCTACTGTCCATACCGGATTTCTAAAAGAAGTGGAGACATGACAACCAAAGGATGGAAAAATGTATGGATAGTCGTAAGGAGCTTCTTGAAGCAAAAGGAAGCGAGGCGCAAGAATTGAGATGGATGATCTCCATTCTTCATAATGGAGAGTCGTGGTCTATATTGTTTTATGCTATTTTACCTTAAGTGTGTTTAGGTCCGATCCTACCGACATCGATGATCATGTGCTAAGAACAATTATGTAGGGTTGGGTTCGATGACTATGAGGATGATGATCGATGACTTATTATTAATAACGAGTAGAAGTTATATGATGATGCTTGATTAATTAGCTAGTAGGACTTGTTATTATATATGATGATGTATGATGCGAGCATGCATGAGTTATTATATATATATATATCTGCGGGTGAAACGAAAAAGAATTAAAATGGAAAACACAAAATTAAATGAAAAAGAAATCATAAAACCAAAAACCCCCCAAACATTTTAGTACCGGTTGGTGTTACCAACCGGTACTAAAGGGCTCCCGGCCCCCGGAGCTGGCTCGTGCCACGTGGTGGCCCTTTAGCACCGGTTCGTGCTGAACCGGTACTAAAGGGGGGGGGGCCTTTAGTGCCCACACTTTAGTGCCGGTTCCTAAACCGGCACTAAAGGGCCTTACGAACCGGTGCTATTACCCGGTTCTGCACTAGTGGCAGGAGGAGAAGTTGCTCGCCGTGGCCGCCGCGCTGGAGCACTGGCTCTGATGAAGTGACAAGAGGAGGTAAAGCAGCTGGAAGAGAGCTGCGACGGAATGCATTGTCGCGCGGTGAGGTCGAGAGATGCTTGTCGATGTGCGAATATATGCGGGTGGTTTGTGTCTGGATTGAAAATGGTTCTAGTCTTGTACTCACTCCGTTTCTAAATATAAGTCTTTGTAGAGATTTCACTAGATAGACTACATACAAAGCAAAAATGAATGAATCTAAATTTAAAATGCTTATATATACATCCGTATATGATTTATAGTGAAATCTCTATAAAGACTAACATTTAGAAACGAAAGGAGTAGATGGTCTTCATGGAAGTTTGGCAATTATTCCACCTTGTGCCGTACATACGTGAAACTGCTTTTGTCTAATTGAGACGATCGATGAGAGAGACGTATCCTGACTTCCACTGAAAGAGGCATTTGAACTGTTGTCAAGCTATCTAGCCGTTGTCTACTTGATATTTGTTACTTCTGCATAAAGACACATGGTTAGGAAACAGGATTGCCCAAGAGCATCTCTAACAACCGCCCAACGCGCGGCGCGTTAAAAATCAGTTTGCAACGCGTCGATCGGCTGGTTTGGTACGGTAAGAAGTACTGGCTCCAGCAGCCGTGGTAAAATGCAGTGCGCGTAGCTTCAGCAGCGCGCAAAAATGCAACGCGCGTTCTCGCACAAACAACATATGCGCTTAAAAACAAGCAAGAAGATCAACACAAGTAAAATAAATCAACAATAAATAGTTCAATTTCGTAATTACAACTCAAACAAATAGCTTATCTTTCAATACAACAAATAGTTCAACAATACAACATCAAACGCACAAATCATGATGCTCTTTGTCGGCTATTCCAAGCCCACCACTCCTTAATGAGATCCTTCTGAAAATCATCATGCGCTGCGGGACGTCGAATGGCATATGATAGGAGGCAACAAAACGGGCCACCCTTTCAGCCCTCCGCCGCACTCGCACGGGATGTCCCAAGAGCTCATAGTGAGAGTAGTCTACATCTTGGCCACGCTCATTCTTGATGAACGCATGATGTACCAAAGCATCTTTTGATCTCAAAATCTAGCCGGTCCTCCCACACTAACAAATTGGGCTTGCAATATCCCAAAAGCTCTCTCCATATCTTTTCTAGTCGTCGCCTGAGCATTGTGGAAATCAAGATTTTTCTTATCTTCCGGTTTTTTCAATGGCTTCAGAAATGTTTGCCACTTTGGATAGATGTCATCCGCAAGATAGTAGCCATAGTTGTATGTACGGCCATTTGCTACAAACAACACCGGTTGCAGTTCACCATTTGCGAGCGGTCGAGCGCTCGAGAGTCCAGCGCGCGGGAGCGGCAAATAAACGGCGCGCGATGGCGTTTCGGCCGGCGCGCTGAACGGGATATGCCGCGCGCGGTTTTTGCGCCTCCGCTGGAGCGCCCGGAGTGATAGCATGCGCGCGCAAAAGCACTAATTTTTCAGCACGGCGCTTATATAGCGCGGCTGTTGGAGATGCTCTAAGGCTGGTCGTAACTTAGCTAGTAACTTAGGTGACAAGTAGTTGATTAGAAGATAGGTGTTTATGATAACATAATATAATATATTACCGTAACATAATACACCCCACGTAAAATGAGTCTACATTTAGATAAATGAAGACTTCCACGATGTCATACATATGCTACTACTCCCTTTGTTTCTTTTTACTCCGCGTATAAATATCGGTCAAAGTCAAAATACACGAAGTTTGACCAAATTTGTATTAAAAAATATGAACATCTATAAAACTAAAACTATATATTGAAAATACATTTCATGGTGCATCCGATTATATTGATTTCATAGTGTGAATGTTGATATTTTTTAATATAAAGTTAGTCAAACTTTACAAAGCTTGACTTTGACTAAACTTTATATGCAGACTAAAACGAAATGGAGGGAGTACTTACTATAGAGATAGTAACATATATAGACTAGTAACATATGCATGTTACTAGTTTAAGTTACTTCCAACTATGATATATACCTAATCTTAATGAGTTTAACATGAGACTGTTACTCGAGGGGCGATGAAAAAACCGCCCGATCCTAAAATCACGGAGGGGCGATTCGGCCCCATCCTCTCCTGCGACGGCGTTTTGTGAGCCGACGCCATCCGACAAGGGCCTCGGCTAGAAGCACCAGCGGACCAGTGGCCGTGTGTTGCAGCGCGTGGGCTCCGATGTTCTGTCCACCTCGGCCGTGATGGCGCCTGTACTCATGGTTGCGTTCCTCGTTGGAGTGGGCAGAATGGATGGAGACGACTTGGTGGCTATGCCTGCAGCAGCCACGGAGATTCTAAGGTTGCGCTTCTCAGTTCCTCGTCCATGGCCGCAGAGGTTGTGATGGGAGACTGCAATCCCGGCGTCTTGAAAGTGTTCGAGGCGTCAGATCTGAAGCCAGTAGCGGCGCATGGCTATGATGGTGTGGCTGCCGACGATGCAACAACTGGGAAGGAAGGGTCGCCCTCGGGAGGGAGAGATGGCCATGGAAAAGTGTACTAGCATCGAAGATCGCGATACCGGGGGCGCCCGGGGACGGGGCAAATCTAAGCGATGCAGCTCCGACAACGTGTGTCGATACCTTAGAGTCGGCATCTCGGCGTGCGATAGAATAGCTGGTGGTGTCGATTTGGACAACATCATCGGCGGCGGACGAACAGATAACAATAATGGCGGCGACGGCGGCCTCCGCTGGTCATTGCGGTAGGGGCGGGGGCGGCGGCCCTCAACCGCCATGGCATGGAGATCAAGGGACGAACAACACATTTGCAGGTGCGTCAGCATATTTGCATGCACGACGGTGGTGGTCATGTGCGACATTTACTGATGGCGCATAAGAGATTTTCGTCTAGTGCGAGGGCAATGGCCATCACATGTGGAGGCTTGATGCGTCAACAGCAGAGTTAGGCATTGATGCGCAAGCACACTGATGGTTCCTTGTCGGCTTCTAGCACCGGAGCAGCGGCTCCGACGGTATGGTGGATACCGAAGTGTGATTCGCTTCGGTGTGAAGTGGCAGCGGCCAGTTCCGCGCCTAGACATGGCCATGACGGTGGTTTAAGGTGGGAAGACATCCCATCAATATGCTAGTGCCTTTTGGCCCTGGCGTGGAGTACTGGCGGAGGCGACTATCAAACGATCCGTCTTCAAGATACTAATTGGAACACTGCTTCATGTCCAGAGTGAAAACTATTGTGCCTACCTTTGTTGGTTGGGCGCAGCAGCGACGAATTTGCGTCATTGCCTTGTTGAAGGTGTTGTCTACTACTTGCTGTTGTACTGGTCTTCATTGACTGATCTCGGCAACTAGGATGAAAATCCCTGTCTAGGTCGTCTTTGGTCGGACGTGATGACGGTGGCACAAGTGCATTTATTCCTTCTTGAAGGCGTTGCTGCGGAAGAAGTTGACTTAGTTGTAGGTGTTTCTTTCATATCTTGTAATGGTTTAGACAATGGTTGCCTTTAGTTTGTACTCTGCTTAATATCTAATAAAATTGGTTGTATGCATCGTTTGGTGCAGAGGCCGAGGGCTATCCTTTTTTCCAAAATAATGTGTAGCGTGCTGCAAATATAAAAGATAGTGTCCTGGAGTTATTTCTCGCCTTACTTTTCTATCCCCGTCCCCCGTTTGCTGGCGCAAGCATGTGGCGTATGCATTGCATTGGGTTCATTCGACCTTTCAAGTAGGGCAGTTCTTTTTTCTCGAATATGCATGAGTGTGCATATCATTCCATTGTTAGAATCTGAACCAAAATGAAGCCTCCCCGTGCGTTTGGATTTTCAGCCGTTGGATTGGGCTTCCAAACTGATCGGAGCCGTCAGATCTTCGTCTGGATCAATCCTGGTCGTCGGTCTTCGTCTGGATTGATCCTCGCCGTTGGATCGAACAAAATGTGATGCCACCGCATGTAAATACCGTGCCCCACCGAGGGCATTCTCGTCTTTTCACACGCGGGCGTATAAAAGATAGCACGCCGTGTGTAACCCTAGCGACCTCTCTCCTTTCCCACTCCCCAGCCCCTCGCCCCGACTCCCCTCTCCCGTCCCTCACGCTGCCACCCTGGCTCCTCTCCTCCGATGGCCGTCGACCACCCTCCACACCCTAGCCTCCCCTTCTCCTTCTCCCGTCCTCGCCTCCGCCGTCGTCGCCTCCAACCCAGGCAACCCTTCCCCTTCTCTCCATGGACGCGGATCCACCCCAGCAGCTCAGGCAGCGGTCGGATCTGGCGACTCCTTCCTCCAACTCGCGCCGGACGTCACCCGGAGTGGAGAGGAGAGGTGAGGCAGATCCTGCATGATTCTACTCTGCACCTCCTCCCAAGCCGCCGGATGGTGCCCTCCTTTGCCTCACCACGTCTGCTGGAGATTCTTCCTTCTCCACGAAGCAATGACAAGGGCCCGAGCGTCCAATCTCAACCACCACTCGGAACCCTAGCCGCTCCTTCCACCCATGGCGCTGGATGCCCTCCAAGAGGGGCATCTGATGTGTAAGTGCATCCATCCTCCCCCCTTCACTTATTTTTCTTCATTTGATATGTGTGTGTGTGTGTGTGTGCGTGAGGTGTCATATCATCTCTGCTTATGTGCAGGAAGGCCATGGAGTAGCTGCTTGGATCACGGGCATGCGGTGGGTGCCCCCTATGTTGAGCGCGTGGACGACGAGCTGACCCTTCTCAGGCGGCCAGGCCAGATGCAGCGTTGGGTATGACTATGGTTGCCTCCTACTCCCCTCCCTCCCTCTTTCTACCCCTCAAATCTGAGTTGGATTCACCTTGCAACTGTACAGGTAGTATGAACTGCAAATAAAACTAAATAGTTTGGATGTTCAGTTTACTGTATGATATGTCTTTGATTTTAAAATCAGCTTCAAATGTTGCTTTCACAATTATTTGATGTTCAGTTTACTGTATGAGTCACTGAGGGCCTGCTGTTAATATGCCTCACGGTTTTGTTGCTATGTATAATTCTTCTATTAGGCTGCTCTCCCTAAGTGAATAAATTTGTATTATTTGCAGAGGACCAGGATCAAGATTTGGTTCTCAAGGTTTTTAATGTGCTATGTGGTATGTGATGTGCCTATCTTTATATATATATATATATATATATATATATATATATATATATATATATATATATATATATATATATATATATATAGGACAAATGTTTCCTACAAGCAGTGGTAGTTACCACCACTTGCTTTTGTATGTTGTATGTAGTATCTGTCGAAATCGAGAGTATGTACGTGTAATATGTAGTATATAACAATGATTATTTAGTATATATACTAATTTTTAGGTAGTATGTACCATGTTTTGAATCTGCTCTTTTTACGTATAAATATATACGTATTTCATAAATATAACAAAAACTATGGACTCATATGCAATTTTTCATATAACTTTCTTTGAAATATCTTAGATATAGTATATGAATATATTTAAAATGATAAAGTAGTATATATAGTACCACATGGTAGTATATGAGACATATGGGGTAACTACCACGGGTGGTAGGATGGATTTTCCTATATATATATATATATATATATATATATATATATATATATATATATATATATATATATATATATAATATGTTCGTTTTTGCTTTATCTGATTCAATTGGATATGAGATGTACATTTTTTTAAGAATTTCGGATGATTATTTCCCAAGCAAGAATGACTATGGTGTTCTTCTTAAAGATAATAGTATCTTTCTGTAGACCTTGGCATCACCTGTGTTTTTAAATGTATCTGCAATTAGTGTCCTTGATTTTCCTTTGATAAGGTGCATCATGCCCATTGTTGAGTTGATTGCCCAAAATAATCTTTGATGCAACTGGTGGATATCCTTGCTTCTCTTATCGTGCCATGTCTGGAAGTTTGGCAGTTCAGTACACTTGCTAAAAATGGAGTTGGTTGTGTTCCAGTTGCTGGAAAGGGCAACAAAAAGGGTTACATTGCCAAAGAAAAACTAGGGTTCTGTAGATCTGAGAATATGATTTTTGTGCAAATCAGCTTGACGCTAATTTACAGAAAAAGAAGTTATTCCCCTGCTTAGATTGCATTATGATTGAGAACACTCCAGTTTTATGATCCCACCTGAACCTATTTATTTTCCTTAATTGCAACTCCGGCTCTTCGTCATCACACATAATGGTAACCTTATAGTGCCACAATAAAATTGAAGATGTATCAGCTAAAGGTAAAGATGCATTGCTACCATCTATCACTATTCTTGAGGCACGCGATAAGACTGGTGCGATGTCCGATCATGTTGATTTGGGTGCTAGCATTAGTATGGGTGTGAAGGCTCATATAGCAACTAGGAGAAGGGGTGATCCATCCTCTTGTATTTGTTATCAGCTTGGTCTTGAACGGACTATACTAAAAGGTGTTCTCCCTGTCGTGTTCAGGATGGAGATGCCTATACAAATGCCTATACTAAAAGGTGGTCTTGAATGGATTATTATTATTATTATTAATGACGTAGTGTTTGCAAATGATCACTTGTGGTGATTTAATCTTGATTAGTCCGCGACTCGAGATGATCCTTTTTCTTTATTAGTTTGTTTGCTATGATAGGTTTTCTACATATACTAAGAAAGACACAGCTTCCTTAACATGGATTTATCTATTTCTGTTCATATGAAAAATGGTTGTGTCATCAGCATCCATGAGAACTATCTGTTATTGACTATGATACTGATGCTCAATCATTCTTTAGGTTGGTCTCCTTTATGCCTATACAAACATATGTGTTCAGTTTCTGGTTCAATTGCTCAATACATTTGGGTTATTTTTCACTATAGTTGTTAAGTGGGTAATCCACTTGATGCGCATACAGACATATGTTTTCAGCTTATGGTTTTATTAATCATATGGAGATGTACAAGATCATGGCAGCGCCGGAAGGAGGTCGTTATGCTGGTTTTCTCTCCCGGTTGATTGTTCGTCCTCTACAAGAGTTGTCACATTATCAAAAGGCTCCAGGAGTTGGCACAGTCAGGGACTTCTTTTTCAGGTAGCCGGAGATGGTCAGGTAATCAACCATATCATGGATTTTGTTTTTGTAGTTTGTGGCAAAGTAATTAAGGTTCTTCTTTTCAAATGTATGGACTAATACGAGTCATAGGTTTTACCTCATTTGTGATACAAAACTGAACCGGTCATTGGTTAGGCGAGACATGTCTTATGTATGGTCTTGCATTGTTACTATTTGATTTTTATTTTCTCAATTGTATGGACATGTTAGTTCTTTAAAGACCGCTCAGCTATAAAATTGTTCTAGGCTACTTAGGATATGACAAATTGTAACATCCCAAATTTTCAATTTGGAATGTTATACATTAGGTCATCATGCATATCATATTTTTCTCGCATTTTCCGATCCTAGAAAATTTCACGCAACTCAAGGACCCTCGGAGAGAGTTGGAAGTTTCATTATTTTCATATTTGGGATTTCCCAAATTTTGAAAATAGGATCATTGGATTTATTTAATTATCTTCATAAAGTTTTTCCTATAAAAATATTTTTGAGAGGGAATAATATGACTTTCCCAACATTTTTGGAAAAATGAAGATATTATAAATAAATCAAAATTGGTTTTTGAAAGATTTATTTTGCTTAGGCAAAATGAGCATTTTAAAATATATGCATGTTTGCCGCTTTTAAAGTTCTTTTGTTCACTCATTTTTAGGAGTCGGGAAAATTGTTTTATTAAAATCGGAGTTCATTTGGTATTTTTTAATTCATTTGGTTTAAATTTAAAAAAAAACACACTGGGCTAAGGCCCACTGCCCAGCCAGCCAGTTCTGCCCAGCTGCCCGCCTCCCTCTCTCTCTCCTCACATACCACGAGCGGGAGTCCCGCCGCCAGACGTCGCCTGGCCGCCTCGAGACCGGCTCGACCCGGCCCTGCCCCCCTCCCCAAGCCCTCCCCCCCTCCCATAACACGCCTCTCCCCCCCTCTCCCTCACCCCGAGCCGCCACCCCCCTCCGCCTGAGCCGCCGCCACCAAGGCCCGCCACCGCCGCCGCCTCTCGCAGCCCCCGCCCCCTCGCCGCCCTCCCCCGCCCCTCCCGAGCCCTCGCCCCTCCGAGCCCCGCCCCCGCCCTTGAGAACACCGGAGGTAGCCGCCGCCGTCCCGCCCGATCCGGTTTTCTCGGAAAAACCCGATCCGTTTTTTTTTAAGATATTCGGTTTTTTTTCAAAACCCTAGATGGTTTTATTTTTTTTTTGGTTTTCTTTATTAACGAACGTTCACCGAACCGTTCGTTTCAATGAACGTGTTCGTTGGATTAGTTCTGTTAACGAACGTCCGTTATTTAATCCGTTCGTCGTTTTCTTTTAATCGGATTTAATCCGTTATTTTTCGATTCGATTTCGATCCGATTTTCAAATCTGTTTTATTTCTCGCTCGTTTATCGGAATCAGGTGATTCAAGCGCCTGGAGTTTCGTAACGAAACCGCCGTTCCGACTAACCTACTTTCACAGAGTTTTGCTACTGTGAAATTTTGACCTAGTTTCAGATTGCTAACCCGAGTCGTTCTCTCTCGAGTTTCGACTTTCGATGCCTTATTTGACTCGATTCTTTTTGCAACCAGGGTTCTTAAGTTGAACCATCTGGTTAGATCTTTTATTCGAGATTTCCCCGTGCATTAGATGAGTACTTATTGTATGCTTGTTGTTTGCCTGCGTTAGATCACCCGGAGTGCGCCGCTTGTTACTTCGAGTCTCTAGGTCTCGCGGATCATCAGCAAGGCAAGTAACACCTTGATCATACCTTTTCTACTACCCAGTTTTATTGCATTAGATCAAACCCTCAAACACTTGCATGTTTAGGATCAAATTAAATTGTGGGATGGGAAGTAGATTGAGGTAGTACCTATTACCTGTTTTACTTATGAAACCTTGGGAGTTACTTCTACGTTTGCTATTATGCCATGCTATGCTAGTAGACGTGGATTGGGTGAGTGAATATCCATGACAGATGTGAGATTGTTAATTAATGGTTTATCTAAGGTGGCAACCTAAACACACATCTGGGTGGATTGAGGCACTGGTTTCCATCAGACTTGCTGTATTTCTTCGGACCGCCACCTGTGCTCTAAGGGATCATAAGATTATTCAAACTGGAAACTTCCGTGTGCAGCCACAAGCCAATTATGGGCTCTGGCGTAGTTGACTAAGTTGTGCGAACTCTTACGGGTAGGCTAGCTGATGTAGGGGATGTAGGTTGGTACGGTCTACCCACATGTAAGGTGCTAGCGCTTCTGAAAGACTATGTCTCGGTCATCCGTTTCTCAAACACCATGAAGTGCGAGAACCAAGCGGAGGCGATCGAGTCTTGTGGGGAAAAGTGCGCAAACCTCTGCAGAGTGTATAAACTAATCATGATTAGCCGTGTCCCCGGTTATGGACAATTTGAGTATCTGGTAATTGAATATCATGTGAATCTCAACATGTTACTTCTAATAAATGTATTGGGTTTTGATGAGTACTTTTTAATTGGGATTGAGGATGCTGTCAACCATTCTCAATGTTTAACAACCACCATGATAGTTAAATAAAGTTATTCCTTTGATGTAGGGAAAAATCAGCTTTATGCAAATGTAACCGTAGAGCCTTACCACCAGCCATATATGCATGTAGTGTAGGCTTATTCCTTCATTGCTCTTATGTGTTACATTGCCAGCATATTCCATGTGCTGACCCGTTTTCGGGCTGCAACTTTCACGTTGCAGACTTTTCAGACGACGAGTAAGGTGTTAGGTCGTGGTTCTATACTCAGTGATGCCGTTGGAGTTGATGGACTCGCTTATCTTCCAAGCCTTCCGCTGTTATTATTAGATGGCCTTAAGCCATATTATTGTAATGAGTTCCCTTGTGGACAACGATGTAATAAGTGTGTGATTGCTACTCTGCAATAAATCCTTCGAAGTACTGTGTGGTGTCAGCATTACTGATCCAGGGATGACACTGAGCACAGAGACTGGATCCATTCGGGTCTGGTCGCTACACAAATACTAGAGCATATATAGCAAGCGAGGTCAATTTGACATGGTGGCGCTGCCGTCCGCCTCTCCCTCCTCCCTCAGACCAAGTGCTTCTCAGATTTATTTAAGAAATATTTAGGCTGAGTTTGAGTAGGTGCAATCCATGGATGATCTAAACTTTGGGCTCTATTTGAAACATTATTATTTTACCTATAGGCCACGACCCACGAGTATAGAATTTGGAGATCGCCTAATGTTACATCAGCTTTTATTATGTTCCAAATACACTATAAGTCTATAAGTGTTGATCAGCTACAAAGAACATAAAATAATATGGCGGGATTAAAATGGAGGTACATGAAATGCAATCCAGCAGAGGAACTTAACAAATACTCATAGACTGTTACCATTCCACCTCAAACTTGATCTGTTAGCTTCTCTTGGTCTTTAGTAGTAGCATGTATGGTCGTGTAGATGAGTTTTTCATATAATTAACCGGTTCTCATAAAGGTAATGTCTACTTGGTCAATAAACGTCAAGGCCAATGTATATATTTCAGTCCACTAATTATCTAGGATGATATGACGATATCTTATATATAATCCAGTTTGCTCGCTCTTCACAGAAGTGGTTGTATATTTTGCCATCATTTGTTTGTTGATTTGACTCAAGAATGTAGGTTAACTGTTCTGTGTAATGCTCGAAGAAATCTTCACTTCCAAATCTGGTTGTTGCTGCACCTTCTGCCATTTATGATTAGGTATACAGTTCCTTGCTTATGTTATTAGTCTTTTCTCCTTATGGATCGTTCGACTGGTGACCGCTCCTGCAAAATAGCTAATCTTTTTGCTTGATATGTTGTCATAAAGTTATGCCCTTTATTCACTTAGACACTTTATGATGATGGTTTGGTTACCAAGCTTGACTGTTTCTTCTAAAATGATTACGTGCTGCAGTACTTCAATCTGGGTTCTTCTGTTGTACCTGTTACTTTTCTGTATTTGTTTTTTGTTTGGCTGTGAACAACCACTTTTCAAAGAGAGTACTTTGAATATTCCACTGGACATTTCAGATAGCTTCAGGAAGCTATGATCTAGGTTGCTATATTTACCCAGATAGAGGTTATGCTATGATAGTAATGTACCTTGCTTAGCAATAGCACCGTGCCATGCATGGTTAGTGTGCATGGTGATTTGTGTAGGAATTCTGGTTACAATGACATGCATACATGATTACTCTCATTCTTCTCTTTGTCCAATCTTTTGAAGGAGATGGAGGCTGTCAGGGTAAAGTGTCTCAGGGCAGTATATGTTTATGGCTCATACCTAAAGTAGTAATCTAAAAGATTTTATATTAGTTTACAGAGGGATTATTATATAGTTTAAACCTATGCTTTATATTAGCACTGTAAATAAGTTATACTGAACAAGTATTATATAATTTACTCCTATGCTCTGTATTAGCACTGTAAATAAGTTACAGTGAACAATTTTTGTGTTCTTTCTGGTGTAACGTAGTAAACCTTGATGCTTTCAGTATATTCCTTGTGAAAAAAAATGTACCATTGGCTCCAAATTTTCTTATAGTGCTATGTTCATATATAATGCTTTGGTGTATTAATGTTGCAATAAAACTCTTTTTTCCAGAGAATACTACACTGAAACTATTTTCTTATAATGCTATGTTCATATATAATGTTATGTTTCATTTTATATGCAATGCTCCAGCTATTTTGCTACGGTTGGATATGATTGCACTCAGGGTGCGGCAAGCTTTGATTCTGCTTTGCTTTTGGTATAATGTTTTAAACCCATGCACTTTTCCCTTATATCATGTGAACCTATCAAATATATTGGTGAGGCCGAGAACTGTGACGCTTGAAGAGGCTAGTGGCACAACTTGGACAAGGGCGGCACCTGCGGTTGACGAGGACGGTCGAGGACTGCGACGCTTTGACAAGGGTGGCGCCGGCGCTTGGAGAGGGCGCAGCGGCACGAGGCACCAAGATTCAGCGTGCGCGGCAAGATCCGGTGTACGTCGGCTTGACGAGGGGGCGCCGCTTGGTTGAGGACGGAGACGGAGCTTGGTGGAGGACAAACGAGGACGGTGGTGGCGCTAGACAGAAGATGGAAAAAGGAAGGGGACGAGCGAGGCAGCAATGAAAAAGGAAGGGAACGAGCGAGGCAGCGAGCCTGCATACGAGCTACGCTTGAAACTTGCGTTTCCCTCGGCCTGGCTGAGAGGCTTAATTTTGCATCCACCAAGCTAGGCTCAAAAGCCCATCATCGAGCTAGGCTCAAAAGCCTATGCAGTGTACCAAACAACCAATTTTTGCATGGATGGGAGCCACATATAGTGCAACGAACCAAACACCCTCATGATATATTAGATTGATAAACATAACAATATTAATATATTTTTAAAAATTGCAATGCTTCAATGACTGTATTACCGGGTTGGCTATGACTATACCCGGCAGCATTGCTGCTGGGTGCGGCAAGCCGCATTTCCTACCTAGTATATCAAAGAAGAAAGGCAAAGAAAGCCTCCACCACAATTTACATGTACATGATCGTGCGGCTTTTAGCTCACATCCATTCCACTCACAAGCAAATACCCTACTCCTCCCAATTAGCCCACCTATACAATCGTCCTAGAAAACCCTCCAACTCCCCTTTGATTAGCCCTACCATAGCCCACACTTTGGCCTCAGACCTCACCTTGGCGATGAGCCTCTCGATCAAGGGCGAATCGCTGTCAAAGACAATGGCATTATGATGCTTCTATAACTCCCACATTTACTAGTAGCAACTCGATATGCAAGTCCTTGGTGTGGATAGAGCTATCTGCACTTCTACTACACAGCCAAAACCCCAGTGTATCCTCCTGGCTCGGCGTCCAGTCCTGCCTGCCAAGAGCCTCTCCAACCGCCGTCCACGTCATCCTGGCGAACACACACGTGAGCAGAATGTGGTTTATCGTTTCCTCTTCCTGATCGCAAAACGGACACGCGTCCTGATGCGGCAAACCACTCCTGGCTAGTCGGTCCGAGAACCAACACTGATTCCTAAGTGCCAACCAAGCAAAGAAGCGGCATTCCAAAGGTGCCTGTGCTTTCCAAGTCAGCCTCGCCGTTTGCACCATCTCACGTCCCCAAAACCGGCTCGCGTACGCTGATCTCACCGAGAACTGACCATGCGTCTCCCAGGACCAAGAGACCGTGTCCTGCTCGTTAGCGCGCGGCTCCCAAGCAGCCACCCTCATCTACAGTTCAAGGAACTGCTGAAGGGTAGCAGCATCGATGTTTGGCCCAACAGCAGCCGCCCACTCGCCGCTAGCAGCGACCTGACCAACCAAACTGCCGCGCCGGTCCTGGCTGGAATCATCTTATGTAGGTCCGGAGCTACCTCCTGCATCCTCATGCCATCAGGCCACCTGTCTTCCCAAAACAGGGTAGACCGCCCATCCCTAGCCTATACCCTAGTTACAGCCAGGAAGATTTGCATGGACTCCTTAGGCACCTTTATAGTGAACTCACTCCACGGCCGGCTACTATCCGTCCGTTTCAGCCATGGCCACCGCGCTTGCATGGCCACATCATCCCATAGCGTGTGTCATTTTTTATTTTGTTTTGTTGGCAAACACAGAGCAGATACTCACATGAAAATAATCCAACTTGTAGATAGAAAGTACCCCTTTCCGGTTTATTGGTTATATCTTTTTTTTAGTTTTCCCATTTTGTTAGTCTCATTTCCACTCATCTTCATTACTGTTTTAGTTCTTGAGATGCATTGAGAGAAAACTAACCAAGCATGTAGCCATTCTATCCTACTCATTTACTAGTAGTCATGCATGCATGAATTGTAGTCAAAAGCAAGTATAATAGGATGATGTAGACAGGCTATAAGAGATGCCAGATCATACTTTTGCTTAGTCGGGGGAGAGAGATGAAGAGAGAGAGAGAGGGGAAGCGGGCTAAAAACTTACAGCCGACTGTAGCACGTGCTCCAACATCCTTTGTGAGAGAAAGAGATGTGTCACACATTAATAACATAGCATAGAGAGCAGAGATTCGGTGCCCAGGCTCCGAGTGTAGATGAGTCTAGGCTCAGAAATGAATAGTCAAGCAAAGTTATGTATTTTCATGTGGCTTGTGGGAAAATAACAGTGCGTGAAATGTTTCGGTGATTTGGCAACGTAGGTGGGGGTCATCATTCCGGTCCTCCCTTCGTGTAATGCGGTGCAGGAAGACTACGTGCAGTTTTCATTCTTGTCATCACTTGGGTTGCTCCCTTCGTGTAAAATCATCTTCACCTTGTCAAGCACCTCCTGTATCTGCTTCCTTGAATGCAGAGGATAAGGGTACATGCACGCGCAATCCAACTCGCCATCCCTGATAGAGTCGAACACACCGATCGACGGGCCGATGCCGTGCACGGTGGCGCAGCAGACATAGTCCTCCACGCCAGCCTTGCTCTGCAGATCAGACACGTCGAACGTCGCCGGCTCCTCGAACACGGAGACGAGCGCTGTCCGGAATGCGGAGGCCGTAGTCAGCTGTGGGTTCTCGATGGCCCGGCACATGAGGAAGTTGAGGTCGCGGATGTCGGTGAGGTGCTTCTTGTTGTTCTTGGCGTTGCTGTGGGCATCATGGCACCTCCTGGCCAGCGCCCACAGCCCTCCCTCTCTATTGATCTTGTGTGTGTTGGTGATAGCAGAGTAGAAGAACCCTGCAACGATTAACGGCGTCAAGCTGTTGCACTTGAAAATTTCTCCTAGCTCCGACTACACAGTATAGTAGATATTGTTAGACTGTATTTATACGTAGTCTATGTATTAATATTGTAACATTGTATTGTACCCTTTGGTACCTCTATATAATGAAAGAGCCACACCCCGGTTAGGGTCTCGAGCAAGTTTCCAACATACACTAGTAGAAAAAGGGTCAAACGTGAAGCACATTAGTGCCGGTTTGTAAAAAAACCGGCACTAATGTGATCAATAGTGCCGGTTCGAATGGCTATGCATTAGTGCCGGTTCGTAATGAACCTTTAGTACCGGTTCGTGCCACGAACCGGTACTAAAGGGGTGGTGGCAGGCTGGCGTCAAGCCAGGGCCCACGAGCCCCTTTAGTGACGGTTTATGACACAAACCGGTACTAAAGGTCTAACCTATAGTACCGGTTTGCGTCACCAACCGGCACTACAGAGTCTTAACCTACAGTCCCGGTTGAAGACACAAACCGGCACTATAGGGCAATTTTCAAACTCTACCCCCGTGTATAGCCATTTCAGTTTTGAAAAAATCAAAAGAAAATGATAAAAACTTCAGAAAATAAAATCTTTGGAGAGGTAGTTATATTACTACATCTATCTACTAGTTAGGAAAATTTGAAAACTTAAATTTGGACATGTTTTGCAAAAAGTGTAGGGAAAATGTAAAACGGCTATAACTTTTGCATACGATGTCGGAAAAAAACGTATAATATATCAAAAAATTCAGCACGAAAATCCGCATCTGATGGAGACTGCCTATGACCTGTTTGGAATTTTTTAGAATCCTCAAATTCCAAAAGGAAAAAAAGATATGGTCAAATTTCAGTTTTTCTAAAAAAAATTGGTTAAATCTGGTCAAACTACTTATTCAAGAAGTATTAATGTTACTACATAATTATTCAAGAATATTAGTGTTACTAAATAATTTCAATTTTTTGAATTTTGGTCAAATATGGTCAAATTATAGTCAAACTGTGGTCAAACTATGGTCAAACTTATTCAAGAAATATTAGCGTTACTAAATAATTACTGTTTTTTAGAATAATAGTTTCAAACTCAAACGGTGAAATGTGTGACTTCATGCTCAAGCTAAACTCACGAGGGTTAATAGGATTAACATCTTACTATTGCCAGGAAAACAACAAGTGCAGACTTGGAAACGAAGGAGAATAGAACCCGAAAGTTAAGCGTGCTCGGGCTGGAGTAGTGAGAAGGATGGGTGACTGGTCGGGAAGTTAGATGATTTGGAATGAGTGATCCACACTTGAGCAGTTAAGAGAGGTGATTAGAGACTAAATTATCAAATAATTCAGAAAAATTAAAAATCGAAAAAAATAATAATTTTTTTTTCCAAAATTTTCAAAAAAAAACCTTTAGTACCCCATACCAGGGCGTGAGCTCACGCCACGTGGTGGCACTTTAGCGCCGGTTCGTGCCGAACCGGTACTAAAGGGGGGGGCCTTTAGTGCCCACACTTTAGTGCCGATTTCATAACCGGCACTAAAGGCCCTTACAAACCGGTTTTAAAGCTCTGTTTTCTACTAGTGATATTGTGTTTTACATGGTATCAGACTAGGGTTTCGATGTCTTCCGCTGCTCCCGCCGCCGCCACCGCCGGTGCGCCGAACTCCGCCGCCACGCCGGCCCTCGCCCCTATGTCGCCGTTTCTCGCGTCTCGGCCCCTTGTGTCGGCCTACGGGGCCCTGCCGCCGACCGAGTCCCCGATCGGATCCAATCCATCAGCCGGCTCCCCTGCTAAAGTTGCTGCGTTGCCGTCTCATGGCGTTGCGGTACAGCCGCCCTACGGCGCCGTCGCGCTGCCGCCCGGTGGCGTCGCCCCAGTGTATGGTGCGCCCCAGGCGGGCCAGGGCTCCGTCCAGACGCCGCAATCCTCCTGGCCTGTCGCGTCCTACGCGGCGCCGCATCTTCATCAACACCATGCGGCGCTTCCGTCGCATCACCACCAGTCACCGTCGGCGCCGATCTACTCCGCGCCTCCCCCGCAGCAGAACTTCCTGGCGCCGCCGCCGCAGTCCTACGCGTCGTCGCCACACCAACCCTACTCCGCGTCGTCCGGGTTTATGGCTGCGCCACCGCAGTCATCCTACGGGGCCGCGGTACACTACGGAGCCAACGCCCTCGCTCCCGGTGCTCCTGGCGTCTACTCGGCGGGTGTTTCTCATCTCGAGACAGCCCCGCCGACGGGTCCCTATGCGCCCTCGATGCATGCTGTAACACCCCGAGAATCATGCTACAGTAATCCCCTTTTAATGATGCCTTGTCATCATTGTTCTTCACTAATCTCGGTTTCATTCTAATCCAACCCAGATCTCAAAGTCAAATTAAAGTCAAAATTCAAACTGCTCAAATATGAAAACTAAAATGTTCAAGGTGTGGAAAATAATCCGTGAAATTTGTCATGTTGGAACCAACCTCTTTTGGATTTCAAAGTGCCTCGAAATTATTTAGTGATCCAAGAACATTTAAAATTGGCCTCTTAAATTTCTAAAATAGTTGGACAACTACTTTGGCCTTAAACTTTTGTGACTCTTAGAAATAATGTGCTTGATTTATGTGACAAGTCTCATATCTAATAAAACTCATTTAGTTTTGCGGTTTAATAGAAAACAGTAGCTAAATTTGAAACAGAAAATAAAATGTGTGAAAGGGAAAAGGAACACCCCCCCCACGCTGGACCAACTGGCCCAGCTAGCCAACTGGCCGGCCCAGCCGCACTCCCTGGCCTATTAGGCCACGCCTGACCTAACCCTAGATGACCGACCCCACTCCCTCGTTCCCCACTCCACACCTCCTCTCCCTGCATTGTTTCTGGATCGAGGGGCGATTCCCCCGACCGCGCCATGCCGCCGCTCCGGATGGCGAGCGCCCGTCCTTGACGCCCAACCTCCCTTCCCCTCGTGCTCCTTCAGCACCGCCGCCCTCCATGTTGCAGGCGCACGCCAACGCCTTGGCACCGCCGCGGCGCCCGAGCTGCTTGTCCTCCGCCTCGTCTCCCCCTGCTGTTCGCCGCCATGGCGCCGCCGGCCTCCCCGAGCGCTTCCCCGACATGCTCCGAGCTCGCCCCTGCGCTCCATGTGAGCAACCGCAACGATTCCCCTCTTCCCCCTTTTTTCGAATTGACGCCGTAGGCCGCCACCCGTCGTCTTGCCCGGAGCTGCGCTCAACGCACTCCTTGGCGCGCCAGAGCTTCGCTCTGCGCGTGCCACTCTCTCATACGACCGCCTCTGGCTATGCCTCACAGACGTCGTCGCGGCCGCTTCGGCCGCTCTAGGATCCGCCATCGCTGCCCGCGTCGGCGACCTGCTCTCTGCCGCTCCGCCACGCCCACCTGCATTCCCGGCCTCCCTTGCGGCTCTGCTGACCACGGCACGGCCTCGCCGGGTCATGGCCTCGCCCGCTACACCTCCTGTGGCAGCGCTTCGCCAGCGCCTGCGCCTCCTCGCCACTAACCCGCTAGGGCCCCGATGAGCCCTTGCCAGGGCCCCACGCCTTTTGTTTAAAACGAAAATGAAAAAAATAAACAAATAATATTAATTAATTTAGTGAATTAATTAACCTAATTAAAACTGTTATGTTAACACTAATAGTCATTAGTTAAACAGAGTCAATGACATCGGGTCCCCTTGTCCTTTGACTAGTCAGCAGTCTCGATTGATCTGCTGTGCAGGCAGTCAACAGACCCCACCTGTCAGCCTCTATGCTGCTTTCTTGTGTACACTTTGTGTGTGCACGTAGCAATTTAATCTTTATTTTCGAATTAGTTTTAATTCCAGTATATCAATAAAACTTTAGAAAATCATAGAAAATAAACCGTAGCTCAGATGAAAATGTTTTCTACATGAAAGTTGCTCAGAACGACGAGACGAATCCGAATACGCGGTCCGTTTGTCCGCCACACACCCCTAACCTATCGAACCTGCAACTTTTCCCCTCCGGCTCCTCTGCCCGAAAACCCAAAACACCGGGGATACTTTCCCGGATGTTTCCTTCACCAAATCACCTCCTACAGCATTAGGTCACCTCTAGCACCGCGTATTGCCAAGTTACGCTTTGTGATACTTTGATTGCTCTGTTATTTATTGTGTTCCCCCGTTACTTCTTTCCTAGAGACCCGAGACTATGGCGACCCCCAGTTCGACTACGGAGTTGACGACCCCTCTCTCTTGCCGAGCAACTAGGCAAGCCCCCCCTTGATCACCGGATATCGCCTACTCTTATCTACACTGCTTGCATTAGAGTAGTGTAACATGTTATTGCTTTCGATATCCTATATTCTTTGCATAGCTTTGTCCTTGCTACTATCAAGTTGTTACCTTTATCTCGCTATCCTCTTGCTTAGTATAGGATGCTAGTGTTCCATCAGTGGCCCTACATTCTTGTCCGTCTGCCATGCTATACTACCGGGCTGTGATCACTTGGGAGGTGATCACGGGTATATACTATATACTTTACACTATTACATTACCTGTGGTACTGTTCGGAGATGAAATTTGAAAGGACGGGTGGCTCCATCCCGTAGAGGTGGGCCCGGGTTCCCGACGGCCCCCGACTGTTACTTTGTGGCGGAGCGACAGGGCAGGTTGAGACTACCTGGGTGAGAGGTGGGCCTGGCCCTGTTCGGCGTTCGCGGATACTTAACATGCTTAACGAGGTCTTGGTATTTGATCTGAGTTGGCTACGAGCTTATACGCACTAACCATCTACGCGGGAGTAGTTATGGGTATCCCGGCGTCGTGATATCAGCCGAAGCACTTCAGACGTCGTGACGGAGCGCGCGCTACCGGATTGGACCGGAACGCTGATGGGCTAGGTCTGCTTCGTCACAGACGTCAACGCAGCGTGTGTGTGCTCAGGCGATGGGCCTGCACTGCTGGCTTAGGTTTAGACCGCGTGTTGGCCTCTCTGTTGTGCCTAGGTGGGGCTGCGGCGTGTTGATCTTCCGCGGCGGGCATGACCCAGAAAGTGTGTCCGCCAAATGGGATCAAGCGTCTTTGGGTAAGATGGTGCACCCTGCAGGAAGTTAATCTATTGAATAGTCGTGATCTTCGGTAACAGGACGACTTGGAGTTGTACCTTGAGCTTATGACAACTAGAACCGGATACTTGATAAAACACACCCTTCCAAGTGCCGAGATACAACGGTGGTCGCTCTCGCTCGGGGATATGAGCAGGGATCGCGGGTAGGATTATTGCTATGTGATGTTACTTGGAGGACTTCACTTGTCCTCTTCTACTGTTGCAAGACAGTGTCCGTGCGTTTAGTCTTCGTTAAGACTAGCTATCCCCCTTATTCGGCATTCTGCAGATTCACCCACCGATATGGCCCTTTACACATATATCCATGCATATGTAGTGTAGCTCCTTGCTTGCAGTACTTTGGATGAGTACTCACGGTTGCCTTGTTTCCCTTTTTCCCTACCTCTACTCGATTGCTGCAACAGACGATGGAGCCTGTGAGCGACGCCACCGTCGATGACGACTACTACTGCGAGGTGCCTACTACTACGTGCAGCCCGGCCGACGACGACCAGAGTAGCCTAGGAGGATCCTGCAGGAGGCCCGCTCCTCTTCGATCTGATCCCAGATTTGTGCTAGCCTTCTTAAGGCAAACTTGTTTAACTTATGTCCAGACTCAGATATTGTTGCTTCCGCTGACTCGTCTATGATCGAGCACTTGTATTCGAGCCCTCGGGGCCCCGGCTTGTATTATGATGCTTGTATGACTTATTTTATTTGTAGAGTTGTGCTGTGATATCTTCCCGTGAGTCCTTGATCTTGATCGTACACATTTGCGTGCATGATTAGTGTACGATTGAATCGAGGGTGTCACAAGTTGGTATCAGAGCCGACTGCCTGTAGGAATCCCCCTTCCACACTCCTTGGCGAAGTCGAGTCTAGACATTGCAAAACCTTTACTAACTTGGTTGTGTGCCTTACGGGCCCACGCCGCCATTGGGTGGTACTAGGATCTTTTACTCCTCGACCTTTACTCGGGATTCGAACTCTCTTCTATTCGGGTTAAACGATTTTGCTAAAACAAAACTAACTTTAGGTTCTCGCGAGTACTTCCTCCCGGAGAGCCCCTCACTTCAGATGATCGTCTGCTAATCAGAAGATTCCGAAGATACTCTCTGATGTTCTCTCGAGACCTTGTGCTCATCACTTTTGCTATTCCTGACCACCGATAAATCCGTATGGAAAACTACTTACACTTGCCATTCATACGATCATCCCCCATTGATCTTGTTATTACAAGATACCCCGAAGTTTTCTCTATTGTTCCGAGAATACTTTGTGCCTACTGCCTAGCAGTTCTTTGCCACATGAATACCCCTTCAAATAAATCCTCGCACTTGTCGAGTATCCGCTCAACCCCAGTTGTTCATGTGTTTCACTAAAGTCTTCAAAATACTATTCGATCTTCCAAGAATCCTCTGGAGCCTTTGGCTCTTGAAATTCTTGCTTGCTTGCATTATGGTTAATCCCATAAGTCTCGTAGTCATATTGACATTCCTTGTCATTATCATTTTGAGTCTGTTAACTCAATATATTTGCGAATACCCGCAATCATCATTGATCCTTATAAATTACCTTTCTGGCTGAGCTGCCATTCTTTTACTGAAATTGGTTCTCGACCAATCCAATTGTCGTTGATTGTACCCTAAGGCTATTCAACTTATCCATCCCTGATCAGAGCATTGCTTCTGACCCCTTGATTTGGGAATCGTAATTCATTTGCATTTGACAATTGAGTTAGTCAGTTGATTCTATAATTTGATCTCCTTGCATTCTTCTTCCTCTAGTTGAGTACTGATGCTCACGTAAGATCCCTTGTGGACCACCAGATCCTTTGTTGGATTTTATCTGACAACGCCCTTCATATTCAATAACCTAGTGAGCCCTTCCTCTGATACATAATGCCTTTGGTAAATTGTATCCTCTGCTTTCTCAACCATGCTCTGCCTTCGAGCTTGAGTTAATTATTCCTAAAGATTCTGGTATATGATTCCAAGAAGCCCCTATGGGTTGAACATATGCCTTCACCAAACCGTATGAACCCGAAAGTTTTCACGAATCATAATCTTCTGGTGCTTCGCCAGATAAAATCTTCAGCACTGCAACTTCATCGAACGAGAGAAGTGAATGAAAGGTTATGCATTGGAGAAGTGGGAGTCGACCTTTAACTTGTGTTCATGCCCATGGACACGATGTAGAATTTATCATTAAAGCTTCTCTTAAATTAATTATTCCTTTGGTATAAGTTCATCTTATATCAGGGATCTGGCCTTTTGCAATCGAGGTTCCGACCATGTTCTCTTTTAAAAATACCCTTTCTCGTGCAAGTTTTAGCACTTGTCTTCTGTAGAGCAATAACCCCCGTCCAGCCTCTACTTTGATATGTCATCGAGTATTACCCCCTGGTATCTCGAGATTATCATGGAACTGCATAACTTCTTATGAGTTCTTCATTAAGTGCTACCGTCCCCTGATTCAATCTATCACGGGCTCTGAGTTGTTAAACACTCAAAGACACCGATAACTGAACCGAGTCCGCACTACGGTTCAACAACTCTTCCGTAAGCTTCTATAAGTACGAGTTTGTACCCGACCACGCCATTCCTAGCCTGTTTGGCTATATCATTGTCGTGATGATTTTAACTGTGCTACCCGGTCCTTCTTCTCGGAGCACAATTTTCGACGATGAATTAACCTTACGTCGATCCTCATCGTCATATCATTTCACCTTGAACAACAAGCTTGGTATCGAGTTTGTGTCGTAACCTTGGTTCCAATAACCTTTCACTTCATCATTACTTTGGCTTGATGTCATCGTCGATCGATTACATCTTCATGAACTATCGCGACAAAGGTGCCGTGTTCGTCAACATTCTGAGCTCATCCAGGATATCAATTGAATTCATGATGAGAAATACCATCCTTGCCCTCGATGATTTGTATTAACATCGACCACCTTATTGTCTTCCCACCAACACAAACTTGTTCGTGTTTCGTATTATACCTTGAGTTCCTTGCTACCCAGCAATCGTTCTTCTTTACCTTGGAGTATTACCATCCTTTATGTCAAGGATGTTCTGAGATTGTTCCACCTCTTGAGAATTCTTGACATAGAAATACTTCTCCGAATCACCAATGTTTACTTGTGTATGTTTTCCTCGAGCATACTTCCTTATATCTTTTGATCGACAAATGTTATCTCCTTGTTCACTTAATTGTGGAAGTCCATCTTTTGGGAATCTCGGTGAATTGCCGTTGAGTTCACCGACACCTCCTTGTCCTCTCCTTGGGTTAATGTTGGACTCTTGTTAACGGAAATCACTTCATAGTTCATTTCCCGAGAATCTTACAATGTCATCTTGTCAATTTCGTTGCACCTTTTCTTCTCGGTATCCTAAGTCTGAGGTATCCTGACACCAATCGGATCTGAATCTCGGTCAGATATGATGGTTGGGACAACTTTCCATGAATTATGATGTTGATCCTTTGATGACCCGGTAGCATGATGTCATGCCTAGCACCCCCGGCTGGAGGACCTATCATTATAGATTCCTTTTCAGCAGGGTTATCCATTCATCCATGAGGGAATTGTAATACTGGTTCTACAAGATATTCCTGATGGATCCTTCGTGATTCCAAAGTCTGATCTTCACCTGAAGACCATGTCAATGCTATCTCGAAACATGTCTGTGGTACTCTGATTTTCATCAAGAACATTCTAAGCCCAATGCTAAATGTTTCTTCCTCAATTATCCGAACACCGTTGTATGGGTATTGTCATGAAATTTCTCTCCCCTTACCTAAAGGGTTCTCTACATTATATCCTGTCATGGATATCATGCTCGCTTATCCTTGGGAAGGATATACCCTGTAATATGTGTTTAAACACATTTTCCTTTCCATTGTTCTGCTTAACCTAATGATCACATTTTCCTTTCCTTGGGTCTGTTTGACCCTTCTTGGGATATATATAATCTAAGCGGTGATAATCCCACCTAGGTAAGCACCTCGTTGTACCACTCTGTAAGTAAGACCCTATTACTGTTGTTGATGACATTCCGTAACCACCGATGGACGAGAACCTTGCCTATTGGTCCGCCTCGTTCAACGAAAGCAGGAAAATGGTTCTCTTCGTCCCTCGCCTTGGTACCTATGTTGTTGCCGACATGACCCTCGAGACTCTCCTCGACATGCCTTGCTTACATGATCGTGCAAGATGTCACCAACCTTTCTACTTTTAACCACATGGTGGGCCCATAACCCACAGCTTTCACAGGATCGAAACCTGACTCTCCTGTACACCCCTCGTTGTCGAAGTTATTCCTCACGCTTGACTTTGTATGTAATTCACGGGCCACTTGCTGTTGATCTATTCTCGTATCGGACGCAATACTTATACCCGTTGCTCGAACCCTTTCGCACTCGCTTGTGCAATGAGCGATTGCCTATCCGCTTGAAACTTCTTATCGCCTTTGTCTTACTTTGCTCTCGATGTGTGTCGTTTGTTCAACTCGCGAGATACTCATAAGTTCATTCAGGGATACCCCGGATGATTTTCCTTATAACATCCTTGCATTGTAGAGCTACCCTTACCTATTCGTAAATACGATGGAGTTCACGAAGAAATGGTGACAAGTTTATCATGATGCATCGGAATAAAGGATTGAAGACATCAATGAAAGGGTTAACTTCTTCGAGAAGATCCGTTAGAATATCGTAACGAGAACTTTCCCTTACTCCCTCTTAAATCTCGGGGCGAGATTTCTTGTAATGGAGGAGATTTGTAACACCCGAGAATCATGCTACAGTAATCCCCTTTTAATGATGCCTTGTCATCATTATTATTTATGCTAATCTCAGTTTCATTCTAATCCAACCCGGATCTCAAAGTCAAATTAAAGTCAAAATTCAAACTGCTCAAATATGAAAACTAAAATGTTCAAGGTGTGGAAAATAATCCGTGAAATTTGTCATGTTGGAACCAACCTCTTTTGGATTTCGAAAGTGCCCTTGGAAATTATTTAGTGATCCAGCAACATTTAAAATTGGCCTCTTAAATTTCTAAAAATAGTTGGACAACTACTTTCGGCCTTAAACTTTTTGTGACTCTTAGAAATAATGTGCTTGATTTATGTGACAAGTCTCATATCTAATAAAACTCATTTAGTTTTGCGGTTTAATAGAAAACAGTAGCTAAATTTGAAACAGAAAATAAAATGTGTGAAAGGGAAAAGGAACACCCCCCCCCCCACGCTGGACCAACTGCCCAACTAGCTAACCCATGGCCCAGCCACCTCTCACAGCCTATTAGGCCACGCCCGACCTAACCCTAGACGACCGACCCCACTCCCCTCGTTCCCACTCCACTCCTCCTCTCCTCTGCATTGTTTACGGATCGAGGGCGATTCCCCGACCGCGCCATGCCGCCGCTCCGGATGGCGGCGCCTGTCCTTGACGCCCAACCTCCCTTCCCTCGTGCTCCTTCAAAGCACTGCCGCCCTCCATGTTGCGGCGACGCCAGCGCTTTAGCACCGCCCTTGGCCCCGAGCTGCTTGTCCTCCGCCTCGTCTCCCCTGCTGTTGCCGCCATGGCGCCACTGCCTCCCCGGCGCTTCCCGACATGCTCGAGCTCGCCCTGCGCTCCATGTGAGCAACCGCAACGATTCCCCTCTTCCCCTTTTTTTTCGAATTGACGCCAGAGGCCGCCACCCGTCGTCTTGCCGGAGCTGCGCTCACGCGCTCCTTGGCGCGCCAGGCTTCGCTCTGCGCGTGCCACGCTCTGTTGACCGCCTCTGGCTATGCCCGCGTCGTCTGCGCCGCTTCGCGCTCTAGGATCCGCTTCTTTGCTGCTTGGCGTCGGCGACCTGCTCTCTGCCGCTCACTTGCGCCACACGCATTCCCGGCCTCCCGGCGGCTGCGACCACGGCGCGGGCTCGCCGGGTCATGGCCTCGCCCGCTACACCTCCTCAGTGGCAGCGCTTCGCCAGCGCCCGTCGCCTCCTGCCAGCTAACCCGCTAGGCCCCGATGGGCCACTGCCAGGGGCCCCACGCCCCTTTTGTTTAAAACAAAAATGAAAAAAAAAATAAACAAATAATATTAATTAATTTAGTGAATTAATTAACCTAATTAAAACTGTTATGTTAACACTAATAGTACATTAGTTAAGCAGTCAATGACATGGGTCCCCTTGTCCCTTTGACTAGTCAGCAGTCTCGATTGATCGCTGTGCAGGCAGTCAACAGACCCCACTGTCACCTCTATGCTGCTTTGTTGTGTACACTTTGTGTGTGCACGTAGCAATTTAATCTTTATTTTCGAATTAGTTTTAATTCCAGATATCAATAAAACTTTAGAAAATCATAGAAAATAAACCGTAGCTCGGATGAAAATGTTTTCTACATGAAAGTTGCTCGAACGACGAGGCGAATCCGGATCTGGCGTTCGTTCGTCCACCACACACCCCTAACCTATCGAACCTGCAACTTTTCCTCCGGCTCCTCCGCCTAAAAACCCAAAACACCGGGATACTTTCCTGATGTCCCCCTTCACCAAAGATCACCTCCTCTGACATTAGGTCACCTTTAGCACCGTATTGCCAAGTTACGCTTTGTGATACTTTGATTGCTCTGTTATTTATTGTGTTCCTCCTCATTTTCTTTCCTGACCCCCGAGGCTGCCGACCCCCGATTAGACTACGGAGTTGACGACCCTCTCTCTTGCCGGAGCAACCAGGCAAGCCCCCCCCTTGATCACCAGATATCGCCTACTCTTATCTACACTACTTGCATTAGAGTAGTGTAACATGTTCTTGCTTTCGGATATCCTATCTTCTTTGCATAGCTTGTCCTTGCTACTCTTTGTTACCTTTATCTCGCTATCCTCTTGCTTAGTATAGGATGCTAGTGTTCCATCGGTGGCCCTACATTCTTGTCCGTCGCCATGCTATACTATCGGGCTGTGATCACTTGGGAGGTGATCACGGTATATACTATATACTTTACACTATTACATTACATAGTGGTACTGTTAGGAGATGGGGGCTGAAAGGGCGGGTGGCTCCATCCCGGTAGAGGTGGGCACTGGGTTCCCGACGGCCCCGATTGTTACTTTGTGGCGGGCGACAGGCAGGTTGAGACTACTGGGTGAGAGGTGGGCTGGCCTGTTCGGCGTCGCGGATACTTAACACGCTTAACGAGGTCTTGGTATTTGATCTGAGGTTAGCTCTGAGCTTATACGCACTAACCATCTACGCGGGAGTAGTTATGGGTATCCGGCGTCGTGATATCGGCCGGCACTTCAGACGTCGGCGACGGGCGGCGCGCGCCGGATTGGACTGGAACGCTGATGGGCTAGGTCTGCTTCGGCGCGTCACATAGCGTGCGGTGTGTGCTCGAGGCGATGGGCCTGCCCTGCGCGCTTAGGTTTAGACCGGCGTGTTGGCCTCTCTGTTGTGCCTAGGTGGGGCTGCGGCGTGTTGATCTTCCGGCGGGCATGACCCAGAAAGTGTGTCCGGCCAAATGGGATCAAGCGTCTTTGGTAAGATGGTGCACCCTGCAGGAAGTTAATCTATTGAATAGCCGTGATCTTCGATAACAGGACGACTTGGAGTTGTACCTTGAGCTTATGACAACTAGAACCGGATACTTGATAAAACACACCCTTCCAAGTGCGGATACAACGGTGGTCGCTCTCGCTCGGGGATATGAGCGGGGATCGCCGGGTAGGATTATTGCTATGTGATGTTACTTGGAGGACTTGACTTGTCCTCTTCAACTTTGTTGCAAGACAGGTGTCGAAGCGTAGTCTTCGTTAAGACTAGCTATCCCCCTTATTCTCGGCATTCTGCAGCTTCAGTCCATCGATATGGCCATTTACACATATATCCATGCATATGTAGTGTAGCTCCTTGCTTACGAGTACTTTGGATGAGTACTCACGGTTGCCTTGTTTCCCCTTTTCCCCCTACCTCTACTCGATTGCTGCAACTGACGATGGAGCCAGGAGCGAGACGCCACCGTCGATGGCGACTACTACTGCGGAGGTGCCTACTACTACGTGCAGCCCGGCGACGGCGACCGAGAGTAGCCTAGGAGGATCCTGAGCGGGAGGCCTGCTCCTCTTCGATCTGTATCCTAGTTTGTGCTAGCCTTCTTAAGGCAAACTTGTTTAACTTATGTCTGTACTCAGATATTGTTGCTTCCGCTGACTCGTCTATGATCGAGCACTTGTATTCGAGCCCTCGAGGCCCCTGGCTTGTATTATGATGCTTGTATGACTTATTTTATTTGTAGAGTTGTGCTGTGATATCTTCCCGTGAGTCCTTGATCTTGATCGTACACATTTGCGTGCATGATTAGTGTACGATTGAATCGAGGGCGTCACACATGCTCACGCTGCTCCGGTCATGGCGCCATCACCGTTTTACTTTTCGCATCTGCTGCTGGTGAAGCTCACGCCGGACAACTACCTGTCCTGGCGTGCCCAGGTGTTGCCCCTTCTGCACAGTCACTATCTGGAGGGCTATGTTGACGGGTCCATCCCGTGTCCGCTCGCTCATCACCCGGCGTATCATACATGGGTGGACCAGGATCAGGCCATTCTCTCTGCCATCCAGTCTTCGCTTACTCCGAGCGTCTCGTCGCTGGTCATCTTGCGCTACATCTCGGGGCGTGGCGGCGCTTCACACCAGCCTCGCGGTCTCGGTAGCGTGCTCACTCTATCGCCGCGGAGCTTGGTGAGACTAAGCTTGGTGACCTCAAGATCACGGACTACTTCAACAAGATGCGGGGTCTCGCCGACACATTGGCCTCGGTTGGCCAGTCTCTGCAGGATGAGGAGTTCACCACTTTTGTTCTTAACGGGCTTGACGATGATTATGACAACCTCGTTGAGAACGTTCATGGCCTCGATGATCCACTTCCACCTCGTGAGCTGTATGCCCGCCTCCTTGGCCGTGAACAGCGCATCAAGGCCCGCCGTGTGTCGCCGGGTTTCGTCTCCGCTAACGCCGCCACTCGCGGCAAACCTCAGCGGCCTTCATCTTCAGGGGGCAAGCAGGCCCCATCTTCCCATCCGGCCCCACGTGGCAATGCGCCATCCATCACGGGTGGCAACCGGCCGGTTGCTTGCTGCTCCTCCTGCGGTGCCCCGCAGGCTTGTCAGCTATGTGGCCTGGAGCGCCACATTGCATCTCGCTGTCATCGTCGCTACAAGCAAGATTTCCTGGGCCTTGGCAACAATGGCAAAGGAAACGACAAGCAGGCCGCCGCCGCCGTGACTACTCATGATCATGGTCGCACTCCGTCCTACTCCATTGATCCATCATGGTATATGGACACCGGAGCTACCAACCACCTCACCGGCGAGATGGGCAAGCTCTCCACTCAGGAGCCATACCGTGGTCATGATCAGGTGCACACCGCCAGCGGAGCAGGTATGCGCATCTCCCATGTTGGTCAGGCTTCTCTCCTTGCACACAATTTTCGCAAACTACATCTTTCTAATGTCCTTCGTGTTCCCTCTGCTACGTGTAGTTTGTTGTCTATTCCTCAACTTACATGTGATAAAAATGTCCTTGCTGAGTTTCACCCTTTTCGTTTCTTTATCAAGGATCGAGACACGAGGGCCGTTCTGCTTAGCGGTCGTCTTCACCATGGCTTGTACGCACTTGATGTACCGAACACATCATCCATGCAGTCTTCTCCTCGGCGTTCATGGTGTTAGTGTGTCGCCTACGACCGGCATGCGCGCCTTGGTCATTCGGCGACCCTATAGTTCGTCATGTGTTGCATCGTCATGAACTACCAGTTGTGTCTAATAAATCTGCTGCCTTTATGCATGATGCATCGCCGGCCAGGCAAGAGTCACCAACTTCCGTTTCGAGTCTAGTCGTGTTGTGAAATATCCTCTTGAGCTTGTGTTTTCGGCGTATGGGGTCATGCCCAGACGTCCGTTAGTGGTCACAACTATTATGCCAGTTTTATTGATGCTTATAGTCGGTTTACTTGGCTGTATCTTATTAAGTGCAAGTCGATGTGTTCGATGTTTTATCCATTTCAAGCACATGTTGGCGTCTCCTTAAGCGAAAATCATCCATGTTCAATCATTTGGGGGTGAATAACACAACCTCAACTCCTTTTTTAACAAACTTGGGATTTCGCATCGTGTGTCTTGCCCTCATACTCATCAGCAAAATGGAACTGCCGAACGTAAGCATCGTCATCTTGTTGAAACTGGCCTAACCTTGCTCGCTCATGCATCCATTCCGTTTCGGTTTTGGAGTGATGCTTTCTCCACAGCCTGTTTTCTCATAAATAGGCTTCCCTCACGACTTCTGAAAATGCAAACTCCGCTTGAACTCTTGCTCAACGAGACTCCAGACTACACCTTTTTTAAGGTGTTCGGTTGTGCATGTTGGCCGAATCTTCGCCCATATAACAAGCGTAAGTTAGAGTTTCATTCTAAGAAGTGCATCTTCCTGGGGTACAGTTCTCTTCACAAAGGGTAAAATGCCTCCATGTTCCTACCAATCGCGTTTACATCTCTCGTGATGTGGTGTTTGATGAAAACGTGTTTCCTTTTCGCGCACTTTCGACAAACTCTACCATCTCCTCACAACCAGTGCACATGTCCACACCTTCGCCTGATCAATTTGTGGATGTTGCATATGCCCCTGCATTGTTGCCTAATCATGCTGCAGGTATTGGGCGTGGCACTCGTCTTGAGCTTCTTGATGAACAGGACACCGATGCGGCAGCTCCGGCTCGGGACGTGAATGTCCCATGCATAACGGGTTCGACCCGCGTACCCGCCCCTGCATCGCCACTGGAGGCTGCCGTGTAGGCGCCGGCCTCGCCTGCCCCACGGTGGCCTCGCTGGCCCGCCAGCAGCCTCGCCGGTCCTCGGTGGCGCCCGCTGGCTCTCGGTTAGCCTACTTTGGCGTGCGGCTTCCGCCCAGCCTTTTGGTAGCTCTCCGCTGACCGGGAGGGTCGCGCCCGACTGGAGGCATCTTCGCCTCGGTCGGTCGCTGCTTCGACCGCCTGGAGCGAGGCCTGGTCGATCCGTCTCGGCTCGTGGATTGGCCTCGCCGGGCTTGTCGCCGTCGAGGAGCCTAGTGCGAGCTCTCCGGCGATGCAGCCGCCTCCTTCACGGTTGAGTCGGTCTCGCGGCACACCACGTGGTTCCTCTTCGTCCTCGTACGGAGTCGGGCGGGCATTTTCTATCCGAAGAACGCAGGACGGAGCGTGGCATGGCTAGCAGCGTGCATGGCTCACATTGCTGCTGATCCAAGCTGCTGAGCCTCGACACTTCGAGCTGCACCGAGTATTCCTCATCGCACGCTGCTATGAAACGGAGATTCGAGCTCTCGGAAAAATGACACTTGGCAGCTTGTTCCTCCGGTTTACGGTGTCAATGTTATTGATTCCAAGTGGGTTTTCAAAGTCAAGAGACATCTTGATGGGTCGATCGAGCGCTACAAAGCGCGCTTTGTTGCCAAGGGCTTCAAGCAGAGGTATGGTCTTGATTATGAAGACACGTTCATCCTGTCATCAAGCCTACTACCATTAAACTTCTTGTTGTCTCTTCTTGTCACTCGCGGATGGTCTCTTCGTCGACTTGATGTGCATAACGCTTTTCTCCATGGAATTACGGAGGAGGAGGTTTACATCGTCGACCACCGGATTTGTTGATCCTGCATGACCTCGTCATCTCTGTCGTCGACTAAGGCGCTATATGGATGAAACAGGCTCCTCGTGCATGGCATGCTCGTCTTGGCTCCGTTCTTGGCGCTGGTTTACTCCCTCACGGCGGACACATCGTTGTTTCTTCTTGACGTCACGAGGTTACGATGTATCTTCCGGTTTATGTGGATGATATCATTCTAATCAGTTCATCCAATGCTGCCGCTTGATCGTCTTGTGGTTGCACTTAGTGGTGCCTTTGTTGTCAAGGATTTGGGTGCCTTGCATTTTTTCCTTGGTGCGGAGGTTTCCGTTCTTCCACCGGTCCGACTCTTACGAAGAAGTATTCTCTGGACTCGCTGTCGTCGTGTGTATCTTTGAAGTGCAAACATGCTATTAGTCCGATGTCATCCACCGATCGGTTATCGGCCTTGATGGAGATGCTCTTTCACCGAGGATGCTACCGAGTATCATTGTCTCGTTGGTGATCCGCAATACCTTACTATTACCAGGCTCGATATCTCCTATGCAATCAACCGTGTCTCGGTTTCTTCATGCACCTAGGACATCTCATTGGTCACCGTGAAGCGTATTCTGCGTTACATCTGTCTTACCTATGGTTTGCTTCTTCAGCCTGCACCCTCGTGTGAGCTCTCAGCTTTCTCGAGATGCAGATTGAATGGCAGTCCCGATGACAAAGCGATCCACGGGGATATCACGGTATTTCGGTTCTAACCTGATCGCTGGAATGCTCGAAAACAGTCCACAAAGTGTCTCGCAGAGTAATCTTGAAGCTGAGTACAAAGCGATTCTTGATGCCACCGCCGAGATCATATGGGTACAGTCTCTGTTGAGAGAATTGAGAGTTGTTTCAGACATCCCGGTTACGTGGTGTGATAACATTGGTGCTACATATCTTTCATCTAATCCAGTGCTTCACGCTAGGACGAAGCACATTGAGGTTGACTATCATTTTGTTCGGGAACGTGTTGCATAGAAGCTACTTTGTATCAAGTTCATTCCGTCAAAGGATCAACTTGCTGACATCTTCACGAAGCCTCCTCCACAACCACAGTTTGTAGGTTGTAGGCGCAATCTTAACTTGCTTTGTACTTCAGGCCACAGTTAAGATTGAGGAAGGGTGTTAGACTGTATTTATACGTAGTCTGTGTATTAATATTGTAACATTGTATTGTACCCCTTGGTACCTCTATATAATGAAAGAGCCACACCCCGGTTAGGGTGTCGAGCAAGTTCCCAACATATTATGTTTTACAGATATATTCTTCTGGCTTTTGTTTGGAAATATATATATATATATATATGAAAATGCATCCTACTACCGGGTGTAGTTACACCCATTTCTCATATACTACCATGTGGTAGTATATACTCTACTTTATTACTTTTAGTATGCTCATATACTATATCTAAGATACTCCAAAGCAAATTATGTGAAAAAATTGCATGTGAGCCCATGTTTTTATAATATTTGTGAAATACGTACATATTTATGCGTAAAAGGAGTATGCTCAAAATATACTACATACTACATAAAAAATAGTATATATACTACCTAAACATTCTTACATACTACATACTACGCGTACATACTCTCCGATATGATACATACTACCTAGAACGTATGAAACAAAGTGGGAATAACTACACCCGTAGTAGGAAAAATTTGTCATATATATATATATATATATATATATATATATATATATATATATATATATATATATATATATATATATATATATATATATATATATATATATATATATATATATATATATATATATTCTACTTCTCCGTGCAAAAAGTTTTTTTAAATGGATGTATCTAGCACCAAGTTAGCGTTAGATACATCCGTTTGAGGAATAAGTTTGAAATGAGTTTTTTCAAACGGAGGGAGTAGCTACGAGGGCTCACCAACGTTGTGATCATTCAAAGATGGCTCAAGAAACTCGCGGCAGTTGATGAGGGTCGCAACGGAGTATGTCTCTGGCTGGCCACTGTTGGACTGCTTCTTCGATTGCCGTGCAGCTAGCAGCGTCGCCGCAGCCATGGCTGAGCAAAGCCTCACTCCGTTCTCCTTGCACGCCTAGATGATCATGTCAAAAGAACCAGTGATCTGTATGATGCAGTACCAATGCGTGCGTGTGCGCGTCCCGTAGAAGCAAACTCACATCGAGCAGCCGCGTCGTGTCCTCGCGGCCGAACCGGAGGCGCACCATCTGCGTCGACCTGGCCGTGCCGGTCTCCTCGAACGGCAGCGTGGAGGCGCGGAGCCCGTCGAGGGAGTAGCCCACCATGTCCACCCCACGCGCCCAGAGCGGCTTCCGCGCGTCCTTCTTCCGTATCCTCTTCTCCAGCCCCGCCTCCACCGCCGCCGCCTCCTTCTTCACCTCCTGGCCGCCCACACCCGCGCCGCCCAGCAGCGCGAGGAGCTCCCTCAGGAGCGCCTCGGACGCCGCGCGGTCGCACACGGCCGTGTGGACCAGGACGAACAGCGCCGCCCCGCCCGCGGGCGGCGGGAGCTCGTAGAGCGCGGCGAAGAGCACCGGGACACCGTCAGGCCCGGGCGCGGCGGCCGCCCACGGGTTGCGGTTGATCTCGCGCTCGAGGAGGGAGTGGAAGTCGAGCGCGGATGGCTGGAGCACGAGGCTTAGCTGCGGCGCGGCGGAGGGGAAGGCGAGGGTGGGGCTGGAGGCGGGGCCGCGGAGGTGGGCTCGGAGGACGGGGTGAGCGCTCTGGAGGGCGCGGACCGCGGCTTCGGCCGCCGCGCCGCCGCGCGAGAGGTGGAGCGCGATGAGCGTGGCGCCGGTTCCGCCCGGCGCGGCGCGGCACCAGCTGTACTCCGTGCCGCACACCGCGCGCGAGCGCCACTCTGCTTCGCCGGTACCGGAATCCATGCTGCTGCTCCTGTGCTGCTACGGAGGGCTGGCGTGCGCGTTTGTCGGTCTGGATCGGCGATGCTGAGCCGGAATGGAACGTGCCGACGGATTGCGGAATGGCGCGACATTTGTAGCAGCTCCATCCAAAAGGCAAAACCGCGACCCGGAGAGAGAGATGGGTCGTGCTCGCAACGTAGGATAGCATGGCACGAGAGGGCCGTACTGTGAGCTCGTCGGCACGGAGAAGGACATCCCTCGTGCTACTTTCTGCTATGTATAGCTGTCAACTTTAAGCGTGCTTTCTACTAGTAATTAACTGCTAATACTCCATCGATGTACTCGAAACACGCAAGACAGGTACGCATATCTTCCACCCGACTGCTGCACCTGCTCAACTACACGGTTGCCACGGTTTGTCAGGGAGCGCCGCACAATGCAATTGCGATTAAATGCTGGAACGAGACACCGATTAGGCTCCGTAGAACGGTGGATAGAGTAAATTGCATAAAACCAGTGACCTAGGGTAACAGAAAACCACCATTGTTCGTTCAACTTAACCTTCACTTTCAGGACAAGGTATGACTATGACATATAGGCTATAGCACTGGCCTTAGTGGTTCCTCTGGCTGCGGTGGTGGGATGCCAGATCCGACCAGATCTGGCTCGTCGGCGTCTGGCCGGCGGGGAGGTGGGCTGCTTGGCAGTGGCGGAGCTAGGATTTAAAACCAGGGTGGTCCTTCTAAAAAATTTGGCAACAAATGTGTCATGTGATCATTTCTAACAAATGCCAGGGTTTTCAACAGGCTGGAGCAGCAAAGACCGGCGCACCTCATTCCTACCCTTGTTCTTGATGAGATCGCGGAGTGGCGCTCGGCCGGGCTAGGTGTAGGTGGTTTACATAGATTTGTGAGGAGTTAGTCATTGTTTGTGTGGAGTTGGTTGTGTGTGTGACCTCCGTTCCCGTATGTTCGCATCGGGACGGACTTCTTGTACATATTCTCTTTTCTTCTATAAAGCTATGGTACGCCATTGGCGTACTCTCGAAATAAAAATCATTTCTAGCAATTATCAATACCATATATAAATAGATCAATATGGTCTTACAAACAATGACAAGGTTATTTGCCTGTGTGTCGATGTAGTTTTTTTTTTCAAAAAGGGGGACTCCCCGGCCTCTGCATCAGAACGATGCATACGGCCATCTTATTAAAACAAATAAGTTCCAACAAGGTCTCAAAGTCTCCTACTGAGAAGTGTAAAAAGCTCACACAGAGCCAAAATGGGGTAGAAACACAAACTAGCCATATAAAAGACGCCACAACCGGCTGGCTGAAAAAGAGATAGGTAAACTAATTGTCTATCCTATTACATGATCGCCATCCAAACCGGTTGAAGATATCCCGAGCTATCATCTCCCAGCGGATAGATCCAGTAACCAAACGCTTCCTGGCCTCCGTCGGAGTGAGTAGCGACCACGAACAGATCAACGTCACTGTGTCGATGTAGTATTGTACAAATAATAATTCTCTAGCTACCTGACGCCACTCTCTGAACAAATTGAAATTGGGGCTGCTGAACGCCTCTAGCCCCAAGACTAGTGAATCCAAGGTGCACAAAGGACTAGAGGAGCTGCCGGGTCTGGACAAATTCAGATCTGTACCAAAAATCTTGTCAAATGTGATGTAAATTCGTGTATATCAGAGATTCAGAGTAAGTGAGCAACCATGGGTGATTGGGGTGGACAGCGGCTGGGGTACCTCTCTAGGAAGAAGGTGACGGGCTCAACAGCTGAGTGGATTGGGCGGCTCCAGCAGTTCGGCTAACATGGCGGATGAGCGCGCAGCTGCACAGTGGTGCGCGCCTGCGCGGACAGCAACCGCCGGGCGACGGGAGGACAGGCAAGCCGCGGGGTTAGGGTGATCCGGCGGTGTGTCCAGGCGGGCTCGGCTGGCAGCGGATCAAAGTGAGGGCAGTCGCCATGCGCAAATCCTATACGGCGCCCTCAGCGCTCGATATAGGTTTATTGGTACAGGGCGCATACCCCCGCCTCCACGTTGGGCCAGCCCATTTTAGTTTTATGGAGCACAAAAGAAACGCCCACGCGGGATTCGAACACGCGCCGCCGGTATTCAATGGCATACTCACGAACCACCCCAGCCACTCAACTTTCGGTGATACTGTGTAACTTCTTCCTCTTTTATTCGTTCCAGTTTCTTTTTCTAATTCGACGCAAAATGTTCACCGGATTTTCTGAACGCTTTTTTGCCCAATTGGATGAACTTTTTTTCAAAATCGGTGAATTTTTTTTGAAATTCGATGAACTTTTTTTGAAGTTGATGAACTTTTTTCAAAATCGGTGAACTTTTTTTCAAATTCGATGAACTTTTTGTTAAATTCATGAACTTTTTTTTAAGTTTGCATACTTTTTTTTCGAGACCAATGAACTTTTTTCAAACCGGTGAACCTTTTTTTATCGAATTCGATGAACTTTTCTCTAAAATCGATGAACTTTTCTTGATGGATGAACATTTTTTAGAAATTCGTGACCTATTTTTTTATGCTTGTGAACTTTTCTTTCAGAATTCATGAACATTTTTGAATTTGCGAGATTTTTAATTTTTTTCGGATTTTTAGATATTTTCTTTTTTTTCAAGAGTCAATGGTCGACCGGTCAACCGCGATCGACGGAACGAGGCGATCTGCGCGCGAGAAGCGGACGAGGCGATCTACCCAGGAGATGCGAACGAGGCGACTTGGGCCGGCCCAGTTCGAGGGCGTGTAGGCGCCAGTACCTCAAACGGGCGCTGAAGGCGCCCTTTAGGAGCTCCCGTCGCCGTGGACTGGATTGACCAGTGGCAGAGCCAGGATTGGACCAAGCCCCGGGCCTAAAAAAAATGTTGCAAGGGAAAATCTTAACGTCCATAAGGCTTTTAGCTACCTCAAAAGATACCCCATATAAAATCTGGCTCTGTGCATGAAAATTTTATAATTTAAACTCGATGCTTAACAATACAACAAAATAGATAAAAACATGGTAAAAACTTCAAAGAATAGTACATGATAAAAGAGTACCAAATCAATGGTTTGTTTCATCACTGCCTCGCATAACCTCATCAATGGTGGAAGAAGAGTCAAACACCTTCAAGGCATCGAAAGCAAAATATCATAAGAGAAGGCATAAACATCATGTGAAACAAACAATTACCGTTGATACATATTTAAAAACTTACCACTTCGACGAGGCATAAACATCAGTTGTTTCTATTTATGGTGTTGATTCAGTTCCCTCGACCGCTTGATGCCCTCCATCTAAAATAATAGGTCTAGACAGCCCCGTTGCAGACACCGGTGAAAAAAATATCTTCACTTCTTTTTCTATAATATATGAAATGAAATTGGCAATTACATCAATTTGAGTTCAACAATATCATAGATATATGATTGGATACAAAAGAACATGGTATAAATTTCAGTTCAAAGCACCTTGTACACTGATACAACTCATACAAATATAACATGGTACAAGTAGAAACCAGAAAGCATCTAAGAGGAAAACAAGGAAAGCATCAAAGAAAATTACAAGCTGCCGCATAGCCGGCAGCGAACGACGAGCAGGAGGGCGGCGGCGACGGGCGATCTACAGCCCGGGAGCAGAAGGTGGGTGGGCCGGGGGCGGAGCCACAGCGGACGGCGGCGCGGGCGCTGGAGTCCCTGCTGCTACTGGAGATCGATCGTGTGTCGTCCGTGTGCGTGCGACTCGGCGGGCGGCGGCGGCCGCGCGATTGTTTCGGCTCATGTGCCTCGTGCGTGCTGGATCGTGGGGTGCACTGTTGCCGTACGTGCGTGCGTTTTCTGGCAAAGCAGTTCATCAAGGCTTTGGGCCTTCTTCTATTTCATTGGGCAGCGCCCCGGGCCTGCAAAAAAATTCTATATAACTATAGACTAGTAATTTTTCCACGCCCCGGGCCTGGGCCCTGGGTGCCCAGGGCCCAGCTCCGCCCCTGGGATTGACCCTTGTGCGTCGCTGCGTTCGCGATAAGCAGACAAGCAGCGAGGTTGTTTGCTGGGCTTCTTTTTCCCAGACCCATCTCCTAATAACCTATACTATATAGGCCAGCCCAAAATCCCAGGGTGGGCCGCGGCCCACCCTGTCCACCCTGTAGCTCTGCCCCTGCTGCTTGGTGGCTCTCCTGTGCGGTGGCTCAGCGAGAGGTGGGTGGGCCAGCGGAGGTGTTGTGCATCGGGGTGCTGGTGGTTTTGGATTGCTCCTGGCGAAAGCTTGCCCAGTCTTGCGGGTCGGCGTCTGTGGGCGTTGATTATCTCCTTGGAGGCATCGTCATGGAGTTCTGCATCTTCCTACAACTTCGGATCTTGCTCTTTAGATGAAAGTCTAAGGCCCCGTTGGGTCGGGCGACGGCATCGACATCGTCGCTTCCCTCTTTGGGGCGTCGCCTTGAAGAGCTTCAGATCCTGTTTGCGCGCTCCATGGGCTGGACGCTCGCGGCATTAAGGTCGGCAGGTGCCCGTCCGACAATGTGGATGTTTGTGTGGCTTCCTGTATGTGGAGACGATGGCGGCTTCGAGCGGAGTCAGGTTTGTTGTTATGCTCTGATAGTCAGTCTCTTCCGGTATGTTCGAGGGGTCGCCGTGCCTCACTTTGTCTCTTTGAAGTCAGAGTTGCTGAGGAGGACCTGACAATGACGATGACGCAAGGAGGGTGGTCGGGTTCGACGCTAGCTCGACGCAAGCCCAGCGCTTTTCTCCTGCAATGCTCACCGACAGAGTCGGAGCTACCTGGTCGCCGGCGCGTGCGGTTGACTGTTTGGCATCGGCTAGCGCAGGCCTCGACGCTGGTCTGCGGTGAGGGCTTCTTCAGTGGTCGTCGATGGTGGAGTCAGAGTCGCCCTCATGTAGGAGTGATGACGATGATGCCGTGCTGCAACCTCGACGACGCTTTTCACCTTGGCAGTGTGTGTGCCTTCTTGTGTGGGTTGCCAAGTCACCCTATGTGCCTTGTGTTTGGGGCATGATGTGACGGTTTTAGCCCGGCTTTCCATTAATTAACTAGACAATTATCTTCGACCTTTTTTAATCAACCGGGCCCTAAGGGACCGCATTTCAAAAAAAAGGCATACAACATAAATTTGCAGTTTACCATGTGTTTAGGAGTGAATCTCACCGATGGGACTGTAACGCCCCGGATTCGATGCGCCGGGTGTCTGCCAGTTATTCGCCTTCATTATCATGTCATTTGCTTGCGTGTTGCACTTTTCCATGTCATCATCTGCATTTCATATCATGTCATCATGTGCATTTCATTTTGCATACGTGTTCGTCTAATGCATCCGAGCATTTTCCCCGTTGTCCGTTTTGTAATCCGGCACTCCTATGTCTCCCGGCGCCCCCTTTTACCTCTTTTCGTGTGCGGGTGTTAAACGTTCTCGGAATGGACCGAGTCTTGCCAAGTGGCCCTGGTATAGCACCGGTAGACCGTCTGTCAAGTTTCGGGTCATTTGGAGGTCGTTTGATACTCCAACGGTTAACCGGGTAACCGCAAAGGCCTCTTTTGTGTGCAGCCCAACACCCCTTCCAAAGTGGCCCAAAACCCAGCAAACTCCCCTCCATGCTCTCGGTCGTTCGATCACGATCGCGTGGCCGAAAACCGCTCCTCATTTGGACTCTCCTAGCTCCCAGAATCTATAAATAGCCCTCCCGAAATTCACGGATCAATTTCCCCGAAACCCTAGTTTTTCCTCTCCGCCGCGGGGCGTGTCCGACCGGACCGGACACGCCCGCCGCCGCCCTCCACGAATCCGCCACTGCCACGTGGGCGCCGCCGACTCCCTCCGCCGCTAGCCCGCCGAGGCCTGGCTGAGCCGCCTCGGCCGATCTGGGCCCAGCGCCCGCTCCCGGGCTCCGTGGCCGCCGCCTCACTTGGCCAGCGCCGCCGTCGCCCGCCTCGCCACCTCCAGCGCCGCTCTCAAGGCCGCCGCCCGGGCCCGGCGACCTCTACCGCCGCGCCTCGCTCAGCCCGGCGCCCGCCGCACGGCTCGCCGCCTCCCGCGGAGGAGCCCCTCGCGGCATCCTCCCCGCCGCCCGCCCTCTCCGCCTGTCTCCGGCGAGCTCGCGCCGCCGCCTCGGTTCCCGTGCCGCCCCGGATCCAAATCTAACGAGGTTGACTTTCCCCCCCTCTGGAAATGCCCAAGTCCCGAGTGTTTTTGTAATTTTCATGCCATATTCATTGAAGGAAATATGCCCTAGAGGCAATAATAAAAGTTATTATTTATTTCCTTATATCATGATAAATGTTTATTATTCATGCTAGAATTGTATTAACCGGAAACATAATACATGTGTGAATATATAGACAAACAGTATGTCACTAGTAGGCCTCTACTTGACTAGCTTGTTAATCAAAGATGGTTATGTTTCCTAACCATGAACAAGGAGTTGTTATTTGATTAACAAGGTCACATCATTAGTTGAATGATCTGATTGACTTGACCCATTCCGTTAGCTTAACACTTGATCGCTTAGTATGTTAATGCTTTCTTCATGACCCATACATGTTCCTATAACTATGAGATTATGCAACTCCTGCCACGGGAGGAACACTTTGGTACTACCAAACGTCACAACGAATCGGGTGATTATAAAGGAGTACTACAGGTGTCTCCAAAGGTACTTGTTGGGTTGGCGATTTCGAGATTAGGTTTTGTCACTCCGATTGTCGGAGAGGTATCTCTGGCCTTCTCGGTAATGCACATCACTTAAGCCTTGCAAGCATTACAACTAATGAGTTAGTTGTGAAGATGATGTATTACGGAACGAGTAAAGAGACTTACCGTAACGAGATTGAACTAGGTATTGGATACCGACGATCGAATCTCGGGTAAGTAACATACCGATGACAAAGGGAACAACGATGTCGTTATGCGGTTTGACCGATAAAGATCTTCAGAGAATATGTAGGAACCAATATGGGCATCCAGGTTCCGCTATTGGTTATTGACCGAGAATGGTTCTAGGTCATGTCTACATAGTTCTCGAACCCGTAGGGTCCGCACGCTTAACGCTTCGATGACAGCTTCATAATGAGTTTATAAGTATTGATGCACGAAGGTTGTTCGAGTCCCGGATGTGATCACGGACATGACGAGGAGTCTCAAATGGTCGAGACATAAAGATTGATATATTGAAGCCTACATTTGGACAGCGGAAGTGTTCCGGTGAAATCGGGATTTATCGAGTACCGGAGGTTACCGAACCCCGGAGGTCCATGGGCCTTAATGGGCCATGGGAGAAGAGGAAGGGCAGGCCAAGGTGGGCTGCGCCCCCCCCCCTCTAGTCCGAATAGGACAAGGAAGGGGCGCCTTCCCTCTTCCCCTCCTCCAATCCTAGTCCAACTAGGAGAGGGGGAGTCCTACTCCCGTGGGAGTAGGACTCTCCTGGTGCGCCTCCCCTAGGGCCGCCACCTCCCCTTGGCTCCTTTATATCTGAGGCAGGGGCACCCCAAGACACACAAGTTGATCTACGGATCTTTCCTTAGCCGTGTCGGTGCCCCTTCCACCATATTCCACTTCGTCATATCGTCATGAGCTTAGGCGAAGCCTGCGCGGAGAAGTCATATCGTCATGAGCTTAGGCGAAGCTCTGCGTCGGTGGAGCATCAACATCGCCCCACGCCGTCGTCTTGACGGAACTCATCCCGACACTTTGCTGGATCGGAGTCCGGGATCGCCATCGAGCTGAACGTGCGTAACTCGGAGGTGCCGTCGCTCGGTGCTTGGATCGGTCGGATCGTGAGACGCATCGACTACATCAACCGCGTTGTTATAACGCTTCCGCTTTCGGTCTCACGAGGGTGCGTGGACGGACACTCTCCCCTCTCGTTGCTATGCCATCACCATGGTCTTGCGTGATCGTGAGAAAATTTTGAAATTACTACGTTCCCCAACAAAGTGGTATCGAGCCTGGTTTTATGCGTTGATGTCATGTGCACGAGTAGAACACAAGTGAGTTGTGGACGATACAAGTCATACTGCCTACCAGCATGTCATACTTTGGTTCAGCGGTATTGTGAGATGAAGCGGCCCGGACCGACATTACGCGACGCTTACGCGAGACTGGTTTCACCGCCCGAGCACTCGTTGCTTAAAGGTGACCGCGGTGTCTCTCTCTCACTTTAGTTGAATCGAGTGCTACGCCCGGTCCTTGAGAAGGTTAAAACGGAGTCTATTTGACGAAGTATCGCTGTGGTTTTGATGCGTAGGTAAGAACGGTTCTTGCTCAGCCCGTAGCAGCCACGTAAAACTTGCAACAACAAAGTAGAGGACGCCTAACTTGTTTTTGCAGGGCATGTTGTGATGTGATATGGTCAAGACGTGATGCTATATTTTATTGTATGAGATGATCATGTTTTGTAACCGAGTTATCGGCAATCGGCAGGAGCCATATGGTTGTCGCTTATTGTATGAAATGCAACGCCATGTAATTGCTTTACTTTATCACTAAGGAGTAGCGATAGTCGAGAAGCAATAGTTGGCGAGACGACAACGATGCTACGATGGAGATCAAGGTGTCGCGCCCGGTGACGATGGTGATCATGACGGTGCTTCGGCGATGGAGATCACAAGCACAAGATGATGATGACCATATCATATCACTTATATTGATTGCATGTGATGTTTATCCTTTATGCATCTTATCTTGCTTTGATTGACGGTAGCATTATAAGATGATCTCTCACTAAAATTATCAAGAAGTGTTCTCCCGAGTATGCACCGTTGCGAAAGTTCTTCGTCTTTGAGACACCACGTGATGATCGGGTGTGATAGGCTCTACGCTCAAATACAACGGTGCAAAACAGTTGCGCACGCGAATACTCGAGTTAAACTTGACGAGCCTAGCATATAACAGATATGGCCTCGAACACGGAGACCGAAGGTCGAGCGTGAATCATATAGTAGATATGATCAACATAGTGATGTTCACCATTGAAACTACTCCATCTCACGTGATGATCGGACATGGTTTAGTTGATTTGGATCACGTGATCACTTAGATGACTAGAGAGATGTCTGCCTAAGTGGGAGGTTTTAATATGATTAATCAAACTTAAATTTATCATGAACTTAGTACCGATAGTATTTTGCTTGTCTATGTTTGATGTAGATAGATGGCTCGTCTGTTGTTCCGTTGAATTTTAATGCGTTCCTTGAGAAAGCAAAGTTGAAAGATGATGGTAGCAATTACACGGATTGGGTCCGTAATTTGAGGATTATCCTCATTGCTGCACGTAAAAATTACGTCCCGAAGCACCGCTGGGTGACAGTTCTGCTGCGATGCCGAGCCGAAGTTGTGAACGTCTGCAAAGCAGAGCTGATGACTACTCAATAGTTCGATGTGCCATGCTTTACGGCTTAGAACCGGGTCTTCAACGACGTTTTGAACGTCATGGAGCATATGAGATGTTCCAGAGTTGAAGTTAATATTTCAAGCAAATGCCCGGATTGAGAGATATGAAGTCTCCAATAAGTTCTATAGCTGCAAGATGGAGGAGAATAGTTTTGTCGGTGAGCACATACTCAAAATGTCCGGGTATAACAATCACTTAATTCAGCTGGGAGTTAATCTTCCGGATGATAGTGTCATTGATGAATTCTCCAATCACGCCACCAAGCTACAAGAGCTTCGTGATGAACTATAATATGCAAGGGATGACTAAGACAATTCCTGAGCTCTTCGCAATGCTAAAAGCTCATGGAGGTAGAAATCAAGAAAGAGCATCAAGTGTTGATGGTCAACAAGACCACTAGTTTCAAGAAAAGGGCAAAGGGAAGAAGAAGGAAACTTCAAAAGAACAGCAAGAAAGTTGTTGATCAAGAGAAGAAACCCAAGTCTGGACCTAAGCCCTGGCGAGTGTTTTACCGCAAAGCGATCGGACATTTGAAGCGGAACTGCCCCAAGTATTTGGCGGATAAAAGGATGGCAAGGTGAACAAAGGTATATATGATATACATGTTATTGATGTGTACCTTACTAATACTCGCAGTAGTACACGGTATTTGATACTGGTTCATTGCTAATATTTGCAACTCAAACAGGAACTACGGATTGCGAAGATTGGCTAAGGACGAGGTGACGATGCGCGTTGAAATGGTTCCAAAGTCGATGTGATCGCGGTCGGCACGCTACCTCTACATCTACCTTCGGATTAGTTTTAGACCTAAATAATTGTTATTTGGTGCCGCGTTGAGCATGAACATTATATCTGGATCTTGTTTATTGCGAGACGGTTATTCATTTAAATCAGAGAATAATGGTTGTTCTATTTATATGAGTAATATCTTTTATGGTCATGCACCCTTGAAGAATGGTCTATTCTTGTTGAATCTCGACGGTAGTGATACACATATTCATAATGTTGAAGCCAAAAGATGCAGAGTTGATAATGATAGTGCAACTTATTTGTGGCACTCGCCATTTAGGTCATATCGGTGTAAAACGCATGAAGAAACTCCATACCGATGGGCTTCGAATCACTTGATTATGAATCACTTGGTACTTGCGAACCGTGCCTCATGGGCAAGATGACCAAAACGCCGTTCTCGGAACTATGGAGCGAGCAACTGATTTGTTGGAAATCATACATACCGATGTTTGTGGTCCAATGAATGTTGAGGCACGCATGGGTATCGTTATTTTCTCACCTTCACAGATGATTTGAGCAGATATGGGTATATCTACTTAATGAAACACAAATCTGAAACATTTGAAAAGTTCAAAGAATTTCAGAGTGAAGTGGAAAATCATCGTAACAAGAAAATAAAGTTTCTACGATCTGATCGTGGAGGAGAATATTTGAGTTACGAGTTTGGTTTACATTTGAAACAATGTGGAATAGTTTCAACTCACGCCACCCGAACACCACAGAGAAATGGTGTGTCCGAACGTCGAATCGTACTTTACTAGATATGGTGCGATCTATGATGTCTATTTCCGATTTACCGCTATCGCTTTGGGGTTATGCTTTAGAGACGGCCGCATTCACGTTGAATAGGACACCGTCAAAATCCGTTGAGACGACGCCTTATGAACTGTGGTTTGGCAAGAAACCAAAGTTGTCGTTTCTTAAAGTTTGGGGCTGCGATGCTTATGTAAAGAAACTTCAACCAGATAAGCTCGAACCCAAATCGGAAAAATGTGTCTTCATAGGATACCCAAAGGAGATGTTGGGTACACCTTCTATCACAGATCTGAAGGCAAGATTTTCGTTGCTAAATTCGGGTCCTTTCTAGAGAAGGAGTTTCTCTCGAAAGAAGTGAGTGGGAGGAAAGTAGAACTTGATGAGATAATCAGATCTGCTCCCTTATTGGAAAGTAGTTCATCACAAGAAATGGTTCTGTGACAACTACACCAATTAGTGAGGAAACTAATGATGATGATCATGAAGCTTCGATCAAGTTACTATTGAACCTCGAGGTCAACCAGAGTAAAATACGCACTGTAGTGGTACGGTAATCTTATTCGGAAGTCATGTTACTTGACCATGGCGAACCTACAAACTATGAAGAAGCGATGGTGAGCCCAGATTCGCAAAATGGCTGGAAGCCATGAAATCTGAGATGGGATCCATGTATGAGAACAAAGTATGGACTTTGGTTGACTTGCCCGATGATCGGCAAGCCATTGAAAATAAATGGATCTTTAAGAAGAAGACCGACGCCGATGGTAATGTAACTGTCTACAAAGCTCGACTTGTTGCAAAAGGTTTTCGACAAGTTCAAGGAGTTGACTACGATGAGACTTTCTCACCAGAAGCGATGCTTAAGTCTGTCCGAATCATGTTAGCAATTGCCGATTTTATGATTATGAAATTTGGCAAATGGATGTAAAACTGCATTCTTGAATGGATTTCTAGAAGAAGAGTTGTATATGATGCAACCAGAAGGTTTTGTCGATCCAAAAGGTGCTAACAAAGTGTGCAAGCTCCAACGATCAATTTATGGTCCGTGCAAGCCTCTCGGAGTTGGAATAAACGCTTTGATAGTGTGATCAAAGCATATGGGTTTGTATGCACTTTTGGAGAAGCCTGTATTTACAAGAAAGTGAGTGGGAGCTCAGAGCATTTCTAATATTATATGTGGACGACATATTATTGATTGGAAATGATATAGAATTTCTGGATAGCATAAAAGGATACTTGAATAAAAGTTTTCAATGAAAGACCTCGGTGAAGCTGCTTACATATTGGGCATCAAGATCTATAGAGATAGATCAAGACGCTTAATTGGACTTTCACAAAGCACATACCTTGATAAAGTTTTGAAGAAGTTCAAAATGGATCGAGCAAAGAAAGGTTTTTACCTGTTACAAGGTGTAAGATTGAGTCGACTCAATGCCCGACCACAGCAGAAGATAGAGAGAAATGAAAGATGTTCCTATGCTTCAGCCATAGGCTCTATCATGTATGCAATGCTGTGTACCAGACCGACGATGCTTAGCTGTAAGCTTGGCAGGAAGGTACCAAAGTAATCCAGAGTGGATCATCGGACAGCGGTCAAGAACATCCCGAAATACCGAAAAGGACTAAGGATATGTTTCTCGATATGGAGGTGACAAAGAGCTAGTCGTAAATGGTTACGCCGATGTAAGCTTTGACACCGATCCGGACGATTCTAAATCGCAAACCGGATACGTGTTTTTATTAAACGGTGGAGCTGTCGGTTGGTGCAGTTCTAAACAAAGCGCCGTGGCGGGATCTACATGTGAAGCGGAGTACATAGCTGCTTCGAAGCAGCAAATGAAGGAGTCTGGATGAAAGAGTTCATTTCCGATCTAGGTGTCATACCTAGTGCATCGGGACCGATGAAGATCTTCTGTGACAATATCGGTGCAATTGCCTTGGCAAAGGAATCCAGATTTCACAAGAGGACCAAGCACATCAAGAGACGCTTCAATTCCATTCGGGACCAAGTCCAAGTGGGAGACATAGAGATTTGCAAAATACATACGGATCTGAATGTTGCGACCGCTGACTAAGCCTCTTCCACGAGCAAAACATGATCAGCACCAAGACTCCATGGGTGTTAGGATCATTACTTTGTAATCTAGATTATTGACTCTAGTGCAAGTGGGAGATCAAGGAAATATGCCCTAGAGGCAATAATAAAGTTATTATTTATTTCCTTATATCATGATAAATGTTTATTATTCATGCTAGAATTGTATTAACCGGAAACATAATACATGTGTGAATATATAGACAAACAAGATGTCACTAGTATGCCTCTATTTGACTAGCTTGTTAATCAAAGATGGTTATGTTTCCTAACCATGAACAAGGAGTTGTTATTTGATTAACAAGGTCACATCATTAGTTGAATGATCTGATTGACATGACCCATTCCGTTAGCTTAACACTTGATCGCTTAGTATGTTAATGCTTTCTTCATGACCCATACATGTTCCTATAACTATGAGATTATGCAACTCCGCTTACGGAGGAACACTTTGGTACTACCAAACGTCCACAACGAATCGGGTGATTATAAAGGAGTACTACAGGTGTCTCCAAAGGTACTTGTTGGGTTGGCGATTTCGAGATTAGGTTTTGTCATCCGATTGTCGGAGAGGTATCTCTAGGCCTTCTCGGTAATGCACATCACTTAAGCCTTGCAAGCATTACAACTAATGAGTTAGTTGTGAGATGATGTATTACGGAACGAGTAAAGAGACTTACCGTAACGAGATTGAACTAGGTATTGATACCGACGATCGAATCTCGGGTAAGTAACATACCGATGACAAAGGGAACAACGATGTCGTTATGCGGTTTGACCGATAAAGATCTTCAGAGAATATGTAGGAACCAATATGGGCATCCAGGTTCCGCTATTGGTTATTGACCGAGAATGGTTCTAGGTCATGTCTACATAGTTCTCGAACCCGTAGGGTCCGCACGCTTAACGCTTCGATGACAGCTCATAATGAGTTTATAAGTATTGATGCACCAAGGTTGTTCGAGTCCCGGATGTGATCACGGACATGACGAGGAGTCTCAAATGGTCGAGACATAAAGATTGATATATTGAAGCCTACATTTGACATCGGAAGTGTTCCGGTGAAATCGATTTTACGGAGTACCGGAGGTTACCGGAACCCCGGGAGGTCCATGGGCCTTAATGGGCCATGGGAGAAGAGGAAGGGCAGGCCAAGGTGGGCTGCGCCCCCTCCCCTCTAGTCCGAATAGGACAAGGAAGGGGGCGCGCCTTCCTCTTCCCTCCTCCAATCCTAGTCCAACTAGGAGAGGGGGAGTCCTACTCCCGGTGGGAGTAGGACTCCTCCTGCGCGCCCCCCTAGGGCCGCCACCTCCCCTTGGCTCCTTTATATACGGGGCAGGGGCACCCCAAGACACACAAGTTGATCTACGGATCTTTCCTTAGCCGTGTCGGTGCCCCTTCCACCATATTCCACTTCGGTCATATCGTCATGAGCTTAGCGAAGCCTGCGCCGGAGAAGTCATATCGTCATGAGCTTAGGCGAAGCTCTGCGTCGGTGGAGCATCAACATCGCCACCACGCCGTCGTCTTGACGGAACTCATCCCGACACTTTGCCGGATCGAGTCCGGGATCGCCATCGAGCTGAACGTGTAGAACTCGGAGGTGCCGTACGTTCGGTGCTTGGATCGGTCGGATCGTGGAGACGTACGACTACATCAACCGCGTTGTCATAACGCTTCCGCTTTCGGTCTACTAGGGTACGTGGACGGACACTCTCCCCTCTCGTTGCTATGCCATCACCATGGTCTTGCGTGATCGTAGGAAAATTTTGAAATTACTACGTTCCCCAACATTCATCATGTCATAACTCTGTGCATATTGCTCCGTTTCGTGCGTGTAATATGTCAAATTGTTCGTCTCGACGAGTAAATCATTTCATCTCATTGCATCATTTTCATTTGAGCTCATATTGATGCCCGAAATGCTGTTAGAAGAGGGCTATGTGATGTTAGTTTCAGATTCTTATCAGAACATGCACTTTTGTCATTTTTTCCATGATTGATGTGTGCACCCTATGAACTTGAGTCCTACATGTGTTTTGTAATATGCCATGCCATCTTTACAGGGGTGTATGCCATGTATTTTTGTGATCTCTGTGGTGACTAGCACAAGCATGCAAACTAGGCTTCATGATGTTGCTGATTTCAGCCCTGTTTTGCTGATATTTTTATGCCATGTAAACTTGATGCTACAGAGTGATCCATGCATATTTTGAGATACTTCAGTAAGGATGTTTTGAACATATGGTTATTCTCTATCCATCCATGCCCTTGTTTGCAATTATGGAGTGCCATAGCTTGAGTCAATCGAGCTCTACTTTTGCTATAAAATGTTTCCTGGCAGGTTGTTTACATGTTATTCAATTTTGTCAAGGTTGTTGTAGTTGATCCATGTATGCTATGATGTTGTTCTTGCCATGTATAGCTTCTATGCCATGTCTTCTTACTGTTGGTTGCCTTGCCATGCCATGTATTGCTCTGTGGTGAGTGGTTCAAGCTCACCAACAGTTGCAGGTACAAGTTGTGCGATGATCATGACGTGAGAGCGATGTTTACTTGTTTTGGAGTTCTTCTTCTGCTTCTGCTTCGATCAGGGGATAGGTTCCAGGTCGGCAGCCTAGGCTAGCAGGGTGGATATTGTTTGAGTTTCTGTTTATGTTTCATCCGTAGTCGGATGTTGATCTTGTATATGTTGATGTTGTATTCGTGTGGCATTGTATGCCTTATGTATGTATCCCCATCTATTATGTAATGTTGATGTAATGATATCCACCTTGCAAAAGCGTTTCAATATGCGGGTCTATCCTTGGTGGGACCGTCGAGTTCCTTTTGAATAGGGTCGCATATTGGGCGTGACAGGGACTCAGGGTGAAAAGGCATACCTATACGAACATCGTGCTGAGGTGGAGATGGGTCTCACACGCCAGTGCTATCGTCTTTCCCTGTTCGATGTACCACGAGCCTCACACATTAGCTTGCAAAGTTTTTTTTGTTTATAACTCAGAAAGCACGTGAATAGGTGTTTTTAAACTTATAAACCAAAAAAATGGAAGGTAAGTTTAGCCTAACCAAACAACCTCTTAAGCTTACGATGAGAAACCTCAATCTCCTTTCAAGCTTTGTACCCCTTTAGCAACTTTACCATTTCTCTTTTTCTCTTTTTCTTTAGCAAGTTCAAGTTCAAGAAGCTTGTGATTTTTGGTCTCTAGATCAATATAACTCTTGAGAGAAAAGACTGACTATTTCTCTTCTATTCAAAGATTTTCTTGGTTGTTAATGGTTTCCTTAGCCTTGTCAAGAAAAATTTGGAATTTTTTAAGAGTTTTCCCTAGCGGATACATGATGTCGTAATCTTCTTGAACCTCTTCATTTAAAACATCATCTTATTGTCACTTAGAGTAAGCTCACGTTGAATTGTGGGTGATGATGGGAGATGAGAGATGGGAGGGATCCATTACCTTTGACTTTGGTTGCCATGAGACAAATGGGTGAGCATCTCCATCATCAATGATGTCGTAGTTATAGAGTGTGGTGGGCTCATCAAATGTGGGAATCGCCATCCAGTAAATCCCTACTGCTTCACTTTCTCCATCTTCACAACTCAAGTTGTACCCTTCGGCTTTTCCTTGTGTGTCCTTCTTATAAGCCTTGTTGTCATGTAGTAGGTTTTCTTTAGCTTGGAATTCTTCTCTTCCTTCTCTGTATAGCGGGACTCTCTTGGCTTGCGACAATCGGCCATGAAATTCTTTGGGTCCCCACAATTGTAGCAAAAATTGGCTTTGGGATTCAGACCTCTTATTGAACTTGATGTACCTCCACAGTTTAGAAACCCTTTAGCCTTGAGGGTAACTTTTGAAATCCCTCTTGGAATTTCATTAAGTACTCCTTGTCCTGGCCTTCATTTTCACTTGACTCTTGAGCCTGCACAAAATTGGCTTTTGAGTGAAGAATGAGTCTTCTTCTCAATGACTTGATTTTGATGCATCTCCTCGATGGTCTTCGCAAATTTACCATGAGCGAAGAATAAAGCAATGACATCATCGGGGGAGAGGTCATTGTATTCCGGTCTAAATTGAACATGAAATCCAGTCTAAATTGAACACGAAAGGCCATATTGGAGTGAGTTGGCATGATAGCCCGTGAGAATTCTCCTTGATGAACCTATTCAAAAGCATAGCTTTTCAAGGAAAGTGTAAGGTCGTTGAGCCTTGTGAAATCTCTTGATGTAAATCTCCTTCTTTCATGGTCAAAAAGTCCTTCTTGCTCTTCAAGATAGATAGGTTGGATGTCTTCATGCTAGTGATGTGTCCATGCAATCTCTCTCAAGCTTCCCATGGTCCCTTGGATGTGTCATGGAGTCTTACGCGAATGAAGACAATGGGACATGACCTTTATAATCATAGACAAAGCAAGGAATTTAATTTATGGCCACTCACCTCCGAGGGAGTGAGATTATTCAGATCGTTAGAAGAAAAAACATTCAAATTATAGAACTTCGGGTTCCTGGAGGCTCCATGATGACTCCGGGTGAATACATGACCTCTCTGTCCTGGTCTCATCTAGAGGGTCCATATGCCTCGAGATTCATGGTCGGCTTTGTGTGGCTTCCTAGTGAATTCAGAAAGCAACTAGACTCATGCAGACTCCGTCTAGAGGCTCTGGGCCAGGCCCGGCAACAATAATGGCTAGTAGATATAGGGATTCTATCTAGGGTGATTCAGTGGGTGTGGGTGTATATGGAAATGGGTAAAAGTATTTGATTCCCACATCCTTTCCAAAGCGCACCCCCTCTTCATAGTATGACGTTTCCTATGACTTCGAGAAATGAAATCGTAGCGAAATTAAATCATGCCATCTTCTTTTAATGTTTTTTGCTTGAATGGGGAGGTAGATGGTCATCTACCATGTTTGCTTTACATCATTCAGGTGTAATCACTATGTATAGAATTTAATCACATTGTCATTAACCTTTCCACCCTTATGTGGGCTTAGATGTACTTTCACTTAGTTTAAGTGTTTTCTTGAAAGCGCAATTTTCTTTCGTTCTAATTGGCATTGGTGAAACTCTAGCACTAGTTCTATGTATAGTTAGTTTTTAGGTTAGTCCTAGATAATATGTGGGTAGTGCTTGTAGGATAGTGTTTGTATGTATGCAGTAGGGTTAGAATGGGTGTAGCGTTAGTGCTTGTATGATAGTGTTTGTGTGTATGAAGTAGGGTTAGAAATGGGTGTAGGGTTAATGCTAGATAATATGTCGTAATAGATTTGTCCTTGCATTGACGCATTTTTCTTGTTTACATTACTTTATTTTAGATTGCTAGAATCATGAATATACATCATGTGGACAATGTGGTATCCTTAAGTAACAATACCAGTGTTATTGATATGTAGGAGAAAGTCAAGGTGTTTGTCACAAAGTCCAAGGTTGTGGAAGGAGTGAGGACTGATTTGGATTGGGCAGAACAAAATGACGAAGTTCCATCGGAATCAAGGCACGATGTTAGGTTGGGACATCGTTGTTGCATGAAGGTCATGCCTATCACATCAGAGCCGCAAGGCATACAGGGAGGTTATGGTAGTCATGCAAGATAATTCCCAAGTTATTTGCTAAGGTTGGTGGTGGTTAGTTGCATATTGATTTGAACCGATGTGCCTCTGCATGTAATGCTACGAGTCTGGCTCAGAAAGTGTCAGTTGTTGATGCTATAGCTGAGGTGTATGACACAAATATGAGCCAACCGCCCATGAGCCAACTAGTTGAGTTGACAAGAATGATAATGACGATATTGATATCCCCTTCGAGCAAAGAGATGCCTCTGACTCAGAGGATGAGTTTCACGGGGATGGCCTTGATGATGTTAAGGCACAATGTGTAGAAGTGGACATGGACCGTGACATCCTGTCGGGGAAGCTGATCGTAACCCACGAACACCTATGGGACCGGCGGACCGAGCCCCTTTCGGTTCGATGGGGGGCGGAGGTCGCACGAAGAGCAGATCGAGGCGAAACACACGAGCAGTTTACCCAGCTTCGGAGCTCTCCGGAGAGATAATACTCCTACTGCTGCTTGTCCGATTGTATTGTGTTCTTGCTAGAGAGCCTTGGGAGCTACAAGACCTAGCATGAGTGTCTCGGTTTCAATGAGCGGAACCCCTTCTACGCTAAAAGCATGGGCCTCCTTTTATATGCTCAAGGGGTCACCAACAGTGGCAACGAGACAAGGGCAAAAAGGGAAAATGAGTTGTGGTTGGTACAGCTACTTGTACAGTGTATTCTACCTAACCACGACGGGGGGACAAAGAATTAATCGCCCGTCCATGTCGCCTAAACAATTACAACAGGGACCGTGGGCGCCACCGCCGCCACGATGGCAACCTTGTCGGCGCCATCTTACGCTTCTCCGCCGGTCAAGACAGCCTCTTGACACGCGTGCTCGGAATGGTCCCATGGCGACACGCTGGTGGATGAGCTGGAGCGGAGATAAAGAGTGGTTGCTCGCCACGGCAAGCGCCTTGCAGCGCTGAATCCTTGTCGCGTCCGGAAGCTTATCGCTCATCGAGCCTTCCCGCAAGCTCCTCTTGCCGGGTCTTGTCTTCTGCGTGCCTTGAGTGGCCTTCCGGCAAGCTCCTCTTGCCGGGCCTTGTCTCCTTGGCTTAAATACTTTGTTCTTGAATGGCTCCAAAGGAACCATGGAGGACCTTAGCGGTCACCAGCAAGCCTTGCCGCTGGTGTCAGAATCGCCTGCGGCTGCGAAGTTCGGGATACTAGGGTACCCTACTCTAGTACACCGGCAGAGCCTTCGGCTGGGCCACACACGCGCCGAGCACTGTTGGGCCAGGCCCAAACAACATACGGGCACGCGCCCAGATCACGGGCGTAACTTGCTCGGACCCACCACGCCCCCCACGAACAGCCTTTGCGTTTAACGTGGCGTCGTGGGAGAGATCGTGGGGTTTCTTTATTTGAAAAGCGAACGTCCGCCCCTCTCCTCCTTATAAACAGGGAAACAGGGCAGGTCGCCCACCGCCATTTGCTGGCTAATCTCAAAAACCACCGCCGCCCCCCTTCTTCTCTAGTCTCAAGAGAGCAGCGCCCGCCCCATCGCCACCAGCGCCATCAACACCGCTCGGTCTCTCCACCACCTCCGCCATGGTCTCAAAGCCGATAAGGGAAAGGTGTGAAGTCGGCCGAGGCGCAGCGGCTTGCGGCGCTGAAAGGAGCGGCCGTCTCTCCCTACTCGCCGCAAGGGAGCTGAGGGAGAACTACTACATGTTCTGGTCGACGGAGACGCGAGCGCATCCGCGCACGAAGGTACTCCCAGCCGCTGCTTCTGAACTAGCCCCAACTGGGTACCCCTTCTTCACGTTGTTCTTCTATTGCGGGCTCTGCCCGCCCTTCTCTGAATTTTTCTGCGATATCATGAACACCTACGGGCTTCGCCTCCTTGATTTCACCCCCAATGCTGTCCTGACCATGGCAGTTTTCGCACACCTTTGCTAAAACTTTGTCGAAGTCCACCCAAACGTAGCCCTCTTCCGCCACTTCTTCATGCCCCGAGTCGAGATAGGAGAGCCACTTGCCGGAGGGATTGCTTGGATCTCAAGGATCGGCAAGAAAGAAGCCTGTCTGGAAGGAGAGCTCCGCAGCAAGTGGGAGGAGTGGAGGGCAGATTGGTGTTGGATCGTTGAGGAGAACCCGCAACCCTTCACTGCTCAGCGCCAAACCCCAATAGTGCGCGGCAACGATTGGAGCAACTTGGCGCCGGAAGATGCTAGGTTGAAGATTGTTGTGACCCGGATCTTGCGCCTCGGCTTGCCGGACTCACCTTAGCGCTGTCATATGAGATTTCCTTCGCCGCCAGATCGCTTCCTTTGCAGGAGAGGAGGAGACCTGCTTGGGAGTTCCAAAATGCGGCGGACATCATGAGGCTGCGCCTGGGCCTCAACTTTAATTTCACTGCCTTGGAGTTGGATGCGATGTCTTTGAGCTGTTCAAGCACGACCCGATCATCCCGAGTGGTTTAGGTTGCCGAGGGAGTCGCCCCATTGTGCAACAACTTCGCCGACCGCATCCGCGCAATGATGCTATTGTGTGATTCGCACGGGATCGCTCCAACCGGCAAGAGCTCGCGACGACGTCGTGCGCGCGCAGTTCTTGACAGCTTGAAGAAGTGCCGATCCGCCCGACGAAAGCGAAGAGCCTCACCATGCGACACCACCGACGATGAGATGCAGCGATCGCCACCAGTCTGAGGAGGCGGCAGCAGCTTGCCGCTACCGGCGAATCGGGTTTACCGTGGAGGAGGCAGAGGCAGAGGCGGCAAGCCTTGTCGAGCGAAGGGAGTTCGCCGGCGAGAAGAGCTTGCGAACCCAAGCCGAAGTCGAGCAAACCCGCCGAGGGCGCTTCCTCCCCACCATCTAGCAGCTTGCCGCAAACGGAGCCCCGGCTCCACCAAGGAGGCGCTCCGCAAGGCTGGAGACGAGACGGGCGGCAGACGGGCTAACAGCAACCGCAGCACTGCGGCGACGCGCTTCCACCGCTGCAAGTCTCGCAGCTGAGCACCCCACACCGCTGCAACAACCGAGGCGGGTTCCTCCTGTGCCACATGCCACCCCGCCAAGCGGTCAAGGGAAACTACCTCCGCCTTTGTCGCACCGGAGGCGAGCCGAATTTGATCTCTCCGCTCAGCTCCGGCGAGGAAGAAGAAGAGTAAGCTTCTATATTGTGCTTGTATTTCTTCAATTTTGTTGCTTTGCCTTGTATCTGATTTGCTTCATTCTGAACTCTTTCCTTTTTTCAGACGCTGGCCCAGAGCGTCAAGAGAGCCAAGACCCTGGTAGTTGTCATCGAGGACGATTCCCCTGCGGGCAACAGGAGGCGCTCTCGAGACCCCTTGCCGGACCCGCAACCCTTCCTCAAAGCAGCCCCGGCAAAGACAGCCCCAGCGTAAGTATACGGTTTACTTCTTATTTGTTAGGCGGCATGGGTGCTCCTTCTTTGTTGATATCTGATCGTTGGTTTGTGTAGGAGCAGAGCAGCCTCATCAGAGTGCCAAGCCGCTCCCAAATACCATCTGCTTCGACTTCACCGCCAAGGAGGATTCTCCGCAAGGAGGCGTTCTCCGCAAGGAGACTTCTCCGCAAGGGACAGCACCAAGTGATCCTCCGTGGTTGAGACCATGGCTGCAGATCCCATCGCAGGTAATCCTCTTGCCTGGAAATTTCCCTTGGGTTCTTTTTCTTCTGTTTTTCTTTTCGAACATTTGCTTGACTGTTCTTTCTTTTTGGATATTTTTCTTGACTTTTCTTTCTTTTTCTTGTCGTCAGATCCATCCGCCGCAGAGCCGATGGAGACTGAGGTCGCAGGCGAGGAGGACGCGCGCGGCAACACTGACGATGCCACCGTCACCGAGCAGGGAACCGGCGCGGACGAGCCCGCCGTCGAAGAGGCCGCCAAGGCAGCCGCCGCAGAAGCTGGCGAGGGGTCCGGCGATCGTACTGACGACCCTGAGGTCGCAGGAGCCCCGGGCGCTACATGAAGGAAAGATGCCCTAGAGGCAATAATAAAGTTATTATTTATTTCCTTATTTCATGATAAATGTTTATTATTCATGCTAGAATTGTATTAACCGGAAACATAATACATGTGTGAATACATAGACAAACATATAGTCACTAGTATGCCTCTACTTGACTAGCTTATTAATCAAAGATGGTTATGTTTCCTAACCATAGACATGTGTTGTTATTTGATTAATGGGATCACATCATTAGGAGAATGATGTGATTGACATGACCCATTCCGTTAGCCTAGCACTTGATCGTTTAGTATATTGATATTGCTTTCTTCATGACTTATACATGTTCCTGTAACTATGAGATTATGCAACTCCTGCTTACGGAGGAACACTTTGGTGCTACCAAACGTCACAACGTAATCGGGTGATTATAAAGGAGTACTACAGGTGTCTCCAAAGGTACATGTTGGGTTGGCGATTTCGAGATTAGGTTTTGTCACTCCGATTGTCGGAGAGGTATCTCTGGCCCTCTCGGTAATGCACATCACTATAAGCCTTGCAAGCAATGTAGCTAATGAGTTAGTTACGAATGATGCATTACGTAACGAGTAAAGAGACTTGCCGGTAACGAGATTGAACTAGGTATTGGATACCGACGATCGAATCTCGCAAGTAACATACCGATGACAAAAGGAACAACGATGTTGTTATGCGGTTTGACCGATAAAGATCTTCGTAGAATATGTAGGAGCCAATATGAGCATCCAGGTTCCGCTATTGGTTATTGACCAAGAATAGTTCTAGGTCATGTCTACATAGTTCTCGAACCCGTAGGGTCCGCACGCTTAAGGTTTTGATGACAACTATATTATGAGTTTATGAGTTTTGATGTACCGGAGGAGTTTGGAGTCCCGGATGAGATCGGGGACATGACGAGGAGTCTCGAAATGGTCGAGACGTAAAGATCGATATATTGGACGACTATATTCGGAGTTCGGAAAGGTTCCGAGTGATTCGGGTATTTTTCGGAGTACCGGGGAGTTACGGGAATACGGGGAAGAGTATTGGGCCTTAATGGGCCTTAGTGGGAAGGAGCCAGGAGGTGGCGCGCGCCCCTCCCAAGCCCAGTCCGAATTGGACAAGGGGTTTGGCGCCCCCCTCTCCTTCCTTCTCCACTTCCTCCTTTCCCCTTCTCCTAGTTGGACTAGAAAGAAGGAGTCCTACTCCCGTGGGAGTAGGACTCCCTTGGCGCGCCTCCTCCTAGGCCGGCCTCCTCCTCCTTGCTCCTTTATATACGGGGCAGGGGGCACCCCATGACACACAAGTTGATCTACGGATCGTTCCTTAGCTGTGTGCGGTGCCCCTCCACCATATTCCACTTTGGTCATATCGTCATGAGCTTAGGCGAATCCTCGCGCCGGTGGAGCATCATCATCGCTACCACGCCGTCAGTCGACGGAACTCATCCCCGACGCTTTGCTGGATCGGAGCCGGGATCGCCATCGAGCTGAACGTGTGCTGAACTCGGAGGTGCCGTGCGCTCGGTACTTGGATCGGTCGGATCGTGAAGACGACGACTACATCAACCGCGTTGTTATAACGCTTCGCCACGGTCTCACGAGGGTACGTGGACATACACTCTTCCCTCTCGTTGCTATGCCATCACCATGATCTTGCGTGTGCGTAGGAATTTTTTGAAATTACTACGCTCTCCAACAATGGCATCCGAGCCTGGTTTTATGCGTTGATGTCATATGCACGAGTAGAACACAAGTGAGTTGTGGGCGATATAAGTCATACTGCTTACCAGCATGTCATACTTTGGTTCAGCAGTATTGTGAGATGAAGCGCCCGGACCGACATTACGCCAGACGCTTACGCGAGACTGGTTTCACCGCTCGAGCACTCGCTTAAAGGTGACCGGCGGTGTCTCTGCTCTCTCACTTTAGTTGAACCGAGTGTGGCTACGCCGTCCTTGCGAAGGTTAAAACAGCACCAACTTGACAAACTATCGCTGTGGTTTTGATGCGAGGTAAGAACGGTTCTTGCTCAGCCCGTAGCAACCACGTAAAACTTGCAACAACAAAGTAGAGGACGCCTAACTTGTTTTTGCAGGGCATGTTGTGATGTGATATGGTCAAGACGTGATGCTATATTTTATTGTATGAGATGATCATGTTTTGTAACCGAGTTATCGGCAATCGGCAGGAGCCATATGGTTGTCGCTTATTGTATGAAATGCAACGCCATGTAATTGCTTTACTTTATCACTAAGCGGTAGCGATAGTCGAGAAGCAATAGTTGGCGAGACGACAACGATGCTACGATGGAGATCAAGGTGTCGCGCGGTGACGATGGTGATCACGACGGTGCTTCGGAGATGGAGATCACAAGCACAAGATGATGATGGCCATATCATATCACTTATATTGATTGCATGTGATGTTTATCCTTTATGCATCTTATCTTGCTTTGATTGACGGTAGCATTATAAGATGATCTCTCACAAAATATCAAGAAGTGTTCTCCACGAGTATGCACCGCTATGCGAAAGTTCTTCGTGCCGAGACACCACGTGATGATCGGGTGTGATAGGCTCTACGCTCAAATACAACGGTGCAAAACAGTTGCACACGCGAATACTCAGGTTAAACTTGACGAGCCTAGCATATACAGATATGGCCTCGAACACGGAGACCGAAAGGTCGAGCGTGAATCATATAGTAGATATGATCAACATAGTGATGTTCACCATTGAAACTACTCCATCTCACGTGATGATCGGACATGGTTTAGTTGATATGGATCACGTGATCACTTAGAAGATTAGAGGATGTCTATCTAAGTGGGAGTTCTTAAGTAATATGATTAATTGAACTTAAATTTATCATGAACTTAGTCCCGTAGTATTTTGCAAATTATGTTGTAGATCAATAGATCGCGTTGTTGCTTCCCTATGTTTGTTGCTTTCATATGTTTATTTTAATATGTTCCTAGAGAAAATTGTATTGAAAATGTTAGTAGCAATGATGCGGATTGGATCCGTGATCTGAGTTTATCCTCATTGCTGCACGTAAGAATTATGTCCTTAATGCACCGCTAGGTGACAGACCTATTGCAGGAGCAGATGCACGTTATGAACGCTTGGCTAGCTCAATATGATGACTACTTGATAGTTTAGTGCACCATACTTAACGGCTTAGAATCGGGACTTCAAAGACGTTTTGAACGTCATGGACCATATGAGATGTTCCAGGAATTGAAGTTAATATTTCAAGCAAATACCCGAGTTGAGAGATATGAAGTCTCCAACAAGTTCTATAGCTAAAAGATGGAGGAGAATCGCTCAACTAGTGAGCATGTGCTCAGATAGTCTGGGTACTACAATCGCTTGAATCAAGTGGGAGTTAATCTTCAGATAAGATAGTGATTGATGAATTCTTAGTCACCATCACCAAGTTAGTAGAACTTCGTGATGAACTATAATATGCAAGGGATGACAAAAGTAATTCCCAAGCTCTTCATGATGCTGAAATCGACGAAGGTAGAAATCAAGAAAAGAGCATCAAGTGTTGATGATTGACAAGACCACTAGTTTCAAGAAAAGGGCAAAGGAAAGAAAGGGAACTTCAAGTAGAATGACAAGCAAGTTGTCGCCCCGCGAAGAAGCCCAAAGCTGGACCAAAGCCTGAAACTGAAAGTGCTTCTACCGCAAAGGAAATGATCACCGGAAGCGAAATGACCTGAATATTTGGTGGATAAGAAGGATGGCAAAGTGAACAAGGGTATATTTGATATACAGGTGTTTTGATGTGTGCCTTACTAGTGTTTATAGTAGCCCTGAGTATTTGATACTTGTTCGGTTGCTAAGATTAGTAACTCAAACAGGAGTTACGAATAAACAGAGACTAGTTGAAGGGGAAGTGACGATGAGTGTTGGAAGTAGTTCCAAGATTGATATGATCATCATCGCACACCCCTATACTTTCGGGATTAGTGTTGAACCTAAATAAATGTTATTTGGCGCTTGCATTGAGCATGAATATGATTTGATCATGTTTATTGCAATACGGTTATTCATGTAAGTTAGAGAATAATTATTGTTCGCTTACATGAATAAAACCTTCTATGGTCATACACCCAATGAAAATGGTTTGTTGGATCTCGATCGTGTGATACACATATTCATAATATTGAAACCAAAAGATGTAAAGTTAATAATGATAGTGCAACTTATTTGTGGCACTGCCGTTTAGGTCATATTGGTGTAAAGCGCATGAAGAAACTCCATACTGATGGGCTTTTGGAATCACTTGATTATGAATCACTTGGTACTTGCGAACCGTGCCTTTTGGGCAAGATGACTAAAACTCCGTTCTCCGGAACAATGGAACAAGCTACTGACTTATTGGAAATAATACATACCGATGTATGCGATCCAATGAGTGTTGATGCTCGTGGCAAGTATCGTTATTTTCTGACCTTCACAAGATGATTTGAGCAGATATGGGTATATCTACTTGATGAAACATAAGTCTGAAATAATTGAAAGGTTCAAAGAATTTCAGAGTGAAGTGGAAAATCATCGTAATAAGAAAATAAAGTTTCTGCAATCTGATCACGGAGATGAATATTTGAGTTACGAGTTTGGTCTTCAATTAAAACAATGTGGAATAGTTTCACAGCTCACGCCACCGAACACCACAACGTTATGGTGTGTCGAACGTCAGAACCCCACTTTATTGGATATGGTGCGATCTATGATGTCTCTTATTAATTTACCATTATCGCTTTGGGGTTATGCATTAGAGACAACTGCATTCACGCTAAAAGGGCACCATCTAAATCCGCTGAGACGACACTATATGAACTATGGTTTAGCAAGAAACCCAAGTTGTCGCTTTCTTAAAGTTTGGGGTTACGATGCTTATGTGAAAAATTTTCATCCCGATAAGCTCGAACCCAAATCGAGAAGTGCGCTTCATAGAATACCCAAAGGTAACTATTGGGTACACCTTCTATCACAGATCCGAAGGCAAGTTATTCGTTGCTAAGATGGATCCTTTCTAGAGAAGAAGTTTCTCTCGAAAGAAGTGAGTGGGAGGAAAGTAGAACTTGATGAGGTAATTGTACCTTCTCCCTTATTGGAAAGTAGTTCATCACAGAAATCAGTTCCGGTGATTCCTACACCAATTAGTGAGGAAGTTAATGATGATGATCATGAAACTTCAGATCAAGTTGCTACCAAACCTCGTAGGTCTTCCAGAGTAAGATCCGCACCAGAGTGGTACGGTAATCATGTTCTGGAAGTCATGTTACTAGACCATGATGAACCTACGAACTATGAGGAAGCGATGATGAGCCCAGATTCCGCGAAATGGTTTGAGGCCATGAAATCTAAGATGTGATCCATGTATAAGAACAAAGTATGGACTTTGATTGACTTGCTCGATGATCAGCAAGCCATGTTAAATAAATGGATCTTCAAGAGGAAGACGGACACTGATAGTAGTGTTACTATCTACAAAGCTCGACTTGTCACAAAAAGGTTTTCGACAAGTTCAAGGTGTTGACTACAATGAGATTTTCTCAACTGTAGCGATGCTTAAGTCTGTCCGAATCATGTTAGCAATTGCCACATTTTATGAAATCTGGCAAATGGATGTCAAAACTACATTCTTTAATGGATTTATTAAAGAAGAGTTGTATATGATGCAACCGAAGGTTTTGTCAATCATAAAGGAGCTAAAAAAATTTGCAAGCTCCAATGATCCATCTATGGACCGGTGCAAGCATCTCGAGTTGGAATATATGCTTGATGATTTGATCAAAGCATATGGTTTTATGCAGACTTTTGGAGAAGCTCTGTATTTACAAGAAAGTGAGTGGGAGCACTACAACATTTCGATAAGTATATGTGAATGACATATTGTTGATCGGAAATAATGTAGAATTATTCTGCAAAGCATAAAGGAGTATTTGAAAGGAGTTTTTCAAAGAAGGACCTCGTGAAGCTGCTTACATATTGAGCATCAAGATCTATAGAGATAGATCAAGACGCTTGATAAGTTTTTCAATGAGTACATACCTTGACAAGATTTTGAAGTAGTTCAAAATGGAACAGTCAAAGAAAGAGTTCTTGCCTCGTGTTACAAGGTGTGAAATTGAGTAAGACTCAAATCCCGACCATGGCGTAAAATAGAAAAGAGAATGAAAGTCATTCCCTATGCCTCACCATAGGTTCTATAAAGTATGCTATGCTATGTACCAGACCTATTGTATACCTTGCTCTGAATTTGGCAAGGAGTACAATAGTGATCTAGGAGTAGATCATCGGACATTGGTCAAGAACATCCTTAGTGAGGACTAAGGAAATATTTCTCGATTATGGAGGTGATAAAAGAGCCCGTCGTAAAGAGTTACATCGATGCAAGCTTTTTACACTGATCCAGATGACTCTAAGTCTCAATCTGGATACATATTGAAAGTGGGAGCAATTAGCTAGAGTAGCTCAAAGCAGAGCATTGTAGACATAGAATATTTGCAAAATACATACGGCTCAATGTGACACACCTGTTAACTAAGCTTCTCTCACGAGCAAAACATGATCATACCTTAGTACTCTTTGGGTGTTAATCACATAGCGATGTGAACTAGATTAATGACTCTAGTAAACCCTTTGGGTGTTGGTCACATGACGATGTGAACTATGGGTGTTAATCACATACCGATGTGAATATTGGTGTTAAATCACATGATGATGTGAACTAGATTATTGACTCTAGTGCAAGTGGGAGACTGAAGGAAATATGCCCTAGAGGCAATAATAAAGTTATTATTTATTTCCTTATTTCATGATAAATGTTTATTATTCATGCTAGAATTGTATTAACCGGAAACATAATACATGTGTGAATACATAGACAAACATATAGTCACTAGTATGCCTCTACTTGACTAGCTCATTAATCAAAGATGGTTATGTTTCCTAACCATAGACATGTGTTGTTATTTGATTAATGGGATCACATCATTAGGAGAATGATGTGATTGACATGACCCATTCCGTTAGCCTAGCACTTGATTGTTTAGTATATTGCTATTGCTTTCTTCATGACTTATACATGTTCCTGTAACTATGAGATTATGCAACTCCGCTTACCGGAGGAACACTTTGGTGCTACCAAACGTCACAACGAATCGGGTGATTATAAAGGAGTACTACAGGTGTCTCCAAAGGTACATGTTGGGTTGGCATATTTCGAGATTAGGTTTTGTCATCCGATTGTCGGAGAGGTATCTCTGGCCCTCTCGGTAATGCACATCACTATAAGCCTTGCAAGCAATGTAGCTAATGAGTTAGTTACGAATGATGCATTAAGTAACGAGTAAAGAGACTTGCCGTAACGAGATTGAACTAGGTATTGGATACCGACGATCGAATCTCGGGCAAGTAACATACCGATGACAAAAGGAACAACGTATGTTGTTATGCGGTTTGACCGATAAAGATCTTCGTAGAATATGTAGGAGCCAATATGAGCATCCAGGTTCCGCTATTGGTTATTGACCAAGAATAGTTCTAGGTCATGTCTACATAGTTCTTGAACCCGTAGGGTCCGCACGCTTAAGGTTTTGATGACAACTATATTATGAGTTTATGAGTTTTGATGTACCGAAGGAGTTCGGAGTCCCGGATGAGATCGGGGACATGACGAGGAGTCTCGAAATGGTCGAGACGTAAAGATCGATATATTGGACGACTATATTCGGAGTTCGGAAAGGTTCCGAGTGATCCGGGTATTTTTCGGAATACCGGGGAGTTACGGGAATACGGGAAGAGTATTGGGCCTTAATGGGCCTTAGTGGAAGGAGCCAGAGGTGGCGCGCGCCCCTCCCAAGCCCAGTCCGAATTGGACAAGGGGTTTGGGCGCGCCCCCTCTCCTTCCTTCTCCACTTCCTCCTTTCCCCTTCTCCTAGTTGGACTAGAAAGAAGGAGTCCTACTCCCGGTGGGAGTAGGACTCCCCTGGCGCGCCTCCTCCTAGGGCCGGCCTCCTCCTCCTGCTCCTTTATATACGGGGCAGGGGGCACCCCATGACACACAAGTTGATCTACGGATCGCTCCTTAGCCGTGTGCGGTGCCCCCTCCACCATATTCCACTTTGGTCATATCGTCATGAGCTTAGGCGGCCCTCGCGCCGGTGGAGCATCATCATCGCCACCACGCCGTCAGGTTGACGGAACTCATCCCCGACGCTTTGCTGGATCGGAGCCCGGGATCGCCATCGAGCTGAACGTGTGCTGAACTCGGAGGTGCCGTATGCTCGGTACTTGGATCGGTCGGATCGTGAAGACGACGACTACATCAACCGCGTTGTTATAACGCTCCGCTTACGGTCTCACGAGGGTACGTGGACATACACTCTTCCTCTCGCTGTTATGCCATCACCATGATCTTGCGTGTGCGTAGGAATTTTTTTGAAATTACTACGTTCTCCAACACTACACCGACCGCCGATCCCTCCGCCGCTGCCGCAGCGCCAGGCTCCGAGGAGCCCCAGCCCGGCGCCTACTTGAAGGCCGGCGATGGCGTCTTCATCAAGCTCCCCTGGGCGTCGAGCTCCAGGGCGCCGGTCAAAGGAGAGACCTTCGACGAAGAGCTGCTCGCCTCCACTGGGCTAACGTTGGTCGATGCGCCAAGCAGCAGCGGCGGCGAATCTGAAGAGGAGCAGCTGTTGCGGAAGCTGCTGTCGCTCTACCGCACCCGACAAGCCAAGCTGGAATCCCGGGAAGCACTTGTCGCGAGGGCGGGAGCGACATGGAGAAGCGCAGAAAGAGCTCCGGGCGCCAACCAAGAAGCTCTCCGGGCGTAGCGTAAGAGCGGAGCGACTCACTGAAGAGCGCACAGCCTTCATCCTTGAGAAGGCTGAGGTCGAGGAGCAGAACGGCTTGTCTGCCGAGAAGCTATCTCGCAAAGAAGGCGAGTTACGCAGCGGAAGATCAATCTTGACAGCTATGAGGAAGAGCTTGCGCTGAGCAGCAATCAATTGGCGGAGCTCTCAAGGAAGCAAAAGACGCTGCCGCAGCTGCCGAGGCCGCCAAGAAAGAGTTGGAGACGAAGGTGACGCAGCTGGTGGCCAACCTCCAGAAGAGTGGCGAGGAGCATGCTGCGCTCAAGCACGAGCGCGAGAAGGACGCCTACACTCTTGGCGAGCTGCAGGGCCGTCTCGCCGAGAAGAGCAAGGAGCTCGATGCCGCCAAGGACTCCAAGGCAAATCTTGAGCTGAAGCTGACTACCTTGATGCAGACGCTGGACGGCGCCAAGGAGCGGGGGGTGGCCCTGTTGGAGAAGATCAAGACCGACGAGGAGCTGCTGACGAGTGCCACGACCGCCCAGAACACCTTCAGAGAGAACGTGATGCACCGGGACCGAGGGTCTTGTAACATCGCCGCCGCCATCGACAAGGAGCTGATGGAGCCGGGATGGTGGATCTCGGTACCCTCCGACGAGCATCTCCAACCCAGCGCCAAGCTCAGCTTGTTCTTCAAAGGCGTGGACGGCTCTCCAACGGCTCCGGAAGAGATCCCAGCAGCTGGCCGACGAAGTCGCGCCAAATCTGTGCAGGGCTCTTCGAAGGTGCCGATGAAGGTGGCCTTCGCAATCCAGCGTTAGCTTCGCCAACGCCCTCAAGTCCTTGCCGCCGATCGCCGACGTTGAAGCGCTCAAGGCCCTTGTCGCACCCATTGTGGACAGGGTGAGCGGGATCAAGAGAGTCGATGGCGACCGCAGAGATTAGGTCGCCTGTTTATCTCTTCCTTGTCGCCGCTGATCATGTTAGGAGAACAATTTATTAGAGCTGCGACAAGCTATCTTGTAATATAATTCTATTTCAGTTAGTAATTGCAATGTTATTTCCTTTACTTGATTCCTTCCTTTGTATGTTTGTGCCCTACGCTTTTAGGAAAATTGTCGGCGCGGGCACCTTTGCCGCGAGCGCTGAGTGCGGAACGTCAAGAGCTTCGTCAAGCGGTGCCGCTTCCGACAAGCAACCTTGTCGCAACTAGTTGCAGCTCACTTACGTTGTTGAGCGGACTCAAAACAAAGTAAGGGCGCGACCAGCTACGAGTTGGTTCCTCCGCACAGTGTTTTCCATACAAAGTACTATCGCTCGAGGAATATAACTTAAAGATTTAAAACTGATTGCTCAAACTTTGGCAACTTAGCTTTTCTATCGTTTGCTTCCTAGTAAGGCGAAACTTCCTCGAAGCGACGCCGTGGCCCACACCATTATCTTCTCCTCCCCCGGCTAACTTGTGGCGAAGGAACCTTCCTTTCTTTGAGAAAGAGAAAGAAGAGAAAATAAAGTTATGGAGCCTTGTGGCTCGTTATTGCTTACCGGGTGTGGATGCTGCACAAAATGTCAGATAACACATGCAAAAATGATGATGAAAGCATGAAGTTGACAAGTTGTGCGGAGCACATGAGCTTTACTGATGCACGGGGTCTGCGCCCGGCTTTGTACAAAGGATTACATGCAACATGGGCAAGACTTGTACAAAAGGTGGTTGCCGGAACAGGTTCCGGCAACCGCGCCCTATGGGTAAAACTTACGAAGATGTTCAATGTTCCAGGAGTTTCTCACCGGAATGCCATCTTCGGTCTCAAGGCGGACAGCGCCAGGCCTAGTGACTTGTTTCACCCGATAAGGGCCTTCCCACTTCGGCGTCAACTTGTTGGAATTCTTGGCGGACTGAACGCGCCGAAGAACAAGGTCGCCTTCCTCGAGACTTCGGCCTTAACTTTATGGCTTATGGTAGCGGCGCAAAGCTTGCTGGTAATGAGCAGCTCAGATAGCGGCTCAAGACGGTCCTCCTCAAGGAGCAGCGCGTCATCTTGTCGCAGCTGCTCTTGCTCAAGCTCATCATAAGCGAGTACTCGAGGTGACCCGTATACGAGTTCCGTGGGGAGAACTGCCTCTGCTCCATAGACTAGAGCAAAAGGTGTCTGGCCAGTGGCTCGATTTGGCGTCGTAGATTGACCAAAGAACCACTGGCAGCTCCTCAATCCAGTTTCTTCCGCACTTGTGCAGCCTGTCGAAAGTTCTGGTCTTGAGCCCGCGCAGCACTTCAGCATTTGCCCTCTCTGCTTGACCGTTGCTTCTCGGATGAGCAACAGAAGCGAAGCAGACCTTGGCGCCAAGATCTTGGACGTAATGCATGAAGGTGCGGCTCGTGAATTGCGTACCGTTGTCGGTGATGATCCTGTTAGGAATCCCGAAACGGCAAACAATCGACCTGAAGAACTTGATCGCCGACCGTCTTGTCACCTTCCTCATCGCTTCCACTTCCGCCACTTTGTGAACTTGTCGATTGCAACGCACAAGTACTCAAAGCCCCGACAGCTCGGGAAAGGGGCCGAGAATGTCGAGCCCCAGCACCAAAAATGGCGGGATAAAGGGATCGTCAGAGAGCTTGAGCTGGCTGGTGTATCTGCTTGGAATGGAACCGCACGCTTCACACTTGGTTACTTGTGCGGTTGCATCTCGGAGGGCTGTCGGCCGAAGAAACCTTGCCGAAAGCTTTGCCGCAAGCGCTTTGCGCCAATGTGGTGACCACATATGCCTCCGTGTATCTCTCGCCAACAGCTTCGTCCATCTTCCCGGTGAATACACTTCAATTTCACACCGTTGAGTCTTCTTCTCATGCAGCGGTCGTCGACAAACTGGTACATACTTGACTGCCGGGCTACTCTTTCCGCTTCTTCTTGCTCTTCGGGAAGTTCTCCTGTCTGAAGGAAATGGACAATCTGCTGTGCCCATGCTGGAGCTTGTGGCTCGACAACAAGGACTAAAGGCACATACGCTGCTGCGGGAACATCCGCTTCTACGGCGAGAACTTGCGGCTCAGCCGGAGCTTGATGATCCCCGGCAAGTTTGCCGGAGCAAAACTTGTCGGGAGCGTCTGCTTCAACGAAACAAACCCTCAGGCTTGTCGGAGCGATCGCTCCTCAAGATTTTTGGTGTTGATCCAGGGACCTTTTGGTGACGGCTTCGGGAGGCTCTGCCGGAAAATAGTCACCAGAGATCAACTTCCTCTTCTTGTTCTGTCCAGTTGATGGCGTTACAGTCGGTTGAGTCAGCTTGAGCACAAAAATCCCTGGTTCCACAGGTAACTTAAGTGTGGCGCACTTCGACAGGCCATCAGCAATGTCATTCTGAGCTCTTGGAACATGTTCCATCTACAGGCCGTCAAAGTGCTCTTCTAGCTTTCTCAATTCATCAACGTAGGCTTCCATCAACGGAGTCTGATAATCTTTGTTCACTTGGCGGACGACAAGCTGCGAGTCACCCCTGACAATGAGCTTCTTGATCCCAAGGTCTACCGCAATCCTGAGACCGGCAAGCAAACCTTCATACTCTGCTGTGTTGTTTGTTGCTTGCTCCTTGGGAAAGTGCATTTGGATTATGTACTTGAGGTGTTCTCCGGTGGGTGCGATAAGCAGCACGCCGGCACCGGCGCCTTGCAGCGAGAAGGCACCATCAAAGTACATCAGCCATTCTTTGCTTCCTTGACAGGGATGCTCGTCTATGGAATTTCTTCATCCTGCGTTGGCGTCCATTCTGCTATAAACTCTACCAATGCTCTGCTTTGGATAGTTGAAGTGCTTTCAAACTTGAGGCCAAAGCTTGACAGTTCGAAAGGCCCACTCGACAATCCCGCCTGCTGCTTCCGGATTTTGCAAGATCCTCTTGCCGGAAAGCGAGTGACAATCTGTGACCTCATGTGCTTGGAAGTAATGGCGCAGCTTTCTCGAGGCCATGAGAAGGCCGAAAAGCAACTTCGCACACCGAGTACCTTGACCTAGCCCCTCGCAAAAGGGAACCGACAAAAAGTAAACCGGCGCTGCACCATCCTTTTTGCATCTTCTCGCACGCTCACAAGCAGATCCATCGTTGTCGGGACCAGAGCTCGCGGTGAAGCCCCCGCTTGTCGCTGGATGCATCTGCCTTGGTTGCCGGCTCATCATCGCCTCCTTTCCGCTACTAACGCAGCACTAACCACTTGATTGGTTGCCGCTATATATAGCAGCAACTTCTCTTGTGGCCTAGGTGCGACAAGTATTGGAGCGGAGGACAGTACCTCTTTAAGTCCTGCAACGCAGCCTCCGCTCGAGTCCATTTCATTGACCTGCCTTTTCAAAATCTTGAAAATGGCGAGGCGCGTTCAGCAGATCTAGAGATAAACCTGCTGAGAGCAGCCACGCAACCGCAAGTCTTCGTACATCCTTGACGCGCTTTGCTTCAATCTGCTCAATGGCCTTGATCTTGTCGGGATTGGCTTCAATTCCCGCTGAGATGAAGAACCCGAGAAGCTTGCGGAAGGGACTCCAAACACACACTTCTCGGGTTAAGCTTGAGGTTGATCTTGCGCAGATTTGCAAAGGTCTCATCTAAATCTTGAACCAGAGTTGCCTGTCTTTGCTTTTGACCACTATGTCATCCATGTAGGCTTCTACATTTACGTATTTATGCGGCTCAAAAGCGCCATGGACTACTCTTGCAAGCGTTGAACCAGCATTCTTTAGCCCAAAAGGCATCCGTACAAAACAGTATGTGCCACATGGGGTGATGAATGCGGTTTTCTCCTCATCCTCTTCGCCATGAAGATCCGATGATATCTCGAGTATGCATCAAGAAATGAAAGCAAATCACATCCACCGTGGAGTCAACAATCTGGTCGATCTTGCGCCGCAAGGAAATGGGTCTTTTGGACAAGCTTTATTAACATCCGTGAAGTCGATACAAAGTCTCCATTTCCCATTTGCCTTCGCATAACTACAGGATTGGCCAACCACGTAGGATGGAGCACTCTCCGACAAGGCCTGCTGCTTCCAATTTCTTGATCTCTTCGCAATGAATTCTTGGCGCTCCACCGCACCTTCGACTTTACGCTTGACGGGCCGCGCATGAGGACAGACAGCTAAGTGATGCTCAATTATTTTCACAGGAACACCGGGATGTCGACGGTTGCCATGCAAACACGTCGACATTCGCCCATGAGAAAGCAACGAGCGCCTTCCTATTTAGGGTCGAGAGTGCACCGATGGTGAAGGTACTACCAGCCGTCCTCCTTGGCGGCACCTTCTTGGTTTTTGGTGGAGCTGCCATCGTCTTCTTGCACTTGCGGTGGAGCTCGATGGTGCGCCGACGGTAACGCAGCACCAAGAGGTGCGCTTGCGGAGTGGGCATCGAGCTCTTGCCGACTTGGTCTTCTTCTTTCCCTCGGGAGCTTCAGCGACAAGTGATTTGCTATCTGTTGCATTGCTGCCTCCCGGTAAATCTTGTGGGCGCAGATAAGAGCATCCTTCTTGTCGCCATGGACAGAAATGACACTTATCGGGCCTGGCATCTTGAGTAAGTTGTATGCATAATGAGAGGCTGCCATGAACTTGGCGAGTCTTTGGCGCCAAGTATCCCATTGTAAGGTAATGGAAAATCAGCAACGTCGAACGTGACCCTCTCGATCCTGAAGTTCAGCTCGCGCCAAATGTTACCGGCAGCGTGATCTTCCTTTCGCTTGCTCCTTCCGGATTGATTCCTTGGAATGTGCGATCTCTTGAGCTCGCTGTCGAGGATCTGAAGCTTCGGAGCACCGCGGAGGAGATCAGGTTCAATCCGGCCCCGCCGTCAACTAGCATCTTAGTGACCTTGAGGTTGCGGATAGTTGGTGAAACCAACATCGGCAAGCACCTGACCGCAGTTATGCGATCAGGGTGATCCTCAATATCAAAGATGATAGGCGTGCTGGACCATTTCAGAGGTCTGCGTGACTCTACGGATGGTTCTGCTGCATTAACTTCCCGCATCCATTGTTTGAGTTGGCGGTGTGAAGTATGCAGAGAAGCACCGCCGTCAACGCAGAGAACCTCTGTGGCTTTCTGGAACTCCTGCTCATCGGTCTCGTCGTCTTCCATATCTTCATCGTCGTCGTCATCTTCATCCTTGTCGCGGCCGCAGGGAGGTCTGTCTCCTTGCCGCTGCTTGGCCTTGCCGCGGCGTCCTCCCCGGCCGGGTCGCTTCTTGCCAACTCCCCCAGCACCTTCCTGGGCTTTCTCCTTGTCGCGCCGCTCGTACTCAGCCTTCTGCTGTTCAACAAGCTGCTCGACCTTCTTGCAGCTCTAGAGGTCATGGCCCTTGGTACGGTGGATCTTGCAGTACTGCTTGTGGGAGCTGTCCTGCTTGTCGGCGGCCGCCACAGCTTGGCGGTCGGTGCCAGCGGCAACCTCCTTGCGGAGCCACCAACTTTGGCTTTCTTGGCGGCACCATCGCTGCGGACTGCTCGACAACTAGTACCTCTTTGCCCTTCTTCCTTCATTGTTCCGTCGCGGCTCTTCTTCGCCAGGCGGTCTCCTCACTATCGGATCCTGCTACGCATTCTCTCCCGAGTCTCCTCCTTCCTCAAAGACGTGCACACTTGTCGGCCAGGGGCATACAGCTCATCGACGTCCTTGACTTTGCACATCGCCATCTCCTCCCTCATCCTGCGGTTCCGCACGTTCTGATGGAACGCACTGATCACCGCGGCAGGGTGGACATCTGGGATGTTGTAATGCACACGGCTGAATCTCTGAATGAACTTGCGCAAAGACTATACTTCCTTCTGGGCGAGCAGGTGAAGGTCGCTCTCTTGGCCATGAGGCTTGTGGCCGCCTGTGAAGGCGCTGACAAACTGATGGCATAGATCTGCCCAAGAGGATATGGAGTTGTCCGGTAAGTGCATGAGCCAAGATCTGACATTAGGCTTGAGTACCAGCGGGAAGTAGTTGGCGAGGATCTTGTCGTCTCGTCCCCCTGCAGCTTGCACCGCGATGGTGTACATGCTGAGGAACTCCGACGGATGTGTCCTGCCATCGCATTTCTCCGCACGCCGGCTTGAAATTCTTCTTCTGGGCCATCGACTTGCCGCAGCTCACGAGTGAACGCAGGGCAACCTACGCGTCTGACGGTAAGTCGCTGGTTCCCCGGGCGCATGCATATCGACGGAGGGCCCAACGCGCTGGTCGATTGACGCGCGCTTCTCTTGGCGCTTCGGCGCGAGTTCGAGCGTCTTCTTGTTGCCGTTCCTGAACAACTTGGCGCTGATCACGGCGAGCTCGTGGATCCGATGACGCGGTGGAGTCGTTGTCGAGGTGGATCCGACGAGTTGGCGATCTTGGCCTTCGGGGTGGAGAGTGCATGGTGGTTGCACCCCCACAGGTTTCGTCACCACCGGCTCGTGCCTTGTCGTCTTGCCGCGGCAGCGATGTAGTTGGTTGCCGTGGAGTGTCGCCGTTGGCAAAGCCGATGAGACTCTGGATGGTGGCCCTCCATTCATCGACTTTGTCGGCTGTTGGAGGGTAGTCTAGGAGCAGTTGAGCTCTCGCCAAGGCTTCCGCTGGAGTGGCGGGCGGCAGTGGTGAACGGTGCGAGGAGCGGGATATGCTCGGACTTCTAACTATGTTAGAAGGAGTAGCATCCCGCCCAGCGACCGCATTTCGCCGGCATCTGTGGCGTGCACGCTGGTCTTGAGGGCCTCGCGATCCTCCAGCTCGGTCTTGATCCAACGAACGTATGGTATTGTAAATACCATGACGCTGTCGGTCCCGTGGCTCCTGAGACGGGCGCGGTGCATGTACGGACGCCGATGTCTGCGCGGCCTTGTCCTTGGACTTGGCAGCGTCATGAGCTCCCTCGTCGGCGCCCGTTCTTCCGCCGGTGTCCACCCCACCACCCATTTGCTCCGGTGGTGGCGGGATCGACGTGGACGGCTCACCGTCAGCCAAGCCTTCTTCTTCGGTGGCATGTTGATGAAGATGATGAAGATGTTGCTCGTGTGGACGCCGAATCAGGTTCACACAGCCTCGACGCCCCCTACCTGGCGCGCCAAAGATGTTGGGGAAGCTGATCGTAACCCACGAACACCTATGGGACCGGCGGACCAAGCCCCTTTCGGTTCGGTGGGGGCGGAGGTCGCACGAAGAGCAGATCGAGGCGAAACACACGAGCAGTTTACCCAGCTTCGGAGCTCTCCGGAGAGATAATACTCCTACTGCTGCCTGTCTGATTGTATTGTGTTCTTGCTAGAGAGCCTTGGGAGCTACAAGACCTAGCATGAGTGTCTCTGGTTTCGAATGAGCGGAACCCCTTCTACGTTGCGCATGGGCCTCCTTTTATATGCTCAAGGGGTCACCAACAGGTGGCAACGTAGACAAGGGCAAAAAAAGGGAAAATGAGTTGCGGTTGGTACAGCTACTTGTACAGTGTATTCTACCTAACCCTGACGGCAGGGGACAAAAGCATTAACTGCCCGTCCATGTCGCCTAAACAGTGCAATAGGGACCGTCAGGGGCGCCACCGCTCGCCACGATGGCAACCTTGTCGCCGCCATCACAGCTTTCCGCTGGCCGCCTGACCTCTTGACACGCCAAGCGCTGGAATGGTCCCATGGCGACACATTGGTGGATGAGCTGGAGCGGAGATAAAGAGTGGTTTCCTGCCGCGGCAAGCGCCTTGCCGCGGCTAAATCCTTGTCGTGTCCGGAAGCTTATCGCTCACCGAGCCTTCCCGGCAAGCTCCTCTTGCCGGGGTCTTGTCTTCTGCGTGCCTTGAGTGGCCTTCCCAGCAAGCTCCTCTTGCCGGGGCCTTGTCTCATTGGCTTAAATACTTTGTTCTTGAATGGCTCCAAAGGAACCATGGAGGACCTTGGCGGTCACCAGTAAGCCTTGCCGCTGGTGTCAGAATCGCCTGCGGCACGAAGTTCGGGATACTAGGGTACCCCTACTCTAGTACACCGACAGAGCCTCGGCTCGGGCCACCTGCGCGCCGAGCACTTTGTTGGGCCAGGCCCAAAAGCAAGGCACGGCACGCTGCCCTAGATCACGCCGTAACTTGCTCCGGACCCACCACGCCCCCACGAACAGCACGCGTCGAACGTGGCGTCGTGGGAGAGATCGTGGGGGTTTCTTTATTTGAAAAGCGGGCGTCCGCCCTCTCCTCCTTATAAACAGGGGAAACAGGGGCAGGTCGCCCACCTCGCCATTTGTCGGCTAATCTCAAAAACCACCGCCGCTCCCCTTCTTCTCTAGTTCAAGAGAGCAGCGCCCGCCTCATCGCCACCAGCGCCATCAACGCCGTCGGTCTCCTCCACCACCTCCGCCATGGCTCAAAGCCGATAAGGGAAAGGTGTGAAGTCGGCCGAGCGCAGCTGCTCACGGCATCGCGAAAGGAGCGGGCCGTCTTCCCCCATCCGCCGCAAGGGAGCTAAGGAGAACTACTACTTGTTCGTCGACGGAGACGCGAGCGCATCCGCGCACGAAGGTACTCCCACCGCCGCTTCGAACTAGCCCCAACCGGGTACCCTTCTTCACAGTTCTTCTATTGCGGGCTCTGCCCGCCTTCTCTGAATTTTTCTGCGATATCATGAACACCTCACGGGCTTCGCCTCCTTGATTTCACCCCAATGTTGTCGACCATGGCAGTTTTCGACACCTTTGTGAAAACTTTGTCGGAGTCCACCCAAACGTAGCCCTCTTCCGCCACTTCTTCATGCCCCGAGTCGAGAGAGGAGAGCAACTTGCCAGAGGGATTGCTTGGATCTCAAGGATCGGCAAGAAAGAAGCGTGTCTGGAAGGAGAGCTCCGCAGCAAGTGGGAGGAGTGGAGGGCAGATTGGTGTTGGATCGTTGAGGAGAACCCGCAGCCCTTCACTGCTCAGCGCCAAACCCCAATAGTGTGCGGCAATGATTGGAGCAACTTGGCGCCGGAAGATGCTAGGTTGAAGATTGCTGTGACCCGGATCTTGCGCCTCAGGCTTGCCGGACTCACCGTAGGCGCTGTTGGCGCAGATTTCCTTCGCCGCCGCATCGCTCCTTTGCAGGAGAGGAGGAGACCTGCTTGGGAGTTCCAAAATGCGGCGGACATCATGAGGCTGCGCCCGGGCCTCAACTTCAATTTCACTGCCTTGGAGTTGGATGCGATCTTCTTTGGAGCTGTTCAAGCACGACCCGATCATCCCGAGTGGTTTAGGTTGCCGAGGGAGTCGTCCCATTGTGCAACAACTCTTCGCCGACCGCATCCGCGCAATGATGCCATTGTGTGATTCGCGACGGATCGCTCCAACTCGCAAGAGCTCGCGGACGACGTCGTGCGGCAATTCTTCGACAGCTTGGAAGAAGTGCCGATCCGCTCCGACGAGCAGAAGAGCCTCACCCGCGACACCACCGACGATGAGATGCAGCGCATCGCCACCAGGCTGGAGGAGGCGGCAGCAGCTGCTGCCGCTGGCGAATTCGGGTTCTGGCGAAGCTGATCGTAACCCACGAACACCTATGGGACCGGCGGACCGAGCCCCTTTCGGTTCGGTGGGGGGCGGAGGTCGCACGAAGAGCAGATCGAGGCGAAACACGCGAGCAGTTTACCCAGCTTCGGAGCTCTCCGGAGAGATAATACTCCTACTGCTGCTTGTCTGATTGTATTGTGTTCTTGCTAGAGAGCCTTGGGAGCTACAAGACCTAGCATGAGTGTCTCTGGTTTCGAATGAGCGGAACCCCTTCTACGTTGCGCATGGGCCTCCTTTTATATGCTCAAGGGGTCACCAACAGGTGGCAACGTAGACAAGGGCAAAAAAAGGGAAAATGAGTTGCGGTTGGTACAGCTACTTGTACAAAGGTATTCTACCTAACCTCGACGGCAGGGGACAAAGCATTAACTGCCCGTCCATGTCGCCTAAACAAGGCAACAGGACCGTCGGGCGCCACCGCCGCCACGATGGCAACCTTGTCGGCGCCGCTTACGCTGCTCTCCGGCGTCAAGACAGCCTCTTGACACGCGCTGGAATGGTCCCATGGCGACACGCTGGTGGATGAGCCGAGCGGAGATAAAGAGTGGTTGCTGCGCGCGGCAAGCGCCTTGCCGCGGCTGAATCCTTATCGCGTCCGAAGCTTATCGCTCATCGAGCCTTCCCGCAAGCTCCTCTTGTCGGGTCTTGTCTTCTGCGTGCCTTGAGTGGCCTTCCCGCAAGCTCCTCTTGCCGGGCCTTGTCTCCTTGGCTTAAATACTTTGTTCTTGAATGGCTCCAAAAACCATGGAGGACCTTGGCGTCACCGAGCAAGCCTTGCCGCTGGTATCTTGAATCGCCCGGCACGAAGTTCGGGATACTAGGGTACCCCTACTCTAGTACACCGACACATCCCTTATCAACGAGCTTTTGGATCCCAGCTTATAGATCCAACATAGTAGGTCAGGAGCACCAAATATATTTGTTTGGTGATCTTAGCCCCGTCGATGAGGCGATAGTTGATGACGGGGAGACTAAAGAACTTGGACCATTGCCATTTTCATCCGAAGAAGAAGATATATAAGTCAAGTGTATACCCTAACTTGAAGTTTAGAGACTTGCTTGAATATCATATGTGATTGTGGGAGTACTCTATAAAGCACCATCAACCTTGTGAAGCACTCAGACTCAAAGCAGCGTTACATATGGTCGTTCTGGTGGCGGCAATGGTCGTTCGATGGTCACTGGAACTCGATGTAATTTTTATTATGTTTGAGATGTTTTGTACTCCCGGCAAATCTTTATAATAGATTTGATCTTTTTCGCAAAATAAGGCAATGTTACACGTGGAGATTGAGAAAGATGGTGCCCATGGCTTGTTCATGTAATAGTAATTTGTGGCGGTGGGCAATGGAAGATAGCAAGTTGCCAAGTATATCACTTATGTAGGGGCTCAACCGCCGAAAATTGCTTCTGGAGGCCGAGCTCCATGGAGGCCTTTTTTTTAAAAAAAAGAAATTTCATATTACTTTTTTATGTTTCAAAAATTTCTGAAAAAAATACAGATATACATGGAAGCATAATGCACATGTGTACAAATTTTCATGATGAAATACATTGAAATGAGGGTTGTCCATAAATTATTTTTTATGTATAGGTCGCAATTCAAGGTATTTCATCTTGAATTTTTACACACATATACATTTCATCCTTATATACATGCATATTTTCTCACAGAACTTTTTGAAACCAGAAAGTTTGAATTTTAAGTTTTTTCTTTCAGCATCCATGTAGCCCGGTCACCAAAATGCCCTACTCAACGGCATCAAACAAGCAGTGTCGGCTGACCTACGCTTTCGTTGCCCATGAATGCGCAAACACTATAAAGCGTGAACCATTGGTAGTACTCGGCTGCTTGATGGAGGTCATACAAATGGCATTTGTGCATGGAGTGAAGTACAAGAATGCATGGAAGGCCAAACAAACTGCGTTTAATTGTATGGTGAAAGGGAAGAAGCATACAACAGCCTCCCTAAATTGTTGGGAGCGATGGCCGCAAGAAACCCGGGCATGAATTATGTGGTGAAGCCACTCCTTTCGAAGGCTACAATGCTAGCATATGGTATCACAAGAGAACGTTGATAATCATGTATTCTGGCAGTAAGCTCATCGGCTACACCATCATACATTTGCACTTTATTACCAGAGCACACTACATTACCCATGAAGTATCCACTGATATTGGCAAGAAGAGAGCGTAGAATCATCAAAAATCACTTTTATTAACAGAAAGCACAAAATGCTCTCATTCAATCACAATAAGAGAGCATAAATAAGTATCCTTTGTGTGGTCAAACGTGACAAGACGCACCGTCACAGGCTGGAGTTGATGGTAAAAAAACAGGTCAATTTTGAACAGCGGAGAGGAAGTTAGGCGCCATGATCTCGAGCAGCCCCTTGGGGTTGTCCACGTGAACCCAATGGCCGGAGTTGGGGAGGACGTGGAGTGACACTTTCCCAGCGTCAGGTCTGCTGCCTCTCCTTGACAGTGCTTTTAGCCTCTGGACATCCTCAGGGTGCCATCTATCACTGAGCTCTGCCTGTACTATTGAGATCTCCAAACCCTTTGGTGGGTTCTCCAGCAGTCCCCAGTAGCTTCTATCTCTGAAAATTAACAGTAACTTAACTCAGTTTGAATACAGCAACGTGTTGAATATGTTTGGATGATGCAGGATTACATGACAACTAGTACGCCAATGGATTGAAGATACCAACACAGGGCAATAATCAGACAAGAAGAAGTGTTGTTGAGGCAAAAGATAAACTGATTGCTACCTGTAAGAATTAAACATGTCTGTGGCAGCCTGAAGATCAAAAGCCCAGGTCACATGTTCATCGTCCTTCTTCAAGTTGCTGCCAATCCAGTCTGAAAGTGACTTGGAGAATCCGAGGCTGACCATGTGGTCCACAACCCACCTGATAGCAGACAGACATAACACTAAGAATCTGAACAGAATTTAATCATTTAGTAGTTCATGCTAAATATCTTGAAAGAGCCAAAATGTTAGCTCTGCTCCTTCAAGGCTTCATAAGTTAGTGCAAGTCTGAAAGATAATCATTGGATCAGGCAGGTGTCAACCATTTTACAAATAAGAGGACTATGCTTCCTACTCGCCCGGACAAATATCTGATGTTTGGATATTAAAAATTACTCGCCCTGAGCATGAAATTAACCAAGCCTATTGACATTTGAAATACACGGTGTGTTTAAGGTTATGTTAGTGCTTCTAGCAAAACTTTGATTCCATGCACACCCTTCCGGCGCATGGTTACACACACTATAGCCTAGAATTTACCATGTACTGGTTTGGAATACATATAACTAGAATTATCAATATAACGAATTATCATTTCTTTTTCTGTCATTCCATCTTTCGGCATTGTTATAAGCCTTTGCGCCATGTACTCATACACCACACTGTTTGCACATGAATCTTTTTTGTGTGATGGGCCGCTACACTAATGTTTGGTCAAGTGATGTACGCACTAGATTTGTTTACTGATGCCAACTATTCGATAAAATGAACAGATTGAATAATACACTTTAATTATTTCAAATGGATTAGGAAGCAGAGAAATATATCTTTTCAAGGGAATGTAAATGAATTACTTTCGCGATGGAAGCGATAAAGGAAGACTTGCTAGTGTTTGCAAAACCCGTTCAACTTCGCCATCACTGTTATCTATTTTTACTTCTCCAGGGACAGAATCAAGCACCCAGAGCTGTTCTGCATCAAAGGAAATAAATGAGACAGTTGTACACATTCTTTATCCTCTTGGCCCAGTAATGTTCAGTAAACGTGACCAATCAAAATAATCGGGGGATAAAGGTGATGCAAAGAAATCAACTACAAAGTACAAGAAGCAATGCTTTATAATATAAAGCGGGTGGAAACCCTTTTTCATCAGTACAAGAAGCAATAAATTTTCATTCTCACTACAGAATCACAACAAATTCTCCAGAGGTTGTACCAGGATGCTATATTAGGATCTCTTGCACAACTCAAAGCATACTTTGCTTTGTGACACATAGTGAGCTACATGATTCTTGTTTCCTTCATGTCACCTTTTTCATATGTAACAGTACGATTTTCTAGATCAACACTGCATACCTATGTAAATAAGTATGTATACACTGCACCTACTGTAAGTTGCAAAATCAGACAATTTATACAGAAGAACTAATAAAACAATTGGCAAACAGAAGAACTAATATGTTAGAACCAACCACCTAAAAAAACTCACTGAACCTGTTTGGGAAGAGCAGCAGATTCTCCGTAATCGCCACGGGAGCAACTCTCCACGAAATCCAGTGCGACCTTTCCACCCATGGAGTGACCCACAACAACATCCGGCCATGTCCATCCCCGAGCCTTCACCAAATCAGCGAGATCCTTGGCCGCACTCGACATATCATGGGGCGGACTCAGCCCTTTGATCCTGGCTGAACTCCCATGGTTCCTCAAATCCACAAGAACCATCTTCCACTCTACAAACACACACACACACACACAAACCACAAAATTCAGCTCTCTGCAGTTCCCTGCATGTAAGCAAACGACAAACTATACCAAATGCCGGGCACATTGACGATTCTCCAACGTTCAATGGATACCACAACCATCAGTAGCAGTTTCAACTGCTAAGTTAAGAGATATACGCTAAAGGGGGTGTTCGGCGGCAGTTACCGTCGGCGGGAGAGCGGTCGCGGAGTTGCGAGGCGAGGGAGCGGGAGAAGGTGCGCCAGTTGCGGCCGGAGCCCAGGAGACCGTGGAGGACGAAGGCGGTGGCGGTGGGCGGCTTCTCGGGGGAGAGCTGGATCTCGTGGAAGGCGAGGGTTTCGGTCTGGTGGGCGGCGTCCGAGTGGACGGAGGAGGAGAGGAGCAGGCGCCAGGGAGACCAGGAGGCGGGGGAGGAGAGGAGGCGCGAGCGGAGGGAGGAGGAGGACGCTCGGAGGGACGCCGCCATGGCCGATCGCTCCGCGGGAGTTCTCGCAAGGCGACGCGGCGATGGGGTAATGGCTGCCGAGCCGAAGAGCACAGAACGAACAGAAAAAAATAAAGATGAGCTGAAAACAGGAAAAAAAATAAAAAAAATATGACAGCTGTGGGATTTGAACCCACGCCCTTTCGGACCAGAGCCTAAATCTGGCGCCTTAGACCACTCGGCCAAACTGTCTTGATGTACGTACTGAGTTGGCTAATTTATTAAACCTAACGAGGAATTAGGATAGTCCTCCAACATCTATGAAGAAACTAAAAAGATGGACAACCGCACATCTTTTATTTCAATTCCATTTTCAGAGATGGACAACCGCACAGTCGATGTGTCTAGAAGTATCATTTCATCGACTAGCACGATAGTGGTAGAACTTGGCCCAAATAGCTGGGTGGGCCAGCTGATAGAAATAGCTATTGGCGGAGAGTTGCCTTAAAGAAAATCTCATAGTTGGGCGGGGCCTGGGCCCTTTGGCTTTGCTGTAGCACCACCATTGTAGCACGGGTCGGCCCAATGGAAGGAAGATGAAAAAGAAGAAGGAGAGGTGGAGGCGATGAATAACAATACCGATGAGTTGAAGAGGGCAAGAAACGAGTATACTGAGAAGAGGAGGCAATAAAAGTTAGAGATGGAGGAGAAGAAGAATGAAGAGAAGAAGGCGAGATAGGGGCTATGCAAGAGAGCAAACGGAATCAATTAGACATTGAGGAGAAGATGCTCTAAATTAAGGCGGAGGTGGAGTTGCGTAGGCTCCACATGAAGGCTGATTGGGCAAGAGATAGCCGCCTGAACACCCAGAATCAGTTCATCACGATGGATCCAATGGCTGGGGAATTTTGGGCGAGTCCATGGGATATCACCATACGTTTTAGGAACCTCGAACAAGGACAAAATACACACGCTGAAGGAGGAAAGAATGGCGCAGACATCAGCGGAGTGGACGGTGCACACAACGGCGACATGTGATTTGTGCATGTCACTGGTTAATGCCTTTGTTTGTGCAAATTGTCAAAAATTATATTCATGATTGCTTGATGTGCCAAACGTTTACTTTTGAAGGGAATCTAAGTGTTTGAATGAAAAAACAGTAAAACAAATTATGGAGATTGAGATATGGAGGCTTTGTGTTTCTGCGTCACCTCGACAGCCTCCATATTTGTATGGAACGCATTTCATATAGCGGATGGCGATCTCAGATACGGAGACTCTGCTAGAGTTGCTCTAAGATATGCATACTTTACAAATTCATTTATGGATTAAATCAAGCATCACAGAGTTGGAACATTTATTTTGATGAGGCGGCCAAAGGATTTCACTTCATCAAGAACAAAATAAAAAATGAACCTTGTGTTTATAACAAAATTTAGTGTGAGATCGGTCGTGTTTTCAATCATATTTTTTTGTGAAAAAGAGGATAACCCCCTGTATCGAGTGATGCACACAACCATATACTCCTTCCTATTTATAATTTAGTACTTCCTTCATTCCACAATGTAGTGCTTATAGATTTTAATGAAAATCAAACTTTGTCAACTTTGATCAAGTGTATAGAGAAAATTGTCTACATCTACAATATCAAACATGTACATTCTAAAAATATAACTCATGATGTATCCAATGATATGCATTTATAGTCTAGATATACCTACTTTTCTCTGTGGATATGGTCAAAATTTGTAATATTTAACTTTTGCAAAAATCTACACGCACTACATGAGAACAGAGGGAGTATCTGTAATCGTACATTTCACATGCAAATCATAGAGCTGAATGGTGGGTGCAACACTCAGATCTGCTACGGAATTCTTTGAGATCATTTGGTGATGCCTGCTGCACCTGTGGTGGCTGTGTCCATTGGCTCGATGTCGATGAGGAGGCCCTGAGCCGGGGACGGCAGCGGGTACCTGGAGAAGCTGCCGTCGCAGCCGTCGGCGAGCTTCCACTTGAACCCGGTGACGATGTAGTGCATGGCCACCAGCGCCTCCACCCTAGCGAACTCGTTTCCCGGGCACACGGTCGCGCCGCCGCCGAACGCCACGAAGCTGTAGGGCGGTACCGGGCTCTCGAACCTCGCCGGCTCGAACCTGCTGGGCTCCGGGAAGATGGCCGGATCCCACTGCGTCATGTTCATCGCCCCCAGCACCTGCCATCCCTTGGGGATGAGGTGGCCGTCGAACTCCACGTCCTCGACCGCCCTCTTGAGCAGGGAGAACACCGGAGGCACTAGGCGCAGGGTCTCCATCGCCGCCGACCATGTGTACTTCATCTTGCCGAGGTCGTCCCATGACAGAGCTTCCCCCGGAGCCTTGCTCCTCGCGACCTCTTGTTGCTCCGCCACGACTCTGCCGTAGGCGTCCCTGTTGCCGTCGAGGTGCCGGAGGAGGAAGGTGAGGAGGGTGGCGGTGGTGTCGTGCGCCGCTACCATCATGAACATGACGTTGTCGATGATCTCCTCGTCGGCTAGCCCCTCGGCGAGCATGTGGGTCATGAGGTCGTCAGACGGCGAGCTACGCCCGCTCTCCAGCTTGGCGCGCTTCTCGTCGATGACTGCCGCGACGGTCCGCCGGCCTCGCCGGCTCGCGGCGAGGCACTTGCCGAAGGAGGTGAAAGGCAGGTTCACCGGGATAGCCCAGATGCCCCTCACCAGCTGCTGGAACTCCGCCGAGAGCTCCCGCCTCACGGCGGCGTGCTTGGCTCTCCCGAGCCCGAAGATGACGGTGCACATGATGTCGAAGGTGAGCGACTTCATCGACGGCATCACCGCGACGGTTGTGCGGCCGTCCCAGTGGGCGCGGATGTGGTGCCGGACCTCGTCGTCCATGCTGGCGACGTAGCTCCTGACGCTGTCCAGCTTGAGGAACTGGACCATCATGGCCCGTACGCGGCGGTGATCGTCGCCGGCCAGCTCTCGGATGTTGCGCCTGCCGACCATGCTGTTGAAGGAGGTGGTGGTCTTGGCGGTGAGCGCGGCGCTGGCGAAGAGGAACTTGTTGGCGGCGGGGCCGACGAGCAAGGCCGTGGGGAGGCCGAAGAGGGAGAGCTTTGAGATGGTGCCGTACTCGGAGGCCCAGCGCCGGAGCCATGCCTCGGCGGTGTTGGCGCGGAGGGCGCGCAGCAGGCCGACCGTCTGGCCGACGACGGGAAGGCCCAAGGAGCCCGGAGGCAGCTGGCGGCGCCGGTCGTCCTGAGATGAGCTCTGCTTTCTCAGGTGTGGCAATACCAAGAAGACGAAAGCAACGATTACTGCCGCAAGAGCTGCCAAGACGGAAGCCTCCATTTCCATCTTCCTGATCCAAGCTCTCCAATGGTTGTTTTTTCGATCAGATATTCTGATGCACACTCAGTCCACTATGTATAGTAAATCTTTGATGAGATCAGCTCCATCCAAGCTTAATCTTTTCATTGGTCTCCTACTAGTAGTATTGGAGTACTTCATTTGTTAATTGCCGGTCGGAATTATTGGAGGGAATCATGCTCACGATGGATTCCACGCGAGTACAGACAAAATGTAGCAGATACAGAAGCAATAGAGAGCGAGGATTAATTAACAAGTTCATTTACACTTCCGAAGGCGCCGTTTTTTATGGAGAGGTTCATCACATCAGCTTCCACATCTATCACATTATTTGTCTGCGGGGTGAAAACCCTAACTGTGATGGACGGCAACGGAATGAGATCCTCTAACATTCCAAGGGAAGTCAGAGAGAGCTACAGCTCCCTGACATTGCTTCACTAGGCACGCATAAACAGTGATTCAAACACGCTCTTATGTACATTAATTCGCCACTTTAATCATCTGCAGCTTTTTGTCTACGGTGTCTGCTTTACTCCCTGACTTTCCTCCACTATTTTACGCAATGGCCCACTGTAGCTCTCTGCCTTTGCTCCTGCAAGTCAGAGGAGCCGGCTCCGGACGGCAATGGCGTCTTTATTGTTATTCCCTTCTTCAAGGGCCGCCTTGGGCGATAGTTAGCTGGTGGACACCGTAGGGCCATTGGCGGTGATCTTATTTTTTTAGAAAAGGAGGATGACCCCCGGCCTCTGTATTTGGGAGATGCATACGGCCATTTTATTGATTATTCTCGAGAACCTTACAAAGTATTTCCTCCGTCCAAAAATACTTGTCATCAAAATGGATAAAAGGAGATGTATCTAGACGTATTTTAGTTCTAGATACATTTTTTTTATCCATTTTGATGACAAGTATTTTCGGACGGAGAGAGTATTACAGCAATGAGCCTGAATCCACCATCTTGGCAACACATGCCGCTACTCCTATCCAAAATGATGAAGGGGTGCTAACTGGGCCACTACCCAAACCACTCACCTAAGCCTAACATCAAAAGCCGGAAACCGAAACATATTCGGAAGCCCCATGAGCCACATACCGGTGCAGGGGCACAATCCGTCGACGATTCGTGTGTCGTCGCCGCCATCTTCCACATGTCCGTCTTTAGATCATATTGAGGCTTCTACCTTGTCGGGCCACTCAGCCATCGACGTCACCATGATGCCAGACAGCAACCTCCTCCTGCGCGAGTCCATCTCCGCGCATCGGGCGGCAAGCCTCCACAGCGCCAACCCCACCGATCTTCGTCGCCATCAATGAGTGAGATGAAGTACCGCTCCACCACGGCATGTACGAGGTGAAGAAGGGCGAGGTCCCCATCGGAGACACGGCCGGGAGAGAAGCACCACAGCCCCGAGACACTTCCCGGAGCTGCGACGTAGTAGATCAAAGTGGTCGCCTCAGAACGCATAAGCTCGCCATGCACACCCAAAGATCCCCATGCCCAAGTCGGCGCCTTCAAGAAGGTGACGACGCTGTGGCGCCGCCGCCGCTTAGCCACCGGGCTAGGGTTTTCACCGGCGCAGGGAAGGGGGGCGGGGAGGTTTAGCCTCGCGCCGCCACCAAGGAGGAATGGCGCCGGGGCGCCATCGACGCCGTGACCGCCACCGCGACCAAGGGTTTCCCGCCAAGCACCCTTCCGCCACCTCCAAACTAGCCACAACATCGAGAGCGCGTGTACGCCGGAGATCCGAGCCGTCCGGAGGTCATGCATCACGAAGCGGACCAGATCGCCTCAATCGACAAGGGGCCCGGGCCTCGCGCGCCATGACTCTGCGCCACGGGACCTCGCTGCCAGCAGCCGAGGGGAACCGCCTACCTCACCGACGAGCACTCCCCGCCGCCGAAGGCGCGCCGTCCGCATCAGCGAGGCCGCCGCCTCAGATCTGGACCTCACCATCGAAAGGAGCGGTCGGATTGGGAAGTCTTGGATCGACCAAATCGCCCGCCGCCACCATCCGGGCGCGCGGCCGGCGGCCGTTCCTCGGTGGCGGCGAGTGGGGAGGAGGTGAGAAGGGTGTAAGGCCGTTGGATCTAGGTTCCCGTCCGCCGCCGGGGAGGGCGGCGAGGGGACGGGGGGACGGCTTGGCGGTGATCTGGATCAGGAGTTGGTGCGGTGTGGCATCTACAACGTCGACGACGGTGGGTCTCGGCAGCATAGCGCGGTGGGTCTCGGCGATGGATGTATTGATGGACGCGTGCAGGATTGTGGCATTGCCTGGCGTCGTGGTGGTGCCGACGACAATTGAGCCTGGCAAAGTCAATGTATGGGTCTCTCTTGAAGTTGGATACGGCAAAAGATGGCGACAACGAATTCTAGAGCGGGCTCATGCAGTGTGTGTGATGGTCTGTCAGATTGGGTGGTGATCTTGACTCGCTGTGGGGGCGCTTGATAAAGCTGCCGGATTAGATGATGTGTGTTCATGCATGAGCAGGACATATCATTAAGGTAGTAGGTGTAGTGACATAGATCATCAGGAATGTGGCTTGGATTTATTCATATATTTAGTTTGTCAGACTCTGTTGAATAATTAAATAAAGATGATTGCGTACATCGCTCGATGAGAAGTCGGGTTATCTTCTTTTTTAAGAAAATAATTACACTTGAAGCATAGGCCTGCTGTGCTGCACCGCGAACTTCTGTTAATAAAAGAGACATTGTAAAATTTGAGGATTCGTTTGCTACGAGCTTTATAATTTCAAGGTTTAAAACAGACTCGCCTATGGTAGAGCTAAAAATGTGGTAAATGCACTCAGTTGTTTGGAACTCGAATATTTGGGCAAGTGCGAGAATGACGTGCCATTTAGTATTTAAGGTTTTTTAAAACAAATATCACCAACGTTATTCATTGGAAACAACTAGTACATTGTTTGTGAGAAGACTTACAATATCCAGTAATGGCTCTTGAAACCAGTCAACATCGGCTGGAATCTAGCTAGACTAGCAAACTCATGAGCAACTTTATTAGCTACTCTATTACAATGCTCAAACCTAAAAATAGAAAAATCACAAAAAAAAATGATAACAGTCATCAAAAAACCGCCGCCACCGCCGCACCCGTTGATTGTCCTCTATTCTTCATGGTATCAATGACCACCAGATTATCAGAGTTGAACGTAAAATTAGCGGTTGGAAGAAAAAATTATTATTCGTTGAAGGGAAAAATATTTTCTTCAAGTCTATTGTTCAAGTCATTCCCACCTATGCATGTCTCTATTTAAAATTCCTAAAAAATGCAAATGAATTATTGATGCGATGCCGCATTGTTTATGGGGAGACGAGGATAACCAAAGGGTGATTTAAATAACACAAAGTTAAAACTGTTATTAGCTAGATGATGGGCCATCATTCACCTCCCGTAGAGATTCATGAATTAGCTTGTGAAAAAATAAAATGAAAACAGTAAAGGAGAAAACAAAAAGTAGCACTTTCGAGAGACTGAGCGGGCATATCTCCTATCACTGAACGTGCATCACCAGAATAACTGCAAGCACCAAGACTTGAACCCCTCCTAACCATCGAACCACAGATTGGTTCACGGGTAACTAGTATTAAAACTCTTTACATCAACAACACACACCCTTGATCCCTCAAAAGGAAAAAAGCAACACACACCCTTACAGGCGACGCCCACGTATCGGAGCTCCGTGTCTTAATAAATTTTAGAGGATACGCGGTCGCTAGTTGCTACACTGAACCACGAGACAAGAAGAGGCCCCGACCAACCAAAAAATTGTCTGGGCGGCACCAGCTTGTCCATTCATTTCTCATCCCCGCAGGTTAATCGGGAGCACTCGTTAACCGGCCCTGGTATTGCACTCTCTCAAGCCTGAATCTCCATCCTCCCTCCCTCCTCAGAAAGAAAAGAACATGGCAGCTGCGACCGCAAGGCAGCCGTTGGTCCACAGGATCACTTCCTCCTGCTCCTCAGGGACGCTTCCCAAGCACACTTCCAGCAGCCATGGCCGCTCTGCTTACAGCTCCAGGTGCTTCCAAGCCGGAGGCTGGAACAAGGCCGAGAAGCTCCCCAGTTTCAGGGCGAGGGTGACCGTGAAGCCGCCGCTCGCCGTGCCGGGGAAGGGCGGCATTGTGCCGGCTGACGACGACGGGGTCAGCCTCGGCACCGTGAAGCTGCCCGCCAACATCGACGTCGCTCGATTCGAGGGGCTGCTCTTTCAGGTCAGTAGTATAAGCATTCCTTGAGCCATGCTGAAGTATGATGTCTGCTCTTATCTCTCAGTCTCAGCTCAGGCCTTCAGGTCAACTGCTTGGTAGAGCTGATGTTTATTTTGCACCTGTTTGTTTGGCAGTGGGGGAACAGTCTCTGCCAAGGTGCGATGTTGCCACTGCCAGTGCCTATCAAGGTAAGGCCACCCGAGGGCCGACGATATGGTTTCAGTTGATATACTTCAGATTTCCTCAGCTGATACAATTTTTCATGTGCAAACAGGTGGACAAAGTGGAGGGTGGGATCAGGCTAGGGTTCATCGGGATCGACGACGGCGCGACCTCGCTGCTGGCCTACATCGACTGCCTGGTGTCTCCGGCGACCGACGGCTCCGGGTTTGTGTTCCGAGCGATCAGGAACGGTGCTATGAAGGACATGGAGCCGCCTGGGGAGCCCAGGATCATGAGGAGCCTCCTCATGGCGCTTCAGAAGTCCATTCAGATTGCGCAAGTTTGACAAGCCTGTTCAGACTGCAAGTTTGACACTGAAGAATGAACATGATGCAGCAGGATTGCTATTCTCTGTTGATACAACTTGTAAACCCTGTATTTCAAGGTCTCTTTTCATGTTCTCCTCCAAAATAAAGATATAAATTTCATTAGAGGAAGTAAAGCTAAACAACTCCACTGTCTCCTCTTTATTCATATTCATAATACTTCCTGAAGGGCTCCAATAGTTAGACTAATTGGTCGAAAATTTGAGTTACAGAGTACACACGCACACGGTAAAGAAAAAAGATGTCAATATAACAACTGGAGCATTGTCAACCGTCAACTTTTAAGTATACAAGAACCACTGTCAAATTGGGCTGGAAAATATCAGCCTAAAACTCAAAGGGCCAACCACTATCTCAAGCACAATGGGCAAACACGGTTTTGATTACGAACTGGAACACGCTTCTAGCTTTGGGAGGACGCTGCGCCATGCATCAGCGATATCTTTCGCTAGCTTTGCTTGCCCTTTGGCAAACTCATGGAACGCAAGTCCAATATCAGCTGTTTTCTGCTCCTGGAATCGTGCAAGCTCGTCGTTCATTACACTAACTATGTGCTCGTACCTCTTCGTTGCCTCCTCACTGGCTGCTTTCAACTGCGTTTATTCACAACAAAACACCGGTCAAACAAATTATTCATTAACAATTTCTGCTCGATCGGCATATAGTTCCTTCAAATTAATACTTACCTCACTGAACTCAGTCTCCGACTCGGAAAACTTCTCAGGATTCATGAACTTCATTTTTTCACTGCAGTACGAATAGAATGAGAAATTTTCCAGGTAATAGTACAGAATAAACTTCTCAGGGTTCATGAACTTTATTTTTCACTGCAGTAGGAATAGGATCCACACTACAAGGACCTTACACCCTGTGTTGTGCTAAGATATTAGAGATTTTATTATTTAACTGTGGAATTTTTAAACTGGTAGGCCCAGTTTTGATTAGTTATTATATCCTGAAAGGTGAAAGAACTCCCTTAGGACATTTTCCCTAAATTATTACACCATGTCACTGAGCACGAAATATGGAACTTGCAATATGCGATACATACAGGTTAAGCTCTTTATACTTCCTCTCCTGGTCCAAGTCAAAGTGCTGCCTGAAAGCATTGGCTCGATCAAGCATAGTGGCCTGCCATGACCATGAGAAAATTAGTCATGACCTCAATTTGCTTTGACATTTCTTCAACATTATAAGAAATTCCCTATTTGCAGTTAATAGATGGAAGAGAAAGAAACTCACCTTTATTGACTGCACAGCACGCACATAATCTTTCAAAGGTTCTTCAAAGTTAAAGAGAAGGTTGTCTGCCTGTAGTAACATCATATCGACAGCATTAGGTAACAGAAGTACTAACTACTAAATGAATGGTTATATGGTATTTATAATGAAGTTGTACTATCCTAACAGGTTATTGATTACCTCTCTTTGCAGCTTTATTGACAACATTTCTGATTTCGAGCCAACTTCAGAAAACACCTTCTCCAACGAATCCCCTTCGCAGGCGCCTAAAAGCTTAATCGCTTTCCCAAAGTCCGCCAAAGATTGCCCAAGTTCTAATGAAAGAAAATCAGAATGGTGTAATTGGTCTTGCAATCCAGTTAAACACTACATAACCAAGAGCAAGTTGAGATATTGTTAATGCACCCATGCACCAGGTCATCTATTTCTATCTTTTTGGAAGACCAAAATTTTAACAAATATAACATTTTACTGCTATTTTACATCGGGACTGAACTCAAGAAAGTTTTTTTAGGATCAAGAGATTTACCTCTGTGCCTTTTTACAAGGCGAAATGCTTGTTTCTGGGCCTCTGCTAGATGATTTTCTAGCTCAAATATGTAATGTTTAAGCTTCTCATATTCAGGAGTAGATTCTTCCACTGGCTTTTCTTTTCCCAGAACAACATCACTGACTTTTGACTGTACATCCTACAGAAATGATTACCAACTATTAAGCAGTAACTGCAAATTCAATATTAAGAAAAAGGAGGGGCGGGGGGGGAGGGGGGGTATCACGTAATATCAAGGACGCCTTACTGAGCAATGAAGGAACCATACCTTAAACATCTGTATGAAATCCCCCGGCTTCTTAAATATACCAGTTTCATAAGACCTTGCTCTATCCATTTTCTGTTTCATGCACATGAAAAACAAAGCGATAACATGAGCTGAAAGAATGCCATCAGCAACTGGAGTTTCTAGTGGACTCTTATCAATATGCAGTGAAAGTACTCTTATTTTATTTTGTTCCTTGAAAATTTCAGTGTCATAGCAATAATGATCAAATCACTGGAGGACAAAATATATGCCAGTCAGACCAAGAGTTGCTTGATTATTAACAGGTACCTAAGTGAACAATATGATAAGACTACAATAATACATGTAACTTATAATTCGTATGTCAAAAGTATCTGTAACATAGCTGTGAAGAATCAAAAAAACTTGGCTAACATTAAATAACTATATAGATTAAAAGTTATCAAGTAATTGTAGAACTCTGCTTATGCAAATACTTCACCTCTTCATCTGCCTGCAAAAATGTCCTCAAATCTTCGCTTTGCTTAAGTTCAGGGTGTGAAGCTAGTCTGTTGATGAATAGGTCCAGAGCTTGGCGCCTCAATTCAATGAATTCTTTGCTAAACCGGAATTTCTCTAAGAATAGAGCAAAGAAACAACAGCTGTAAGTAATAGAAAATATTGGCACTACAGTGGTCGATACATTTATGTTACTCTACAGGGAATATATGGGATAGATTGTTGATAAAATTACAATTTGTCATATTACCAACAGCATTCTTCTCTGGAAGAGGAGGTATAAAAATGCCTTTGTACTTCTCAGCTAGCCGATCGTGCAGCCACTCAAAATCACTATAACGCCGGATAACAATTTTCTCTGCCCCCTCGAATTCAGGTAGGTTAGTCTACAGAGGTAAATATTCGCAAGTTAGTAAATCAATAGCAGCACAGTCCGCATATAGCCAAAAAGGAATAAATATATATATCTTCTCAAAGAAGTAAATGCGATACAGCTCCTAGATAGAATGCAAGCACAAGACAAATATGGAGAATGAAAAGTAACAGGAGTGCTGGAGGTCAATTCAATAGGCTAAACAAATGGGTGTGAATTAACGATAGAACGGTACGCACAAAGTGTCGTCAATTGGTGGTTTACACAATTGTCATGTCATTCCGTAATCATCTTCCTTAACATACGAACCAGTAGGATCTAGAGTCTCATGGTTCCAGTCTCTACAACCTTGCTGTGTTGCTTGGATGAATTAGAGAACTCATCCGTATTTAGGATATGTTAAGTATACAGACAGATTTAGTCGTGAATTTGTGTGAGCAATGCACCAGAGGGTGCTTCCTCGTAGAATCATTTAATTATGGAACTGAAGTCTTTCCTTTTTAAGTAAAGAAGTTTTTTGTTGTGTTTTTTTTCAAACCATGCAGGACAGCTGCATATGAATATATTAAGAAACGCTAGAAGTGCAGAACATAGGTTGAAGGGTTACAACTACAAAGTTAAACCGACCACAAAAACAACTACAAAAAACCCAAAGGTGATCTAAGGCAGGAGGGTGACCAATCCCTTCATCAGAAAAACTGATGGAGGCCGTGACTTTGTTATTGAAGATTCTTTGTGTTCGTTCCAATATAATTGACCCAACCAAGATGATAGAAAAACTATTAAAACCTTTGCTGAAATCGCGGGGTGTCCTTTGAAACACAAACTATTTTTTGCGATCCAACGGACACCTTCTTCGCATTTTCTTGATGTTTCATAGCTGGTCTCTACTGCGCCTTCATGACAGTTTTTAGAAGTACTCAGTGTCCTGCAGTTTTCTCTCACCCGGCTCGTACTTAGCTCTACTAATTCCAGGATATCTTTTAAGAGCTTTCTAGTACCTATTCAAAGGCCATAAGAGTGTGCACACCACTGAGTTCATTAATTACTCGACTGTTACTAATTTCCAATGTCGGATCTAAATTAAGAAACCAGAGTCCATAAATTGAGCTCCGCTGTTCCAGCCTGACTGACACCTAATAGCAGGCGAAATTTGCTCTAGGAATTGGCATCACCCGATGGACATAAGCAAACAATCAAGTCGTACAGAACCACACTAAAAACTACTGAATCTGGACTAAATCGAAGTAACCGGCAGGTCTGGGACTTGGAACAGAGAACGAGTCAGATGACCTTGGTGATGACGCGGTAGGAGATGTAGGACTGGACGCCGGTGCCCATCTTGACGGGATCCGTGACGCAGATCGACAGGAACGGCGCCCCGGCCGCCGCCCCGGGCGACCGCGGGCTCTGCGACTGGCTCCTCTCCTGCGAGAGCGCGCATGGGTAGATAGATTCAGTGCCACACAAAAAATTTACCGCCCGAGCGCGCCGGTGGGCGGCGGTGGGGCCGGAGAGGGGCGGCGGAGGGGGCAGGGCGGAGGAATTACCGCGGAGATCATGGCGAGCTTCCCCTGCGAGGCCTCGTCTCCTCGTTGCGGCACGGCGAAGCTACGGGAACGAGGAGAGGGGGCGACTTGGGAAGAAAACGAAGAGGATTCTCTTTTTCTTATTTTTTTTCTTGTGAGCGATTTTGTTGGTTACGAGATTACTGCTGGGACGTCAATGGACCTGGGCCCTATGCAAATCCGTTTTAGCCCAGCTCCGCGGCTAATCGGCCTGCCACAACTCAGCTTAGTTTTTTCCTAATAGTCAATATATCGAATCAATATTCTTTGCGCCTCCAAGAAAAAATGTTTTTATCCCAAAAAAGGTGTTTAATTGTGTTTCTAATAGTTCAGACTTGGTTCCTGTTTCGACGGTGTGTTAGACGTGGCGGCAATCTCTTCACTAAATAAGTACTTCCGACCTTGTTCCTGTTCTGACGGTGTGTTGTTTACCATCGACGGGGAGTGAGTAGAGGTGGGTCTTCGCCGACTAAACCTTTGATTTAACTATATGAGGAGTTTGTTCCTTTGCACAACATAGACTGCTTCCTTTCTCAACGGCAGTGGGCGGTGCTTTTCTTCATCGTTGAGAAGCTCCTCGGACCCTAGGACCTTGATGTCATGGGCAAGGTGTGCTCATATTGCCCAAACAGCCCGAGGGTCGAAGTAGTTTCAAAAAAACCGAAGGAGAATTCACTTGGTGGAGTCCTCGTGGCAGCATTGATGACTCATTGCTACAACGAAGTACTTTGCCATGTGAGTGGTTCTTGTAGAGAACATCTCATTGGAAGTTACAAGTTACTATTTTATTATCTTGCAGGGGCTTGTAGTTGTTCTTTTTTATATGAATACAACATTCTGCTATTAGAAAAAAAGGTTCTTTGCAACTGAATAGAGAAATTCTCTGATAATTTGAGATTGCTAACCACATCTGTTTTGAAGTATATTATAATCGAATTTGCCATGGTCTTTGTTGTCAATCCAAAATTTAATTAAATCAAACTAATACAATGTTAGAATCAGTCTCTTTCCCTTTTTTTTTGGTTCTCTTACATCTCCCAATGTCATTTTTTCTTGATGTGTAATAGTTTTTCTAAAAAAGCATGAAATGTTCTTTGTTACTTGTCTCCATGAGTTATTGTCCTATCAAAAGATTGTCCATCTCATAGGTTGTTTACTCTCTCTCTCTCTCTCTCTCTCTCTCACACACACAATTTTAGCTACCTTTTTCTAAGGAGCATAAATCAAATAAACTCTTCTTTTTTAGGGAGCACAAATCAAATAAACTCTATACTGAACTGAGCCTAGGTCAGATGGTTAGTTTCTTTGTGGTGGAACTAGCCTATCAGAGTTCAAGTCCTAGACTTGACACTGGTGCTCATATTTTATGAAACTATTTTAGGCTTTTTGGCAATGTTCTTCAGTTGGAGGAGACGTTTTCATTGACTACGGAGGCGCCTATGGTGACTTCGTCAATCAAGACATGATATTGGCTCAGCATTTTGGAGGTGTGTGTGCGCGTTCATATAAGTGAGTGTTTGTGTTTGTACGAGGCTATGAGCACATGCGTTTGTATTGTGTTAAAAATAAAAGTTAAACTGTAAAGCGGGAAGACACATTCAAGCATATCTATTTACTACCTACTTGTGTGTTCATTTTATTTTTCTAATTCCAATCCCCATGTTTAACTTATAAAAGGTACGCTCACTATTGCACCTTGAATCAAATCCTCCGGAGTCTGTGATCAACATCCAAAGTTCGAAATCGTACTCGCCTCAAGTTCGTTTTACGACATATGCAAGTTTTATATTTTATAATTGAAAATTTCAGGACTACTTGATTCGCCGCATTCTCAAAACACAGGAATAGTAAAACAAAATAGACAGTTGAAGTGACATCGCCTAGTGCATAAGTGTGTCTAAGCGTCTTCTAAGCATTGTCTTTTTACAACATAGGGTACTACTATAGCGACTCGACCTCAGATGGTCAAGTCTCTGTGTTTCAGTGTCATCCCTGGATCAGTAATGCTGACACACACAGTACTCGAAGGATTTATAACAGAGTAGCAATCACACACTTATTACATCGAATGTCTCAGAAGAGAACTTATTACAATAATATGGCTTAAGGCCATCTAATGCGATAACAACGGAAGGCTTGGAAAATAAAGTGAGTCCATCAACTCCAACGGCATAGCTGAGCTGCACGACAACGACCTAACGAACCTTACTCCTCGTCCGAAAAGTCTGCAACATAATACGTTGCAGCCCGAAAACGGGTCAGCACATGGAATATGCTGGCAATATAACACAATAGAGCAGAAACAGAATAATGCTATCACTACATGCATATTTGGCTGGTGGAAAGCTCTATGGTTATAGTTTTGCGAAAAGCCAATTTTTCCATACAACAAAGGAATATATTTTATTCAACTATCATGGTGGTTGAAACATTGAGAAGGTATAACCCCAACTCAATCCCAATTAAAGTAGTTAACAACCCAACAATATTAATTAAGAGTGATGAGATACATGTGATAACTCAAGTACTAGATACTCAAAATTCTCCATAACCAGGGACACGGCTAACCATGATTAGATTATACACTCTGCAGAGGTTTGCGCACTTTTCCCCACAAGACTCGATCGCCTCCGTTGATTTCTCGCACTACATGGTGTTTGAGAAACGGATGACCGAGACACAGTCTTTCAGAAACATTAACTCTCTACTCCGGGTAGACCATACCAAACCTACAAAACCCGCTACCTGCTGATCTACCTCTTCAAGAGCTTCACATAACTTACTCAACTATGCTAGAGCCCATAATAGTTTGTGGCTGCACACGGAAGTTTCTAGCATGAATAATCTCAGTTCCCTTTGAGCCTGGGTGGCGGTCCATAGGAAGATCACACGGGTACCCCGGGATTTCAAAAAAAAAAAAAAACAGACAACACTGGGTTCCCCAGGTGCCTCAATCCACCCAGATGTGTATTAAAGTTGCCACCTTAAATTAAACCATAATTAACAATCTCACATCTGTCATGGATTCACTCAAACCCAACCACGTCTAAGAGCATAGCATAGCAATATAAGCAACGTGTAGAGGTAACTCCCAAGGGTTTGATAGTAACAGGGTAATAGGTTCTACCTCAACTACTACTTCCCAACCCGCAAGTCAATGACATCCTAACCATGCAATGTTTGAGTTGCTTAGGATTTCGAGGATTGCGGAACGAAGATGCAATAAAATATGATATGCATGAATGACATATGTATAACATTTCAAATTAAAAATTTAGGATGTTACAAACACAAAGAATGTAGCAAAAAAATTTAAAAAAAAGAGAATGTAACCAAAAAACTCTGAATCCCTGCCGTCAAAGTACTGCACGGATCTGAAAACCCCAGCAGCATAACCTTGGTGGCTCCGTTCTTCCCCAAAGGGCAGCAGAGTCCAACAAACCCGCGGACCCACCGAAGTACGCGCCGGCACGCATCCCTCCCCTACTGCGCTGCCGGATCGCCGCCTCCCCACCGGTGACGTGCGCCGTCAATCGCGAATCCGGCGCCAGACGTTACACCGCCCGCCCGCCCGCACAGCCTCGCCTCGCGCTCGCCATGGATCGCGCGCGCCACAAGAGCTCGCCCAGCTCCGAGCGCTTCCTCGGCGCATTCCTCCCCCGCGCGGCCGCCGGCGACCAGCCCGCCTCGGCGGCCTTCGAGCTCGACGAGGACGACCTCTTCGGCTCGGGGGTCGGATCTCCCGAGCGGCCGCAGCCGCCGCCGCCGCGCCGGCCCCTGCTCATGTCCTCCGTCCGCGCCGCAAACCCTAGCCCCCGCCTCCGCCGCCCGCCGGGGGGCATACTCGAGGCCCTCCCCGAGCGCCTCGGGCCTCTCTCGCCGCCCCCGTCTGCTTCGTCCGCCTCGACGTCCCCCGCGTCTCCGGCGATGGCCCTTCCGCGCATGATCCCCGCCATCCCCCGCCCGGCGCCGGCGCCGGCGATGCAAATGCCGCAGTCTGCGCCGGTGAATGTGCCGATAGCGCGGATGCGGCGACCGCCGTTCGAGGCGTTCGCGAGTGAACCGGATGAGGAGGAGGACGACGAGGAGATGCTGCCGCCGCACGAGATGGTGGCGCGCTCGCGGGCCCGGGAGTCGCCCATGACGACCTTCTCAGTGCTGGAGGGCGCTGGACGCACGCTCAAGGGGAGGGACCTCCGCCAGGTACGCAATGCCGTGTGGCGGAAGACCGGCCTGCTCGATTGATCCATTGCGTTTGCAATTGGCAGCTGCCTTCTACCACATTGATTGAGTTTGTGTGTTTGAATTATTTTGTACATTACGCGTGATCAGGTGTTAATTTTAGCTACACCTGTAAAATGTGTGTTGTATCTCTCACCAGTGCGGCATTACTCTTATTTATGAACTCTCTATTTGAGCTGTCAGGAGACATTGAACTATTTGGTATGGATTAAGATAATTGTGTTCTTATGTATCTTTCTGTGTTATAATTTACCCCAAGAGATATGGTTTACCGATCCTTTCTATTGTTACATTCCGAAAGTACGCACTTTTAACATTGAAAGATGTAAACTTGGGCATATTTTGAGATATTGTGATGTAGATTACTTTGGACTGCACTTATGGAGCTGGATTCTTTACTTGAGCTTGTTAGCTACTGCAGCTTTGTTTGGTGAAGAAGGTAGTTTTGCAGTTCTTTTTGCCGATCTGATTCTGCAAACGAGCCATCATTCATCGTATTTGAGGTTGCACGTAGGATGTGGAAATGGATCATTGGTGCAAAATTGTTCAGGTGTTATAAATTTGACTTCAATTGATGGTGCTGTTCAGTATTTAGGGTTTGAGTTAAATATGCTCTGCGTGCTGCTTAGCTGAAGGTGTGTGCTCGAATTTTCATTGTGATTTTTACCTGGATATTAAAATTATTTTAGTTTTAGTCTAAACCCAGGTTTAAATATTGTTCATAGTATCGTCGAACACTATCTTTTATGTATGCCAGATCGTCAGGTCTATGGAGCTGTGATTCTGGAATTCCAAAAGAAATCGATGGCTTAGCTGTCGAAATAGTTCAAGCAGACAGAAAATATAGCTTACTGGAACTCCATGATCCCCCCACATGTTTTTATTATCAAGGAACGCTTGTTACCTTTCCCAGCTGTATGAACTAGAGATTGGTCGCCAGCATATCTGAAATCTTGTCCTGGTAGAGAACTGGCAATGATGTGTTGAGGATCTTCTTCGTACTACTATCCAGGAGTTGTCTGTCTATTCCGCATCAGGAATATACAGTCCAACCAATAGAGCAACGGGCAAATCTTTGTTCCCTTTCATCTCATGGATGCTCTGTCTGCATATTCTGTATTGGGCCGGTCATAAAGGTTCATACTTATTCCATATTCAACATCCCAATCCCATTACTAGCACTTCGTCGACAGTTAGAAGAAAGAGGAAATGTGGTGGAGCTTGGTACAATGCTACTAGCACTTTTAGCATTGGAATGGATTTCGCTGTGAATACAAGTCTGATCCACTAAAATCTCACTTTGTCTGTCTGACCGTATTGCACTTGTGAAGCTTTTATTCAGTTGTGGAGTCCCTGTGCCCATGCGACGAGGATGCTAGCGAAGCTTTTTTCCCAAGGATATATCCGTCTACTGATGCCAGTAGGTGCAAGGAGTTAACTAAATCTCACCGTGAATGTATCATCACTAGATGGCAGGTTTCTCTGACCCCGTCGGTCGAAACAGAATTGAGGAAAAGCGGGAAAAGAAGAGAGCCGTTGGCATGCTCTTGCGCCCGCGCCCCTGTGAGCCAGCGACGGCGGCCATTCCGGCCCCGTCCCCCACCGCCTCCGCTCCCAACCCCGTTGCCCACCGCCTCCGCTCCCAATGCCCCCACTCCCGCTGCCTCTCTTGCTGCGGCGGCCTCGCCCTCCGCAAGGCAGGGCCGACCATTCGGGGTAGGTTGGGTAGCACCCCCCCCCCCCCCCCCCCTCCCATGCCCACGACGGCGGCACCGGCGACCCAGCTGCCCTGTCCTCCGGCGTGCAGGTCCTCCCTGCGTCAGCCTCGACTCTGGTGGTGACCCGTATCCCTCTGCCTCCCACGCCCGCTGCAGATCGAGATGGTCTAGATCTGGCCGCTCCGCCACCGTCGCCCCCCTCCCCCCTGCCTACTCCTCGGATGGGCGTCAAGCTCGGGGATCCTTCCCTCGGGATTCAGCGTGTTCCCGGCCAGATGGTCCAGGAACCCGGATCTCCGCCACCGCCCTCGCTCCCTCGCCCCTGCGATCTGTCGTGGCTTCAACTGGATGGAGATGGTGATGTGGACTGGAGGTGCAGGTGTTGCCTGCAGCGACCACTCTGGGCTCAGTGCGTCCTGATTGATGGAGCTCCATCGACGAGGAAGACGATGGCCAGGTTCTGGCCCCACATACGCCACCGACTACTTCCATGTCTTCGGCGAGGTGTTGCATCTTCCAGCACCCCGACCTTTAGACGTTGGCAATGCGGCTCAACCGTCGAAGCCTCCAAGCCCGCTCTGGGTTTCGGAACCGGCTCCTCTACCGTGCATGCTGGCACGGCAGGGTGCCGTGCCTTCTTACGCTGCACCTTACACATTGATATGGGCCAGAAAGGCCAGACTCCTTGGTGAAAGTTTATCTAACCAGCCCAACTGTTCACCGGATGCATCACGTTCAACTAAAAAAAATCGGATGGATCACACGCCTGCACATGTCACCTAATTAACTATTTCCCAAACCCAAAAAGAAACTATTTTTCCCATAGAAAAACTAACTTACTATTTCTACTTTTATTTTTTTAGATAACATTTCGATCTATTCATATTCAATCATGACAATACAATAAACACCATAAATAATAAAAAAATACATCTAGATGCGTAGACCACCTAGCGACGACTACAAGCAATGAAGCGAGCCGAAGGCACCCCATCGTCATCGCCCCTCCCTCGCCGGAAGTTCAGAAGTCATCGTGCTAAGATCCCATAGGACCGACGCGGCAGAATAACAACCGCCGCCGAGAAAGAGCAGCGTAGATTGGAAGAATCCAACCTGGAGACACACGAACGTAGATGAATTACAGCCAGATCCGAGCAAATCCACCAAAGATAGATCCGCCGGAGACACATCACTGGGACGGGGGCTAGGCGGGGAGGACTTTATTCAATATTCAGGGAACCGCTGTCATCTCGTCTTCCTGAGCAGGACATAAGTCCTAACAAAACTCGAAGAAACATCTAAAAATGGAGCCCTCCCACTATCATTGTCTCAATAAACTAATTACCTATTATGAATATACATGAGCAACATTCTAAAATGAAAATGAACTCATATTTGAAAAATGGTTTTGTTTAATCTCAACCATATTTTACGGAGAGCAATTTTTTGTTAAAATATATTTGTATTTTGCTTCGAGCGGGCAACAATACCATTTCCTACATTTACATATTTTGAAAAGTTAGCAAATATATTCATGTATTCTTTTTGCGGGAAAAACTTCCAATCTATTCATCTTCAATCATGGTAGTACAACGAACACTAGAAATAAGAAAAATTACATCCAGATCCGTAGACCACCTAGCGATGACTATAAGCACTGTAGCGAGCCGAAGGCGCGCCGCTGTCATCGCCCCTCCCTCGCAGGAGCCGGGCAAACGTTGTTGTAGTAGGCAGTCGGGAAGTCGTCGTGCTAAGGCCCCGTAGAACCAACGCACCAGAACAGCAACCACCGTGGATGAAGAGTGTAGATCACAAGGATCCAACCTGAAAACACATGAACGAAGACGTACGACGAACAGATCCGAGATGCAAGACGCATCACCGGAACAAGGGCTAGGCGGGGAGACCTTTATTCCATTTTCAGGGAGTCGCCACCGTCTCGCCTTCCTGAGCAGGACACAAACCCTAATAAAGCACGAAAAAAGATCTATAAACGGAGCCCTCCCACCGGCAAGGGCCGAGATCCACTCCGCCTCCATGGCCATAGGGCCACCGGAGACGGGATGGAAACTGAAAGGTCGTGTTTGATCGAGCGATCAAGGAGAGAAGAAGAAGAAACTGAAAAGAAAACACAATAGCCCTTGGCTACGCTTGGTAGAAAATCTCTCGGGGATCCCGAAAGGGTGCTCTAGGTGTGTCGCTCTGCTTGGCGCCATAGCTCGACGGTTCTTGTGATGCTCGCTAGTGTTTCAGTATGATTTGCTATCTTATGCACGAAAGTGCATTCGTTCTTGCTGCCAAATGTTTCCAAAGAGCGAATGATCATTGTCTTGATGCCCTTCTTATGTTCATGTGCGGCTTCACGATCATCTCGCAATGATCTCCACGGCCTTGTTCTTGTGCTGCCAAACCGTGGGTGCAAGGAGGTGCATCCGCGTCGTTGAGCAGTATTTTCCCAGATTGCTAATGAGAAGGACACCGCCAAAACAAATGGTGCGAGTTTTCCAAGTTTCGAGGCAGAATTGATGAAATACTCATTTGGCCATCCTCTTCTCTGTAGCTGGTCGTTACACCAAAGCCTGTTTTTGAGGAGTAGCAGGACCATAAACTTGAGCCGTCGGGAGGCAATTCATGTATTAGAAACTATAAATCCAGAAAAGACAAAAGTTGAGAAACAACATGCGATAACAACGATGACTTATATACTTAATCAAATTTAAATTGACCGAAATTTTGACAAATAAAAAACGCCATGAGAACATGCAGCCATGGGCTAATGCTGTTAATTTTTTATAGAAGACTAATATTGTTAATCAGTAAAAAAATGAGAACCATGTTGTTAATCAGCGGGCATCAGGTGAGCTGCTGGGCTGCTGATATGGGCCTTTAGTAGTTTCCTGGGCTAGACCATTGCTTTGCTGGGGTCGTAAGAAGGCACGGCACCCTGCCGTGCCAAGCGGGCACGGTAGAGGAGCCGGTTCCCTGGGTTTCTACCTTGAGTGACGATGAGGATGGCCCTCATCCTTGCGCAAATCATGTCACTGGTGATGAGATATCACATCGAAGAATGATGGCTACTATTGATGCCCCCCTTTCCACTGCAGATCAGTTGGCTCTGTGCTCTCAGGTTCCATCAACAGAGGCCGTGGCCACGCCGCCGAAGAGGAATCCTTGGGTTCTCGTTGGCCGAAGGCGTCGTCCCCACTGCCAAGACACTTGCAACTAGGCTTTCGGATCCTCTGCTTTATACTCCCTCCGTTCCAAGTTACTCGTCGTGGAGTAATTTGGAACGGAGGGAGTATGATGCAAGGCTTGCAAAAGTTGCTGCTTTTTGAAGGAGAGCACGCTGACCACCAGGCTTCCTTTTGTCGTGACCCAGTAAGATGCCTCTCCTGCCTCCGTTCGGGACACCATGAGCGGGACTGTCATCTTCGCAATCCCACCAGCAGAGCTCCTGGTCACTGTGTCTGTGTGCCAGCCCCTCCGGCTCCGTCATGCCCGGATGACCCACAAGTATAGGGGATTAACCGTAGTCCTTTCGATAAGTAAGAGTGTCGAACCCAACGAGGAGCAGAAGGAAATCACAAGTAGTTTTCAGCAAGGTAATTTCCGCAAGCACTGTAATTGTTGGTAACAGATAGTTTGACAACAAGATAATTTGTAATGGACAAATAACGGTATCGGTAAATAAAGTGCAGCAAGGTAGCTCAATCCTTTTTTAGCAAAGGAAAGGCCAAACGGTCCCTTATAATAAGGAAAGTGTTTTTTTACACGAGAATTTCATCTAATCACTTCATTATGTTGGTTTGATTTGCGTTCGCTACTTTGATAATTTGATGTGTGGGTCGACCGGCGCTTGGGTGTTGTTCTTACTTGAATAAACCTCCCACTTATGATTAACCCCCTCGCAAGCATCCGCAACTATGAGAAATGTATTAAGATAAAATCTAACCATAACATTAAACATATGGATCCAAATCGGTCCCTTACGAAGTAGCGCATAAACTAGGGTTTAAGCTTCAATCACTCTAGCAACCCATCATCTAATAACTACTCCACAATGCATTCCCTTAGGCCCAAAGATGGTGAAATGCCATGTAGTCGACATTCACATGACACCACTAAGGGAATCACAACATACATATCACCAAAATATCGAGCACATATCAAATTCACATGATTACTTGCAACGTGATTTCTCCCGCGGCCTCAAGAACAAAAGTAACTAATCACAAATGATATTCATGCTCAAGATCAGAGGGGTATTAAATAGCATAATGGATCTGAACATATAATCTTCCACCAAATAAACCACATAGTAATCACCTACAAGATTGTAGGACCTTGAAGTATGTCTAGAGGGGGGGGGAGGATGATTAGACTACTTGACCAATTAAAAGCTTAACCTTTTCCCAATTTTAGACTTTGGCAGATTTTAGCTATCTTTGAGCAAGTCAAGCAATCTACACACAATTCAAGCAAGCATGCAAAGAGTATATAGGTAGAGGAAATTAAAGCATGCAATTTGCAAGAATGTAAAGGGAAGGGTTTAGAGAATTCAAACGCAATTGGAGACACGGATGTTTTTGTCGTGGTTCCGATAGGTGGTGCTATCGTACATCCACGTTGATGGAGACTTCAACCCACGAAGGGTAACGGTTGCGCGAGTCCACGGTGGGCTCCACCCACGAAGGGTCCACAAAGAAGCAACCTTGTCTATCCCACCATGGCCGTCGCCCACGAAGGACTTGCCTCACTAGCAGTAGATCTTCACGAAGTAGGCGATCTCCTTGCCCTTACAAACTCCTTGGTTCAACTCCACAATCTTGTTGGAGGCTCCCAAGTGACACCTAGCCAATCTAGGAGACACCACTCTCCAAGAAGTAACAAATGGTGTGTTGACGATGAACTCCTTGCTCTTGTGCTTCAAATGATAGTCTCCCCAACACTCAACTCTCTCTCACAGGATATGGATTTGGTGGAAAGAAGATTTGAGTGGAAAGCAACTTGGGGAAGGCTAGAGATCAAGATTCTTGTGGTTGGAATGGAATATCTTGGCCTCAACACATGAGTAGGTGGTTCTCTCTCAGAACTGGTAAGTTGGAAGTGTAGGTTTGTTCTGATGGCTCTCTCCACGAATGAAGAGGAGGTGGAGGGGTATATATAGCCTCCACACAAAATCTAACCCTTACACACAATTTACCAAACTCGGTGGGACCGAATCACCAAACTCGGTCGGACCGATTTAGTAAACCTAGTGACCGTTAGGGTTTTCGGTGGGACCGATATGCAACTCGGTAGGACCGATATGATTAGGGTTAGGGCATAACGTAATCTCGGTGAGACCGATTACACAAACTCGGTGAGACCGATTTTGGTAATTAGCTAACCAGAGAGTTGGTCAGGTAAACTCGATGGGACCGATTCGCTCTTTCGGTGAGACCGAAAAGTTACGAAAGGGAAACGGAGAGTTTACATTGCAATCTTGGTGGGACCGATCGCTCACTTCGGTTAGACCGAAATGTTACGAAGGGAAACAGAGAGATTACAATCCCATCTCGGTGAGACCGAGATCCCTATCGGTGAGACCGATTTGCCTAGGGTTTGTGGCAGTGGCTATGACATTTGAACTCGGTGGCGCCGGATAGAAAGAATCGCTAGGGCCGAGTTTGACTTTAGGTTTAGGTCATATGTGGATGTGAGAAAGTAGTGGAGGGTTTTGGAGCATACCACTAAGCACATGAAGCAAGAGGCTCATTAAGCAACACCTCATCCCTCCTTGATAGTATTGGCTTTTCCTATAGACTCAATGTGATCTTGGATCACTAAAATGTAAAATGTAGAGTCTTGAGCTTTTGAGCTTGAGCCAATCCTTTGTCCTTAATATTTTGAGGGATCCACTTTCATCATCCATGCCATGCCATTCATTGAGCTTTCCTGAAATATTTGTCTTGGAATAGCATTAGCTCAATGAGCTATATGTTGTTATGAATTACCAAAACCACCTAGGGATAGTTGCACTTTCAATCTCCCCCTTTTTGGTAATTGATGACAACATATAGATCAAAACTTCGACAAATGATAATAAGATTGAAAAACATCGTCGCTTTGAGAAGTATGTGATAAGCAAGAGCTCCCCCTAAATTTGTGCATATTTTAAGATTTTCTTTGGAGTGCAAATGCACAAGGAATTAGGCTCATGGGTTACTCTTCCATGTCACATACATCTTGGTGGAGCGCTCAAAATAATAAAGATTGAATACATGCACTCATCACCAAGCAAAGTGAATGATCATATAAGGATAAGTAAGATAATAACATATAACAAGCATAAGTGTAGCTTATGATCAAACACATGATCATCAATGTCTCACAGGTAATTGCATAGTATCTCAAGCGATCAAAAGCAAACAAAGTTCAACCAAGAAGACAAGAGAGAACAAAAGCAGCAAATCTCTCTCTCGAAGCCTATGATCTATACATTTTCTCCCCTTTGGCAACAAGTTACCAAAAGTTCCTAGAAAATGCATAGGACTATATCGTCTCTCAGGCTTGGTCTTCTGCTGGTGGCGTAGAGATGGCTCCTTGGATGAAGACTTCAGTAGATGTGGAAGGAGCTGAAGGAGTTGGTGCTGGAGCTGGTTGCGCTGGAGCTGATGAAGTAACTCTGGTGACTGGCTCTGCAGCTGATCTCTGAGCTCGAGGCACTCTGGCAAATGCATCAGTTGTTGTCCTGCCCTTCCTCTCCTGCATGTCATCCTGTAGCTGCTCCACAACCGATCAATCTCGCCACTTTGACATCAAGATAATAGAATTTTTGTTCCATGATTCTTTCCAGGCTCTCCTGGTTTTGAGTTAGGGTGGCCAACCCCTTCTCAATCCGCAGAGTTGATGCATCAAGTAACCAAGCTGCTCCTGCTTGTTCTTCAGAAAGTACTCAGATGCCTCTGCTTGAGTGGCATCTTGGCAGCCTTCTCTTTCCTTGCCTTCTCTTTCTTCTCTTGTGCTTGTATTGATGATGGTTCATTCTCACTCATGACAACTTGATTGTCCTCAAATTCAGGATAGAGAACCAAGTGTTCCTTATCCAATGATACTTCCTGTGCCCATCTTTGAGTTAATCAACTCCTGAATCTGTGGGGCATATCCACAGCTCCTCTTTTGGTCTCTTCTGTCCTCTCGATAGTTTCAACTATGAGGCTCATGACCTTGAATTTCGGGGCACATAAAAATGTGAAGCAAATTAATTGCATGCCCTCTAATCATGTTGTGGTCACCGATTTGGGCAATAGAGTGTGCCTTAGGATCCAGCTTGATCGTAGGCAGCCACGAAGAAGAAAATGAACTGATCCAAACTTGAAAGTCTCAAGTGCATCATCGGGGATCTCCTTGTACATCTGTGACATTGAGTTATGATCCATTTTCTTCTTGGCATAAATGTCCAAGTCATTTTCACTCTCCTTGGGGGCATTGATCAGACTTTCCCATTCCTCTATGGTTGATTGGTATTTTGTTCCTTCAGACATCCAAACTATCCTGCCATCTGGATAGAAATGTGCTGTGGAGTAGAATTGCATAATGAGCTCGTCATTCCAGTTTGTGAGCTTCTGTCCAACAAAATCTGCAACTCCACACGCACTGAAGCTGTCATACACTCCAGGATAGTGTTCTGCATTCTCCTGAATGTAGGTCCAGTCGACCCACCTCATATCACAAACTATGGGCTTCTTATCCAATAAGATGGTCTCATAGAAGTCCTGCTGCTCCTTGGTGTGAAACCTGTAATCTACAGCAGTCCTTCTCCTGGTGGCATATGGATCTGAGTCTCTCCATAGCCTCAACCCTAGATCTCTCCCGATCTTCATGTTCTCAACCACAGGATGAGCATCATTGTGGTCTGGAATCTTGGGTTTGAGCTTCCTTAAGACCTACCCTTCTTCATCTTCTTCAGCAGCAACATCTGGCATTGGGGCCTTGTTCTTCTCAACTGCTGGTATACTCCTGGTATTCCTCTTTGGTGCACTCCTGGGCTTGGGGGCAGCTTTGGGCTTTGAAGTTGCAGCCCCTGACTTTATGGCGTCACCCATCAGCTTTTGTGCCTTGGGTGCTGGTTCAGCATCCTCTTCTTCTTCCTCTTCTTCCATCATAGAAGGCTTCCCAATCACTCTGGCCATGGTCTTCTTGACCCTTTCCTTCCTTTTCTTTCCTTCGGCAGCAGCAGGCTCTTTGGGTTGGGATTCCAAAGAAGCTTGAGTGGAGACTCTGGCTTTGGACATTGGTTGTCTACCTGCATGCCTTTTGATCTTCATGCCTGGCTTTACTGCAGTTGAGCTGTACTCCTTCTTGAGCACTTTCTTCTTTGAACTTGCCTCATCCTAAACTGCCACATAATCCTCATCCTCAGACTCTGAGGTCTTCTTCTTCCTTGTCCTTGTGGCAGCCTTAGGCAGATTGCTGGGAGTGCTTCCGCTCCCCTCATCTGAGCTGCTTGAGGGACTAGTGCCCTCGCTCAATTGGATCTGCTCTTCAGATTTGTTCTGGCTATCACTTTGGTCTGACATGCTGTTCAACCGATCGCTGACCACGTGAATAGTTATAGATGAGGTAGAGTGGATGAGCATCACAAAATGCAGAGATTTTGCAAAGAATGATTCAAAAACTTAGTTTTAGTTTCCCACGAAAACATTTCGGATCTACCGATTTTCAAACTCGGTGATACCGAAGCAGTTTTGGAACCTAAACTAGTGAACTCGGTCACACCGAGTCACAGTTCGGTGGCACCGAGACTGCTAGGGTTTCACAAAGTTCTGAAATCGGTCACACCGATTAGCAATTCTCGGTCAGACCGAGACTTACTAGTGCAATGGAATTAGCCAAATCGGTGGGACCGAGTTTTTCAACTCGGTGGGTCCGAGATGGTTTCGGCAGAAACCTAACCCTAAAGTTTTGAATCGCAACTATTCTAAGGATTGATTTGACTGGATAGGAGTGTTTCAATCGTGGCAAGATGCATAATGAACACAATGTGCTGAGAATCGGACGAGGAAAGCACTGTGATCGAGTTCATACCCTAGTTCGACGGGAACTCGCTACGGCGGCAACGGCGGAGGAGAATTCCGTTGACGGCGGCAGAGACCAGCGACAGGAGGCGGCTGGCGACGAAGTCGATGATCCGTAGACAAAGTTGGCAGAGCGAGCTATGCGCGGGCGAGAAGATTCGGAGAAAGTTTTCCAAATTTTGCCCGTGCGATATATATAGCACGACACTGTCGGTGTGACCGAGTGGTACAACTCGGTGGCACCGAGATGCAAAACTGTGAACAATTATAGCAACTCGGTGTGACCGAAAAGTACAAATCGGTTGAACCGAGATGAAAACCTAGATCGACTTAGTAATCTCGATATGACCGAAATGGAGGAATCGGTCAGACCGAAAAGCACAAAGAAGTTTTGGAAGTTTAAGTCTATGACGAATCGGGGACTCCGAGTGCTCCTCACACAGAGTGGTTCGAATCTGACTTGATCAAATTTTGTGATGTAGCATGAATAGAGTTTGAGACGAGAAAAGCATAGATAGCTAGAGAAGGTTCTTAGGCATTCTTGTCCATCCACTTGGCCAAAGAATAAGAAGCCAATCAATCAAAACAACAAGTGGATGTCCTCGAATGAGTAAATATGAATCCAACATGCTCACACAATAAGATGACAAATGAAATATGTGACAAAGCATGCACAACCAATTCTATCATCTATCAAACAATTGGCGATGACTAGGTCATCTATATATGAGTATATTGACTTAGGAGTCAAATGAGAACATTTGATCGTAGGTCATACTCACCGTTTAAACTCAAGTGGGGTTACCACTTTTACATAAAGCATTTATGTGTTCACATCATTAGAGTTGCTTTGACTCAATTCTTAGAGTTAAGCTCCCCCTAGATGTGAGATCTCCCCTCAGAGGGATAAACTAACCTTGAGTTTTGTCGATGATGACTTCATGTAGGTGTTGAAGATGTGGATGCTCAATGTTGATGTAGATCGTTTGGAGCAATCCTTTGAAGTGAGTTGCACTTTCAATACCTACATGGGTTAGTCCCACAAGGAACAAACAAGAATATCCATAGACATAGAGTGATGCACACACAAAATGATGTCCATGAAAACATTAGGTTACCTTGTCCCTTGCTTTACCAACATGAGGGTTTGTGACTCCTTGAACTAGTGCACGATATGGAAGGTGGTTGCACTTGTCCTTGCCATAATGATATGAGTGAAGAATGTTGGCGGAGTCACCCTCAAGAACTCTCTAGTTCTTCTTCTTCGGGATCCACATCATCTTGATGGGAATCCTTGGTGTAGTAGTTGTGCTTGATGAAGTAGAACTTGACGTAGTCTTGGGAACCCACTTGACCAAGGCCTTAGGTGCTTCTTCAAATGCATCAATCTCCTCTTGAAGCTTGTCCTTGCCTTTGTTCTTGTGGTCTTGTGGTGGAAGATCATCTTGTGCTTGTGTTCCCTTGAAGGAAGTAGGATCATACTTCTCTTGTTGAGGAACAAACTTCGTCTTGGGGTATTGATCTTCTTCCCACTCAACTCCATTGGCATTGAACTTTCGTTCAAAACCAACACCTTGATTCTTCCGGTGCCTTCCTTGCTTGCGTACAATTTCCTCAAATTGCTTACTCCCGGCAAGGCTCTTGTATACACCTTTCTCTATAATTCCCTTCAATAAGCTGTTTTCTTGCTCAAGTGTAACTTGGCTAAGAGAATCATTAGTGGAATCAAGAGAACTACTAGAAGCAACAATATTGGGTTTAGCATTGTTATTGTTACTACTAGGAGAAGAATCCTTCTTGTTCTTGTTACTAGACTTGACTTGAGGCATGTAAGTAGATAAGAGTAAACGCTTGGCAATATAAGAAGAACTTTTCTTATGGAGATCATCATTGATCGCTTTTAGGAACTCATGCTCTTGCTCAAGATTGAGCTTTTCAAAGCGTAACTTCTCATGAGCCCTTAAAAGTTCTCGATGATCTTCAAAGATAGTTTCATGAGCTAACTTAAGAGTGTCTAGTTCTTTAGTTAGATGCTCAATCTTCTCCTTATCATTGTCATTCTTTTCATCTTGATTAGCATGATTAATTGACATTTCATCATAGTATTCATCACTAGAGTTGTCAATAAGTAAATCATCATCACCTAACAAGTCATCTTCATCACTATTAAAATCCACATACTCGGGGTGTGTTACCTTAGGACCTTTGGCCATGAAGCATCTTCCAATTCCTTCATCTGGTGATTCAAATATGTCGCAGGAGTTGGTTGACACAAGTGCTAGACCGGCAACACCTTCATCTTGAGTGTATTCGGAGTCGGAGTGATAGCTTCTCTCGGAGTGATTGTCGGAGTCGGAGCCGGATACCCATTCACCAACATGAGCTTGATGTCTTCGTTTTGTGTATCTCTTTGATGACTTGTCCTTCCTTTCCGAATCCTTGCTTCTCCGTGAGGGTCTTCGTTCATAACAATCATCTCTACTCCTTCTCTCTCTTGGTGGTGATTCTTCTCTTCCACTTCTTCTCTTGGGACAATCTTCTCGTCTTTTGTAGGGTGCCGTACACTCATTGGAATAGTGTCCGGGTCTCCCACAATTGTAGCAATTGCGCTCTCGACTAGAAGATCTTTTGTCATTGTAGGACCTTGACTTGGAACTTCTTTCTTTGCTTCTACTCTTGTAGAATTTGTTGAAGTTCTTCACCATTAAGCTCAATTCTTCATTGAAGGTTTGTTTCTCACTTGATGATGTGGGGGCTTCACATGAGGCTTTGTAAGCACCACTTGACTTGTTGTGAAGTTCCTCCTTATCCTTGAGTGACATCTCATGAGCAACAATTCTTCCAATGACTTCTGTTGGCTTGAGATCTTTGTAATTTGGCATCATTTGGATCAATGTGCACACGGTATCATATTTTCCATCCAATGCTCTTAGGATCTTCTTGATGATGAATCATCGGTCATCTCTTCACTTCCTAAGCCGGCAATCTCATTTGTGATAAGAGCAAGCCTAGAGTACATTTCAGCGACACCTTCACCATCCTTCATTTTGAACTTGTCAAGCTGACTTTGGAGCACATCCAACTTGGATTCCTTGACGGAGTCGGTACCTTCATGCATATCAATCAAAGTATCCCAAATTTCCTTTGCATTCTCAAGACGGCTGATTTTGTTGAATTCTTCGGGGCACAATCTGTTGAAGAGGTTATCACAAGCTTGAGCATTGTATTGCAACATCTTCAACTCTTCCGCGGTAGCTTCACGGTTCGGTTCTCTCCCATCAAAGAATTCACCTTGCAAACCAATACACACAATAGCCCAAACGGCGGGGTTATGTCCGAGAATATGCATTTTCATCTTATGCTTCCAACTAGCAAAATTAGTGCCATCAAAGTAAGGACCTCTACGGTGATAATTTCCCTCGCTAGACGCCATACTCTCCTAGGTTGTGAAACCAAGGCTATGACCACCAAAAGCTATAGAAATCAAACCAAATGGAGACCGTAGCTCTGATACGACTTGTAGGACCTTGAAGTATGTCTAGAGGGGGCGGGGGTGATTAGACTACTTGACCAATTAAAAACTTAACCTTTTCCCAATTTTAGACTTTGGCAGATTTTAGCTATCTTTGAGCAAGTCAAGCAATCTACACACAATTCAAGCAAGCATGCAAAGAGTATATAGGCAGCGGAAATTAAAGCATGCAACTTGCAAGAATGTAAAGGGATGGGTTTGGAGAATACCAACGCAATTGGAGACACAGATGTTTTTGTCGTGGTTTCGATAGGTGGTGCTATCGTACATCCACGTTGACGGAGACTTCAACCCACGAAGGGTAATGGTTGCGCGAGTCCACGGAGGGCTCCACCCACGAAGGGTCCACGAAGAAGCAACCTTGTCTATCCCACCATGGCCGTCGCCCACGAAGGACTTGCCTCACTAGCGGTAGATCTTCACGAAGTAGGCGATCTCCTTGCCCTTACAAACTCCTTGGTTCAACTCCACAATCTTGTCGGAGGCTCCCAAGTGACACCTAGCCAATCTAGGAGACACCACTCTCCAAGAAGTAACAAATGGTGTGTTGATGATGAACTCCTTGCTCTTGTGCTTCAAATGATAGTCTCCCCAACACTCAACGCTCTCTCTCACAGGATTTGGATTTGGTGGAAAGAAGATTTGAGTGGAAAGCAACTTGGGGAAGGCTAGAGATCAAGATTCTTGTGGTTGGAATGGAATATCTTGGCCTCAACACATGAGTAGGTGGTTCTCTCTCAGAACTGGTAAGTTGGAAGTGTAGGTTTGTTCCGATGGCTCTCTCCACGAATGAAGAGGAGGTGGAGGGGTATATATAGCCTCCACACAAAATCTAACCGTTACACACAATTTACCAAACTCGGTGGGACCGAATCAACAAACTCGGTCGGACCGATTTAGTAACCTAGTGACCGTTAGGGTTTTCGGTGGGACCGATATGCAAATCGGTAGGACCTATATGATAAGGTTAGGGCATAACGTAATCTCGGTGAGACCGATTACACAAACTCGATGAGACCGATTTTGGTAATTAGCTAACCAGGGAGTTGGTCAGGTAAACTCGGTGGGACCGATTCGTTCTTTCGGTGAGACCGAAAAGTTACGAAAGGGAAACAGAGAGTTTACATTGCAATCTCGGTGGGACCGATCACTCACTTCGGTTAGACCAAAACGTTACGAAGGGAAACAGAGAGATTACAATCCCATCTCGGTGAGACCGAGATCCCTATCGGTGAGACCGATTTGCCTAGGGTTTGTGGCAGTGGCTATGACATTTGAACTCGGTGGCGCCGGATAGAAAGAATCGGTAGGGCCGAGTTTGACTTTAGGTTTAGGTCATATGTGGATGTGAGAAAGTAGTGGAGGGTTTTGGAGCATATCACTAAGCACATGAAGCAAGAGGCTCATTAAGCAACACCTCATCCCTCCTTGATAGTATTGGCTTTTCCTATAAACTCAATGTGATCTTGGATCACTAAAATGTAAAATGTAGAGTCTTGAGCTTTTGAGCTTGAGCCAATCCTTTGTCCTTAATATTTTGAGGGATCCACTTTCATCATCCATGCCATGCCATTCATTGAGCTTTCCTGAAATATTTGTCTTGGAATAGCATTAGCTCAATGAGCTATATGTTGTTATGAATTACCAAAACCACCTAGGGATAGTTGCACTTTCAAAGATGTAATCAACACTACTAGTCACCCATAGGTACCAATCCGAGGTTCCGGTACAAAGATTGAAAACAAGAGATGAACCAGGGTTTGAGATGAGATGGTGTTGTTGAAGATGTTGATGGAGATTGGCCTCCCAAAGATGATATGGTTGTTGGTGATGATGATGGCTTTGATTTCCCCCTCTGGGAGGGAAGTTCACCCGGTGAAATCGCTCCGCCGGGGGGCAAAAGTGCTCCTGCCCAAGTTTCGCCTCGAGACTGCGGTGTTCTGTCCCGAAAGTCCTCCTCTGGTTTTTCTAGGTCAAAATGACTTATGTACCAGAAGATGGGCACCGGAGGTGGGCCGGGCTGCCCACCATCAACCAGGGCACGCCCGGGAGAGGGGCCTGGCGTGCCCTACTGTATCGTTGTCACTAGGTGGCCCCCCTCCGGTAGTTTGTTTCTCCAAAAATTATTAAATATTTCAAAATAATTCTCCATGAAATTTCAGCTTGTTTGGAGATGTGTAGAATAGATATCTCGGACGTAGCCTTTTCAGGTCCAGAATTCCAGCTGCCGGCGTTCTCTCTCTTGGTGTAAACCTTGCATACATGAGACAAAAGGCATTAGAATTACTCCATAAAACATTATAATGCATAAAAACACTATAAATAACAGTAGTAAAACATGATGCAAAATAGACGTATCAACTTCCCCAAGCTTAGACCTTGCTTGTCCTCAAGCGAAAGCAGAAATCAAAAATCATGTCCACATGTTATGAGAGAGTTGTCGATAATAACAATACGGACATAGTAGCATCATGCATATTATTATAACATCAACAGACTTTATCATAGAACTTTGTCATATAACTTCTCATGAACAAGTAACAATTCATCACAACATTTCCTAAAAAAACAATTCATCATAACATCGAAGTAGAAAGCATAAACCTTATTGAAAACTAACAAACTATGTTCTCAGTCAACTTTGCAACTACAGTTCATCATATTTTCAGGAAGGGTCACGTATCGGAGCCTTTTGGCAAGTCTAGATACTCAACCATCATTTAATCTTCTATGATTGCTAACACTCACAACATACATATGAGCAAAAAGTTTCAACCGAACACAAAGAAAGATAGGGGCTTATAGTTTCTCCTCCCAACTTATTCACCTCAAGGATGATGTCAACAATAATAACTCATGACTACTCATATTCAAATGGAATTATATGTGCCTAGATCTTTCCCTACCACATCATGCTTGCCAAAGAGAAAATAAAAAGGACTAGAGAGGAATACTTTGACTCTTGCATAAAAGTAAATACATAAAAGTAAAAGATAGACCCTTCTCAGAGGGAAGCAGAGGTTTTCATGCGCTTATTGGTTTGTATGCACAATCTCTCAATGCAAAAGAACATCAGGTTATATTACCTCTTATGATAGCAACCTTTATTATGCAGTCCGCCGCCTTTATTACTTTGCCATCACAAGTTCGTACAATGCTTAATTTCTCTTATACTAAATAATCAAACACATTTAGAAGCAATATTTATTGCCTTTTTGCACCGATGACAACTTACTTGAAGGATCTTTCTCAATCCATAGGTAGGTATGGTGGACTCTCAAAACAAGAGTTCAGGTTTAGGGGTTTTGGATGCACAAGTAGTATCTCTACTTAGTGCGGAATTTTGGCTAGCAAAGATATTGAGCAAGCACCACATGTTGAGGGGTCTATGACAATATAACTTCTATGTGAATATGAACAAACATAAATCATTACGTTGTCTTCCTTGTCCAACGTCAGCCGTTTTGGCATATAATATTTAATGGGGGCTCACAATCATAAAAGATGTCCAAGATAGTGTATTTGCATGTGAATCTTCTCTTCCCTTATTAATTCTTTCATGAATTACATTATTGACCGCTATGTTTGTCAACTTCCAACAAAATTTACCACTTATACTTTTCCTTATGTGATGTCATTACTTACCATGAGATTAACATATGATTTTTTTCATTTTTTATTTTATTTTTTTTCTAACAAAGAAGTAATGAAGCAAAAAACTTGAATTAAACTTTATCATATAACCCTCACTCGATTACATAGGTAGATCACGAAACTAGAACTTGGAAATAGATCATACTAAACTTTTTATTCAACTAAATCACGAAAAGATTGAACTAAAATAGGTATAGGTAATAAAAGTGATGGTGATACGATACCATCACATCTCCCCCAAGCTTGGCAAAAGCCAAGGGGGGTGCCCATACCCGTTACTCAAGTCCCCTTTTTTGGTGATGAAGATCCTGATGGTGGTGGTGAAGAAGTGGTAGCAAACTTATCCTCCGACTTCCATGGTAGCGGCTCACCAACATAAGAGGAAGCACGAGTCTCTCGAGTCCCGCAACTGGCAGCTAAACTCATACCTTTAAATCTTGCCTCATACTCAAAGACTTGATTTTGAAGATCATAGATTTGGCTTTGCAGAAAATTGATTTGCTCGTTGAGGGTGAAGACAATTTCCTTCATGGACCGGCCATCCACCTTGTGATAAGGGGTGAATTCCGTAATCATGAGGTGATTGGCATTGAGTCCACGCTCCACCATCCCTTGGCACTTGAAGATCTCCTGCTCCACCGCCTCGAGCCTAGCCTCCATGGTTCCCATCTTCTTGGGCCCTTGGACATCCAGGATGTGGAGCACCCCCTCACGCATCTCAATGGCTTGAGGGTGCTTCATCACCTCCGACAAGTAGGGGTTGATTACCCTCTCGAAGAACTTGTCCTTGGAGGAGCTTGGTGCAGCCATGGTGATCTAGATCTGTCAGAAAAACAGTGCGAAACAAGAACAAAAGTTTTTCCTACGATGCGGTGGTCAATACGTCCGGGGAGTATATAAAGATTTTTTATCTTTGGAAATAAGAAAATGAAGGAAAACAGAGTCGAGAAGGTGCCCGAGGGGGCCACCATCCACCAGGGCGCGCCCTGGTGTATCGTGGTCACCTCGGTTGCCTTCCTGGTTGTTTCTTATTTTCCTAATTTTTCTTATATTCCAAAACGAATAGAAAATATTTTTACGGATTTTTCGGAGTTCGTTTACTTACCGTGTCATGTACCTCTTCCTTTCAGGGTTCTGGAGTTTCTGGAAGGTTTCTTTTATGTGTTCCTCCGGTGTCATGGTTTGAATAATATTAGTTTCAACATTACTAGGCATACCTGAGATGTAGTGCTTAATTCTTTGGCCATTGACCACATTTGAGTTAGTACCTTCGGCATTATTGATCTTAATAGCTCCAGAGCGATAAACTTCTTTGATAACATAAGGTCCTTCCCATTTGGAAATAAGTTTTCCTACAAAAAAAAACTAAAAAGAGAATCATACAATAGAACATGTTCACCAACTTTGAATTCTCGCTTTTCGATTCTTTTGCCATGCCATCTTTTAACTTTTTCTTTAAATAGTTTGGCATTTTCATAAGCTTGGGTTCTCCATTCATCTGTGAGCTAATATCAAATAACCTCTTTTCACCGGCAAGTTTGGAGTCATAATTGAGTTCTTTAATTGCCCAATCTACTTTGTGTTCTAACTCAAGAGGCAAATGACAAGCTTTTCCATAAACCATTTTATAAGGAGACATACACATAGGATTTTTATAAGCTGTTCTGTAGGCCCCAAAGTGCATCATCTAATTTCTTGGACCAATTCTTTCGGGCCTATTGATAGTTTTTTGTAATATTAATTTTATTTATATATTGCTAAGTTCAACTTGACCACTAGATTGAGGATGATAGGGTGATGCAATTCTATGGTTGACATCATACTTATCAAGCATTTTACGGAAAACATAATGAATAAAGTGTGAACCACCATGGGTCATTAAATATCTAGGGACTCCAAACCTTGGGAAATTAACTTCTTTAAGCATTTTAATGGAGGTGTTATGATCAGCACTACTAGTTGGAATAGCTTCTACCCACTTAGTAACGTAATCAACAACAACCAAAATATGTGTACACCCATTAGAGGAAGGAAAAGCCCCCATATAATCAAAACTCCAAACATCAATTGGTTCAACAACAAGAGAATAATTCATAGGCATTTCCTGACGCTTACCGATATTACATATTCTTTGGCATTCATCACAAGACAAGACAGACTTACGTGCATTCTTGAAAAGAGTAGGCCAATAAAAACCAGATTGCAATACCTTGCGAGAAGTTCTATCTCCCGCATGATGCCCTCCATAAGCTCCAGAGTGACATTTTCATAGGATTTGTTCCTGTTCATGCTTAGGTACACAATGTCTAATAATACCATCTACTCCTTTATAAAGATGTGGGTCATCCCAAAAGTAATGTCTTAAATCATAGAAGAATTTTTTTCTTTTGTTGGTATGTGAAACTAGGTGGTATAAATTTTGCAAAAATATAGTCAGCATACCAAGGAGTGTTATGATAATCATTTATGACAGCTAGTTGTTCATCAGGATAGCTATCATCAATAGGTAGTGGGTCATCAAGAATATTTTCTAACCTAGAAAAGTTATCAGCTACGGGGTTCTCAACTCCTTTCCAATCAGTAATGTGTAAAATCAAATTCTTGCAGCAAGAGAACCCACCTAATGAGTCTAGGTTTAGCATCCTTCTTTTCCATAAGGTATTTTATAACAGCATGATCAGTGTGAACAATTACTTTGGAATCAATAACGTAACATCTGAATTTATCACAAGCAGACACAACTGCTAAAAATTCTTTCTCAGTAGTAGCATAATTTCTTTGGGCACTGTCTAGAGTTTTGCTAGCATAATGTATAACATTTAACTTATTGTCAACTCTTTGTCCTAGAACAACACCAACAACATAATCACTAGCATCACACATAATTTCAAAAGGCAAGTTCCAATCAGGTGGTTGAACAATAGGTGCAGTGATTAAAGCTTTCTTAAGTGTTTCAAAGGCTTCCACACAATCATCATCAAAAACAAATTGAACATCCTTTTGTAAAAGATTTGTAAGAGGCCTAGAAATTTTAGAGAAGTCTTTAATGAACCTCCTATAGAAACCAGCATGACCAAGGAAACTACGAATACCTTTGATATCTTTGGACATGGCATTTTATCAATTGCATCAACTTTAGCTTTATCCACCTCAATACCTCGTTTAGAAATTTTATGACCCAATACAATGCATTCATTAACCATAAAGTGGAACTTCTCCCAATTCAAGACAAGATTAGTTTGTTCACATCTCTGCAAAACTCGATCAAGGTTGCTTAAGCAGTCATCAAAGAAGTTCCGTAAAAGGAAAAATCATCCATGAAAACCTCAACAATCTTTTCACAAAATCAAAGAATATAGCAGTCATACATCTTTGAAATGTAGCAGGTGCATTGCATAAACCAAAAGGCATACGTCTATAAGCATAAGTTCCGAAAGGACAAGTAAAGGTGGTTTTCTCTTGATCAGATTGTGAAACAAGTATTTGAGAGAAACCAGAATATCCATCAAGAAAACAGAAGTGTGTGTGTGCTTAGATAATCTTTCAAACATTTGATCAATAAAAGACAGAGGGTAATGATCTTTTCTAGTAGCTTTATTTATTTTTCTAAAATCAATTACCATTCTATAGACAGTAACAACTCTTTGTGGGATAAGCTCATTTTTATCATTAGGAACAACAATAATACCTCCTTTCTTGGGGACACAATGAGTGGGACTTACCCATCTACTATCAGCTATGGGATAGATTATACTTGCTTCCAGAAGCTTTTGTATTTCAGTTCTTACCACTTCTTTCATCTTAGGATTCAGTCGTCGTTGGTGATCAACAACGGGTTTAGCATCAGGTTCCATATTAATCTTGTGTTGTCAGAGAGTGAGACTAATGCCCTTAAGATCATCAAGAGTATATCCAATGGCAGCACAGTGCTTCTTCAGAATTTTTAATAATCTCGCTTCTTCATGTTCTAAAAGGTTAGCACTAATAATAACAAGATATATCTTTTTGTCATCAAGATAAGCATACTTCAAAGTGTCTGGCAATTGCTTTAATTCAAACATAGGATCATCTTTAGGTGGAGGAGGGCCTCCTAGAGTTTCAATAGGAAAATTGTGTTTCAAGAGTGGTTGTTGTTCGAAGAAGATTTTATCTATTTCATTTCTTTCATGCAAGTGCATATCATTTTCATGGTCTAACAAATATTGTTCTAGCGGATCAGTTGGAGGTACAGCAATAGAAGCAAGACCAATTGTTTCATCTTTGCTAGATGGTTCTTTATTATGAGATTGTCTACGAAACTTAGACAAATTAAAATCACGAGACTCATCACCAAAGCTAACACTGACTATTTCTTTCTCACAATCTATTTTAGCATTAACAATGTTCAAGAAAGGTCTACCAAAAATTATGGGACAAAAGTCATCTTGTGGTGTAGGGGAAAATGTACAGGGGTACATGTTTTTCCTTGACTCGTGCGCAGACAAGGCAAGATCAGAACAAGGTGAACAAGAGACCAAGAGATTCGAAGCATCAACAAGAAGATCGAAAGGATCCAAGGCCAAGGCAGAGAAGCCAGATATCACCAAGAGAGAAGCCTCTCTCGCCGGGCAGGCGAGCCTGGCAAGGGGCGGACCACCCCCGAAGGAGATGGCCAAGGCGTCCCGGCAGGGCCTGCCGGGGCTCGCGGAGACTAGATTACTTCACCGACTACTCCACCTCGACCCACGCCAACGATCAATGCGGTGTTAAGCCGCATGATGATTAAGTGGCAATCATTCACCACATGGCGGCCACTTCCTACCAAGGAAACCCACAGATGACACCCGTCTAGTGAAATGTCAAGCAAGCAGGCGTGGAGCTGGCAAGACAGCCCGGCAAGCCTTGCTGGGCAACCAACGACATGACACTAAGCGGTGCATTAAATGCGCACTGTCAGCCTGTAGAGTTAGGTATGATAGCACTATTTGCTATCATATCAATGTCTAATGACTAATTTTCCACTGTGGTAACCCCTTGATCTATAAAAGGAAGCCCATGACAACCGTAGAGGGGGTTCGGTTCGCGAGATTAGAAAGCTAGACCACTTGCTCCCCCACACACGTAGTCGCTGCCGCCCCGAAGCAACCCTTGACGGGCAAGTGTACTACGCACCACCTCCACCTTTCCACCATCAATCCACCAAAGCAAGAGTAGGGTTTTACGCCTCATGGCGGCCCGAACCTTGGTAAAACTACCTGTGTGATCTCTGTCATGCTGCCTTGCGTTGGTCTGCTCTTTGTGCAGTGCGACTCCCCCTGCCGAACTAGCAAGGGGCCATCCTAGTCCCATAGATGTTCGTGGTATCCCGCGACATCTTTGGCGCGCCAGGTAGGGGGAGCGCGTGCGCGAACCTGAAGACGTAAGCAGCGCGTCATCTTCATCACCATCTGCATCCTCGGCGACGCTATCGACCCTGGCACTTGCAAAGACACAGAAGCGGAGCGGGGTCCATTACCGCACCACATTGTTGGTCTCCATGCCTCGCCACGGTCATGATGGCGGCGATGATTCCCGACTGGAGGCAAGAGACCCGTCCCGGTGGCCCGCATGGTGCATCCACCGTTCAGGTGCCGCTCGGAGAGAGGACACCGAACCCGTGGGCGCGAGCTTCCTCCTCCCCCATCTCTTTTCTTCGTCAGCAGTCGAATCACTTCCGCCCCGGCGACATCGACGTCGACGACTACCACGCGACGCTCGGTCTAGAATTCGCCCTACCTAGGGCAATCCTAAGCGAAACGCTGGTATGACTCCGTGAGTTGACGCCCCGGCAAGCGCATTTCGGCGAGGCTAGCTACGTCGGCACGACCCATGCACTGGTGATTGCTGGACTGACCCGAAAGGAGAAGAGAAAAAGGGAGGGGGCCCAGAGAAGCTCGGCACAAAGCCCCTGGTGTCCACCAACCACGCGAAATGCATATCGACCCCTGCCGGGGACGAAGAAACCACCCGATTGGCTCTTGCTCTGCCGGGCATCCCGAGCGCGCTCAGCACGCACGGCCCGGCAGAGGAAAAGGAAGCTTGGGACGAAAGCTAAGTTCATATTATCATTTCTTGATTGATGCTTTAGAATTCTCTGTAGTCGTTTATCCTTTAACTCCTAGTGAGCATTCATATTGTGAAAATCCTCATGTGATGGAACCTCGGCTAGCTTCTTTGGTTGCTCCATCGTCCTGTCTAGATCCACGCTCGCTGGACGAGAGGCTGCACCAAGAACCACCTAGAAAAAACCTACCAGGATGCATCCACGCCAAGATGACTGTTAAGGGCCGGACCCTTACAACAATCACAACAAAATATGATGCCGCTAGGCATCCAAAACATACATGGAAACATATCATACGAACGCAAGCATACGGGGCACAAAGGGATAAATGCGCAACTAAGATTCGACCCAGAATATCGGTTTCACATGAATGTCAGGTATAAGATGGCTAAACACAAAACATGTGACATGTTTCATTATAGGGAAACATCGGCCCAATACTTGGCTTGGCGACCAGGCGGGGCAATTCAGACCCGAAGAACCCTGTTGGCCCGCGATGCAACCTTCTCCTTGGCAGTTGCAACGTCGGTGCCTGCCGGGGGCTTCTTGAATCCATCCTCAAGGTCAAGATCTGGGTGGTGGAAGGCGATGTTGCTTAGGACCATGAAGAGGGTGTTGCGAGCCAGCTTCCGGGACTCAGTCGCAAAGCACTGGGCCCTCCCTGCTTCGTGCGCCCCCAGCTTCTCGATCAGCTCATTAAAGAAGACTCCCAGTTTGGTGCTCGGAACCTCGTGCTGGTTGAGCAAGAAAACTGGGCCATCCATGCCCATTTCCATGGCTTGAGCACCAAGGCGCTCAGCTATGTCGGCCAGGCTCTTGATCTAGAGGTTGCTCAAGTCGACCTGGTTCTTCAGCTTGTGCTCGGCATCCTGCCAGAGACAATGGGCGTTGTCCAGATCCCTGGTCAGCAACTGTTGGCGGGACTCAAGCGACTTTGCTGAGCGCTCCAGTGAGCCGATCCTCTTCCTCAAATCCGAGATGATGCCGTCGGCAGCTTCGAGGCTATGAGTCTTGGAACAAAGTTGTGGTTGGACGTCAGCTAAGAGGGTCTCTGCTTTCTGTGCTTCCTCCTTGAGGGTGTCCAGCTCCTTTGCGCTCCTGGCGAGATCTTCCGCCCGCTCAGACACCTGCCGGTCAAGATCAGCCTTGGCAATGGAGATGACAGCCAGATCATCGGCGAGCTTCTTCAGTTGAGCAGCAGAATCAACGGCAACAACATTCAGAGCCGCCTCCTACTTATCCTCCAAGTCCTTGGTGTGATGACAGACGAGAGCCTCCAATTCATCGTCCTTGGCACGGAGAGTGGCCGCAAGCTTCTTCTCCTAGAGAGAAATCTCTCGCTCTCTGGCATCCAGGGAAGCCTTATGGTCCGCTAGACGCACCTCACGGGCCATGAAATCCTCCCGCGTCACCTTAAGCATCTCCTGCTGCCTCAAGAGCTCCTTGAAGTTCTTGTCATGCCACTCACATAGCTCCAAGCCCTTGTCCTTCAGCTTCTGGCCCATCTTATTGATAGATTCGCGTCGCTCCTTGAGCTCCAACCACTTCTGATTATGCTGGGCTTGCATCTCCTTGACACCTGCCACCATGGATTCCATAGAGGACAAGTCCATGGCAATGGCGATCGAGTCGTCAGCCTCCCCAGCCTCTTGGTAAAGTGGAGCCAGGATGCGTCGAAGCTCTTCGGCAAGCTTGGCATCCATCACCAAGGATGAGCCGGGGGCTCCAGCTCCGAGAGGCGACAGCACCATGGCCAGCGTGCTGGAGGAGGACAGCGGAATCTCAATGACGGACCTAGCAGCAGGGAGTGGGCCCATGGTCTGGAGAGGAATCTTCACCTCTACGACCACTCCCTCTACCAGGACGATCTCTGGAGGGCACTCCATCACCGTCAAGGACCCCTGCGCGTCCCCGGCAACCGGATCCTGCCCCTCCGCGGCAGCAATGTCCGCGGCCTCCTCCGCGGTGGCCTTGCCTATGTCGATCGCCACCTCCAACGGCTCTAGCTCTGCGGCTTGGCGGTCTGTAGAAAAAGGGGGATAGGAGACAATGAGGGAGCAGAAGTTACAAAAAAAGAGAGAGAAAAGAGAGATAAGGAGGAAACGAAGAAAGAGCAAGTATAGTACCTGGAGAAGTCTGCTGGGCAGGAGCCTCAGTCTCCCCGACAACAGCTGTTGCCGGGCCCCGAGCTTCGTCCTCTGCCGTGACAATCCCGGCGGCCTCCAGTACGGCCTCGTCCACCAAGGATTCCACGGGGCTATCTCCAGCACAAGTGGCAGGGGAAGTGTGCCCCTAGGGGAGGAAATCGCCCTGCGTCACCTTGCCTCCACCGCATGGGGAGGTAGGAGGACTGTCTCCATCGTCTCCGGCAGGTGGAACCAAGTCCTCGCTCCCAGGTCGAGGGCTGGACTGGGGGCTCGACGCAGGATCCCCTGCCCCATTCCCCACCAAGGCCGTACTCTCTATACCCTCCGACGACCCAAGGCGCCGGAGCTTCCTCTGGGAGCGATGGATGAGGGTTTCGGTCTCCTCCTGCACCCCCTAAAGACAACAAACGCAAGAGGTCAGCAGAAATACCAAGATATGCACAAGCTGTTCACAAAGGAAAATCTTCCTTACTCTTCCGCGATGAGCATGGACTCCAAGCCGAACTCCATGGGAGGCGAAGCCTCCCTTCTCCTATTTGGGGGCACAGGAGCAGAGCTCTCAGGCAGCAGCGGCACCCGCCGCGGAGCCAGAGGGTCAGACGAAGACGAGTCCTGCGAAGGACTCGAGCTCGAGCTGGAGTCGGGGTCGTCCTCAGTCGCCGCCCATCGGGTGGAAGGAGCCCTAATCTTGGCAAGGCGAGGAGATTGGCGGCATGCCGCCTCAGCCTTGGAGACTTTGGTGGTTGTCTTCTTCACCTTCCTGGCAGCTGGGCCGGTAGCGGCACGCTTGCGAGTACGCTGCTCAAGGTCCGGCTCAGGGGCTTGCTGCCCGGCCGCAAGCCACTCCTCTAGCTCCGCCACCTTGCCAACCTCCCCTCCTTCTGAAGCTCCTTTGCTGCCGCGACTAGTGCATCTAGCCTGGCAAAGTTACCTCTGGCAGGCTCTTCCCTGGCAGTTCCTTTCGTGACTTGCGCCTCACCACCACCTTGGGAAGAACTCCCATCCCCAGTCTTCCCCTTGCTCTTCGGCCTTCGCCATCTCCACGAGATAGGCTGCGTTGGCCTCCTCGACCTTCCTCAAAATATACGCCACCTCCGTAGAAGAAGTTGCCTTATACATCCTAGTTTCAACCTTGGTGGCCTCCTCCACCAGGGCGCTCGACCACTCGAGCTCTTTATCCAGAGTAGGAAACTGCCAAGTGCTCGTCACCCCTTCGGCATTGAAGTCCGGCATCCACGACAATATCTGGTCCCGAGCAGAATGGACATTTAGGGGGATGACGGTTGCCGGGAGCTTGAACATGTCGAAGCGGCTGAATAGTTGGTTGCATAACCAGGCGTGGCCATACATCGACAGGTTGTTGGCCAACCCGGGGAGCAACCTCATCATGTATGCCGCGTCGCCATACAGCCAAGTAGGCCTATCCCTTTCCTAGAACGGCGAGATTCAGCAGAGAAGAAATCCGCCCCCACATGCTCGATGGTTAGCCCGGCAGCCCTCAAACGGGTGATCATGTTGATTGTCGGCCGCAGCCTATCTTCGGAGAGGCCCTTTATCGGATATCGGGTTCCGGCAAAACCCTTCGAACTCTGGGGTGCGCACGAAGATCTTCTCCCTACCGATACACACCCCAAAACCTCGTCGTGATTCTAGCTAGCACGATGAACAACACAAGAGACACAAGATTTATACAGGTTCATGCCATCGTCGTGGTGTAATACCCTACTCCTGTGTGTGGTGTGGTGGATTGCCTCTTGGGCTGATGATGAATAGTAAAAGGGAAGAACAGCCTCGCGAGGGGTGTTCTTGTGGTGGTGGTGTTCTACTTGCCCGGGATTCGGTTGGGGTTTCGATGAGATGCCTCTCTACTGCGGTGGCTATCTCTATATATAGAGGCCCTGGTCCTCTTCCCAAATATTGAGCGGGAAGGGAGCCAACAACGGCCATTTTGAAAGGACAGCTAGTACAAGCTATCCTGACTAAAGGTGGTCTTCGACTGCCAAAGGCACTGGCGATGACGCCGTCTTGGGCTCCACGGTGACCTCCGTCTTGAGGTCCCACTGGTCTTGGTCTCGTTGCACTGATATGGCAACCTTTGCCTGATGCCTCGGTACTCCGCGCCTGCACTTGCCCCCTTTGCACCAAAGAGGAAACGAGGACACTATGCAGGCTGGTGCCCGCCTGGTCTTGGTCGTCATGGCTTGCGTCATGAGCACCTCGCTGTTGGGGAACGTAGTAATTTCAAAAATTTTCCTACGATCACGCAAGATCATGGTGATGGCATAGCAACGAGAGGGGAGAGTGTCCGTCCACGCACTCGTGAGACCGAAAGCGAAGCGTTATAACAACGCTGTTGATGTAGTCGACGCGTCTTCACGATCCGACCGATCCAAGCACCGAACGTCGGCACCTCCGAGTTACGCACACGTTCAGCTCGATGGCGATCCCGGACTCGATCCAGCAAAGTGTCGGGGATGAGTTCCGTCAACCGACGGCGTGGTGACGATGTTGATGCTCCACCGACGAGGGCTTCGCCTAAGCTCCGCGATGATATGACTTCTCCGGCGCGAGGCTTCGCCTAAGCTCTGCGACGATATGACCAAGTGGAATATGGTGGAAGGGGCACCGCACACGGCTAAGGAAAGATCCGTAGATCAACTTGTGTGTCATGGGGTGCCCCCGCCCCAGATATATAAAGGAGCCAAGGGGAGGTGGCGGCCAAGGGAGGAGGCGCTAAGGAGTCCTACTCCCTCCGGGAGTAGGATTCCCCCTCCAATCCTAGTTGGATTAGGATTCCCGGAGGGGGAAAGAGAGAGAGGGGGGCCGGCCCACCTTTCCTAGTCCTAATAGGACTAGGGAAGAAGCGGCAGCGCCACCTAGGGCTGCCCTTTCTCCTTTCCTCTAAGGCCCACTATGGGCCCATGTAGTTCCCGGGGGGTTCCGGTAACCTCCCGGTACTCCGGTAAATTCCCGATTTCACTCGGAACACTTCCGATGTCCAAATGTAGGCTTCAAATATATCAATCTTTATGTCTCGACCATTTTGAGACTCCTCGTCATGTCCGTGATCACATCCGGGACTCCGAACAACCTTCGGTGCATCAATACTTATAAACTCATAATTAATCATCATCCGAAGCGTTAAGCGTGCGGACCTGCGGGTTCGAGAACTATGTAGACATGACCTAGAACCATTCTCGGTCAATAACCAATAGCGGAACCTGGATGCCCATATTGGTTCCTACATATTCTACGAAGATCTTTATCGGTCAAACCGCATAACGACATACGTTGTTCCCTTTGTCATCGGTATGTTACTTACCCGAGATTCGATCGTCGGTATCCAATACCTAGTTCAATCTCGTTATCGGTAAGTCTCTTTACTCGTTCCGTAATACATCATCTCACAACTAACTCATTAGTTGTAATGCTTGCAAGGCTTAAGTGATGTGTATTACCGAGAAGGCCTAGAGATACCTCTCCAACAATCGGAGTGACAAAACCTAATCTCGAAATACGCCAACCCAACAAGTACCTTTGGAGACACCTGTAGTACTCCTTTATAATCACCCGATTCGTTGTGACGTTTGGTAGCACCAAAGTGTTCCTCCGTAAACGGAGTTGCATAATCTCATAGTTACAGGAACATGTATGGGTCATGAAGAAAGCATTAACAACATACTAAGCGATCAAGTGTTAAGCTAACGGAATGGGTCATGTCAATCAGATCATTCAACTAATGATGTGACCTTGTTAATCAAATAACAACTCCTTGTTCATGGTTAGGAAACATAACCATCTTTGATTAACAAGCTAGTCAAGTAGAGGCATACTAGTGACATACTGTTTGTCTATATATTCACACATGTATTATGTTTCCTGTTAATACAATTCTAGCATGAATAATAAACATTTATCATGATATAAGGAAATAAATAATAACTTTATTATTGCCTCTAGGGCATATTTCCTTCAGCCTCCCACTTGCACTAGAGTCAATAATCTAGATTACAAAGTAATGATCCTAACACCCATGGAGTCTTGGTGCTGATCATGTTTTGCTCGTGGAAGAGGCTTTAGTCAACGGTCCGCAACATTCAGATCCGTATGTATTTTGCAAATCTCTATGTCTCCCACTTGGACTTGGTCCCAATGGAATTGAAGCGTCTCTTGATATGCTTGGTCCTCTTGTGAAATCTGGATTCCTTTGCCAAGGCAATTGCACCAAGATTGTCACGAAAGATCTTCATCGGTCCCGATGCACTAGGTATGACACCTAGATCGGAAATGAACTCTTTCATCCAGACTCCTTCATTTTCTGCTTCAAGCAGCTATGTACTCCGCTTCACATGTAGATCCCGCCACGGCGCTTTGTTTAGAACTGCACCAACCGACAGCTCCACCGCTTAATAAAAACACGATCCGGTTTGCGATTTAGAATCGTCCGGATCGGTGTCAAAGCTTGCATCGACGTAACCATTTACGACTAGCTCTTTGTCACCTCCATATATGAGAAACATATCCTTAGTCTTTTCGGTATTTCAGATGTTCTTGACCGCTGTCCAATGATCCATTCTGGATTACTTTGGTACCTTCCTGCCAAGCTTACAGCTAAGCATACGTCGGTCTGGTACACAGACATTGCATACATGATAGAGCCTATGGCTGAAGCATAGGAACATCTTTCATTTTCTCTATCTTCTGCTTGTGGTCGGGCATTGAGTCCGACTCAATCTTACACCTTGTAACACAGTAAAAACCTTTCTTTGCTGATCCATTTTGAACTTTTCAAAACTTTATCAAGGTATGTGCTTTGTGAAAGTCCAATTAAGCGTCTTGATCTATCTCTATAGATCTTGATGCCCAATATGTAAGCAGCTTCACCGAGGTCTTTCATTGAAAAACTTTTATTCAAGTATCCTTTATGCTATCCAGAAATTCTATATCATTTCCAATCAATAATATGTCGTCCACATATAATATCGAAATGCTACTGAGCTCCCACTCACTTTCTTGTAAATACAGGCTTCTCCAAAAGTCTGCATAAACCCATATGCTTTGATCACACTATCAAAGCGCTTATTCCAACTCCGAGAGGCTTGCACTGACCATAAATTGATCGTTGGAGCTTGCACACTTTGTTAGCACCCTTTGGATCGACAAAACCTTCTGTTGCATCATATACAACTCTTCTTCTAGAAATCCATTCAAGAATGCAGTTTTACATCCATTTGCCAAATTTCATAATCATAAAATGCGGCAATTGCTAACATGATTCGGACAGACTTAAGCATCGCTACGGGTGAGAAAGTCTCATCGTAGTCAACCCCTTGAACTTGTCGAAAACCTTTCGCAACAAGTCGAGCTTTGTAGACAGTTATATTACCATCGGCGTCAGTCTTCTTCTTAAAGATCCATTTATTTTCAATGGCTTGCCGATCATCGGCAAGTCAACCAAAGTCCATACTTTGTTCTCATACATGGATCCCATCTCAGATTTCATGGCTTCCAGCCATTTTGCGAATCTGGGCTCACCATTGCTTCTTCATAGTTTGTAGGTTCGCCATGGTCAAGTAACATGACTTCCGAATAGGATTACCGCACCACTCAGTGCGTATTTTACTCTGGTTGACCTCGAGGTTCAAGAGTAACTTGATCTCAAGCTTCATGATCATCATCATTAGTTTCCTCACTAATTGGTGTAGTTGTCACAGAACCATTTCTTGTGATGAACTACTTTCCAATAAGGGAGCAGATATCTGATTATCTCATCAAGTTCTACTTTCCTCCCACTCACTTCTTTCGAGAGAAACTCCTTCTCTAGAAAGGATCCGAAAATCTTGCCTTCAGATCTGTGATAGAAGGTGTACCCAACAGTCTCCTTTGGGTATCCTATGAAGACACATTTTTCCGATTTGGGTTCGAGCTTATCCGGTTGAAGTTTCTTTACATAAGCATCGCAGCCCCAAACTTTAAGAAACGACAACTTTGGTTTCTTGCCAAACCACAGTTCATAAGGCGTCGTCTCAACGGATTTTGACGGTGTCCTATTCAACGTGAATGCGCCGTCTCTAAAGCATAACCCCAAAGCGATAGCGGTAAATCGGAAATAGACATCATAGATCGCACCATATCTAGTAAAGTACGATTCGACGTTCGGACACACCATTTCTCTGTGGTGTTCCGGTGGCGTGAGTTGTGAAACTATTCCACATTGTTTCAAATGTAAACCAAACTCGTAACTCAAATATTCTCCTCCACGATCAGATCGTAGAAACTTTATTTTCTTGTTACGATGATTTTCCACTTCACTCTGAAATTCTTTGAACTTTTCAAATGTTTCAGATTTGTGTTTCATTAAGTAGATATACCCATATCTGCTCAAATCATCTGTGAAGGTGAGAAAATAACGATACCGCGCGTGCCTCAACATTCATTGGACCACAAACATCAAGATGTATGATTTCCAACAAATCAGTTGCTCGCTCCATAGTTCCGAGAACGGCGTTTTGGTCATCTTGCCCATGAGGCAGGGTTCGCAAGTACCAAGTGATTCATAATCAAGTGATTCCGAAGCCCATCAAGATGGAGTTTCTTCATGCGTTTTACACGATATGACCTAAACGGCAAGGCCACAAATAAGTTGCACTATCATTATCAACTCTGCATCTTTTGGCTTCAACATTATGAATATGTGTATCACTACTGCCGAGATTCAACAAGAATAGACCATTCTTCAAGGGTGCATGACCATAAAAGATATTACTCATATAAATAGAACAACCATTATTCTCTGATTTAAATGAATAACCGTCTCGCATTAAACAAGATCCAGATATAATGTTCATGCTCAACGCGGCACCAAATAACAATTATTTAGGTCTAAAACTAATCCCAAGGTAGATGTAGAGGTAGCGTGCCGACCGCGATCACATTGACTTTGGAACCATTTCCCACGCCATCGTCACCTCGTCCTTTGCCAATGCTCGTCTATTCCGTAGTCCTGTTTCGAGTTGCAAATATTAGCAATGTAACCAGATCAAATACCAGGTGCTACTACGAGCTCTAGTAAGGTACACATCAATAACATGTATATCACATATACCTTTGTTCACCTTGCCATCCTTCTTATCCGCCAAATACTTGGGGCAGTTCCGCTTCCAAAGTCGATCTGCTTGCGGTAAAAACACTCGGCCAGGGCTTAGGTCCAGACTTGGGTTTCTTCTCTTGATCAGCAACTTTCTTGCTGTTCTTTTGAAGTTTCCTTCTTCTTCCCTTTGCCCTTTTCTTGAAACTAGTGGTCTTGTTGACCATCAACACTTGATGCTCTTTCTTGATTTCTACCTCCGCAGCTTTTAGCATCGCCAAGAGCTCGAGAATAGTCTTAGTCATCCCTTGCATATTATAGTTCATCACGAAGCTCTTGTAGCTTGGTGGCGATGATTGGAGAATTCATCAATGACACTATCATCCGGAAGATTAACTCCCAGCTGAATTAAGTGATTGTTATACCCGGACATTTTGAGTATGTGCTCACCGACGTAACTATTCTCCTTCATCTTGCAGCTATAGAACTTATTGGAGACTTCATATCTCTCAATCCGGGCATTTGCTTGAAATATTAACTTCAACTCTGGAACATCTCATATGCTCCATGATGTTCAAAACGTCGTTGAAGACCCGGTTCTAAGCCGTAAAGCATGGCACATGAACTATTGAGTAGTCATCAGCTTTGCTTTGCGACGTTCACAACTTCGGTTCAAGATCTCGCAGCAGTTCGCTACCCAGCGGTGCTTCCAGGCGTAATTTTTCTGTGCAGCAATGAGGATAATCCTCAAGTTACGGACCTAATCCGTAATTGCTACCATCATCTTTCAACTTTGCTTTCTCAAGGAACGCATTAAAATTCAACGGAACAACAAAGACGAGCCATCTATCTACAATAAACATAGACAAGCAAAATACTATCGGTACTAAGTTCATGATAAATTTTAAGTTCAATTAATCATATTAAAACTCCCACTTAGACAGACATCTCTCTAGTCATCTAAGTGATTACGTGATCCAAATCAACTAAACCATGTCCGATCATCACGTGAGATGGAGTAGTTTCAATGGTGAACATCACTATGTTGATCATATCTACTATATGATTCACGCTCGACCTTTCGGTCTCCGTGTTCCGAGGCCATATCTGTTATATGCAAGGCTCGCCAAGTTTAACTCGAGTATTCCGCGTGTGCAACTGTTTTGCACCGTTGTAGATGGACGAGAACTTATCACACCCGATCATCACGTGGTGTCCGGGTACTACTGAACTTTGGCAACGGTGCATACTCGTGGAGAACACTTCTTGATAATTTTAGTGAGAGATCATCTTATAATGCTACCGTCAATCAAAGCAAGATAAGATGCATAAAGGATAAACATCACATGCAATCAATATAAGTGATATGATATGGTCATCATCATCTTGTGCTTGTGATCTCCATCGCCAAGCACCGTCATGATCACCATCGTCACCGCGCGACACCTTGATCTCCATCGTAGTATCGTTGTCGTCTCGCCAACTATTGCTTCTACGACTATCGCTACTCCTTAGTGATAAAGTAAAGCAATTACATGGCGTTGCATTTCATACAATAAAGCGACAACCATATGGCTCCTGCCGCCATTGCCGATAACTCGGTTACAAAACATGATCATCTCATACAATAAAATATAGCATCACGTCTTGACCATATCACATCACAACATGCCCTGCAAAAACAAGTTAGACGTCCTCTACTTTGTTGTTGCAAGTTTTACGTGGCTGCTACGGGCTGAGCAAGAACCGTTCTTACCTCGCATCAAAACCACAGCGATAGTTTGTCAAATAGACTCGTTTTAACCTTCTCAAGGACCGGGCGTAGCCATACTCGTTCAACTAAAGTGAGAGAGATGAGACACCGCCGGTCACCTTTAAGCAACGAGTGCTCGAGGCGGTGAAACCAGTCTCGCGTAAGCGTCTGCTGTAATGTCGGTCCGGGCCGCTTCATCTCACAATACCGCTGAACCAAAGTATGACATGCTGGTAGGCAGTATGACTTGTATCGCCCACAACTCACTTGTGTTCTACTCGTGCATATGACATCAACGCATAAAACCAGGCTCTGATACCACTGTTGGGGAACGTAGTAATTTCAAAAATTTTCCTACGATCACGCAAGATCATGGTGATGGCATAGCAACGAGAGGGGAGAGTGTCCGTCCACGTACCCTCATAGACCGAAAGCGGAAGCGTTATAACAACGCGGTTGATGTAGTCGTACGTCTTCACGATCCGACCGATCCAAGCACCGAACGTCACGGCACCTCCGAGTTCTCGCACACGCTCAGCTCGATGACGATCCCGGACTCGATCCAGCAAAGTGTCGGGATGAGTTCCGTCGACGACGGCGTGGTGACGATGTTGATGCTCCACCGACGCAGGGCTTCGCCTAAGCTCCGCGACGATATGACTTCTCCGGCGCAGGGCTTCGCCTAAGCTCTGCGACGATATGACCGAAGTGGAATATGGTGGAAGGGGGCACCGCACACGGCTAAGGAAAGATCCGTAGATCAACTTGTGTGTCATGGGGTGCCCCCGCCCCAGATATAAAGGAGCCAAGGGGAGGTGGCGGCCAAGGGAGGAGGCGCACCAGGAGTCCTACTCCTCCGGAGTAGGATTCCCCTCAATCCTAGTTGGATTAGGATTCCCGGAGGGGGAAAGAGAGAGAGGGGGCCGGCCCACCTTTCCTAGTCCTAATAGGACTAGGGGAAGGGGGGGGGGGGCGCGGCCACCTAGGGCTGCCCTTTATCCTTTCCTCTAAGGCCCACTATGGGCCCATGTAGTTCCCGGGTGGTTCCGGTAACCTCCCGGTACTCCGGTAAATTCCTGATTTCACTCGGAACACTTCCGATGTCCAAATGTAGGCTTCCAATATATCAATCTTTATGTCTCGACCATTTTGAGACTCCTCGTCATGTCCGTGATCACATCCGGGACTCGAACAACCTTCGTGCATCAATACTTATAAACTCATAATGAATCACATCGAAACGTTAAGCGTGCGGACCCTACGGGTTCGAGAACTATGTAGACATGACCTAGAACCATTCTCGGTCAATAACCAATAGCGAACCTGGATGCCCATATTGGTTCCTACATATTCTACTTAAGATCTTTATCGGTCAAACCGCATAACGACATACGTTGTTCCCTTTGTCATCGGTATGTTACTTACCCGAGATTCGATCGTCGGTATCCAATACCTAGTTCAATCTCGTTATCGGTAAGTCTCTTTACTCGTTCCGTAATACATCATCTCACAACTAACTCATTAGTTGTAATGCTTGCAAGGCTTAAGTGATGTGTATTACCGAGAAGGCCTAGAGATACCTCTCCGACAATCGGAGTGACAAAACCTAATCTCGAAATACGCCAACCCAACAAGTACCTTTGGAGACACCTGTAGTACTCCTTTATAATCACCCAATTACGTTGTGACGTTTGGTAGTACCCAAAGTGTTCCTCCGGTAAACGGGAGTTGCATAATCTCATAGTTACAGGAACATGTATGGGTCATGAAGAAAGCATTAACAACATACTAAACGATCAAGTGTTAAGCTAACGGAATGGGTCATGTCAATCAGATCATTCAACTAATGATGTGACCTTGTTAATCAAATAACAACTCCTTGTTCATGGTTAGGAAACATAACCATCTTTGATTAACAAGCTAGTCAAGTAGAGGCATACTAGTGACATCTTGTTTGTCTATATATTCACACATGTATTATGTTTCCGTTAATACAATTCTAGCATGAATAATAAACATTTATCATGATATAAGGAAATAAATAATAACTTTATTATTGCCTCTAGGGCATATTTCCTTCACTCGCGAGGTACCCCTTGCCTTGATCTCTCCGCCTTCTCGCGAGCCTGCCTGGCGAGGCCGCCCCTGAGGAGGCCTTGCGTCGATCGCCCCGCGAGGCTTGGCCCCTCGCGAGGGTCTTGAACTTGGGTTGACGAAGACGGGCCGTACTGGGCCACAGCTGAGCCACGCCGCAGGCCGCAGGCAGGCAAGTCTGGGGACCCCCGTTCCCAAAACGCCGACAGTAGCCCCGGGCTCAAGGCGTGCTCAGACTTGGCTTAGTAGCAAAGCCAAGGGCAAGTGCGGAGCGCCGCGGGCCCCATCAGCCTGCGGCCTTGGTCGCCGCGTGGCGGTTGACTGGACGTGGGCGTCTCCACTTCCCCGCGCTGCCTCGACAACTGCCTGACTGACAAAAGGCTGGCCTGGGTTAGGCTTACCTTCATTGCTCTCATTCGCCTTGCTCCAGATCCCCTTCCTCGCTCTCTTGCTTCCGAAATCTCCAGATCCGCTCCATCCTTCCTCTTTCAGCGAGCAATGGCGCCTCGCAAGATCGCGGCTGAAGCCCTGCCGGCTCGGTACTCGCCGGCCCTAGATCCCCCCAACATGACGGAGAAGAATTTCTTTGATACGCGCCTGATGACGGCGATGCAGGGCAGCGAGATGGGGGAGACCGGACTCAGGGCTGGCTCCGCCGTGCCGGAGGCTAAGGGGAGCACCTTCTACCCCTTCTTCATGAGCACCGTCATCGCCAGCCTGGTTCCTGCCTTCTTTGAGTTCTTCTACGCCGTCCTCCACCATTACAGGTTGCAGGCCCTTCATCTCCATCCCAACTCTGTTCTCCTTTTGTCGATTTTCGCCTACTACTGCGAGGTGCACGTTGGGGTGATGCCGCCCGTGGCTCTGTTGTGCGACTTCTTCTCTCTCCGAATCATCGATGGTCACACTCGACATGCGCTGGCTTCGTCGCGTACTCCAAGGCCAACGCGATCTCGAAGACCGGGAAGCGGGTCGATGGCTTCCGGAGCAAGTGGGTCATGATGGATGCCGGAAGCATCCACTCTCGGCTGGTGCTGCCAACGGAGTAGCCCCAGCCCAATGAGGCGTGGTCTTGTGCGAAGCTTGATGACCGACGGGCGAAGTCGGTGCTGGAGAAGATGAACGCCGACCTGAGGCCGGGCAACATGAAGGCGACGAAGCTGACAGGGGCCACGCTCCTGAGGGAATTTCTGGCGCAGCGGGTGGCTCCACTTCAGGCACACTCGTGCCCGCTGTGGACGCTTGGGGGCGCGGACGACAATGTTTGCTTGAACTCGGCGGTGCTGGCCGACGAGGATCTGGTCGCAGCTCTCCGCTTCTTGGTCGGAGAGGACGTGGAAGGTCTGGAGGGTGCTCTTGCCCCCTGTTCCTTTGCGACAACTGGCAACAGGTGGTGGATGCCATGCCCACCTTTGATGGGCGCGGTCTGGTGCCGGCGGTGCCTCCTGAGGGCCAGGGGGCGACGGTGCCGTTGGAGGTGTCTTCTGACGATTCTCGTGAAGGAGGAGAGGAAGAAGAAGAAGTAGAGGAGCGCGACTCAGAGGCGACTGCTGAGGGGACGGGGAGACCTCCCCCCGGCGCAGGGCCAACATCCTCCGCACCCTGCCGGAGGACGACGAGGCCGACGCCAGGCGAGAGGAAGAGGACCCGCCCGTGATCCCGAAGAAAGACAGGTCGGGGCTGATCTCCCGAGGGGCTACTCCGGCTCAGGCGCCGCCCGAGGCCGGCTCCAGCCCTTCTGGTACACCTTCCTCCGCTCCTGGACCTCTCGAGGCTGCGCTCCGGACCAAGAGGCTTACAGGCTTTAAGCTCGGCAAGAGGCCGTCAGCCTATGCCGCGATTGACCAGTAAGTGCTCGAACTGCGTCTTGTTCTTGTTTTTGCTGCCGAGGCTTGACGTTATCCATCACTTGGTTAGGCCGCCGCTCACGGCGAAGGAGCTGAAGGGGGGCATGGCGGCTCCGCCTGGGGCAGGATCATCTGCCGCAGCTGCGCCTTCGCCCGTGGGAAGAGGAGGCAGCGGAGCTTGCACCTTCCCTGCCCGATCGTCCTCGCGGGGCCTGGAGGAGCGCTCTGACGAGGTGCCAGCCCCCGTGGCCCCGCTGACTCTGGAGGTGCCGGTGGCTGATGCCGTTGCTGAGGTGGACAAGACTCAAGAGCTCCCAGTCTCCCAAGCCGTGATCACGCTGCCGCCTTCTCCTCCTGCACCACTGGTTCCGGACTCCTCTGCCTCCTCTGCTGTCTTGGACCGTGCCTTTACTTAGCTAGGCCAGCTGCGAGAAGACCTCCAGGGCGCCAACTCCCGCCTAGTGGCCGGGCGCCTGGAGCTGATCTCTGGCTGGGTTCACTCTGACGCCTCCGTTCGAGCGGCACTGGACCGGGCCGCGGCAACTTTTGAGAAGGAGAAGCAAGCCGCAGTCCAGGCCGCAGCCGCTCGCGATGCGGCGCTGAAGGATGCCACAGTCGGCCAGGATCATTGCAAGGCATTGGAGACCGAGCTGCAGGGTCTGCGTGATGAGCTTGCCAAAGAAGCTTGCGCCCGCCAGGCGAAGGAGGTGGAGATGAAGGCTCGGGAGGATGCCATCGAGAACCGCGACGCTGAGCTGGCCGCTGAACGCGGCCGACTGAATACGCTGGAGCAGAAGTTAAAGATGGAGAGGGTCGAGCTGGACGCCAAGGCGAAGGTCCTAGCTAAGGACCGCGTGGCCTTCGCGGATCTTGAGGTGAGATCTCGCAAGGCGCTGAAGACGCTCTATGATGGTGGCCTGGAGAAGCCGCTGGCTGGGGCCAAGGACGGCCCCGCCTAGCTGCTTCCCTTCTTGGTCGAAGCACCTGAGGAAGTCATGACCGGTGTCGGCCCTATGGCCGAGGTTGAGGCTCGCGTCCTTTCTTCTGCAGCGCTGACGCGGGTCCTCAGCCACGTCTACCTTCGCGACCCTGGCGCCAACCTCGATGAGCTCCTGGAGCCTGTGGACGATGAGCGCTCCGCCGCTGCTGCTGAAGCCGCGAAGGGCCGAGCGGAAGCCCTGCTGGCAAAGTTCCGCGCCTTTGCCACTGCGCCCAAGGCAGGTACTGCTGATTCCACAGCCTCGGGAGGTGGAGCTGATGGAGGTAACACCACCACGGATGCGGGGCTCTTGGCGAACGACGGCGTTTCCCAAGGGTGATCTTATCGCGGCTTCTTTCCTGTATCAATTCCTGCAATATGCACCGTGCCTCGTGGAGGCGTTTAAACTTGTGTTTGGCATCGTGAAGACGATTATGGTTTGTAATATTTGCTTCCGGATTTGCTTCAAGATTTTGCGGTTTCCTTCCTATTTGCTTTGTGTTCTACGTCAGCAGGGCCCGGCCCCGCGCATACCTCAAAAGTCGTTAGCCCCGACCGGATCACCAGGACGGAACCAAGGAGTGAGGGGCTACATGGCAAGTTAGGCTCCTGAGTCGTGATGCTCAGGAGTCCCCCTTGACGCGCAAACAACAAATAGGTAGGGAGTGTAGGGGTGGATCTGGCGTTCTACGTCGGCAGGGCCCGGCCCCGCGCATACCTCAACCGCCGTTAGCCTTGTGGAAATAAGGAGTGAGGGGCTACGTGACCAGTTAGGCTCCTGAGTCGCGATGCTTAGGAGTCCTCCTTGACGCTCAAACGGTCCTCATACCTTGGCTCCGCTCGGGGAGGGGCGTGCGACGACCAGGTCCGAGGGACCTGGCTGGGTGGCGTGCGCTCGGGCGTGACCCGGGCGCAGCCCCCGTGTCCAGCCTCGCGTGGCGCCCCCGGGGAGGCGCTATGATGAGGCTGACACCGAGCTCTGGGCCCTTGAGGTTGATATGACCGTGGGCCGCCTCGCTTGTTTATCACCAGCCGAGCATAGCGCTCAGATGTGTACGGGCATAGCCGCCTCCTCAAGGTGTCGCCACCAGGCGCAGAGCATGGTGCTTCCATCAGAAGGCGTGGGGCCCTCCGGAGGAGCCCTGGGCATGTACAGCCCCGCCCTGACACGTGGCTTGCACGGCAGAGCTAGACGAGGTGTATCTGGGCACTCGTGAGCCAGCACGAGACTCAAGAGGCCCTACCTCGCGGCGGGTTGTGCCTGGTCTTGAGCCTTGGGCGGCTGTGTGTTCCTGCGAGATGGTTAGATGCAAATGCTCTACGTCCTCAGGTCCTGGCCGTCGAACAGGCTCAGCCGCCGCTGGTATGCCAGGTCGCGATGCCGTGGACAAGGCCGGTGGGGGCTGAGAGCCGAGAGCTGAAGAGCTCCTGAGTCGCGATGCTCAGGAGCCCCCCTTTTAACATGCAAGCGGTTTGCATGAGGGAGAGAAGGCCCGCGACAGGCGGCAGGTGATAATCATAGGCAGGTTAAGCATGAAGGCAAATGAACTTGGATAAATGCAGGAGGGGTACACACCGCTGGGTCAAGCCCGAGCGGCTTGGGGATGATGCAGCCCGAGGGGCGCCCCCATCAAGGTAAACTAAAAGACATAAGCAAAAGGGATACATGCCGCAGGGACAGACCCACACGACCTGGGAATGATGCAGCCCTTGTCGGCGTTCTGGGAACGGGGGTCCCCAGACTTGCCTGCTTGCGGCCTGCAGCGTGGCTCAAGGGGTGGCCCAGTACGACCCATCTTCATCAACTCAAGCTCAAGACCCTCGCGAGGGGCCAAGCCTCGCGGGGTGGACGATGCAAGGCTTCCTCAGGAATGGCCTCACCAGGCCGGCTCGCGAGGAGGCGGAGAGATCAAGGCAAGGGTACCTCGCGAGGTGCTCGTGACGCAAGCCATGACGATCGAGACCAAAGCGGCGCCAGTGTGGGCGCCGCCTGCGCAGTGTCCTTGTTTCCTCTTTGCAAGGGGCAAGCGCAGCGTGAGTACCGAGGCATCAAGCAAAGGTTACCATTTCAAAGGTAACGAGACCAAGACCAGGAGAGCGGCAGGATGGAGGTCACCGTGGAGCCCAAGACGGCGTCATTGCCAGGGCCTTTGGCAGTCGAAGACCAACTTTAGTCAGGATAACTTGTACTGGATGTTCCCCTTCAAAATGGCCGCTGTTGGCGCCCTTCCCGCTCAATATTTGGGAAGAGGACCAGGGCCTCTATATATAGAGATAGCCACCACAGTAGAAGGCATCTAGATGTCACCTAGAGCCAACAGAGATGAAGCAATTCCTCCCCAAGCACACCACCACAAGAACACCCCTCGCGAGGCTGTTCTTCCTTTGTACGGTTCATCATCAGCCCCTGAGGCAATCCACCACACCACACACTGGATTATGGTATTACACCACAACGGTGGCCCGAACCAGTGTAAACCTTGTGTCCCTTGTGTTGTTCATCGTGTAGCTAAGATTCGCAGCGAGGCGTTGGGACGTGGAGCGGTAGGGGGAAGATCTTCGTGCGCACCCCAGAGTTTGAACCTTAAGGGTTTTTGCCGGAACCCGATATCCGACATTTGGCGCGCTAGGTAGGGGTGCGCTGGAATCTTTCTTCCGCTGTTCCGCATTCGATCGTTAAATCGCATCAATGGTCGACGCTGCCGAAGCTTCGCCAGAAGCGCCGGGCTGCTCCGCCGCCTCGCCGGCCAGACGGCTCCGTCGGTGGGCCTCCTGTCGTTCTACATCGCTGCCGCCAACGCCGCCACCGCCCGGGCGGGAACGGCAGCAGCGTCGTCGCAGATCCTCGGTGCGGCAGGAAGGCGCGACCGCCACTCATCGCCGACTCAAATGGTTCATCGTCTCACGCCCGTCGCGCTCCCACGGACGTGCATGCTGCGTTGCTCCTGGCACGTGAGCTCCTGCACTACCACCCCGTTGACGACCTCTACGAGGAGCGGCTCGCTCGCATCACCGAGCTCGTCAGCGCTGCAGGGGGCTCCCCTACGCCATCCCTCTCGCTGCCTCGCCCTCCGTCCTGCGTGGGTGATGCAGCTCAGGAGGTGCCTCCGTCACCTCCTCCCCAAGAAGGCGCCCTGGCTCCAAGGCGCGCGGCTCCTGGACGAGACCCACCTCATCCAGTGCCCGTGCGGCAAGAAAGGAGCTGCCAAGAAATCCCTAGTCCCCAAGAAGGTGCACGCGTGCTCCCTGCTGCAGCATGTCAAGACCGCATCCCTGCGCCAGCACGTCAAGACCCCGCGCTGCCCTTGGCGGCGGCGCGCGGGAATCCCCAGGAGCAAGCCCCGCGTCTGCAAAGGGCTCCGATGGCCACCACAGGCTGCCGCGCCTTCACCACCGAGCTACGCAGACTCTCCTGGCCGGGCAAGTTCAAGTCGGATCCGCCTCCTCGCTACGACGGCACTGCCGACCCCGCGGAGTTCTTGCAGCTCTACGAGCTGGGCATCAAAGCGGCCAACGGAGACGAGAAGGTCATGGCAAATTGGTTTCCCATGGCGCTCAAAGATGGTGCCCGCACCTGGCTCCTGGACCTGCCTCCCGGCACGATCTCCTCTTGGGACGAGATGCATACCCGCTTCATCGCCAACTTCCAGGGCAGTTGCGACCGTCCTCCAGTCGTGGGTGACCTGCGCCGCATCAAGCAACAACCTGGAGAGACCCTGCAGAAGTACATCCAACGCTTCAACAACGCTCGCCTCAAGATTCCCAAGGTGACCGAGGAGGCCATCATCTCAGCGTTCTCTAATGGCGTCCGTGACGTCAAGATGAAGGAGGAACTGGCAATCCATGAGGATCTGTGCACATCTCTGGAGCTGTTCAACCTGGCGACCAAGTGCGCAAGGGTTGAGGAGGGACGCCTCTCCCTTCTCGAGCTCCCAGCTGCTGACCCTGAAGAAAATAAAGCCAAGGCCAAGGATGTGAAGCGCAAAGGAGCAGTCGTGCTCGTAGCAGAGCCAGACACGAAGCGTGACAAGGACCAGCCGGAGTCGTCCAAGGGCAGCCGGTACTGCATGTACCACGACCTCCACACCCACAACACCAACGAATGCCAAGAGCTCAGGGCCGTGCGAGAAGGACGTATCAGTCGACGCACCGAGCGCAACGATCGGGGCTACGACCGAGGCGGAGGAAGAGGTGGAGGACGATGGGACGACCGTGGCCCTCGCCAAGGGTGGCGTGACCGATCTCGCGAGGACCGCTAGCAGGACCAGCCTCGTGAGGGGGCTTGGAGGGATCAGCCTCGCGAGGATCGCCCGCAGGGCAATGCAGGCCTTCCTCCTCCGCCGCCACCGCCAAGAAGGAATGACGACCATCATCAGGACGAGGGGGCTGGGGCTTCCAGAGCCACGCATATCGCAGATCTGGGCGGTGCCTGTGCCCCAACCTCTCAGTGCATCTTCAAGCAGTTTGCTCGCGAGGTGAACGCAGTCCTCCCCAAGCTCGAGGCCACGCACCCTCTCAGGTGGTCCACATGCGCCATCACGTTCAGCTCAGCGGATCAGCTCAAGTGTGCGGCTACAGCCGGGGTCCTCCCAATGCTTTGTTCCCCAGTCATCGCAATGTGCAAGTTACCAGGACCCTCATCGATGGCGGCGCAGGACTCAACATTCTGTCCGTCGAGACGCTCAACAATCTCCAAGTGCCATATGACCAGCTTCAGCCGACCAAGCCTTTCTCAGGAGTCACTGACGGTTCCACCACCCCGATAGGGCAGGTCCGCCTCCCTGTCACCTTTGGACAGCGCAAGAACTACCGTACCAAGCTCATCGAATTTGATGTTGCCCACATTCGCCTACCATACAATGCCATCCTCGGGTATCCAGCCCTGGCCAAGTTCATGGCAGTGACTCACCATGGTTACAATGTCCTCAAGATGCCGGGAAGCGACGGAGTCATCACAGTCCCCTGTGAAGAGAAGGACGCGGTGTGCTCTCTCGAGCGTGCATTCCAAGCTGCATCAGTCAAAGACCCAGATAGCAAGAGCGGGAACCCTGTCGAGGCAGTTCCCAAGAAGAAGAAGACATCACCCAGCTCAAGGCCTCAGGAGGCAGGCATCTCTGGAGGCACCGCGCCAGGATCTGCGCCCGTCCAAGGGGCACCTCCCTCCAATGCATGGGAAGGCGCGCCCGACGCTCTCCTTGGGCAAGGCTCGGGGGCTCTCTCCTAGAGGGCCGCTGACTTTGCCAAGATCACGAGGGAGGCACTCGGGCACCACTTGGAGGCGTGCTTCGCGACACGTTTCCCTCAGGAAGGCATGAGGCAAGGAGGGCCCAACCCTCAGGAGTTCATCACCAAGGTTACTCAGGAGCTGCAGGAATCAAGAGTCATGCGCGGAAATCGCCGCTTGCCCGACGTAGCTCCCCATCCAGGCGAGGATGGCGGGCTGCGCGTCTGCATCGACTACCCAGGGCTCAACCGAGCCGCATCTCAGGAGCGTTTCTGGTCTTCGCGCGTGGGACATTGCGAGGGTCCACCTCACAGCTATGTTTGCATGCCTTTCGGCCTGCCGAACGCGGCTGCTGCTCACCAACGCCTGATGCGGAGCATTCTGGAAGCTCAGGAGGTCAGGCGCCGCGCCTTCCTGGTGGAGATGGAGATGGACCTTGAGGAGCCGCCCGGACCCCCAGAGCCTCCCGAGGCTCAGGGCCCCGGTGGCTCGTGAGGATCGGCTTCTTCACCGTGCATCATCAACTACTCCAACACCCGCTCTGCAATGATACCAGGTGATATCTTTCGAGTTTCATTTCAGCTGGGAGCGCCCTCAGGGCTGCATCATTCCCAGGTCGCGTGGGTCTGTCCCCGCGGCATGTATACATTTTGCTTATGTCTTTAGTTCACCTTGCTGGGGGCGCCCCCCGGGTTGCATCATCCCAGAGCCGCTCGGGCCTGACCCAGTGGCATATATCTTTCTTGCATCTATCTAAGCTAATTTGCTCCTCATGCTTAACCTGCCTATGATAATCACCTGCTCGATTGACACCTACCTTTGGAGCCGCTCGCTCTGGCACGGCGCTTGCGCACGGGTCCGTCCCTGCAACGTCGACAAATCTGAGTGGTCGAGCTCTGGCCCGCGGTAGCCCCGCAAGCGCTACCTCACCAGGCCCTCAGTGCCCTCATCACTCGCTCGGAGCAACCAATGGCTGGCCGGCAATCGTAATGGCAACCCTTGCTTCTCTCGTGTTGGCTTACAGGGTCCAACTAAGGAATAACGTGGGGGCATCACGAGCTCTCTCTCTCTCTCTCTCTTACCCGTGTGATCCGCTTGCATGTTAAAAGGGGGGCTCCCGAGCATTGTGACTCAGGAGCTCTTACTGGCTCTCCAGCCCTCACCCCCTGGCCTTGTCCACGGCATTGCGACCTGGCATACCAGCGGCGGCTGAGCTTGCTCGAGGGCCGGGACCTGAGGACGTAGAGCACGAAGGAGAGTGCATGGAAGGGAGGAGGAGCTCATGAAGGCCTGACCCAGCGACATCCCAGCTGCCGACACGCAGGTCCGGCACCTCGCGAAGGAACGGCTCCAAGCTCTCGAGATAAGTCACGCTCCTGGAATAGCTAATCAACTTGACGCCAAACCCCCACTTAACGCGGCTCTGTGATGGCGATGTTTCCTTCCTTTCTCGCCCAGCGGCGGCTGCTTGAGCGCTAAAGGGGACCTCCTGAGCATCGCGCCTCAGGGGCTCTTACTGGACCTCGGGCCGCTCACCTCCTGGCCTTGACCACAGCATCGCGACCTGGCATACCAGCGACGGCTGAAGCTTGCCTGGGGACCGGGACCTGTCAGCGTAGAGCACCAAGCCATCGCGAGGTTAGAAAGGGGGAACCAAGCCGAGACAGGACAAGCATCTTGCACCGCTTCATGATAAGGGTAATATCAACAAAAGACACTACACACGCTTTACATGCCCCCACGGGGTACTTCCTTGGTTCCTCGCAGGAAACAAAAGGTGCTAATCCTAAGGAGCCCTAACTGCACATGCTTCCACGACCGACGCCATCATCAACAGTGGGCCACCAAGCGCCGGCGCCAACCCCATCCAGATCAGCCGCGTCGGTGGCCTGGTGTAGCTGCCTTGCTCCGGGTGCGACACGAGCTTGGGGGCTCGTAGTTGTCGTCGCTCATCTCCGGAGTCACGAGAAGCTCGAGAGAGTCGCTGGACCCCCCCAGGATCTCCACTGCTGCCAGAGGAGCTGCCGAGGAAGCGGAGGGCAGGCCGGGCCCTTGCCATGCCGGCGTCCTGGCCGCCTCCTCTAGGGCAGCACTCCAGCCGGCGTCCATCCGTGTCGAAGACCTTGAAGAGCATCAAGGAGGCGCCATCGTATTTGAAATGAATCACGAAGGCGACCCCTGTTCGGCAGACTCAGGCGATCTCGCCCCAACCCCGGGTCATGTAGACCTTGCCCGGAGCGACGACCTTGACCTCCACTCTGGTCGTGGGGGTGCCGCAGTCGGCGTGCTGTAGCCAGAGCTCAAGAGGCCCCCGTGGCGGCATCTCGGAGGCAAAGGAAGGAGGAAGGCGTATCCAGGAGCATGGAGGCATGGCGGCGTGAAGTACGAGCTCGCGAGAGGAGTCCGTGGCATGGACTCCCGGAGCAACAGCGCGCACCGCCGTAACTCGTCGCCGATGACGCGGGCGCCGCCGCTCGGAGTCTTCTTCTCTAGGGCCCTCAGCCCGGGCGTACAGAGGGAGCGGAAACCCAGGAGGCGGCCACTCGTACCAGGGCCTCGACGCCTCCGGCAGAGCAACCTCGTCACGGCGGCCGAGGACCGGCCGTTTCTTCGGCGGGACCGGGTTGGGCCCCTCTCGGGGGGCCTTTCCTTTCTCCTCGGCTGAGAACCGGCGGATCGGCGCCATTGGCGTCAAGATGGAGGAGGAGCGAGGAAGAAGGAGCGGAGCAAGAAGAGATGGACTGCGGGGGCTCACGCCTCTCCGTACTTATAGTCCAGAGGAGGCCACCGTCGGCCTCCACGATCGCAGGTAATCATGACCCTCTATGCATGCAGGGACTCATCAAATCGGGCAGTTTCTGAGGCAGCGTGGGGAAGCGGAGACGCCCACGTCCAATCAACTGCCACGCGGCGCCCAAGGCTGCAGGCTGTTGGGGCCCGCGATGCTCCGCACTTGCCCTTTTGCTTTGTCGCTAAGCCAAGTCGGAGCGCGCCTTGGGCCCGGGGGCTACTGTCGGTGTTCTGGGAACGGGGGTCCCCAGACTTGCCTGCCTACGGCCTGCGGCGTGGCTCAAGGGGTAGCCCAGTACGACCCATCTTCATCAACTCAAGCTCAAGACCCTCGCGAGGGGCCAAGCCTCGCGGGGCGGACGACGCAAGGCTTCCTCAGGAACGGCCTCACCAGGCCGGCTCGCGAGGAGGCGGAGTGATCAAGGCAAGGGTACCTCGCGAGGTGCTCGTGACGCAAGCCATGACGATCGAGACCAGGCGGGCGCCAGGTGGGCGCCGGCCTGCGCAGTGTCCTTGTTTCCTCTTTGGTGCAAAGGGGGCAAGCGCAGGCGTGGAGTACCGAGGCATCAAGCAAAGGTTACCATTTCGGTGCAACAAGACCAAGACCAGCAGAGCGGCAGGATAGAGGTCACCGTGGAGCCCAAGACGGCGTCATTGCCAGGGCCTTTGGCAGTCGAAGACCAACATTAGTCAGGATAACTTGTACTAGATGTTCCCCTTCAAAATGGCCGCTGTTGGCGCCCTTCTCACTCAATATTTGGGAAGAGGACCAGGGCCTCTATATATAGAGATAGCCACCACAGTAGAAGGCATCTAGGTCTCACATAGAGCCAACAAAGACGGAGCAATTCCTCCCCAAGCACACCACCACAAGAACACCCCTCGCGAGGCTGTTCTTCCTTTGTACGGTTCATCATCAGCCCTTGAGGCAATCTACCACACCACACACTGGATTAGGGTATTACACCACAACGGTGGCCCGAACCAGTATAAACCTTGTGTCCCTTGTGTTGTTTATCGTGTATCTTAGATTCGCAGCGAGGCATTGGGACGTGGAGTGGTAGGGGGAAGATCTTCGCACGCACCCCAGAGTTTGAACCTTAAGGGTTTTTGTCGGAACCCGATATCCGACAGCCCTGAGGGCGCTCCCAGCTGAAATGAACTCGAAAGATGTCACCTGATACCATTGTAGAGGGGGTGTTGAAGTAGCTGAAGATGCGCGGTGAAGAGGCTGACCCTCACGAGCCACTGGAGCCCTGAGCCTCGGGAGGCTCTGGGGGTCCAGGTGGTTCCTCGAGGACCATCTCCATCTCCGCCAGGACCACGTGGTGCCTGGCCTCCTGAGCTGCCAGAATGCTCCGCGAATGGCGGCTGGTGAATGGCGACGCGTTCGGCGGCCGAAAGGCATGCGAGCGTGGCTGTCTGGCGGACCCTGCAGCGTCCCAGCGCTGGCGAGGCGCTCCTGAGACGCGGCTCGGCTGAGACCTGTGTTGTCGATGCAGACACGCAGCCCGCCATCCTCGCTTGGATGGGGATCTACGCCAGGTAAACGGCGATCGCCGCGTATGACTCTTGATTCCTGCAACTCCTGAGTGGTATTGGTGATGAACTCCTGAGGGTTGGGCCTTCCTTGCCCCATGCTTTCCTGAGGGAAACCTGCTGCAAAGCACGCCTCCAAGTGGTGCCCGAGCGCCTCCCTCGTGATCTTGGCTAAGTCTGAGGCCCTCGAAGAGAGCCCCCGAGCCCTGCCCGAGGAGGCGCCGGGCGTGCCTTCCTATGTGACGGAGGGAGGCGCCCCTTGCACGGGCGCGGATCCTGATGCGACACCTCCGGGGCTGCCAACCTCCCGAGGCCTTGAGCTGGGCGATGTCTTCTTCTTCTTGGGAACTGCCTCAGGAGTGTTCTCGCTCTTGCTGTCTGGGTTCTCGATTGATGCAGCCAGGAAGGCGTGCTCGAGGGAGCACACCGCATCCTTCTCTTCGTAGGGGACTGTGATGATTCCACCGCTTCTTGGCATCTTGAGGAGATTGTAGCCATGGTGGTTACCGCCATGAACCTGGCCAGGGCTGGATACCCGAGGATGGCATTGTACGGTAGGCGAATGTGGGCGACGTCGAAGTCGATGAGCTCGGTGCGGTAATTGTTGCGTCGCCCCAACGTGACAGGGAGGCGAACCTGCCCTATCGGGGTAGTGGAGCTGTCAGTGACTCCCGAGAAAGGCTTGGTTGGCTGGAGTTGATCATATGGCACTTCAAGGTTGTTGAACGTCTCGATGAACAGAACGTTGAGCCCTGCGCCGCCATCGATGAGGTTACGGTAACTTGCGTTGTTGATGGTAGGGAGCGAGCATTGGGAGGATGCCAGCTGTAGCCGCACACTTGAGTTGATCTGCTGAGCTGAAAGTGATGGCGCACTTGGACCATCGGAGAGGGTGCGTGGCCTCGAGCTTCGCCTCGAGCTTGGGGAGGACTGCATTCACCTCGCGAGCAAACTGCTTGAAGATGCGCTGAGAGGGTGGGGCCTGGGCTCCGCCCAGGATGCAAGCGATAGCATGTGGCTCCTGGAAGCCCCAAGCCCCTCGTCCTCGTGGTGGTCGTCATTCCTTCTTGGCGGTGGCGGCAGAGGAGGAAGGCATGCGTTGCCCTATGGGCGACCCTCACGAGGCTGGTCCCTCCAGGCTCCCTCGCGAGGCTGGTCCTGCCAGCGATCCTCGCGAGGTCGGTCACGCCACTCCTGGCGAGGGCCTCGGTCGTCCCATCGTCCTCCACCTCTTCCTCCTCCTCGGCCGTAGCCCCGGTCATTGCGCTCTGGGCGTCGACCAATGCGTCCTTCTCGAACGGCTCTGAGCTCGTGGCATTCGTTGGTGTTGTGGGTGTAGAGGTTGTGGTAGGCGCAGAATCGGCTACCCTTGGATGACTCTGGCTGGTCCCTTCCACGCTTCGTGTCTGGTCCTGCTGCGAGCACGACTGCTCCTTTGCGCTTCACGTCTTTGGCCTTGGCCTTGTTCTCTTCTGGGTCAGCGACGGGAAGCTCGAGGAGGGAGAGGCGTCCTTCCTCAGTTCGCGTGCACTTGGTCGCCAGGTTGAACAGCTCCAGAGATGTGCCGAGATACTCGTGGATAGTGAGCTCCTCCTTCATCTTGACGTCGCGGACGCCATCGAAGAACGCTGAGATGATGGCCTCCTCAGTCACCTTGGGAATCTTGAGGCGAGCGCTGTTGAAACGCTGGATGTACTTCTGCAGGGTCTCTCCAGGCTGCTGCTTGATGCGGCGCAGGTCACGCACGATCGTAGGACGGTCGCGAGTGCCCTGGAAGTTGGCGAAGAAATGGCTGCACATCTCGTCCCAGGAGGAGATCGAGCTGGGAGGCAGGTTCAGGAGCCAGGTGCGGGCACCATCCTCAGGCGCCATGGGAAACCAATTCGCCATGACCTTTTCGTCTCCGTTGGCCGCCTCGATGCCCAGCTCGTAGAGCTGCAAGAACTCCGCGGGGTCGGCAGTGCCGTCGTAGCAAGGAGGCAGGTCCGGCTTGAACTTGCCTGGCCAGGCGACGCTGTATAGCTCGATGGTGAAGGCACGATAACCTCCGTGGCCACCGGAGCTTTTTCAGACACGGGGCCTGCTCTGGATGGTTCCCGCGTGCCGCCACCAGGGGCAGCACGGGGTCTTGGCGTGCTGGTGCAGGGATGCGGTCTTGACGTGCTGGTGCAGGGATCACGTGAACGCCTTCTTGAGGCCGAGGGATTTCTTGAATGCTTCTTTCTTGTCGCCCAGGTGCTGGATGCGGTGGGTCACTTCCAGGGGCCGCGCGCATTGGAGCCAGGGCACCTTCATGGGGAGGAGGTGGCAGAGGCACCCCCTGAGACACATCACGCACGTAGGACGGAGGGCGAGGCAGCGAGAGAGACGGTGCAGGATAGCCCCCTGCGGTGCGGACGAGCTCGGTGATGCGAGCGAGCCAGTCCTCATAGAGGTCGTCGATGGGGCGGTAGTGCAGGAGCTCACGTGCCAGGAGCAACACGGCCTGCATGTCCGTGGGAGCATGACGAGCGTGAGACGATGAACCAGCTGGAGTCAGCGATGGAGTGGTGGTGCGGCGCACCAAAGGGTGTAGCGAAGATGCTTGCTGCTCGTTCCCCGCTGGGACGGTGGCAGCAGGCGACGGAGAACGACGAGGAAGCCCACCGGCGGGGCCCGTCTGCAGGTGTGTGGTGGCGAAGAGCAACCCGGCGCTTCGGCATGGCTTCGGCGGCGTCTGCCATGGATCTTGGCGGCGATGGAGCAGAAACAGCGAAAAGAAGATTCCGGTGCACCCCTACCTAGCGCGCCAAATGTCGGATATTGGGTTCCGGCAAAACCCTTAAGGTTCGAACTCTAGGGTGCGCACGAAGATCTTCTCCCTACCGATACACGCCCCAAAACCTCGCCACGATTCTAGCTAGCACGATGAACAACACAAGAGACACAAGATTTATACAGGTTCGGGCCACCATCATGGTGTAATACCCTACTCCCGTGTGTGGTGTGGTGGATTGCCTCTTGCTAATGATGAACAATACAAGGGAAGAACAAACTCGCGAGGGGTGTTCTTGTGGTGGTGGTGTTCTACTTGCCCGGGATTCGGTCGGGGTTCCGATGAGATGCCTCTCTACTACGGTGGCTATCTCTATTTATAGAGGCCCTGGTCCTCTTCCCATATATTGAGCGGGAAGGGAGCCAACAATGGCCATTTTGAAAGGGGACAGCTAGTACAAGCTATCCTGACTAAAGGTGGTCTTCGACTGCCAAAGGCACTGGCGATGACGCCCTCTTGGGCTCCACGGTGACCTCCGTCTTGCCGTCCCGCCTGTCTTGGTCTCGTTGCACCGATATGGTAATCTTTGCCTGATGCCTTGGTACTCTCCGGCTGCGCTTGCCCCCTTTGCACCAGAGGAAACGAGGACACTGCGCAGGCTAGCGCCCGCCTGGTCTTGGTCGTCATGGCTTGCATCATGAGCACCTCGCGAGGTACCCCTTGCCTTGATCTCTTCGCCTCCTCGCGAGCCTGCCTGGTGAGGCCGCCCCTGAGGAGGCCTTGCGTCATCCGCCCCGCGAGTCTTGGCCCCTCGCAAGGGTCTTGAACTTGGGTTGATGAAGACGGGCCGTACTGGGCCACAGCTGAGCCACGCCATAGTCCACAGGCAGGCATGTCTGGGGACCCGTGTTCCCAGAACGCCGACACGCTTGGCGCTCCAATCCCTGTCGCGCTCGATGCTCTCCTTCCGGGACTCACAGAAAGCAGGGACATCCTTGTCTTCGATCAAACACCAATCGCCCCTCCACTCATCCCACCTTTACTGCTGATACCCAGGGAGGTAATCCCGGAGCTTCCTCACCACACGTGGCATCTAGCTGATGAACCCCGGAGTGATAGGCTTTGCTCTCCACCCGCGGGACAAAGTAATGCCGTAACAGATCCACATTGGGCTTGACTCCGACAAAGTTCTCGCACAAATGGGAAAAAATGGCCATGGTCGCCATTGCATTTGGCGTAAAATCAAGAAGGTGGAACCCATATTCATGATCGCCTCGAAGAGTCCAGAGAAAGTAGGGAAAAGAGCATAGATGAAATAGGCGCATAAGAAATAATAAGAATCCTGCAGTACCTCATTCCCCGCCACAATCACCGCCGGTGCCCCATGCCCCTTCTCGACAGGCCTCCCCCACAGACATCCGTACCTCGCTTGGAGAACTGGGCCGCTCAGATTTGATGGAGTGAAGATGACATCTTCGCTCCGCCTCTTGCTCAACTCCGCCCCTCTTTTGCTCCCTTCGACGACAGCTTCCTTCACCGCGGCCGTCTGCTTCTTCTTGTCCGCGGATTTCTTCCCCATTCCGGCGACATCAACGGGGAGGATTGCAGCGGAAGGGAGAGCTGGGGAACTGTTGCTTGGCTTGCGGAGGAAGAAGATGGGGTGCGGAGCAGAGAAAAGATGAATCGCGCCGCTCCGCTTTTCCTGCTATTAAGGGGGGACATGGAACAAGAGCTCGACGCTTCATAAAGTTACCATTTTACCTTAATTGCTACAGTCCCACGATCCCATGACGCGCAGTAATTACGCGAATTGGATGTTGGATTGACCGATCGTCATGGTGAAACGGCACGCGCAACCCTCTCCTGCCACGTGTCCGCACACGGTTTGGGGCCTAACCCAACATGCCCGGCGACACGTATGGCTCAGGCCCGGGGGCTTATGTCGGGGAAAATATACAGGGGTGCATGTTCCTGACTCGTGCGCGGACAAGCCAAGATCAGAACAAGGTGAACAAGAGACCAAGAGATTTGAAGCATCAACAAGAAGATCGAAAAGATCCAAGGCCAAGGCAGAGAAGCCAGATATCACCAAGAGAGAAGCCTCGCTCGCCAGGCAGGCGAGCCCGGCAAGGAGTGAGGCCACCCCTGGAAGGAGATGGCCAAGGCGTCCGGCAGGGCCTGCCGGGGCTCGCGGAGACCATATTACTTCACCGACTACTCCACCTCGACCCACATCGTCGATCAATGCGGTGTCAAGCTGCAGGATGATTAAGTGGCAACCAATCGCCACATGGCAGCCACTTCATACCAAGGAAACCAACAGATGACACCCATCCAGTGACGTGTCAAGCAAGCAGGTGTGGGGCTGGCAAGACACCCTGGCAAGCCTTGCCGGGCAACCAACGATGTGACACTAAGTGGTGCATTAAATGCACACTGTTAGCCTGCAGAGTTAGGTATGATAGCACTATTTTCTATCATATCAATGTCTAATGACTAATTTGCCACTATGGTAACCCCTTGATCTATAAAAGGAGGCCCATGGCAACCTTAGAGGGGGTTCAGTTCGCGAGATTAGAAAGCTAGACCACTCGTTCCCCCACACACATAGTCGCTGCTGCCCCGAAGCAACCCTTGTCGAGCAAGTGTACTACGCACCACCTCCACCTTTCCACCATCAATCCACCAAAGCATGCGTAGGGTTTTACGCCTCACGGCGGCCCGAACCTGGGTAAAATTGCATGTGTGATCTCTGTCGTGCTGCCTTGCGTTGGTCTACTCTTTGTGCAGCGCGACTCCCCAGTGCCGAACCAGCAAGGGGCCGTCCTAGTCCCATAGGTGGTCGTGGTTTCCCGCGACATGTGGTGAACCAAGAACTAGAAAATCAGTAGGGTGTTTTATTTTCCCACACAAGACATCAACATCTCTAACTATCCCAAGTGGTGTGATGGTGTCTCTATTAGCAAGTTTAATAGTAACATCTATATCTTCTATTTCATCGGGTGCTATGTCATTCATAATTTCTTGATATAAGGTAAAAGGAATAGCACTTAGCACCCACATCATATAAACCATGATAACAATGTCACTACAAAAAAAATACACTTCCATGATGATACGTGTTTGTCACAGTAGGTCACGTTTTCTGTCATGCATGTACATCCATGACAAATTTATGATGAATCAAGATAGTCATACATCTTTGTCATAGAAGTGCTCCATGACATTACCAAAATTATCACCACAGTGTCCACTTCCATGACGATAAATCGCGTGTCCGCGAAGTGCTTTTCGTCAAGGGTGACCGACACATGGCATCCACCGTAGCGGACGCCGTTAAGCTATCGGGTCGGGTTTTGGATCCTAAAACCGTTAATAGCCCGACCAATGGGGATTTTCCGTGTAAAATCATCATTGGTGGAGAAACTGCGTGTCGGCTCATCATTGGGACGGATGTCATCCACTCCTTTGGGCGAAGGCGCCTATGATCGTCGACCGTGTACGACCAACGATGGCCCATTCACGTGAAAAGGCCGACCCGTTTGACTTGGTCAAAAGGCGGCGGCGGCCCATTTAAAGCTTTGTTAGCGGCTGTTAGCATATAGCCCATTTACGACCCGCTAACCCAAGGCCCGTTCGCCCTATCGCGAATTAGGCCCGATGGCGTCATCTGGGCCATCAATATGATTCAGCCCATTTTCGCCGGCCCATGTATGGCCCATGACATCTTTGGCCCATATGAGGCCCTTTGTAACTCTTGGCCCATTAGCGGCCCGTCTTTGGCAGCCCGTAATGAGCGATGTATTACTTTACACCCATTAACGGCCAGCGGTGAAACTGTCTGTAATGAACGATGTAACACTTTATACCCATAACGGGCGTTATTCCGTTGGGCGTTTCAGCCAAAGTTAACTTCGGCCTTTTGAGGCCCATTTATTCTTAGGCTCATTTGCAGCATTTGGTTACTTACGGCCCGTTCTTGTCATTTTACGCTTGTGGGCCAAATTTAGCCCGTCGTTCTGATCGGCCCGTTTGTGGTCCATTAGTCTGTTGGGCCATTTTCATAGCATCACCAAATATGGCCTATTAACGATCCGTTATGGTCAGCCCATAAAACGTACGATTTCCATTATAGGCCCGTCTACGGCCCATTAAAGGCCCGTACAAGACCCATAAATGAGTCAGCTGCCCATGGATCCTACGAGACGTAGAAGGCCCATGGATCTCACGAGCGTAGAAGGCCCATGGATCCTCACGAGGCGTAGAAGGCCCATGGATCCTCTGAGCGTAGAAGGCCCATGGATCCGACGGCCGTGAAGAGGCCATGGTCGAGGCGAGTTGGCCCCGTTTGAATGATATAGCATATTCAAAGAATTATCCTACTCAATAATATCACCTCTAAAAAGCATACACTATAAAACAAAGAGATCAAGGCATAGAAAGGTAGAATAATCCTACACTATACAATAAAGAAATTACAGCCAATTATACCCACTAGGCATTATGGTTGACACGGTGATAATAAAGCATACACAAACAACAAATTACATACACTAGGCAAATACAGCTCATACATCATGGGCGGCGCATCAACTTAACTCCATTTGAACTATAATCTCTTGAGAAAATAGGATTGGCTGGATTCGAGATAGCACAAATTTTAGTCGCAAAATCTCCAATTCCTTCATGGTTACCTCGGTGTCTTGTTTCATTTTTTGACTCCTGCATCTAATACACGCATGTCCAGTCTCAACTTGTTGATTATCGTTGACAATCATGTACGTTCTCTTGCCACCTCTAGTTGATGCTCGAGAACATCAACACATTCAATTCAATCCATAATCATTCGATATGGCCATGCCGCCTTTCTTTCATGATTTTGTGTTGATGTCACTTCATCACGAAATGTTTACGTAAGTACACATGACTAGGGCAAAATATAGTTACAAAAGTGAAGCGAACAAGACACTATTTTGTACTTCATGGCAAAACAGGACTAACAATAATGTTACGTCACTTTCACAAAAAAGTTACCGTCATGAAGCATAAGCGGTGATAATTTTAAAATTATAAAAAAGATTATGCATGCAGCCTGCATACAGAAATCCCTCTTAGCTCACCAAAGGAGCATGATGTTGGGGCCCAATCAAAAACGGAAAAGTTACAAATTTAGACAACACGTTGCGTATAAGTAAGCAAGCAGTTGGCCATTCGTACTTCAATTAAAGTCTTAGGGAGCATAATGAACAGCAGAGGGTTTCATACAAACATACTACATCGAGGCAAAACTATGCAATCATTAGCGTAGTATAAACTAGATTGTGAGCCTCATGCAATAATAGTTGGTTAATAGACTTCAAAGCTTGAGTCACACTTGGCGAGAGTAATTAAATGGTAAGGCCTTTAATTATGTCAACTAATAGTGATACAAGTACCGAACATCACGCATGATTATTTGGGCATCTCATTAGCGAGGACAAATAAAGCAATTGAAAAGAAAATTAACTATGCAGAAACAAACAAGGAATTGAGCTGTTGAGTTGCATCGGTGACTTACCTTAGCAGGTTGAAGAGGCTCGGTAGCAGCTCCTACTTCTCTTGCAAGGCTCCTTCCTAACATCTTGTACTTGGAAATCATCAATCTTATCTTCATTGCACCCCCTCTGCAAGGTGACACAAACTAGTTACTCGTCTCCTTGGAAGATAAATATGCATACTTTCGAGTCTGTGAACACAAAAGGATGAGATTATAACAAAACAACACCACATAATGAAACATGCCACATCTCTTGCACTTGCACACAATGAAATGAGCATTTACTATGTCTGCACTATGTAAAAACTAGGCATACCTTCGAACTGGATCTCTAGGCACTCTTGGAGAGCCTACTGTAGTGTACAACCAAACCTTTATGTCACCCATGAGTTAGACAAGGCCCCATTATAGCAGCCCTTAGTGTTTAAATAGTTGACAAGCTCTGTTAGAGTGTTAGGTCAAGAACAGGAAGTAATCAAAGCAAACAATCCTAGTATGGCTGGTTGATGCAAACAAGCAATTGAACAGATGTGTGAGCAAATCTTACATATCAAGAAAAGAAGCAAAGAAGGAGGCTTAAAGACCATCACTTGACTGACCAGATTTAAGGGCATTTAAACATCATGTGCAGCGTGTGAACTAACATAAACATTGCATATTCAGAATCTACAATGGAATGCACATGTATTAGGTTATGCCATGTATGATGATGCCTAAATGTACGAGATAGCGAGCGAGAGTGATTCATCATTACCGCACAATTGAATTGTAGGTTAAGGGCGATTCGATTCCGCCTTTTCAGGGCATATTGTCAAAATAAGCCATAAAAGATGTAAAGAAGTCATTTTTGAGTTATGGGCTTGGGCTTAACTAATTTCGCTTTGGAGGGGGTGTTTGGGTAGAACCTCACTAAAATTGAAGGAAGGGAATAGTGAAATGACTCTGTTATGCGCCTAATATTACACTCAAAATGCAACTAGCGATGCCCGTGTCACACGACTCTCAATTAAAACAAACACGCAAGCATTCATTGCCCTGCCCGCTTGCATCTCCTCTCCCTTTCCCTCTACCTCGATCCCACTGCTGCAGCACTAGGGTTCCTCGGTGAGCCGTTGCCCTTTGGTCCCATCTGCACTGGTCCTCGGCGATGCTATGTCCAGCTAGGCTACATGGCGGCGGGTGAGGCAAATCTCCTGGCTGCTCCTCCCTCTGGCGCGCCCCTTATTCTCATGGTCTCCAGCAGCTGCTCCACTTGTGGTTAGTCCAGCACTACTCCGTGAGCCTTTGCACAACTCTGGTGATGCCACCTGCGGCGAAGGCACCTTATTTCCCTCCCCTCCTCCCGGGCCATGGCCTTGAGGTCTTGTTGAAGGATGAGCTCATCCAACAAGGTGAGGATCTCCTATGATTTTTGCCAAATTTTCATTCTAATCCACTATCGATGAATGCTATGAGCTGCTTCTCTGCTGCTATATGATGCATTGCTATGAGCTGCTCCTGCTGCTGCTATATGATGGTGCTATGAGCTGCTGCTGCTGTATGATGAGTTGCTATGAGCTGCTGCTGCTATATGATGAATTGCTATGAGCTGCTGCTGCTGCTATATGATGAGTTGCTACAAGCTGCTGCTGCTGCTATATGATGATGGTGCTATGAGCTGCTCCTGCTGCTGCTATATGATGGTGCTATGAGCTGCTCCTGCTGCTGCTATATGATGAATTGCTATGAGCTGTTCCTGCTGCTGCTATATGATGGTGCTATGAGCTGCTGCTGGTATATGATGAATTGCAGACTGCTGCTGCTGTATGATGAGTTGATATGAGCTGCTGCTGCTATATGATGCTTTCACGTGGTGCTGCTATATGATAATAACCAGCCACTTGGACCATCGAATTTCAATAAATAATTGTTCTTCATTTAAATGTGGGTCATGCGTTCTTCGTTTAAATTAGGCAATGGGATCTCTATGGAAAACATTGACGAAAGTAGATTGTGCCAAGTAGATGGTATCTTTGTATTTGCATTTTGAGCAAATAGTGATGGTCTGTTTTCCTATCATATTAATTACTCCGCTGGGTTCAATTTGTGATGTTTGCAAGTCTAATTAATTTCCATATGGGCAGCAAAATGAAAAATATATAATTCAATCTAGACTTTCCTTGATCATACCAAAGATAAGCTGAAAAGCAAATGAAAAGAACTGGTTGGCTTATTACATGGAGCTTATATTCACAGGTGCTTATTTTCTTAGGATAACTCGTAATAACTGTCCCTAAGAAACTTAGCTAATAGAACTGGCATACAAATAACATGTCATGATGATTGCAATGGAGGAGTGACGTACCATAGCACACTGTATAGGCTCACCGATGCCTCTCCTTTTTTTTGCGATGTTCCATGAATTTGCCACGTACATCTTGTATTTTTTCATTGTGTAATCCTATCTGCAAGTTGACACGGCTAATTTCAGACATCTCTACATGATACTGCATTGCATATCCCTTGCGCATATTTAAACCACCAATTAACGATTGTGTGCGTACCATAAACTAGCCATGACACTGTATGCTGGACTAGCAGGTACTCTAAGGGAGCCTAATGTAGTGCACTGGAATTCCTACATGCCACCTATGATTTTGTGTAATGTCTTGCCCCTGTTCCTAAATATATGTCTTTGTAGAGATTCCAGTATGGACCACATACGAGATGTATATAGATGCATTTTAGTGTAGATTCACTCATTTTGCTCCGTATCTAGCCTATAGTGGAATCTCTAGAAAGACTTATTTAGGAGCAGTCTGAGTAGTATCATGTATGACATCTACATATCTAATTTAGTAATTTAGCAGCCAGGTAGAAATCATTATGCGCACAAAGGGATTCTTGGTGAAAATCCTAGCAAAACATTTTGGCGAGGCACATAACAATACAAGAGAGAGAGCGCTTACAAGATCATAGAAATGCCTCGTCCGGGATCTTGGTTGGCCAAGCTATTAGATCGGAAGAAACATCATCCTTGTAGTTTTGCGGTGCATAACGGTAACAATGACCGGTTAGTATATTTGAAGTACATCGGGCGGTGATCTTTGGCGGGTTTAAAGGTGACAAGTACCTAGGCCGTGGCGGGTGCTTGCATCTCTCGAGCAGTGGGAATCAGTTTAGAAACATCGAGTGATGATCTTTGCGCTGGTGTCGAGTCGATAAGGAGATCTAGAACCGTCGAGTAGGGTGTTTGTGGAAGCGGCTCCGGTAGGGTGGACTACGGTGTGGTCGAAGCAGATCTGTGGCCGTGGACAAGGGTGTAGGTGAAGCTTCTCCGGTGGTTGGGGTTAAGGATGGTGTCGACGATGCGGATCTGCGGCCGTGGGCGGCGTCGAAGCTGCTCGGTGTTGGGTTAAGGATGGTGTCGGCGATGCGGATCTGCGGCCGTGGGCGGCGTCGAAGCTGCTCCGGTGGTTGGGTTAAGGGTGGTGTCGACGATGCGGATCTGCGGCCGTGGGCCAGGCGTTAAAGCTGCTCCGGTAGGTTGGATGAGGTGCGAGAAGCGTGTCTGAGGCCGTGGACTTGTGAGTTAAGCAGCGGCCCGGTAGGGTTGAGAATGGTATAAACAAAGCTACTCGGTAGGGTTGGCGATGGTGTCGTGAAGCGGCTCCGGTAGGGTTGAGGAAGGTGTCGGCAAAGAGGATCGAGAGGCCGTCGGCAGGCGTCGGTGGGGCGGCTCGGGGGTGTGGGCAAGCGTCTCGGTGGGGAATCTGAATGAGCCGCTGCAGGATCTGCGAGTTGGCGAAATCTTGGCTAAGCAGATCCGGCGCCGTGGACAAGGCCGGCACTAAATGGGCTGTGGTACAATGGTGGATGAGCAGTCTACTTGTTTCTAGGGGATGTGGGAGGGTAGATCGGCGCGCGACGAGATCCGGTGAGGTGGGCCTTGTTGGCGATGAATGGGCTATAATGCGCGGTGGATGAGCAGTCTAGGGTTTGAGAGGAGGAGAAAGCGATGAAATGCAGACGGCGTGATGTAAGATGCTCTAGTCTGTGGAGTTAGTCATTTTTGCGGGAGGAGAGAAATGGGGTGCCGTGTAGTGGGGGGAACCAGAAGTTACCAAAGCAGCCCTGACCTATCATGTAGATGAGGGTGGTATTGTAACTGTTGGTCTCCGTGCACCAAGGATAAAAGGGGGATTTCACATGCTAAAGACTAAGTTGGCGGAAATTTTAAAAGGAGGCGGGAGATTTTGCCGCCCGCGGGATCGTTCATATCCAGTTTCAACTAATTTTGGACCGTGCTAGCGGAAGGTCATGCTAGGCTGTGTACACGAGGCGCAGCGTCGTGATTAATAACGGTGTGAAGTCCACCCGAGAAAAAAGACAATAACTTCGGGATGATCGCCGATAACGGGCGTTCACAGGTAGCGACCAATCGTCTGAGTGTAGTGGCGCGTTCACAAAAAAGGGATCAAGCGCTCAGCCTATGTATTTCTCGTGTAAATAGATAATTTATTGCCATTGGTTATTTACTTTAAACATAATGCATTGGCGTGTTAGTGTAGAGCGCACAAAAAGAAATGGATATTGTAGTTAGCTACTTAAAAGTGTTACCTCATATGATTACATAGCCTCCATTTCATAAATTGCGTACCTGTTGAATTCATATATGAATATTACATATATTACTTCAAAATATAAACTTAAATCATCAAGACTAATGAATTTGAATGCAAGAGTAACAATGGTGCATGTACATGATAGCTACATTGGTTGTTTGAAGAAACATCAACGTAACTTTGGCATGCACAACTAAAAGGTTTATTTAAATAGAAAAAATGTGATATGTGAGTGTCCAATCTTTATAGCGTTGAATCGATATTGTACCTTTGGCCACGATCTGAAGTAGATATTGACTTATGTTCAAGCGATGCGTCCACGATCGCTAGATAGTGATACATGAATGAATTGTGCAATCTCTCGACGCATACATATCTCATTTCCATGTGGGCATCGGAATCACACAGCGCGCGTGTATTTCTCTCCCTCCGTCGGGGTTAAATTCTTCTTTCTACCTCGTCCTACAAGTCTCTCACACGAAACACACACTCTCTATGTCTAACACGCCCACCCCTTTAATTCCGCCCACCCACAGCCACCAATGTCTCAAAGTATAATAATGTCTCTCACACATATGCTATCACCTATCCCTTAATATATCTAGATATGTGTCACACAAACTCCTTCTCCCTACTAGCAAGATGCCCATGCGTTGCACGGAACATCAAGATGCATTTGTATGAGAAGGTTATCTTGTGGGAGAAAAGGATGAACGAGGGAATGCCTTATTTGCAAATGCGGAGAGGGGTGTGGGTATCTTTTTGCAAAATTGCAGTCGGATATAAATCGGATGGCAGGAACACCATCATCACCAACTTTGTTTTTTTATAAGAGTAGAGATATGTGAGTGTCACTGCCCCCCCCCCCCACGCACACACACCCATACTTCCCAACACCGAAGGAGTAGGGTGACACCTCGATCTTGATACTAATCTATTGGCTGGCTTCTCTCTAAAACATACACACACACACTACCCCTTTTGAAGGAGTAGGGTGACACCTTGATCTTGATACTAATCTATCGACCGGCTTCTCTCTCAAACATACACACACACACACACTACCCTTTTGAAGGAGTAGGGTGACACCTCGATCTTGATACTAATCTATCGACTGGATTCTCTCTCAAACATACACACACACATACACACTACCCGACACCGAAGGAGTAGGGTGGCTTATCGATCTTGATAATAATCTAGCTACTCCTCTTTCAAACACACACACACACACACACACACACACACACACACACTCGCTAGTTGTGCCTCTGTGCCTACCGCGCACACTCTCGATATGTATTTCTCTCCCTACCCCCCAACAATGACAACAGAAGGGTGACAACTCAATCTGATCATAATCTGTCAATTGGTTTCTCTCTCAAACATTGTGTCTCGGTGCCTAGCTTGGTAGCCCCCTCGATATGTAGATTTCTCGTGCGCGCACAACTGTAGTGACGATGACGCTGAACCAAGTGTGCCTTGTTTTTACCGGCCTCATGTGATAGTTTTCACCCCGTTTTCTGTTAATTAACAAGGCAACCTTTTCTTTGTTACTACTAGTGAATCTGAAATCATTCGGGGCACACATAAAATATATCACTTCAACCCAATTATGGCAGCAACTATTTTAAAAGAAATTAGCTAGCTTCCCGTGCGTTGCACGGAACATCAAGATGCATTTGTATGAGTTGTTTATCTTGTGAGAGAAAAGGCTGAATGAGGGAAGGCCTTATTTGCGAACGTGGAGAGACGTGTGGGCATATTTTTGCAAAATTGCCATAGTTTCTTTCCTATCCGTTAGATATAAATCCGATGGCCTATATTGCAGGATGGCACGCACACCATCATCACCAACTCTGTTTTCTACTCCCTCCGTCCGAAAATACTTGTCATCAAAATGGATAAAAAGAGATGTATCTAAAACTAAAATACGTCTAGATACATTTACTTTTATCCATTTTATGACAATATTCGAACGGAGAAATATTATCTTTAGAGATTTCAACAAGTGACTATGACGGACCTTACCAACATACTCAAAAAAGTAGTCCATAATTTTGATGTTACCCTCTTTTCTTGGCGGTGCAGTGCCATCTGGATACCTCATAAATAAATCAAGGACAAATCCGACCCCTTCCTGAAAAGACATACGTAGCAAAATGAGTGAATCTACACTCTAAAATATGTCTACATACACATCCGTATGTGGTAGTCCATTTGAAATATGAAAAAGACAAATATTTAGGAAGGAATGGAGTATATATAAGAGTAGACATGGAGATATATCTCGGCATGGTCTACAACAAAAATGTCTTTGGGCTGGTTAGCGCGGATGCTATAGCGATGACATGAGTTCAAATTCTGTCTTTTAACTTTAGATTTTTATATTATATATTACTCTACTTATTTAATATGTACTTCTTTAGCTACTATATTGACGATGGAACCCACAGTACTTAGAATATTAAGGATGGACTTGTTTCTTTTAACTTTACGTATGAAGCTGTAGCCACCACTGCAAGTCACGTGTACACTATACATGCAATTAACTTTTATAGAGGACAATCATACAGGAAATTAACTCAAATGGATTGGATGTCACTCTATTATTTCCACATAAAGAGCATCTCCAACGGCGGCCGACAAATTTCCTCCGCTTCCTTCATGGAGGGCGACATCAACGCCCGGTATGTACATTTTACAACTCTAACCAACCAAATGAAATTTGTGCAAACACGGACTGATTTCATATAAGCATTAATGATTTCATATAAAAAAGCCGGATCTTCATATAAACATGATGGATTTCATTACATTTACATGAACTAAGAGGTGCCAATCCGGCTCTCTTGTATAATTAATACTCCCTCCGTCCGGAAATACTTGTCCTAGAAATGGATATATCTAGACTTATTTTAGTTCTAAATGGCGCCCGTGGATCCCTTTGTCTTCCTCATGTCCGTCCAGACACTTGCGGGGTCGACGAAGGTCCTCGGAAGAGGCAGTAGCAAAGAAACCACACTGAATCCGCGGTGCGTCGCCTCGGCGGTGGCCTTCATGGGTCCCAAGTGGCGGCGGCCTCCGTGTTCTACTTCTCCTCGATGATGGCGGCGGACACGGGCTGGCCACCTACTCGTCGCTCTCCACGCACCCGGCTTACATCTCTTCACGCATGGCGCTGCCGCAGAGCACAGGAGGCGCGCCCACAGAACCACGGGCGCGGCCACCGCGAACTTGGTGGCGCGATCAGCCAGCGATAGCGATAGCGCCCGTCTGGCGTGCTGCGCGCGCCCGTGCGGCATGGAGCAACTTCGCCACTCCTCATTGAGCTAAATTGGGCGGCGAGTTGCTGAACCACGCGCTTGCTTAGGCGGCAAGCTGTCTCCGTCGGGCCAGCGAGGTTGGTGAAGCACCGGCGGCCTCGCCCGTATCCGGAGGGCTCGGCGGGCCACCCAGCCGGGTAATATGCGGAGAAGCGGCTCGCCGGAAGCCATCGGAAGAGTGGAGAAAATGGTGAAGGAGGAGATGGGGGAGCAGCGGAGGGGTGTGATTCTTGCCCGTTGCCTGTCTGGCCTCGTGTAAATAGAGGGCGGATGGTAGGAGCTTGGCGGCGTCGCCTCGTTTAAGCGAGGCGGACGGGAGGAGCTCGGCGGTGTTGCGTTTAATTCGGCCCGCTCATGAGCAGACGTGTGGCGAAGTAAGTTCTCGGTTTGCATGCGGGTTTAACGGAGGGTTTAATGGGCGCCAGGCGTGCAGTGGCGGCCTTGATACTATTCGATTTGACAACATTAATGAGCCGTCAAATCACAAAGGCCCTCGGCTCTCGTGAAATCGATCGAGCTAGACTGCCCGCCCTCTAGCCTTTTAAAAATGTATATACTCCACTTTTGTACAGTAGTAGTATCGATGGATTAGCCATGGAGCAAAACTTGAAATTAAAAAAGGTGGTACATATAGAGGCTAAGTGAACTATGTGTCATACATGAAATAAATACTACTACATGATACTAATATATGATACATGGCGCGGAGTACTAAGGCTGGCCATAGTGGGGTAACATAAGTAGTAACATGCACTTGGGACTATAAACATGCTTATGTGGCAGGCAATTAAAGAAGAGAAAGATGGTTATAGTAACATAGGTGAATCTGTAACATAATAAATCGATGCTACTATGTGTCATGCATGGAAATAAATGAGATCACCTACGATACTAATCTATGATACTATGCACTATAGAGGTAGTAGTAACATAGACTAGTAACATATACATGTTACTAGTCTAAGTTACACCCCACTATGACCAGCCTAAGTATTATTAATACAGTTTTGCTAGAACTCATCTAGATGAGATATAATTTGGTCTCATTCATCTTTTATAGCCATTGGATGTGTTGCTATAAGATGTGTGTGTCTTGGCGTGGGTTGTATTTGTTCTTGTGCAGCAGGCCGACCCTTTGCATGTCATGTTTGATAGTCTCAAGTCATTAAAAGCATACAAGTCGTTCCTCTATTTATGTCAAAAAATTAAGAAACAACGTGAGAGTTAATGCACCACGCCTATGTGTTTACTAGTATTTGGTTTTCGTAAGATGACTTAATACTCACCTAGGCGGAGGAGTATTGATTTGACAATGGTAGCGCAGTTCCCGTCTGGCTTTAATGCAGAGCGAGGAAGGAGTAGCGGTTCCCGATATGTTGAATAGCCAATGCATCCTCCTTCAATTAATGCATGAGGAAGTAATGGGAGGAGGTCCGGAAAAGAGGCTGCGATGTGAATACAGCGCATTTGCCCTCATTGCCCTCATATAAAGCGCCCTCCATTCCAATGCATCTACCACATAAATGCGCACCTAAGCATTTGCCTAGCACCTACACTAAGCGCAAAAAGCTCACTCCAGACCCATGGCGGCGTCGGCGTGGCGGCAGCAGCTGCGCCACATGGTCCTGACGGCCGGCTGCGGCATGGCACGAGATCGTCTCGAGCGGTGTTGGAGGCGGGTGGTGGATGGCGCCATCGGCGCCAACTTCGACTCTCGGTTGGACGGATGATCGTTGCCAGCAGCAACAAGTTCACCGTCCTCAAAAGCTCGCGGACTCCTCCAGCCAGCGGCGCCCGGGCTCCTCATTGCTGCTACCTAATCGGCCTCCATGGCGGAACCTCTTTCAAGCCTTTGGTGGCCTGCGGCTGCCCACCGGCGTCACGAAGAATGTCCACGGAGGTCGCACTTCGCCGCGGCGCCTCACCTGCAAGAATTGTGCGACCTACACATCCCGTGTGCGAGCAAATCATGTACATAGGTATCTACAGCGCCGGTGAGGGCCTTCTGACGTTGGCTTCCTCAACCATTGGAAGCCTTGGATGCCTTTGCTTGAGAAGCACCTCGACCTCGCCACAAAAGCCGCCGCTCCTTAGCGCCGTTGGGTGGCCCGGAACACTAAGTTGAGGAGGAGGAGGTCGTACGTTCATGGATCCATCTTTCTTCTTGCCTTCTATAACCACCACTGCGATCGCATCATCGTGGCCTTAATTCTTATTGTGCTGTTGTATTCTTGTTCCGGTCAATACCGACATATGCGATCCCTTTGCAATTATATGCATCACTTTGTAACTAGTACTCCATCCATCAATTTATAAGTTGTGCTTACCTTTTCCATTAACCCGTTACAGCAGCGGGCATCTTACTAGAAACACTAGAATATGTCTATATAATCCGTATGTGATAGTCCATTTGAAATCTCAAAAAGACAAATATTTAGAGTGCGGAGGGAGTAATATATTAGGGTATATCAAAACAATAGTGATTTCTTTCAAGTTTGTGAACAAATACTACTATTCTACTACATTGGATCCGTGCATAGCATGCGGGCACATTGCTAGTAAAAGGAAAAGGCTGCGGCGTTCACGTCGCACCCGACACGCCGGGGAATCGGGTACAACCGCAGCCCGTCCGGCACGACACATAGCTTAGGGAAGGCGTGTTGCCTAGCATTTTCACTTTCATGTGGGACCGCCGTTGAGCAAACCGACACCCGCCCGCTGCGGGTTGGAAAAGCGAAGCGAGGGAAGATCTAGCTGTTGCCGGAAGCCAAGAAATTTGGTGTCAAACGGGGCTCATTGATAGAGTAGGAGCATTCCGTACTAGTACTACTCCTACTAGTACCAAGTTTGTACTTCTAATACTATATTACTAGTACTACCACTATACAACTAGTAGATGCGTGCCGCGACACAACATCGTAGGAACAAAAAGCGGGAAGATCTTGTTTTGGGTGATTTATCTTTTTTCAATCAACGTAGTATGAATAATATGATGTGGGGGCACCCATGAAGCTTATGTGGCTTGGTTGCATGGCTACGGAAGGTTAGAAAAATAAATAGATAATGTGTTTAGAGTGCACTCCACTAAATAGATATACTTTGGATCCATTGCAGCGGACCGGCTATATCTATACCCCCTATATAGTGTGTGAAAAACTTTGAAAGTTGGTGGTTGGATGAAGCCAATCCGGCGGTACAAAGATGGCAAATCCGAGCACTCTTGGCGTTGGATATCATCCACAGATTACGCCACATGTATAATCTAGAAGACTCCATGGTTGAACTTAATTCATGACTAACTTTGCCACAACTAAGCTTAGGCAAAGTTATTAGTTCTTCAAAATGAGAGCCACAAGTTGGCAAGCCTAAGGGAATCTTGCCACATTTTTTGTGTGTATGTCATGTGGGGCCTTAGTGTGGCTGGCTTGAACCAAACACTCACCTAAGTTAATCAAACTTGCCTAACCTTACATTCCACCAGATTTTGCCACATGTTAGAATCCAGAAAATTCCACATGTAGAAGCATAATGCACAAACCACCGGAATCTCATGCGTGCAATGCACGTGTACCTTACTAGTACTACTCCGGTTGGTAGTACTAGTAAAAACAAATTCAGTTTTGCACGAGCTCGTCTTTGCGGGAGCACCACAAGGCTTGCCGCAGGAGTTACATTTCCCTCTTGGGGCCCACGGGACCGAACTTCGGTTGCTTAGTGCCCGGCCTATTAGTCAATGACATGCACCCCTTAAATGCGGCTGGCCCACATGTCATTCTCATGGTGGTGGCGTGGTTCGCGACTTACTCGTTCGAGATGAACCGGCGGTGGTGGCGTGGCGTGGCGAGGTGCCACAGGTGGGCGTCGAGGCGTTCTGGCGTAGATGGCCACCGGCGGGTACTACCTATAGTACATAAGTACTCCGGTGAGGATTGATGCGGGACGAAATGTGTCACAGCCGCTGGATGAAAATTCGATGGTGCGGGAATACGGATCGAACCTGCAGCGGAGTAGCAAAACTGCGTCAATCGGGTGTGTCGTGGTAGAAAGTTGATGGTCGCCGCGATTCAGCTGGCCGCATGTCATGCACACAAAAGCGGAAGGCGGTGGGGCCAAGAGGGATGAGGGCACGAACAATCCTACCATTACATCAGCGACATGTGGGACCAATAAGCATGGGTCCCACATCGTGAAAGAAAAACGCGAAGCAAAGCGGTGATAGACCGTCGGAGGATCCATGTCCACGTCGGGGATGTCGTGCCGTGGGTTGGAGTGGCGTCGTGGGAATCGGCGTGTGGGTGTGGCGATGGTAGAAACAAGAAGCGTGATGGTCGCCGTGGTTCAACTTCCATGGACAAGCTGTGGTGTCTGGCGACACATGTATAACAAAACTAGAGTGTTTATATTTCAAGCACGTGAACAAGTATTATTCTACTAGTTTGGATCCATTGCAGCATGCAGACCAACACATTGGTAGTAGTAGTGTCCATCTCTATCTCTAGAGGCCTTCCCTCGTTCATCCTTTTCTCTCACAAGATAAACTACTCATACAAATGCATCTTGATGTTCCGTGGAGCATACGAGGATGTTTCCTTGGGGGTCTCTCCGGTAGCGGCGTGGCCGTAGTTGCAAGTTGGCGCCCTTGAGATGCCGATGTTGAGGGCACTCGGTTTCCTCCGATGAGCAGGTAAGATGAGTTTGATCACGTAGTAAATGCATTCTAAAGACTACTTCGTGTCCATTTCCTAATTCTCCCCCCTTGCTTTGTTTCACGAGGCTAGGCTCGGTCTTGAGTGGAGATTGGCTTGCATATGTGCGGGAGGTACCAA